>CM060910.1:464784676-465406551 GCA_030737875.1 Allium sativum
AGAATCACCTTAGTAAGTACATTTGGCAACATAGTTGACATTTGTTTATTTTCAAGAGATAATTCATCTATGTGGAATACCTTCTAGTAAGTGAACAAGATCCAAGATTCACTAGTGAATTTTGGAGAGCTTGCATGGAACCATGAGTACGCAGTTAGGCTTGAGCCAAGTATAGTAGAAGTAGAGTAAGTGAAAGTGGAACGAGAGGCAACAGTGGAAAAGGTTCCAACTCATATTTTGGAAACAAGAACTAAGAAGCTACGAAATTGTGAAGTTAAAGACGGACAAAGCATAATGGAGTTAAGCTCAAGAAATGCGACTTAGAAGATTGAAGACTAGATTCGTGCATAATATCTCTTCTTAAGAGTATATCCTCTCGGTCCCATTCTCAATCCAATTTCTATTGCAAACCCCATACGGAGTATGACTCATCTGTTAGTAACACATGTTGGGGCTCGAGGGTGTTCATTGGTTTTACTAAAAATTTTGGGCTTTATAGGATACGGGTTGGTCTTAGGAAGGGACTCCCTTGTGACCTAAAAGGAGTCCATCATGCTTAGTTTCCTAGAATCATATGTGGTGGTTGGGTTGATTAATTCTTTGGGTGTCAGTCTGATGTTGATTTCGGTCTTCGGGGCTGATGCTTAGAGAGTTCTTCTCCTAATCAATATATATGTGGCATAGATTTCCAGTTTTGACATTGCCTAATGGGCACAAAATTTTTACTTGCTTCTATCATTCGACTATACCTTTAGGTAGGACCATTTCCTATCATTGAGAAAATTTGGAAAATGACCTATAGATTAGAGCTACCCGAGAAATTGGCCGGAGTCCACAACGTTTTTCACGTTTCACATCTACGAAAATGTCTACATGAGTCTGCTGAAGTGGTAGAGCCAAATATCCTCGAAGAGGCCGAAGTGGAACGCGAAGCAACCATAAGAAAAGTTCCAACCCGCATCTTAGGAACGGAAGTGAAGAAGCTACGCAACCGTGAAGTCAAGCTCGTCAAAGTTCAGTGGAGCGACGCCGAGGGAGACGCGACTTGGGAAACTGAAGCTAGAATACGCACAGCGTACCCTTTTCTGTTCGAGGGTACATCCTTGATCTTTCATTTTCCTTAAGTTGCGCTTTTATCTGTCTTTTTAGGTATATTTCCTCGACCGTATCTTTTAGGTAGAAACCCTTTGGATGGAAACATGTAGTTGAAACATGTTATGAATGATGGTTGCAAGTGGTTGCAAGTGATTGCTAGTGGTTGCTCGTGGTTGCATATACACACACAATCTAGGTTTTAGATCGGCTCAGTCACTTCATATTGCATATGCATATATGTTTGTATTCATATATGGTTGAACTTTAATGTGTTGTCATGTGGATGCTGCATTTGTATTGAATGATTGTGCACTCATGTAGAATCATGAATAGGAAAATTTGCATACATAATGGATTCATGGCACTTACATAATTCGCATTAAGGAGGTCAACTGAATCAGTAGACCGCCTGATTTTGCATTAGATAAGTACATGTACACACACACTTTGCATATGATCATGAAGCATTAGAAGTCTTTTAAGGACAATGGATGCTCATGTTTGATGGATGAGTAGATGGATTATTGGATGTTAGGATTTACATTCCTCCTAACTTGAAGATTTCGGGGACGAAATCCTTTTAAGTGGGGGAGAATGTAACACCCCGAAAATTCTATAACTGTGAAATTAACAAATTAAAGTATAATCAAATTCAAATCAAAGAACTAAGGGAAACGGGATACGCCATTGCGTTCGTCTCGGAAAAATACGCGAAATAGAGTCCGAGTTTTCGAAAAACGGAGTCCGTATGAAGAAGATATGGCCTTCGGAAGTTTTGAATTAAATTTAAAATTCAAACAGAATAAAATAATAATTTGAAATGGGGCCCAATGGGCCAGGCGGATAAAACACCCGCCTAGCCACCCAGGTCGACTGGGCTGTCGACCTGGGCTACCCATGTCGACAGGGCTGTCGACAGCCCTGTCGACAGGGGTGTCGACCTGGTCGAGCCCAGTCAACCTGGCTGGCCAGGTCTGAGTTTGGTCGAATTTCTGTGGTCTGCTTTGTCACTAGGGCTAGGTGGCAAGTTTTGATTGGTCTCTCTTCCTAATGAATGGCTATGATCTAACCTAGCAACATCAAGGGTCCTAATCAATTCCTAACCTCTATATAAACAACCCTAGACTAAACCCTAATCTATTCATTCAAAATAAGATTATAGCCGCCATGTTGCTGAGGAACGACAAAGAATAGCCGCCAACTAGAGAGAGAGAATTAGGAAGAAAGTTCTAAGGCCTAAAGCAATTCAAGCAACCTAAAGCTAATCAATTCAACAAAGGAATTTGCGTCTTCAATCCCTAAACTAGAGAATTCATCAAACCATAGTAAGTAGAGTATTACTTTGGTATAATAAACAACTGTGTTGATGTGTATGCTTGAATTGTGGCAATGGAAGTAATTCATATTTGTGCGTTCTTATCAATTTATATACGTTTGGATATTCTTGAATTATATTATTCATTATAAAGAACTACATGCGGTAGTTCTATGCAAATATACATTTGGAATATTGCGCAAATTATGTAGTCTATGTTGAAGCTACATGTATATAGTTGAATGAAATTTATGCAAGTTTGGGCTTTGTTATTATGTCATCATGATGTATATTTTATGCATAAATCATTTTGCAAGTAAGTGAAACAAGTTTGGTTATTATAGTTCATATGAAACTATGTGGAATTTTGACACCATAATCCATGCATTAAGTCATGCTTTTACAAACTTATGAATATGGCTAGGAATGATATTTGGCATAATTGAAATCCGTTATTAAGTCTATCTTGTTTTAAAGGATTATATGATGACATGGCTAGGTTAGACTCAAAAATCCCTTTTTGCAAGTTTAAAGCAAACACCATGTTTAGGAATATTTATGCATAAGTATGTTTATACCATCGTTATGTGATTAGGCTTAAATCATGATTAAGTTGAATTATGCTATGTTCATGCTAGAAGTATTTTATGCCATGCTTATGTTTGACAATATGCCATGCCTATGCAAGAAGTATTTTATGCCATGCTTATGTTTGACAATATGCCATGTTTATGCTAGAAGTATTTAGGCCATGCTTATGTTTGACATTATGCCTAAATAAGAATATAGGTTCATGTTGTAGTTAAACCTATGCAAGTTTACATGCCTTGATTTATGTCACCTATGTTTTATGACCAAAATACATGTCACCACTATGCAAGTACACCAATTTCTATTATGTATTTTCCAACGTCATATGCAAGTTCATGCGCTCACTTTCCCCTCTTTGTGTATACGCCATAAGCCTCCCCTTTTCGCATGGCTAAATTGGGCTTTAAAAGGCTAAGCCCAATATATATAAACGGACGTGTAAAACGGGGGAAAATAACGTTGGGTAAAAAAATTAATTAATGAATGAAAATATGAAATAGAAGGGCCCAAAGTCAAGTATGGGTTGGGCCCATGATTGGTGTAACCTTTACACCATTAACTTAATAATGGGCCGCAAATATTTACATATAAATAAAGAAGAATGACAAAATATGTAAATGTAGAAAAGACGATGTGTTTAACCCGAGGTTGGATTGAGTTGTGATGTAAACCTGCCCGGAACCGCCCGGCTGTCCAGTAGTCACAACAATACCTATCCAATGTGGGAGGTTAAACATGGAGCCCAGCAAGGACCCGAGGTTAGACTGAGTTGTGGCGTAAGACTGCCCGGAACCAACCGGCAACAGGCAGCCACAACAATACCTGTCTAATGTGAGAGGTCCGGGCCTTAATAAGACAATTAAGGCTGAGTCAGGATTGTTAGGATTAAGTGAACTAAAGACTTAATCAAAATGGAACATGCTAAACTAAACGGACTGGTGGGGTTAGGTTAGGAAACACTTAACCAACTTAGCATGTTGGCTAGAGATAGAAAACCTAGTAACGGGGGACCCTTTTCAGCAGTAACCCTAGAAGGTGTATCAGGATACCCTGAAACTAGGCAGGGTGGGGCACGATTACTGGGCTGATTGTAAGAGGTCAAATCGACGGCGGTGGTGTAGCAGTGTAGGTTCTAACGGTGTGCGGGCGTGCACGCACTCCGGCGCAGAAAAATAAAGCACTGGACACCAGTAGCATACCTTTGCACTCTAAGATTGTGTCGGGTTGCCACTATGGGACTTGATACACCCCATGGTGGGACCAGCATAGGTAACTACAGACATCGGGGGCCGTAAGACACATGTAACTATGCGAGTAGGAGCCGATCATGGTAGAATGGATCACACTACCCTGATTGTGGGGTGCAAATTGGAAACTAGTTTATATGGGTTCAGAGATTAACATGGGGTACGATAGTATATTCGACCCTAGATAACTTAACCAAGTTTATAATGTTGCCCACTTCTTGTTTATACTTATCATACCCAGTTCTTTATTCATAGACAAAATAGTACTTGACTTACTCAGGCTTTATGTCTGACTCTACTTTTCTTTCGTCTTCTTTCTTCCGTTTCCCCCCCAGGTCCTCAGGGAGGGAACACAGCAGCTTGACCTACCTCAACATCCAGCTTGAAGAAGAGAAATGTATTGCTTGGACTTTCCTGTTTTGAACTATGGCTTTGGACAATCCACTTCGGGGCTTTGGCAGTTTATCTATGTTTTATTTATGCTTCTTTAAAAATAATGTACTCAAGACAGATTATGAAGTGTTATGTTATGTTTTTGGAAAGGATGTTGTTGTAACACGTATTTGACTTGATGAAATAAAGTTTGTTGTTCTTCCGCTGTTTACAAATATGTGTTCTTATATCTATCTTGTATATCTGTGACTTGTACTTATAAACCTCCACCAAAATTAGGGCAATCCCTTTGAGAGTGACCCTAACGGAGGTGGGGTGTTTCACAACAGGAGCCTTGATCATATGCCACTTAGGCATGCCACACAGGCAATCCACTCCATGCGACTGATTTCTATCAATACATAACCTCTGAGCTCGTACGTCTCAGAGAAGGGCATTAAGCAAGAGAATAAATTCTCCGCCGCCAAACAGATATATATTTAACAGAGATCAATCAGCACAGAACAAAATCCAATGTCAGACACATAGTCCATTTACAAGTTCGTTCTGGGTTTGAACGAAACCGGAGGCACCAAATTCCTCGCATATCCGCACAATCAACAATACGTCCGGACTGCTACTACTTCAGCTCCTTCAAGGTAGCTACTCCAATCACGAGCATCAGTAGCGCCCATCCATCCAATGTGAAGATCATCGGTCTTCAACCGTCTTCGACTCTTCGACTTCTCAACATCGATCGATTATTTGAAATGAGAATGAACTCGGCCTTTTCAAATAACCCACGTATATTTAGATTTTTAAATCAATTTTTCACATGGTTAAACTATTCAACATTCACATTTCAGTTTTCTAGTTATAATTTTCATGTTAAATACATTCAACCATCACATATCAAGCAAACACAACAAAATGGGTTTATTTCCACTCTATATCGTTTATAGTATTTTATAACGATATATCGCCGTTTTTATTTATTTAAAACGGCCATATTTAATTAAACGACGTTTCAGGTCGTGCCGAGGCACTGGCGCTGTTTTTCACTAAATTTGTTTTACACATATCTAAAAATCTAACCGTTGGATCTTCACAAATTTTACATCATCAGAAAGATCATTTCAAAACGAATCCAACGGTTTCAGTTTCGGGAAAATCTGACGGTCGGATCTTCCACACTAGTCGTTTGAAGTTACGATTTCAAATTATGAACTACAGCGTCGTTATTCGATTTAATTTAAATATATTTATATTTATATATAAATATAATAGTTTCTGGCGCTGTTTTTCTTCAGATTTGAATTAAACATTCCAGACAATCCAACCGTCGGATCTTTACAAAGTTGGTGCTGTTGGAAAGATATTTCCAAGGCGAACCCAACGGTTGCGGTTTCGGGAAAATCCAATGGTCGGATTCCCCACACTAGTCGTTTGAAATCACGGTTTCAAAACACGAAATGCACCGCCACGTTTTATTTTAATTTTATTTATATTTATATATTTGTATAAATATAGTTCATTCGAAAATTCCTATATCGTTTTCACTTCAAATATTTCACTAAAGCCTTTAAATTTTGGAAAATTTCGCCATAACCTCCTTTGTACGGGAGGGGCTGGGAAAATTCCCAAATAGCCACACGGGCGTCTCATCTCAAAAAGAAAAAGAAAAAGCCAAGCGGCTAGCCAACATGTTCATAAAATCATCACCCAAACAAAACAGTAAACGTGTACCTATATGTCGGGCACAAAATTTTGTTCCTCTTCTCTAGCCTCTTTGCTATAACCTATTCAATAAATATGCATGTACATATATGCAATTCTTATCACTTATCATTTTCCATTCAACTTTATATTTAATTCACTTTGGTTTATAAACACCATTCATTCTAATGTTGCATGCATAGGCAAAAATCCTATCATTAGCTTATTAATGAATATTTCAACTCATGCATGTTTATTTGAACAAGTGGTTATTTTTAACACTTCACATTTCAAAAATGATAATTTTGGCGAACTAAAATATATTTCAACACATGACTATTATATTTAGTTCCTATGCATGTTAAAAATAATATTTCTTTCACAAATATTTATTTCAACGCTTGCATATCTTTAACATATCACATATATGATAAAAATGATATTTTTATCATCTAAAATATTTGTTCAACAAATGAATGTTTTTAACACTTCATAATTTCAATAAAAATATAATTTTTATTGTTCGATCTTTTTATTCAACACATGAACTTTTCCAATACACACACTACTCAACACATGAGCATCTCTACACATGGATAATTTATATATGTTGTTCATATAAGAAAAATGAAATTTTTATTGTTGAAACTATTTATATATAAGGTGAATATTTTACATACTTCATATATATTATAAATATGTGATTTTTATTGTTTAAACACTTTATTCATTCACACATGAATTTAATTTTCACACATCACTTCTCAACACATGAGCATTTCCACACATGGATATGGTTTCGACACATGACTTTAATTTCAACGCATGGAGATAATTTAAACATATGAAAATAATTCTAACACAGGAATATTATTCAAAATTTCGGCAGCATAACGGCAGGGTAGTTAAAACCGGCACCGTCCCTAGTACGACTCCTCGCTCTACCTTAAAACCTCGCGATTTTTGACAATGGGGTTTCATGCATCTAATTCGCATGCAGGCGGCATGTTTTATTTTCATTTCCATAATTATTTCCAATTTATTTCAATCACCAATGGGTATTTTTCAATCACAACCAATCAATATCAACCACAAACAATTATTCAACCATTCGCATTTTCCATCCAATATTTCACACCAATTCACAACAATAAATATCGTCCATGTTTTGTGGACGAGGGGAGTATATATATATATATATATATATATATTATTTCTATATTTCACTTTCATTTCAACATATATATCAATTATTCTATGCATGTATAATTCATACTTCGCTCATATAGCTTACACAACGCATGTACATGAGGTATACAACACGTGCGTAATTTATATTTCGCTTATATAATTTATACATGACATTTTCCATTCAAATTCAGTTAATTTAGATTTCTCACATTGGTTTTCGGAGTGCCAAAAATCATAGATGGCTCAGAAAAATCCGTGGTCTCTTCTATGTGGTAGAGAGCCTCCTTGTGGTCCCGATGTTTCCTGTTTCATCGAATTTCGTCAACACACCATAAAGATATGATTTTTCAAAGTTCAGATGTAATAAAAGACTCACCTTTCACGATGGTTCAAAACTAGGGTTGCAGTTTTCGCGAAAACCGAGGCACGATATGATGATCAGAGGGTACAGCGTGGAAGAGGGAGGAGAGGGGAGTCGATCGGTGGTGGTTGGAGGCGGTTCGGTGGTCGGAGGAAGGCACAACAACGGTGGGAAGTCGACGACTTTGGGTCGACGGTTCTCGTCGATGCGGCGACGATAGGGGTCAGGGGTTGGTCGGATTTGAAGAGGGGAGGGAGGCGTGTCGATTCGAGGTGGTGGCGGCGTCGGTTGGTGGCTCTGGCGGCGGCGATTTGCCTGGGAAGTGGTAAAGTCGACAGTCGTCGAGAGCGATAAAGGGAAAAGGGTTTCCGATGTTTTTTTTTAATTTTTAAAATAATGAAAGGAAAATTTTGATTGGCCAAGGCTTTATTAAATTTTTAAGTAGTGTTTCTCCACACGGACACCAATTCAAGCCCAACGACTGTCGTCCCTAGCTAAATACTCCCATTCCGGACACAATGGGATATGTTTCGTTGGCCAATTCGACTGTTACAGTCAGTTATTTTTCAAATAAAAGTATAAAACCTTTTATATTCAATTTGAACATACATTTCAATTTGCCAGGGCCACAAACTGATTCGAAAAATTCCAGAAAAATAAATCTAGCTATGTTTTGACGCTACGGTCCCAACAAAACTAGTTTCGTCTAATTCTGAGATCGTTTGAAAAATGGCCCTTTTCTGGTCGATCCAATTTAACAGAAATTGACCAAACACATTTTCTTTTGCCACGCTCACATACTAGCTTCGAAAATTATGAAATTTGAAACCTAGCAATAGTTTGACATCTCGGACCCAACAAAAGTGGTTTCGTCGAATTCCGAGGTCGTTTGCAAAATATCTATTTTTAAGGGCTATATATTCTATATAGCGACCTTTCTGAAAATTCATTTGGCCATACTTTTGATTCCCGCTATGAAACTTCGATTTTTCAGATTCGTTAGAAAGTTATTCATAAACAGATTTAAATATTTTTGGTTTCACTAAAATCCGTTATATTTTCCACCCTGCACAGTCAGTCAAAGTTTAAATTCAAATTTTCAAACTGACACTCTATTTCCAATTCACTATTTGATTGAAATATTCTATTTCCATTGTTCAAATTCCTTTGAAATAACCAATTTAAAAATTTTAAATTGGCTCGTATTTTCCGGGTTGTTACAATCTCCCCCACTTAAAACTTTTCGTCCCCGAAAAGGAAACAACAGTAAAGTAGGAAACAAAATGTAAATGCAAAGTATTGTAAAGGTACCTTGCACCGGAGTTAGTCAGAGATGTCCACTCTGCATTTGGGGTAAGCTTGCTTAATGCTTTCCTCAGTCTCCCAAGTACAGTCTCTAGGATCACTACTCCACTGAACTTTAACTAAATGAACCTTTTTGCTTCTTAGCTCTCTAGTTTCTTTGCCAACAATCTTTAATGGCTCTCTTCTGACTGCTAATTCTGGAGTTATTTCCATGTCCTATTGCGCTGCTTCTTCCACAACAAGATCTGGATCATGCACTTGTCTTCTAAGTTGAGATACGTGAAACACATCATGCACTCCCGGCAACCAATCTGGTAATTGAACCCTATAAGCAAGAGTTCCAATTCGTTCAAGTATAGGAAAGGGACAAATAAATCTCGGTGCCAACTTCCCAGTTTTGCCAAATCTGATTACTCCTCTCATCGGAGAAACTTTCAAATAAACATGGTCACCAACAGCAAATGTCAAATCTCTTCTTCTAGAATCTGCATAACTTTTCTGTCGGCTTTGCGCGGTTCTCAATCGTTTTTTGATGAAGTCAACTTTATCGGACGCTTCTCTAATCATATCGGGTCCTAACACAAGTCTGTTGCCAGGTTCTACCCAACATGTTGGAGATCTGCACGGTCTGCCATATAATGCTTCAAATGGCGACATTCCCAAACTTGCTTGATAGCTATTGTTATATGAGAATTCGACCAAATGTAAGTGATCTTCCCATGACCCCCCAAAATCAATTATACAAGCCCGCAATAAATCTTCTAGAATTCTATTCACCTGCTCAGTTTGGCCATCTGTTTGAGGGTGATAAGCGGTGCTCATATTCAGTTTCGTTCCCAATTCTGTCTGGAATGCCTCCTAGAATTTGCTAGCAAATATTGTGTCCCAATCACTGACTATGCTGATGGGAGTTCCATGCAGCTTAACGATTTCTTTGAAATATACCTATGTTAGACTTTGAGCGGTTCTATTGGATCTGACAGGTATGAAATGGGCAGTCTTCGTGAAGCGATCTACGATTACCCAAATGCTGTCATTACCTTTCCTGGTTCGCGGAAAACTATCTATGAAATCCATGGAAATCTGTTCCCATTTCCAACCTGGGACTTCCAACGGTTGCAACAATCCAGCTAGCTTCTGTTGGTCGCTCTTGACTAATTGACTAGTAGGGCATCTGCTAACATACAAAGAAATATCCCTCTTCATTGCCTTCCACCAGAAAGTGCGTTTGATATCGTTGTACATTTTACTTACCCCAAGATGAATGCAAAGTTTGGATTTATGGCATTCATCTAGCACCTCTCTTCGAAAGCTTGGAATATTTGGGATGCAAAACCTATCATTCAACCTGAGAACCCCCTTATCGTCAATACGGAAACTTGTGGTTTCACCTTCCTTGACCCTCTGACTGATTCTCTGAATGAATTCATCGTCTTTTTGAAGGACTGAAATCTTATCAATCAATCCAGGCATAATTATAAGATTGGCAATGATTGCGGTTTTTCTACTAAGCGCATCCGCTACAACGTTAGCCTTTCCCGGCGTATACAGGATATCTAGATCATATGCTGCAAGAAATTCTAGCCAACGCTGCTGTCTCAAATTCAGATCTTTCTGGGTGTATAAATACTTCAATGATTGATGATCTGTGTATAGTACAAATTTCTGGCCCAATAAATAATGCCTCCAGATTTTCAAAGCAAAAACATGGCTAGCAACTCAAGATCATGAGTTACATAATTCTTCTCATGCGGTTTCAGTTGGCGGCTTGCATAAGCGACTACTTGGCCTCTTTGCATTAACACTGCATCAAGACCTCTAATAGAAGCATCTGTCCAAACTGTCAAATCCTAATTGCCATCAATAATGGTTAACACTGGAGCAGTTGTCAATTTCGATATCAATTCCTGGAAAGCTTCCTCACAGTCGGAAGTCCACTTAAATTTCTCATGCTTCTTCGTGAGCTTCGTTAACGGACCGGATATCTTCGAGAAATCCTTAACGAACTTTCGATAATAACTAACCAACCCCATAAAACTTCTAACCTCTGTGGGTGTAGTGGGTTTTTTCCAATCTTGAATTGCTGTTATTTTGCTCGGATCTATAGAAATCCCTTTCTTTGACACAACATGGCCAAGAAACTTCACTTCTTCTTGCCAGAAGACACATTTTGAGAATTTGGCTTTGAAGACGTTCTTTCTTAGAATCTCCAATACTTGTTCTAAGTGTTTTTCATGCTCGGGTTTTGATTTGGAGTAGATTAAAATATCATCGATGAATACGAGGACAAATTTATTCAGAACTCCCCTGAACACTCTATTCATTAGATCGACAAAGTATGCTGGAGCATTGCACAGGCCGAACGGTATTACTAACCATTCATAAATATGTCTGGACCTCTGAAAGCTGTCAAAGGAACACACTCCTCTGCAATTCTCAATTGATGGAAACCCGTAGCAAGATCCATTCGGGAAAATACTCTCGCCCCATTCAATTGTTCTAGCAGATCATCGATGCGGGGTAATGGGTATTTGTTTTTGAGCGTCTATTTGTTGAGGTCTCGGTAATCAACATACAATCAAAGAGTACCGTCTGACTTTGGGACAAACACTACAACTGCACCCCAATTGGAAAAGCTAGGTCTGATTAGCCCCTTCCACAACAGTTGACGAGTTTGATCGCCTAATTCTTCTTTTTCCTTTGGAGTCATTCTGCGAATTGGATGTACCACTGGTCTGGCATTGGGAATTAGATCGATTCTGAATTCTATTTCTCTTTGCGGAGGTAAGTTTTTGACTTCTTCAAACACATCCGCATTGTTCCTAACAATAGGAATCTTTTCTAAGGAAGTGGGGATAACTTCTAACGCAGACCAAAACTCTTTCCTATCCGGATCCGAACCATGACAGGGTACAGTAATATATCCAAGCCTCGTTCGAATTTTTACTATTCTTTCTGCACACTTCACTTCAGCTTCGTATTTCGTTAACCAATCAAGCCCGAGAATGATATCGAGTTCGGGAAAATCCATAATGACTAGATTGAAAGGAAACTGGTATCGGAAGAAAGAAGTAGGCACTTTACAACACGAACTGAGAATAATAGAACCCCCTATCGGATTATGTACTTCGACCGATTCTTTCAGCTTTCTTTGTTTTTACTTTAATTTGTGAACTGTGTTACTAGCAATAAAACTACGTGATGCACCCGTGTCAAACAATACAGAAACAGGAATATTTTTAATTGTAAGGGTACCTCCCAAAACATCGGGTTTACCTGCTCCATCGGAAGCAGCTGGCGGGTTCGTCCCATCATACACGTGAGCTACTGCGGCCTTCTTAAGCAAAGGGCAGTCTTTGACAAGATGATCCATCTTGCGGCAATTAAAGCAGGAGCGAGGGTTCTGAGAGCCCTGGCTTGAACCTTGTGAATTTGTCTTCTGCCTCTTCGGGGCTGTGCAAACATTGGAGTAGTGCCCCACCTTGCCACAGTTATAGCAGCTTCCTCTTGGCGGCCTGCTAGACTGTGGTTTCGATGATGCTGCTTGGCTTGACTCAGCTTGATTCACAGCAGGCTTGCGTTTATTTCCGGCTTGGCTTTTATCACGATCCTGTTCCAGGTGCCTTTGATCCAGGTCTTCGTAGTTGCACGTCATTTCCACCAATTCATTAAATCCCAGCTTGATGTGGGCCATTGCTCTATCATGGTACTGTCGCTTCAGCCTGAGGATGAACCTCTTATTCTTGGACTTTGCAGTGGCGACGAGCTCTAGAGCATAGCGGGACAATTGTGTAAATTTATTTAGATAATCCTGCACCGAGAGATCCCCCTGCTGGAGGTTGGCGAAGTCATCGTGCATGCGCTCTAGGGCTTGCTCTGGGACATATTTCTCTTTGAATAGTTCTTTGAATCCATCCCAGGTTTTACCAGCTTCTCTATTCCCAGCGGTGAGAGCTTACCACCATAGTTCAGCTTCTTCTTGTAGGAGCCAAGCGCCCATAAAAGCTTTATCTTGATCTCCAAGCCTTAGGCCTTCTAGTACCTTCTCGCATGTTTTCAGCCATGCAAGGGCCTCTATTACTGTGCCAGTTCCCAAGAAGGTTTTGCCTCATAGGTTCTTGTATCTCTTAGCTACGCGGTCCAGCTTGAATTGTTGAGCGGCCGGGGGTTGTATCAATGGTCCTTCTTCAACTGGGACTTCTCCTCGTCCTCTGCCACGGCCAGCTCGGCCTCCTCTAGCAGCGGCTGCTCGGGTAGCCATTGTTCAAATTCTGTATAAGCAAGAAAAGAGTCAGCCTACAGAACTGATAATTTTATTGCATGGTTAAGCAGAAAACTTAAGGAAAGATAACGATGGACTGATCAACTTGTTTTTGCTATTCTTCTTGGCTCATTCTAGGACATTACTAGTCCTATCTCTAATGAGCTACTCGCCTTAGAATACTACTGATTCTATTTTGATGAAGTGTTTAATGCGTTAGACTCCAGAACTAAGGTTAACCAAAGATCTGATACCAGCTGTGACGATCCCAAAACCCCGTGACACAGTGTTAAGGATAATCATTTGAATATAACACATTAATCATCATTAGAAGATCATAGATAATAGAATAAACATGAAATAGAATAATTTACACACATATGACAGCGGAATCATATAGATATCACCACATCAGAGAGCACAGTGCAGGATACAACTTAGTGCATAATAATACATAATCAGTCATCATCGCCAGAGGCGGAATCATACATAAAGAGTACACAAAATAAACATCAGTCTACATCGCCAGTGGCGGAATCATAATACGTATACAATAATAGCGGAAAGAGTCAAAGTCAGCACGGTGTAGTCAAGCCTCGCCATGAGCCAAAAGTGCACCAGATACCTGTAACTAGGCTGCCTGTGTGAAAATGAGGGCACCCGAGTTTGCAAGGTGAAACAAACTACGAGTCAGTCATGGGACTGCTACGAGAAATCTACTTAACTTATTAACAACAATAATAAGGCAAATCAAAGGAACACGCCACTTTCGCTGAACGGGTTTACTCCAATGAGTGCTAGTGCATGAAATAAAGTAATGATTAAATCATCGCAATGCTTTTTATAAAATGAAGCCATTATAAGACTCAGGTCCCATCACACAATGCAATGCAATGCAAGCCGGAGGATAGAGTTTTACCTTATAATGGCAAAAAATGCTTCATACGTATAAAACAAAAGTGTGATATTATTACTAGTGCATATATGTTATCCAAAGTAAATTCAATCATAAATATCAATCCTAGGCGGCATAGCTACCATCTACTATGTCGCCATACTAGTAATACAATCACATCTGCAATTTCATATCGGAAATTGGATTCCATCATGAGTCGAGGCAAGGGGCAAGCTCCTCTCCGATTCGAGACACTCGAGAGAATGCCTCGGGACCGCACACAGCAATCCCTGGATCCTCCAAGGCCGGTCCTCTCTTACTTTTGAGGATTAATTATTCCTGAACACACGTTTCCCGGTCCTTACATACCTATAATCGAGGCGCCTCGTATTCCAACAACCACACAGGTGAAAAGTAGATATAAATGTCAGGGCTAGGAGGTCACTGACACCACCATAGCTAGAAAGAAACGTCGTGCACTCCTTGGGTCCTTCTCCCGTTTTTGACTCATACCGGGGTGTGAGGCTCGCGAATCCACGTTATACACAAAGCTACGTCACACAGACCATGCTTTGATGATCAACCATAAGACTTTGCTTTGCAACAGAAGCCTTGATCATATGCCACTTAGGCGTGCCACACAGGCAATCCACTCCATGCGACTGATTTCTATCAATACATAACCTCTGAGCTCGTACGTCTCAGAGAAGGGCGTTAAGCAAGAGAATAAATTCTCCGTCGCCAAACAGATATATATTTAACAGAGATCAATCAGCACATAACAAAATCCAATGTCAGACACACAGTCCATACAAGTTCGTTCTGGGTTTGAACGAAACCGGAGGCACCAAATTCCTCGCATATCCGCACAATCAACAATATGTCCGGACGGCTACTACTTCAGCTCCTTCAAGGTAGCTACTCCAATCACGAGCATCAGTAGCGCCCATCCATCCAATGTGAAGATCGTCGGTCTTCAACCATCTTCGACTCTTCGACTTCTCAACGTCGATCGATTATTTGAAATGAGAATGAACTCGGCCTTTTCAAATAACCCATGTATATTTAGATTTTTAAATCAATTTTTCACATGGTTTAACTATTCAACATTCACATTTCAGTTCTCTAGTTATAATTTTCATGTTAAATACATTCAACCATCACATATCAAGCAAACACAACAAAATGGGTTTATTTCCACTCTATATCGTTTATAGTATTTTATAACGATATATCGCCATTTTTATTTATTTAAAACGGCCATATTTAATTAAACGACGTTTCAGGTCGTGCCGAGGCACTAGCGCTGTTTTTCACTAAATTTTACATCATTAGAAGGATCATTTCAAAATGAATCCAACGGTTTCAGTTTCGGGAAAATCCGACGGTCGGATCTTCCACACTAGTCGTTTGAAGTTACGATTTCAAATTACGAACTGCAGCGTCGTTATTCGATTTAATTTAATTATATTTATATATAAATATAATCGTTTCTGGCGTTGTTTTTCTTCAGATTTGAATTAAACATTCCAGACAATCCAACCGTCGGATCTTTACAAAGTTGGTGCCGTTGGAAAGATATTTCCAAGGCGAACCCAACGGTTGCGGTTTCGGGAAAATCAAATGGTCGGATTCCCCACACTACTCGTTTGAAATCACGGTTTCAAAACACGAACTGCACGGGCACGTTTCGTTTTAATTTTATTTATATTTATATATTTATATAAATATAGTTCATTCAAAAATTCCTATATCGTTTTCACCTCAAATATTTCACTAACGCCTTTAAATTTTGGAAAATTACGCCATAACCTCCTTTGTATGGGAGGGGCTGGGAAAATTCCCAAATAGCCACACGGGCGTCTCATCTCAAAAAGAAAAAGAAAAAGCCAAGCGGCTACCCAACAGGCTCATAAAATCATCACCCAAACAAAATAGTAAACGTGTACCTATTTGTCGGGCACAAAATTTTATTCCTCTTCTCTAGCCTCTTTGCTATAACCTGTTCAATAAATATGCATGTACATATATGCAATTCTTATCACTTATCATTTTCCATTCAACTTCATATTTAATTCACTTTGGTTTATAAACACCATTCATTCTAATGTTGCATGCATAGGCAAAAATCCTATCATTAGCTAATTAATGAATATTTCAACTCATGCATGTTTATTTGAACAAGTGGTTATTTTTAACACTTCACATTTCAAAAATGATAATTTTGGCGAACTAAAATATATTTCAACACATGACTATTTTATTTAGTTCCTATGCATGTTAAAAATAATATTTCTTTCACAAATATTTATTTCAACGCTCGCATATCTTTAGCATATCACATATATGATAAAAATGATATTTTTATCATCTAAAATATTTGCTCAACAAATGAATGTTTTTAACACTTCATAATTTCAATAAAAATGTAATTTTTATTGTTCGATCTTTTTATTCAACACATGAACTTTTCCAATACACACACTTCTCAACACATGAGCATCTCCACACATGGATAATTTATATATGTTGTTCATATAAGAAAAATGAAATTTTTATTGTTGAAACTATTTATATATAAGGCGAATATTTTACATACTTCATATATATTATAAATATTAGATTTTTATTGTTTAAACACTTTATTCATTCACACATGAATTTAATTTTCACACATCACTTCTCAACACATGAGCATTCCCACACATGGATATGGTTTCGACACATGACTTTAATTTCAACGCATGAAGATAATTTCAACATATGAAAATAATTCTAACACATGAATATTATTCAAAATTTCTGCAGCATAACGGCAGGGTAGTTAAAGCCGGCACCGTCCCTAGTACGGCTCGTCGCTCTACCTTAAAACCTCGCGGTTTTTGACAATGGGGATTCATGCATCTAATTCGCACGCAAGCGACATGTTTTATTTTCATTTCCATAATTATTTCCAATTTATTTCAATCACCAATGGGTATTTTTCAATCACAACCAATCAATATCAACCACAAACAATTATTCAACCATTTGCATTTTCCATCCAATATTTCACACCAATTCACAACAATAAATATCATCCATGGTTTGTGGACGAGGGGAGTATATATATATTATTTCTGTATTTCACTTGCATTTCAACACATATATGAATTATTCTATGCATGTATAATTCATACTTCGCTCAAATAGCTTACACAACGCATGTACATGAGGTATACAACACGTATGTAATTTATACTTCGCTTATATAATTTATACATGACATTTTCCATTCAAATTCATTTAATTTAGATTTCTTACATTGTTTTTCAGAGTGCTAAAAATCGTAGCTAGCTCAGAAAAATCCGCGGTCTCTTCTATGTGGTAGAGAGCCTCCTTGCGGTCCCGATGTTTCCTGTTTCATCGAATTTCGTCAACACACCATAAAGATATGATTTTTCAAAGTTCAGATGTAATAAAAGACTCACCTTTCACGATGGTTCAAAACTAGGGTTGCAGTTTTCGCGAAAACCGAGGCACGATATGATGATCAGAGGGTACAGCGTGGAAGAGGGAGGAGAGGGGAGTCGATCGGTGGTGGTTGGAGGCAGTTCGGTGGTTGGAGGAAGGCGTAGCGACGGTGGGAAGTCGGCGACTTTGGTTCGACGGTTCTTGTCGATGCGGCGACGATAGGGGTCAGGGGTTGGTCGGATTTGAAGAGGGGAGGGAGGCGCGTCGATTCGAGGTGGCGGCGGCGTCGGTAGGTGGCTGTGGCGGCAGCGATTTGCCTGGGAAGTGGCGAAGTCGACAGTCGTCGAGAGCGATAAAGGGAAAAGGGTTTCCGATGTTTTTTTTTATTTTTAAAATAATGAAAGGAAAATTTTGATTGGCCAAGGCTTTATTAAATTTTTAAATAGTGTTTCTCCACACGGACACCAATTCAAGCCCAACGACTGTCGTCCCCAGCTAAATACCCCCATTCCGGACACAATGGGATATGGTTCGTTGGCCAATTCGACTGTTACAGTCAGTTATTTTTCAAATTATTTATAAAACCTTTTATATTCAAATTGAACGTACATTTCAATTTTCCAGGGCCACAAACTAATTTGAAAAATTCCAGAAAAATAAATTTAGCTATGTTTTGACGCTATGGTCCCAACAAAACTAGTTTCGTCTAATTCTGAGATCGTTTGAAAAATGGCCCTTTTCTGGTCGATCCAATTTAACAAAAATTGACCAAACACATTTTCTTTTGCCACGCTCACATACTAGCTTCGAAAATTATGAAATTTGAAACCTAGCAATAGTTTGACGTCCCGGACCCAACAAAAAGTGGTTTCGTCGAATTCCGAGGTCGTTTGCAAAATATCTATTTTCAAGGGCTATATATTCTATATAGCGACCTTTCTGAAAATTCATTTGGCCATAACTTTTGATTCCCGCTATGAAACTTCGATTTTTCAGATTCGTTAGAAAGGTATTCATAAACAGATTTAAATATTTTTGGTTTCACTAAAATCCGTTATATTTTCCACCCTGCACAGTCAGTCAAAGTTTGAATTTAAATTTTCAAACCGACACTCTATTTCCAATTCACTATTTTATTGAAATATTCTATTTCCATTGTTCAAATTCCTTTGAAATAACCAATTTAAAAATTTTAAATTGGCTCGTATTTTCCGGGTTGTTACACCTACCTCCTTGGATCAATACAACACCTAGTCCGGTACCACATGCATTCGTATATACCATCAGCTCTTCATTCCCTTTAGGAATGACTAATACTGGCGCACGCGTCAACTTTTATTTTAGACTCTTGAATGCATTCTCACACTTTTCGTCCCAGACAAAAGCTTGATTCTTCTTGGTCAACTGAGTCAACGGTGCTGCTATCTTGGAGAAGTCTTGGATAAACTTACGATAATATCCAGCTAACCCCAAGAAACTTTTTATGTCCGTTGCATTCTTGGGCGTAGACCCATCTTGTACCGTAGCCACCTTCGCAAGATCCACAGCAATACCATTCTCTGAAACAACATGGCCCAAGAATCTCACTTCCCTCCTCCAGAAGTGATACTTAGAAAACTTTGCCTTCAATTGGTGTTTTCTCAACACCTCCATCACTATTTGTAAATGTTCCTTGTGTTCTTCCTCTGTCCTCGAATAGACCAAAATATCATCCACGAACACAAGGACAAACTTATTCAACTGATCTCTGAATACTCTATTCATAAGATCCACAAAATATGTTGGGCATTGGTCAGCCCGAATGGCATGACCAACCACTCATAAAACCTAGACGGCGTCCGGAATGTCGTTTTAGCTATACTCTCAGCTTCCACTCTAAGCTGATGAAAGCCTGTCGCGAGATCCAACTGATAAAATACTCTCGCGCCACTCAACTGATCAAACAAATCATCTATCCGCGGTAGAGGATACTTATTCTTCCTCGTCACTTTATTCAACTCGCTGTAGTCTACACACAAACGAAGGGAACCATCCGCCTTGGTAGCAAACACAACTGGTGCTCCCCATTCAGAAACACTCCTTCTGATAAATCCCTTCTTCAAAAGATCGCTGACTTGCACCCCAAGCTCTTGCTGCTCCCTTGGTGCCATACGACTAAGTGGCATCACTATAGGTCTGGCATCTTTCACTAAATCAATACGGAACTCAATCTCTCGGTGTGGTGGAAGCCCGGTCACTTCCTCGTAAACGTCTGGATACTGGCCAACCACGGGCAAACCTGACAACTCACTATGCGGGATGTCGAGGGAATTTAGAAAACTAGCCATTACCCCTTCACTGGGTAGACCACCAAACACTACCCTCCGCCCATCATCCGCTCTAGTTGTCACCAAAAAGCCCTCACAGTCTACCACCACCCCGTATCTTTGGAGCAAATCGACTCCCAAAATAATGCCGAACCCAGTAAAGCCCAAAACAAAGCAATCACAAACAAACATGCATCCATGACTCGATAAGACCATATTACGACAAATCATGCTAAGGTTAGTTGAACCACCAATCGGGTTCGTCACTACTAAAGGTCTATCGACAATCTCGGGCTCCAATCCCAACATATCTACCAGGTCACTAGATATGAAAGAACTGGAAGCCCCGGTATCAAACAAAACTCTAACAGGAACATCATAAACAGAAAGCATACCTTGAATGACGGCATTCTTTCCCTTCTCCGCCGCCGTTGGGGCATTCGACGAAGAAGGAATAGCATTAAGGGTATATGCTTTCACCATCTTCTTTTCTTTAGGGGGTTGCGGACACTTGTCCTTGTGATGTCCCACTTGGCCACAGTTGAAGCACTTACTATCTGCTGGCTTAGCCCGACAATTACTAGCATAATGGCCCTTCTTACCACAACTAAAGCACTCAACCTCTTTCTTATTCTTTTTCTGGCCATCCTTATTCTCCGCTTCCTCTTATTCTGAGAACCACTCTTGCCTCCACCACTTGCTTGTGGTTTTGGCTCCTCTGCAGATGCAACCTCAGTCTTTCACTTAGGGTAAAGACTTTCTGACCTCAATGCTTTCCCCACAATCGATTCAAATGTCTCATTGATGTGGTTAATGAGCCTTTCCCCCAAGTACTGATCCAACCCGGTTATGAACTTATCATTCTTCTTCTCGGCATTATCAATAAGAGATAACCCATACTTCGACAAAGTGTCGAATTCAGCAATATACTCCGAGACAGCCCTTCCATTCTGCTTGAGCTCCAAAAATTTCTTAAACAACACTGATTTCTGAGCAGCTGGAATGAACTTCTCACTAAAGCGAGCCTTAAACTACTCCCAAGTAATCTGATCCTCATGAGTAGCTGCCTTTATAGCATTCCACCAATTCATTGCCCGTCCTTACAGCTGACGGGATGCTAGCCTTCTCTTCATCGCATCCTCGATACCCAAATCTTCGAAGATACGCTCACAGCTATCCAACCAATCCTGAACATCTGTGGCCGACTCCATTCCGTGGAACGGCTTCCCACCAAGACTAGTATAATCCTTGTTCAGCTTGGCGAAATCGGCCCAAGGCGCCTGCACTATCGGACCACCACCATTACCAACATTGGGGGTTGCCTTCTGCACATTCCTAAGCATCTCCCTCATGAGGTCAGTAAACATCATCCTCATGTCAGTAGCATTCCCATTATTGGCTCCCCTACCGGCACCTCTTGCGTATCGGCTCATCGTTCAATCTGTAAAGAGAAAACGATTAACCATCTCCATGGTGGTGCTAGTGCAGAGCGACTTCATCCATAGCTATACTAATAATATATATATAGCTTTGAAAACCAAAATAATTACAAATATGCGCTCTCATATACGTATACTATCTCTCCTTGATGACTTCCCTAGGTTAACTACGCAACCTAGAGCTCTGATACCAAATGTGACGGCCCGCCCCGCACTAGTCGACATTTCCTCCAATAGTGCGCTGTACACATGCCCGACTAGCACGGAACGGTCGCCAAAGAAAGGAAAGAAGATGAAGGAACTAACAAAGAAACCTGTAGAATGTCTCACAGCGCATGGAATAAAATATAATCATAACATATACTTGACATAAAACAGGTGAGACAGTGCATAAGCTGAAAACAAACTATCATAGCAGCGGAAAATCCAAATACAACTGATGTTCCACATCATCATTATTACAACTTTTCAAACTGTCTCTAAAGTTAAAAGCAAGATAAGGGAGTACACCAATAATGCCCAAGTAGTGACCACCAACGACACAGGGAGAATATATATATATATCAAACGTGGAAGCCTCCTGCTCGCCTCTGGATCAGCTACTCGTGCATCACCAGCTAACCTGTCTCTAGTCTGCTCATGAGAGAACCCAGAGTAATAAGAAGAGACATAAAACTCTGGGTCAGACAAAAAGTCTGGTATGAGCGATAAGCAGCTAAACAGAACAATAACAGGTATACTAAACCATACCTGAACCCGGACCTGCAACCAAAGAGTTAGCACTACATATCGTACAATACTCTAAGGTGCCATAGCAAATGGTGTAAAGAATACGGGGTTGGGGGTGTGCATGTCATAATGATGGCAAACAAATCAACACAGCAACCATCCTCACATCTCTCACTCAGTGCGTAAAGCATACGATGTCCACTACTGTCAATCACTAGACCCATCGAAGTAGTGAAGGAGTTCGACTTGTACAACTACTACTACTACCAAGCTTACCACATGGAGTCATGACCAATTCTTTTACAAATGACCCCACTTCATTGGTCTATAGCTCTTTAGTCGTACCTAGGCCACTGTGGCCCTGAATCCGTTCACGTACTCCCTACACATAGTGATCCAAAGTTACGGATATTGACAACCCCTTAGCATACGTCCCGCAGCAAAGCCCAACTCATGAAGTCAACTCGTTGGTTCCTAACTGGATCCTAAGTACAAACTTCCATTTCGACCACCTTTGCATCTCGGGTTTCTAGTTGTCACCGGATCGGTTCTTCACTTCAGTCTATACCTCAAATTCGGATCGTGATTCACGCCTCATGTCCAAGCATCTCAGTTCGGATCGGTCGAGCTACCCCCATCGGATCGGGTTGGGGTCCTCATCTTGTGGTGGTTCAGATCGGTCATCATTACCTCCTGGCAGATCGGGTCGGGTTCTTCAAGTCCAATCGCCATGCATCGGTTCGGTTCGGAGGTAGCCATGCGGGTCGGGTCGGAGAAGATGTTCCCCAATTTTTTTCAGATCATCTCGTGGATACGCAGCTTGGAGGGGCGGTTCGGTTCAGGGCTCCTTCCTCCGATCCGATCCGGATCGGCCAGATTCCTGCACTTCTTCCAACGACTGTTTACGCTATTTGATGGCGTTTTCGACTAATCTAACACTTCTAGACAATCACAAAGCATACCATACAGTCATAGCAACACGTACAATCAATCATAAACACCAAAACAACAATTTCAACAAGTTAGAATGGATCAAACCTACCCAAAACCCATATTTTCCCTTAAGCATGTTTAGGCAAAACTAATGATATGATTAGAAAAACTTAACCAAATCAAACTAAATTTCTAACAGAGGTCTAAAACATTATTTAAGAATTTATAAGTATTTTTCCAGAATTTTATCATGTCTAATTTCGTTAATCTTCACTAATTACCCTTAATTAGTGCAAAACTATGCAAATCACTCACCTTGGCCACAAATAAGATTTTCAGAACTGAAACCTCGCTGATTTGGGCTAATACTGATGTCTAACAGCAGCTCTAATACTGATTTGGTGCTATTTCTCCTTGATTTGATGTTGCTAAGCTTAATCCTTGATTAGAAAGTGATTAGAAGTTGATTTGAGTGTTGGAGGCCATTGTTAGGGTTTCAAGAATGAAATTAGCGGCTGAAAAATGAAAATAAGATCGTTCTCTAACTGATTTCAGCCTCCTCATAACCCTAATCCCGAAATTCCCCATTGGGCCTAGCTGTTAATCACACGGTTAAGCCCAATTAAGTTGTTTTTCACTGTCTGAAAATTGTTTCAGCCATATCTCCCAAAAGGTGAGTCCATTTGACTAATGTGACCACTCTACGGAATTGTAAACCATCAAACAAATCTAATGGAAGTGGTTTCAGGTCAAAATTCCTTTCCAGTCAAAAGTTATGGCCAAAACAGTATTAGCTAGGGGCAAAACGGTCATTTAAAAACCGGAAAAAATCATGAACATGGGAAATGACCCCAATAGTCATCTTCCAAAGTTACATGACCATACGACTTCGTGTGTGAAAGAAATAAATATTCTACGATCCTGCGATGCGTAGAACGCGGGTCGTTACAGATGTCATTGAAGAGACTACACACTTTAATTTTCTGTGTACATGGAGATGTGCACGGCTATATCTAAATGATGTACAAATATATGTGCCTCTTATGTACTTATGTGTTATAAAGACAAATGCTTGGTTCTTAAGCAATTCAAACAATTCAATATCCATGTATTTAAACATTTTAAATGTCATTTTCATGGTACAAAACCAATTCCTTCCTTCATTTGTTTTGATTTTAAGTACTACCAGTTACATCCTTATAAATGCAAGATTCCTTGCATATGAAGTAATCTACATATTTTACTAATTTTATAAATTTTAATTTTACTTATGTAATGTTTATTTTTAATTTACTTAAGTTTCAAACTATTGCAAAAATATAAAACAAGCTATAAAACATTACTAAATAGTTTATACACATATATTCCTATTTGTTAAGGAATTTCAAAATATACAAATAGGATTTTGTAAAAATATTATTTAATAAGTAAATCCAGTTTATGTAATTATATTAATTACTCAATATAATCAATAAATTATTGTTTTAACGAAATTAGTCAAAAAGAGGGACAGTATATGTTTCCTCTCACAGAATCCGAATGGTTCTTCATTTAAGATTTGTAAATGTAAGCATTTGTGAAATTTAACTAGTTTTAGGAGTTTCCTTCTTCAGTATTTGGTTGTTTTCATACTTGTGTGTATTCAGTCCATTTTAGTTTCCGAAACATGACCTGAAGTAGCGATGCATCAAGTTCATCAAGTACGTGTACCTCTCCAGGGAAAGGTACAACTTTAAGAGAATCACATATGAGTTTCAAATTGGATATGATGCTTGTATCATTTATAATATAAAATTGGAAATTTTGGCTACTTCCTTATTCTTTATTGGTCTTTTGTACATGAGTTCAAGCTGGTATTATTACACATTAGTCAATGGCAACAAAAAAATTTATTTCTTTTTCAATTTACCGTGCTATTTTGTTATGACTGGTACGACAGACGACTGGACAAATTTTGGAGCAAAAAGCCAATGACTAAAACTAGAACGATAGTGTGAGCGATGGTGTCCATGTATATGAGTGAATGAGTATCTAGTAAGGAACCAATGTGTACAAGTGAAATGTAGCGAGGAAGTGTACGTATAAGTGATTGTGAGGAAACATTATGTGTAGTATTCGAAAGTGTAACAAATGTTTATTTGAATAAATTTTTGTTATTTGTTTAAAAATAAATTTTGTGTTCAATGTTTAATTCTTGTAAAAATTTATTTATAGTAAATAATGTCATATGGCCTAAAAAATGATGTCATATGCACTAATCAAATGATGACACATGAACAAATTATTGTTTGATACATGAACCAACCATTAAATGACAAGAGTCGGCATTAATATGTCATGTGTATACTACTACGACAACCATGTCAGTAGCCATGTAGGATGACACATCATCATCCTTGTCAGCGGCCATGTAGGATCACATATCATCAAACATATCGGCTAATGACTCATGATTTGAGTCATAAAGTAGTGGGGTCCATTAATTCTTTTACCTATCAATATCAATAAGTGTTGGTAAAAGCTCTTTCTCTACTAACCTTTACCTACCAATTTCTACCAATTCAATATTGGTAGCTAAAATATATTACCCACTATTATGTTAGTTTTACCTATGCTTACAATTGGTAGGTAAAGACCCCATTTTCTTGTGGTGTTCTATTTTCTCACCCTCCAACTTCTTTCTCCTAACTATATATTCTTCTGTGCATTTGAGTTAACAGTTGTAGCTAAATGTCGGCTTAAACTCTATGGAAAAAGTAGGTCGTTACAGTTGGTATCAGAGCAGAAGGTTAAGGAATAACTGTGGCTCTGTGGCGTAACTCGATAAAGATAGGGTTAGTAATACCCAAGATTGAGTTTGAGTACATATATTTATATATATGAGAAAATCTACTCGAAATGTTATAAAATTGTTTTATATTGGGCTGATTGATTCGTTGAGTGTTATAAAAACTCTAAATCGACATGTGTAGCCGGCGTGGTCGATAGGGATTTCAAAACACTTGAACAGAGCAAATTGACATAATATTTTTTAAGTGAGTAAATGGAATAATTTTACCTAGAATTATATTTTTGATTAAAAAAGAGTAATTTTATGAAATTATTGATGTGGTTGGTTGTTATTATAATCAAATGAGATTATAATATTGATATATTTATGTATAACTAAATAGAATTTGTATAAGAGTAGTATATACAAATCAGCTAAAGTAAATTGGATTCAGAATATTAAAATTAAATTTTGACTAGAACTGAGGATTTAAACTCCCGACTGTTTAGAAATATTTTCTGAAGTATTATAAAGTAATTTAGCATTACTTTGAAGAAATTTTTGATTAGAAATCATTTTGAATGGATTTTGAAAATGATAAAGCACTGAACTCATCGTTCATTGGAAACTAATTCTGGTAATGGATCACGACATTATAGATGTTCATTTTCGAGTTTCTAAGTGATATATTGCTACCATAGTAAATTGGTTAATGATAAATTGTTTTGAGAAAAACAAGTTTTAAAAATTCAAATGTTTTGAATTTGCAAATGGTTATAAATATATGTGTATGAGTATATTATTTCAAACTGATTTGAAATAAGAGTCTGGAATTTGAACTCTAGATTTAAATTTCACTTGTGCAAGTTAAATGGATTGAAATGGTAAAAGTAAATCAAATAGATTAAAGTTTAACTTAAGTTTAGTCAAATAATACAAAGGGATTTTAAGGAAACTTAAATCTGTTGAAGTCCATTAAAATGGAATTTGGTTGTAATTAAGCCAAATAAATTTATGAAATGATTCATAAGTAAATGATATTGTAACACCCTGTATTTTCTATTAATGTTATAGTAACGAATTAAACAATACTTAATTTAAAATGTGAGAATTAAGGGAAACGGGTTACGCCATTGTGTTCGTCTCGGAATTCTGGTTGAGATAGAGTCCGAGTTTGCATAAATTGGACTTCATATGAAAAGTTATGGCTGTCGGAAGTTTCCAGAAAATTCAAACAGCTCGAAAACAAATTCAAATTCAAAAAAAAAGTCAGAAGTGGGCTGGGCAGGAAAATTCCCGCCCAGGACCCAGGTCGACCTAGGAGTCGACCTACCCCCCCGACCAGATCTGAATTTTGATGACTGATGACTTGCTGCTGAGTCACTAGGGTTTCTGGATAGTTCTGATCTGGTCTAAATGGTTGCGATTAACACTAGGATTCATCTGACGGCTCTAATTGAATTGAAGCTCTATATAAACAACCCAATGCTCAAACATAAAATCACACAAAAATAATCCTGGAACTATCATGCCGTCAATAGAGAACTTGGAGTAGCCGTCACCGCTTTCAATTCAAAGACAAGATAAAAACCTGAATCAAAATCAAATTAAAGTAATCAAATTCAACGATCTACATCAAAGGCGAGCATACCAATTTCAGAATTCAGATTTCAGAAAGCAAGAATTCCTTTTTAGTTTGTAAGTTGGTTATTACGCAGATTTAAACGTTCTTTCAAATGAATCATGACATGTTGTAATTTGAATATAGAATGATGCTTATGTATAAGATTTGATTCTCGTTTATCTTATAGTATCGTTGCAATTAATCATGTCTATATGCTTGTGGTGATGAACATATTATATATTAATCACGTTTATATGCTTGTGGGGATGAACATATTGTATGTTATTGGAATCTATTACGATTGGGTAATGGATTTATTTTGCCAATTAAATGGTGAAACATGTCATGTTATAATTTGGTGGTTATTTGCAAGTTTATGATCTAAAACACAAGCTTATATGTTAGATCAACACTCATGTATATTTAGGTCCATGTTAAGTTGAATCTATTTATGCTGTAAAATTGAAATTGTAATTCTCTTATGTTTTAACACATAAGTTATCATGCTAAGTTGTGATTTGAATATGTTTATAATAGCCCCCTTATGTTTAACACACATAAGATATCATGTTAGGTTGTGATTCGAATATGTTTATAGTAGCTCTCTTATGTTTAAAACACATAAGCCATCATGCTAAGTTGTGATTCGAATATGTTTATAATAGTTCTCTTATGTTTAACACACATAAGTTAATATACTAAGTTGTGATTTAAAAATGTTTATAGTAGCTTTCTTATGCTTTGGCATACATAAGTTAATATGCTAGGCTGTGGTTTTAAATTGTGTTTATATGTTAAACCTCTGTGCTAGACCTTTATCAAGTTCACATGACAATTAGACCCAACTTAGTCACAAGTTCACCTTTACCCGTTTAATTAAGTTAATGATACTTCTATGCCAAGTTACATATGATAAGTTAAATGTATGCTATTTTATGTTTGTTTCACGTCCCTCGTTTATTACCCCTTTTTGTTTATGGATTTGGGCTAATTTACTAGCCCAACATTTTATGTGATTCATGTGTACGTTCCACGGGGTAGCAATGGGAAAATATGAAAATTCATGGCATAGATTTGTTCATAAAATGGTATATTTGATATACCATTTATTGTGAGCATAATCAAAGGATAATTATGGCATGATTAAATTAAAATTAATTTACATAAAAGAAATTAGACATATATAGAAAAAATGTGAATTTAGAAAAGACGAATATGCCTAACCCGAGGTTAGACTGAGCTGTGGTGTAAATCTGCCCGGAACCGACCGGCATATCCAGTGACTACAACAAGACCTGTCTAATGTGGGTGGTTAGTGCATCAAGCCCAAAAAGAACCCGAGGTTAGATTGAGTTGTGGTGCAAATCTGCCTGGAACCGACCGGCATATCCAGTGACCACAACAATACCTGTCTAATGTGAGTGGTTGGTGCTTTAATGAATAAATTAAAGCTATGTTAGGATTGGTTGGGTTAAGTCAATTAGGGAAACACTTAAGCGATTCAACATGTTAACTAAACGAATGGGTGGGGTTAGGTAAACTTGGACACTTAACCAAATAAACATGTTGATTAGAAAACCCTAGAAACGGGGACCCATTTCGGCAGTAACCCACATAGATATATCAAGGTACCCTGAAACTAGGCAGGGTGGGGCACGATTACTGGGCTGATTATAAGCGGTCAAAACGTCGGCGGTTGGTGCGTCAGTGTAGGTTCTGATGGAGTATGGGCGTGCACGTACTCCGGAGTGGAAAAATCAGGCACTGGGCATCAGCAGTATACACTATGCATCTTGAATCGTGTCGGGTTGCCACCAGAGGGACTGATACACCCCATGGTGGGACCAGCACGGGTATATACAGTCAAGCGGGGCCAAATGACACAGGATATGAATGCATACGAGTAGGAGACGATCATTAAGGGGATCGTTTGTTATGAACACGTAGGGATGGTTTAACCAATGGTTAAGTAGGTGCATAGACTATAATAATGGGTGCGATCACATGTTCCTCTTGTCTTATATTAGGGTATTGTACTATGTTCTATTATTACTTTCATGATCCCTTTCCTTGTTTAAATACTAGTAATCGTCGAACTTACCAGACTTATTGTCCGACCCGTTTTCCTTCGTCCTCTTTTCTTCCGTTTCCCCCCTTCCCCAGGTCCACAGGGAGGGAATACTGCAGCTTAGTCAGACTCTTTGCAAGCTTCAAGAGAGTAGTTGTATGATTTGGACGCTCTCTCACCTTGGCTATGGCTCTTGGACATTATCCTTGGGGATTTATGC
This sequence comes from Allium sativum, assembly GCA_030737875.1. NCBI lineage: Eukaryota > Viridiplantae > Streptophyta > Magnoliopsida > Asparagales > Amaryllidaceae > Allium > Allium sativum. The sequence continues at coordinate 464,814,568 of CM060910.1, forward strand.
AGTTTTTTTTATGGTTTATGCTTCTTTGTTAATTAATCAAGACATAAATTATGGTGTAATGTTTTGGAAGTTATTTTGAGACAATTTGATGTAATGCTTTTGTATTGGACCACGTATGCAATAAATATTTGAATTTCATTGCTTATATTTATCTGTCTTGTAAATTTTTCTGTGTCCTGTACCTATAACCCTCCACCAAAGTTAAGGCATTCCCTTTGTGAGTGACCTTAACGGAGGTGGGGTGTTTCACTTGGTATCTGAGCAAAGGTTTACCAGATCAGATAAGAGTTTTTGAAAACTTTTTTCAAAAAGAAATATAAAGAAGCATTTTACAAGAAAAAGTGTTGTTTTAAATTTAAAAAGGCATAATTCCTAAAGCCATATGCACTATCTTTCTATCCTTCGTTTTGAATCTTTTCTTTTTCGTTTCAGCATGTCTGGGAATCTTAACCTTCTAGAGGGTGTGCCGATACCTGGCTGGTTCAGGAGGTACTTAGAGGCTAGGGCCAATGATGCAGGCCCAACAGATATTCCTCCTCCAGCTGCAGCGGTTCTTCCTCCTCCTCCTCCTCGGGCAAATGCTTTCTCAAAAATTTGTAGAGACTTTAGGGCCATGGGTGGAAAGGATTTCAAGGGAACTGAATCATTCGTAGAAGCAAGGAACTGGCTTAGAGAAACTGAGGATCTGTTTGTTATCTTCGAGGAGGACGATAGGCAGAAGATATAGTTGGTGGTATGGTTGCTTAAAGATGAAGCTTCCTATTGGTGGGAAGTCACTAACGCTGAAAGACCAATTGAAACATGGATGGATTTCAGAGTAAGGTTTGAGATGAAATTCCTCTTACAAGCTGAATGAAGTTTACAGTTGGAAAAGTTCTTATCTATTAAGCAAGAAAGTATGACGGTCAAGGAGTACGTCAACCAATTCAATCAGCTGGCCCGATTTGGACTGGACTTAGTGAATACTCCTCATCAGAAGGCTCTCCGTTTTGTCAAGGGACTGAATGAGCCACTTCACAGCTTGGCTATGACCTATATACCTATGTGGGCTACTTACGAGAGGTTAGTGGACATGACACTCTTACATGAGGAAGACAAGGGCAAGAAGGAGGCAAAAGCAGAAGTGCCTCAAGATAAGAAGGGGGAGGGGTCACAGAACAAGAAGGCTGATTCAAAGAAAGGCGGGAAGAACAACAAACCCCATGACAAAAGAAAGTGTAATTTTTGTGGCATTCCTGGACATCTGATCAAAGACTGCAAGAAGAAGAAAAGGAAGATGGGTGGCTGTTTCCACTGTGGTGAGACATGACACATGGCTAAGGCCTACCCAAGGAAGCAAGGGAAGGAAGCTGGACCTTCTTCTGGAGGGCAAGTTCATGCTCTCACGGCACCTCCGCAAGAACGAGGTAGAAATATTTCTGTTGAAAGTTTAGTCTATCTTTTTGATCATCTTGTTCGTACACTATTTGATTCTAGCGCATCGCACTCTTTTATATCTATTGCATTAGTGGAATCTCTGCACCTAGACACCAGTATAGTAGAGGATCCCTTGGTTGTTTCAAATCCAATCGGGGGCTCAGCTTATTTGTCAATGGTTTGTTTGGATTTGAAAATATCTATACTAAGCGTTGGGTTTAGATGTAATGCCTTTGTTTTGGGCTTCACGGGCTATACGTTGATTCTAGGCATGGACTAGCTATCCAGTAATGGTGCCGTCCTCGATTGTGAAAAGAGAGTGGTTAGACTCATGACTCGCCTCGGTAACACTCTCGAAATTTCTTGTAATCCCATGAACTCTGTTATGCTTAGTTATCTAGAATCTCTTTATGCGTCTGTTGCGAACTTGCAGTCTGTAAGGGTAATCCGTGAATACTCGGATGTGTTTGAAGAGGTAAAGGGCTTACTTCCAAAGCGGGAGATAGACTTCTGCATATACCTCGTTGACAATGCAAAACCCGTTGCTTTACCCGTTAGGCACATGGCTCCAAGGGAGCGGAAAGAGCTCAGCAAGCAAGTTAAAGAGCTCCTAGAAAAGGGGTTTATAAGGCGGAGTATTTCTGAATGGGGTGCTCCAGTAGTTTTCACAACTAAAGCGGATGGTTCGCTTCGCCAGTGCGTTGATTATAGGGAACTAAACAAGTTGACCAAGAAGAATAGGCACCTACTCCCGAGAATAGATGATTTGTTCGATCAGCTTGTAGGTGCATCGGTTTTCTCCCAATTAGATTTAGCTACCAGGTTTCATCAGCTAAGAGTGGCTGAAGACAGCATTGATAAGACCGCGTTCAGACCTCTAGACGGTTTCTTCGAGTGGCTTATCATGCCTTTCGGCTTGACAAATGCACCCGTTTACTTTGTTGATTTAATGAGCAGGGTGTTCCGAGAGTTCCTTAATAAGTTTGTGGTGGTCTTCGTAGACGATATTTTGATCTTCTCAAAGAATGAGGAAGAGCATGCTCATCATCTAAAGGAAGTCATGGATACTCTCTGTGCACATCAGTTGAAAGCTAAATTCTCCAAATACCATTCCTGGAGAGAAGAAGTTAGGTTCCTTGGACAGTGGTGTCCAAAGAAGGGATAGCTGCGAACCCTGCGAAAGTGGTTGTTGTGCAAGATTGGAAGGTTCCTCGAAACGCAACCGAAGTCCCAAGCTTTCTCGGGCTAGCAGACTTTTATCGAAAGTTCGTCAAGGATTTTGCAAAAATCTCAGCTCCACTTACAAGGTTGACAAAGAAGAACCTTGCTTTTAATTGGGATTTGGATTGTGATATTGCTTTCCAACGGTTAAAAAGGGCTCTAACAACAGCCCCAGTTCTGACATTACCTGATGGAAGCAAGATGTTTACAGTATGCACAGATGCATGCGGAACGGAACTAGGCGTTGTTTTGATGCAAGAAGGGAAGGTAGTGGCTTATGGTGGAAGACAATTGAAAGTACATGAGAAAAACTACCCAACCCGACCTAGAGTTGGCATCCATTGTCTTTGCGCTTAAGTCTTGGTGCCATTATCTCCTAGGTGAGAAATTTGAATTGTATACCGACCATAAATCGTTGAAATACCTCTTCTCGTAGAAAGATCTCAACTTGAGGCAGCAAAGATGGATGGAGTTTTTTGCCTCGTACGATTTTGAGTTTTCCTACACTCCTGGCAAGGGCAATGCAGTAGCAGACGCCTTGAGTAGAAAGAAGCTGACCTTAAGCCCTCTCTTTGTAGAAAGGCAAAGCTTGGAGTTCATAGCAAGCTTTAACTTCAGACCCTCCTATGACTTTGTACCTAGCTTGCTAGCAACATTAGAAGTGCGACCAACTCTATTAGGCTCAATCGGAGCCGCGCAAAGAGAAGACCCTCAGCTAGCCGATGTGATGGACAAGTTAATTAGGGGTGAGACTTCTAGTCACCTCAATAGATACTCCATTGATGCCAAGGGCTGGTTGAGACGAGATGTAAGACTATGTGTCCCGCAAGTAAGGGATTTGGTAAAGGCGGTTCTAGAAGAGGCATACCATTCCAAGCTGACCATACACCCAGGTGGAGACAAAATGTATAAAGACATCAAGAGAGTTTTCTTTTCGAATGGCATGAAGCAAGACGTAACTGAATTTGTTTCTAAGTGTTCAATATGCCAACAAGTCAAAGCGGAGTAGAAGAAGCCTGGTGGTCTGCTCCATCCTCTAGAGGTCCCACAGTGGAAATGGGATAACATCTCGATGAACTTTATAGATGGGTTGCCTAGGTCAAGAAGGGGCAATACTAGCATTTGGGTAATAGTGGACAGGCTCACAAAAAGCGCCCAATTTATACCCGTCAAGAGTAGAAGGACTGCCTCATCTCTAGCATCCACATATCTTAAAGAGATAGTTCGACTCCATGGGATACCCTCCAACATAGTGAGTGATCGAGACCCTATCTTCACGAGCGAGTTTTGGAAGAGTTTACAAGAGGCTGTAGGCATACAGTTATGCTTAAGCATGGCCTATCACCCTCAAACCGATGGCCAAACGGAAAGAGTCAACAAAGTATTATAAGACCTCTTGAGATTATGCATTATTGACTTCGGAGGTACATGGGAGGATCATCTACCTTTGGTGGAATTCGCTTACAACAATAGCTACCAAGCCACCATAGGCATGGCGCCTTTCGAAGCTTTATATGGAAGACCATGCAGGTCACCAACTTGCTGTTGGGAGTCCACAGACAAGCTCATACTTGGACCAGATATGATTAGGGAAACTTCAGAGAAGGTAGACTTGATACGAAGAAGAATGAAGACTGCCCAAGATCGACAGAAGTCCTACGCAGACAAAAGAAGAACTGACCTTGATTTCGAAGTTGGAGACAAGGTGTTCCTTAAAGTATCTCCTTTGAGGAACGTCGTTCGCTTTGGATCCACAGGAAAGTTAGCACCAAGATTTTTAGGGCCATTCCCTATCATCGAGAAGATTGGGAAAATGGATTATAGGGTACAGCTTCCCGAAAGATTGGCCGGGGTTCATAATGTCTTTCAAGTCCCTCACCTTCGGAAGTTTACACGAGTCTGCGGAAGTGGTAGAACCAAGAGTGCTAGAGGAAGTAGAAGTTGAACGAGAAGCAACCATGAGGAGAGTTCTGACCCGTATCTTGGGAACAGAAGTCAAAAATCTACGCAACCATGAAGTTAAGCTCGTCAAAGTTCAATGGAGCGACGTCGAGGAAGACGTGACTTGGGAAACTGAGGACAGAATACGCGCAGCCTACCCTTTTCTTTTTGAAGGTACATCCTTAATCTCTTTTTCCTTAAGTTTACGCTCGTATCTATCATTTTAGGTATATCTCCTCGATCCTATCCTTTATCCTTAGGTAGAAACCCAATTGGATGAAAACATGTAATTGAAACATGTTATGGTTGATGGTTGCATGTAGTTGCAAGTGGTTTCTCGTGGATACATATACACAAACATTAGGTATTAGATCGGCTCAGTCACTTTCATATTGCATATGCATATATGTATTTGTATATGTATTGAAACTTGATGTGTTATCATATGGACGTTCCATTTGTATGAATGATTGTGCACTCATATAGGAAATTTTGAGTAGGAAAAATTGCATTCATAATGGACTCATGGCACTGACATAATTTGCATTAAGGAGGTTAACTGAATCAGTAGACCGCCTAATTTTGCATTAGATAAGGACATGTACACACACTACGCATATGATCATGAAGCATTAGAAATCTTTTAAGGACAATGGACGCCTGTGTTTGATGGTTGAGTAGATAGGTGATTGAATGGTAGGATATAAATTCTTCTCGACTTGAAGATTTCGGGGACGGAATCCTAAAAGGAGGGGAGAATGTAACACCCCGTATTTTCTGTTAATTTTATAGTAATGAATTAAACAATACTTAATTTAAAATGTGAGAATTAAGGGAAACGGGTTACGCCATTATGTTCGTCTCGGAATTCTGGTTGAGATAGAGTCCGAGTTTGCGTAAATTAGACTTCGTATGAAAAAGTTATGACTGTCGGAAGTTTCCAGAAAATTCAAATAAATTAAAACAGCTCGAAAACAAATTCAAATTCAAAACAAAAGTCAGAAGCGGGCTGGGTGGAAAAATTCCCGCCCAGGACCCAGGCCGACCAGGGGGTCGACCCTAGTGTCGACCTCCCCCCTACAGGTCGACGTAGGGGTCGACTTTAGGGTCGACCTGGGGTTCGCCCTTAGGGTCGACCTGGGGGTCGACCTACCCCCCCCCCCCGACCAGATCTGAATTTTGATGACTGATGACTTGCTACTGAGTCACTACGGTTTACGGATAGTTCTGATCTGGTCTGAATGGTTGCGATTAACTCTAGGGTTCATCTGAGGTCTCTAATTGAATTGAAACTCAATATAAACAACCCAATGCTCAAACCTAAAATCACACAAAAACAATCCTGGAACTATCATGCCGTCAATAGAGAACTTGGAGTAGCCGTCACCGCTTTCAATTCAAAGACAAGATAAAAACCTGAATCAAAATCAAATTAAAGTAATCAAATTCAACGATCTACATCAAAGGCGAGCTTACCAATTTCAGAATTTAGATTTCAGAAAGCAAGAATTCCTTTTTAGTTTGTAAGTTGGTTATTACGCAGATTTAAACATTCTTTCAAATGAATCATGACATGTTGTAATTTGAATATAGAATGATGCTTATGTATAAGATTTGATTCTCGTTTATCTTATAGTATCGTTGCAATTAATCATGTCTATATGCTTGTGGTGATGAACATATTACATATTAATCATGTCTATATGCTTGTAGGGATGAACATATTGTATGTTATTGGAATCTATTATGATTGGGTAATGGATTTATTTTGCCAATTAAATGGTGAAACATGTCATGTTATAATTTGGTGGTTACTTGCAAGTTTATGATTTAAACACATGCTTATATGTTAGATCAACACTCATGTATATTTAGATCCATGTTAAGTTGAATCTATTTATGTTATAAAATTGAAATTGTAATTCTCTTATGTTTAACACATAAGTTGTCATGCTAAGTTGAGATTTGAATATGTTTATAATAGCCCCCTTTTGTTTAACACACATAAGTTATCATGTTAAGTTGTGATTCGAATATGTTTATAGTAGCTCTCAATAGTTCTCTTATGTTTAACACACATAAGTTAATATACTAAGTTACGATTTAAAAATGTTTATAGTAGCTTTCTTATGTTTTGGCATACATAAGTTAATATGCTAGGTTGTGGTTTAAAATTGTGTTTATATGTTAAACCTCCATGCTAGACCTTTATCAAGTTCACATGACAATTAGACCCAACTTAGTCACAAGTTCACCTTTACCCGTTTAATTAAGTTAATGATACTTCTATGCCAAGTTACATACGATAAGTTAAATGTATGCTATTTTATGTTTGTTTCATGTCCTTTGTTTATTACCCCTTTTTGTTTATGGATTTGGGCTAATTTACTAGCCCAACATTTTATGTGATTCATGCATACGTTCCACGGGGGTAGCAATGGGAAAATATGAAAATTCATGGCATAGATTTGTTCATAAAATGGTATATTTGATATACCATTTATTATGAGCATAATCAAAGGATAATTATGGCATGATTAAATTAAAATTAATTTACATAAATAAATTAGACATATATAGAAAAAATGTGAATTTAGAAAAGACGAATATGCCTAACCCGAGGTTAGACTGAGTTGCGGTGTAAATCTGCCCGGAACCAACCGACATATCCAGTGACTACAACAAGACCTGTCTAATGTGGGTGGTTAGCGCATTAAGCCCAAAAAGAACCCGAGGTTAGACTGAGTTGTGGTGTAAATCTGCCCGGAACCTACCGGCATATCCAGTGACCACAACAAGACCTGTTTAATGTGAGTGGTTGGTGCTTTAATGAATAAATTAAAGCTAAGTTAGGATTGGTAGGGTTAAGTCAATTAAGGAAACACTTAACCGATTCAACATGTTAACTAAACGAATGGGTGGGGTTAGGTAAACTTGGACACTTAACCAAATAGACATGTTGATTAGAAAACCCTAGAAACGGGGACCCATTTCAGCAGTAACCCACATAGATGTATCAAGGTACCCTGAAACTAGGTAGGGTGGGGCACGATTACTGGGCTGATTATAAGCGGTCAAAACGTCGGCGGTTGGTGCGTCAGTGTAGGCTTCGACGGAGTACGGGCGCGCACGTACTTCAGAGTGGAAAAATCAGGCACTAGGCATCAGTAGTATACACTGTGCATCTTGAATCGTGTCGGGTTGCCACCAGAGGGACTGATACACCCCATGGTGGGACCAACACAGGTATCTACAGTCAAGCGGGGCCGAATGACACAAGATATGAATGCATACGAGTAGGAGCCGATCATAAAGGGGATCATTTGTTATGAACACGTAGGGCTGGTTGAACTAATGGTTAAGTAGGTGCAAATACTATAGTAATGGGTGCGATCACATGTTCCTCTTATCTTATATTAGGGTATTGTCCTATGTTCTGTTATTACTGTCATGATCCCTTTCCTTGTTTAAATACTAGTAATCACCGAACTTACCTTGTCTGACCCGTTTTCCAACGTCCTTTTTTCTTCCGTTCCCCCCATGTCCACAGGGAGGGAATACTGCAGCTTAGCCAGATTCTTTGCAAGCTTCAAGAAAGTAGTTGTATGATTTGGACTCTCTCTCACCTTGGCTATGGCTCTTGGACATTATCCTTGGGGATTTATGCAGTTTTATTTATGGTTTATGCTTCTTTTTTAATTAATCAAGACAGAAATTATGGTGTAATGTTTTGGAAGTTATTTTGAGACAATTTGATGTAATGCTTTTGTATTGAACCACATATGCAATAAATATTTGAATTTCACTGCTTATATTTATTTGTCTTGTAAATTTTTCTGTGTCTTGTACCTATAACCCTCCACCAAAGTTAAGGCATTCCCTTTGTGAGTGACCTTAACGGAGGTGGGGTGTTTCAGATATGAATTGCGTTGTCATTTGATATAAACTAAAGCAAATAAAATTGTACCCATGGAAACTAAATAAATAGGTTTAAAAACCAAATTGAAAAGAATATGGGTTGAGTGCGAGATATTGATTGGAAGTTATGTGATTTATTCATGTTAAAAGGAATGAATGTGATTAAACTTCATGATATGTGACTTATATGTTTAAATTAAGTACAGGTACATGGAGTTGTATAGCTTGGATTTGCTTAAGTAGAATGCATAAATATTAAGCGAATTCGCTTAATGATGCTCATATAAGGTATGCTTATGCAAAAATACAAATTTTGGTATATGAATTTTTTTTTCCGGACGTGTGGAATGATGTATATGTTTTTATTTCTTTTGTGATATTGCGAAAGTCCCTTCGTATAGAGGATACTCTACAAAAAAATTAGTCGATAGAAATGAATTGGCTTTTTAATTGAAACTAATTGGATTAGTGTGATGACCCATTCTCCCGATCGTCGAAAGAAAGGATAGCCTATATAATATAACACATTAATATAACTTCAGAAGAAAAAACATTACATTACATCATCATAATGTGCACCAAATTACATCAGAGATTTTCATCAGAGTTTGGTATATCACATTGGATCTTAATAATATACATAACAACTGCAATAAGAATATATATATACAGTGGAAAAAACGATAATCAACATGACAGAGTCTTAGAGAGTCCAAAGAACATCCAAATTCTGCTCCATCTCCATATCGAAAACCAACTTCCATAGGTAGCTTCCGTACACAACTCCCAAATTTTCTTAACTATACTTAGATACTAGGCTTCCCATATGGAAATAAGGGGACCCGGATTTGTAAGAAAAATAAACTATGAGTCAGTCATGAGACTGGTATGAGAAACTCTAAGCAGTTATTCTTAACTTATTCAAAAGTGAGGCATATCACAGGACCACGCCGTATAATAAAGAATGGGTTTCCACCACACAAATGCCAATGCACAAGACCACGTAATGCTTTTAGAAAAATGAAGCTATTATAAGACTTAAGTCCCACCATGCAATGCAACGCAAACAGGAGGATAGAGTTTTACCTTATAATAGCCAAACATGCTTGATACAAGAAAATAATTTGATATCATTATTAACTTCTAAGTGTGGAAATCATTTTCAAAAATAAATGTATCACTCTTAGACGGAATAATGCCCCATCCCATTATGTTTCCATATAGGTTTATGGAAATTGGATTCCATCAATGAACAAAGGCAAAGGATCTTCCTTATCCATTCGGATCATCTTTAGCAAGATGTCCAGGACTCACACGCATGTGATCCTTAGATCGACAAATCCCGCCAGCACTGAATGCGGCTGGTTAGAATCTTTCCTGAACATAATGTTCTATGGTCTCATATGACCGTCATCTTGATCGTAGTTGACCATCATCCGAGGCGCCTCAATTCCATCATCCGCAAAAGTAAATTTTCTAGGCTCCATACCATGGCATCACCCTTAGTTATACGGAAACATATGTCCTTACTCTGTGATCCATCATCTTGTTTTCGGCTCATTCCGGGGTGTGACGCGCAAGAGTCAACGTCCCATAAAGCTCTGTATTTCAACAAAATCTTTGATCTATCTACAAGTAGCACTCGACATGCCACACTGTCAGTTCACAATATATAATTGGTGTCTATTAATATATAACCTTCTGAGTTCATATGTCTCAGAGGAAGGTGTTAAGCTAAGAGTATAAATTCTCCGCCACTAGCTGATATATCATTAATATAAAATAATCGGTTATGTTGTGAAATACAACGTCAGACACACTTCCATTTACAAGTTCATTCTAGGTTTGAACGAAACCAAATAAGCACCTTATTCCTCATCAAATTAAGGAGAGAGGCCCTTGCACATCCGAACAATCAATAATTACATCCGGACTACTGCCACTTTTACCTTGTAATGGGAGCAACCTAAGGCATCAGCAAGCAGTCCATTCAATGTGAAGATTTCTGGTCTTCCACCATCTTCAATATCTTTGTGACAACCCCAAACCCCGTTCCCGGTGGCAAGGGTAATCTTTGGAATATAACACATAAATAGATAACAGCAGAACAGAAATATATAAATACACTAGATAATTTACAACAGAATGCACTAGATAAAACATAATCCTCAGAGTTACACAGTATACAGGATCATACTTAGTACAAAATACAGTTCATCTTTAAATAAAATGTCTATTGCGGAATCAAAACATAATATGTACAACAGGAGATGAACAACATAAAAAGAAAGAAGTGATAAAATCCAGCTTCAGCTCCATAGCTATCCAGAAAGAGGCTGCTAAAACCCGAATACAAGGTTGCCCATGTAGAAATAGGGGCACCCGAGTTTGCAAGTGAAACAAACTACGAGTCAGTCATGAGACTGGTATGAGAAATCTACTACTTAACTCATTTTATAATAAGGCCAATCACAGGACTATGCCACTAATGCGGAACGGGTTTACTCCACTGGGTTGCCAGTGCTAAAACAAGTGAATCATTAAAACATCGCAATGCTTTTTATAAAAATGAAGTCATTATAAGACTCAGTTCCCATCACATAATGCAACGCAAACCGGAGGATAGAGTTTTACCTTATAATGGCCAACATATGCTTGATACGAATAAAACAAAAGCATTTGATATTATTACTAGTGCTTATATGTTTCAAAAACAATTTCAATCATAAGTATCAATCATAAATGACATTTGTACCATATATCATGTCGCCATATGTATACAATCAAAACCGCATGATGTTGTATTTGGAAATTGGATTTCCGTCATGAACCAAGGCAAGGGATCGTCCTTCCCACTTCGAGACGCTCTAGCCCGTGTCTCAGGACCCACACTCAGGTAGGCCCTTGGATCGTCAGGGTCGGTCCACACAGAGTGGATTAAAATGCATGAACACTGCGTTTCCCCGCCCTATGGGGCGTCAACTGGTCATATACCGACCAAACCATCGGCCCCGGAGCGATCGATATAACTGAGGCGCCTCGCTATCCATCATCCACATAAGTAAAATGCCCGGACGTGTAAAACCCAAAACACCACTCCTAGCTAGAAGGAAACGCAGGTCCTCCCTGTCCTCTCCCGTTTCTGGTCCATACCGGGGTGTGAGGCTCGCGAATCAACGCTAAACACAAAGCTAGCTATTTAAAGTCGTGCTTTGATCATCAACCACAAAGCTCTGCTTTTCAACAAAAAGCTCTGATCTCAGCATCTCTGCATGCCACATTGTCAATCTACAACATCAGATACACATCCATTTACAAGTCCGTTCTAGGTCTGAACGAAACCGGAGGCACCTTATTCCCCTCCCGTATGTCCAATATAGGAGAGAGGCCCTCGCTCATCCAAACGATCAACAAGTATGTCCGGACGACCACCACCGTAACCCTTTCAGGGCAGCAACTCCCATCAAAGGCATCAGTAGCCATCCATTCGATGTGAAGATCCTCGGTCTTGCACCGTCTTATATCTTCGACTTCTAACTGTCGATCAATTATTTGAAATGAGAATTAACTTGGCCTTTTCAATTAATTCATGTATGTTTAGAATTTCAAATCAATTCATTTCAATGGTTAAATTATCGGACATCCATAATTCAGTTTATTAATGTAATTTTCACGTCAAACACATTCAACCATCAAATATCCTATAAACCGAGTAAATTCGGTTTATTTCCATTCCATATTGTTTATAATATTTTATCACGATTTATCGCTATTTTTATTTATTTAAATATAGCCAATTTATTCAAACGACGCTTCAGGCCATAACACGGCCATGGCGCTATTTTTCTCTAAATTTGATTTACACATATCTGAAAATCTAACCTTTGGATCTTTACGTATTTTATATCATTGGAAAGATCTTTTCAAAGAGGACCAAACGGTTCCATTTTTGGGAAAATCCGACGGTCGGATCACCCGGTACAATAGTTTAAAGTTACGATTTCAAAATACAAACTGCAGCGTTGTTATTTTATTTATTTTAATTATATATATATATATAATCCATTCTGGAGCTGTTTTCATCCAGATTTGAATTAAACATTCCAGACAATCCGACCGTTGGATCTTTGCAAAGTTGATGTCGTTGGAAAGATATTTCCAAAGTGAACCCAACGGTTTCGGTTTCGAGAAAATCCGATAGTCGGATCACTGGGTACAATCATTTGAAATCACAGTTTCAAAATACGAACTGCAGCTTCGTTATTCGATTTATTTTAATTATATATATATATATAAATATAATCTATTCTTCGATTTCAAAAACCATTTCAACTCATATAGGTGATAAAAATGATATTTTTATCCAACAGATATTTATTTCAACACATGACTATTTTTAACAATTCATATATATGGTAAAAATGTGATTTTTATTGTCAAAATAATTTATTTCAAACACGATTAATTTATATACTTCATATAGATGATAAAAATGTGATTTTTATTGTTAAAGCAATTTATTTTAAAAATGAATATTTTTAGCGATTCATATTTATAGTAAAAATGTGATTTTTATTGTCAAAACAATTTATTTTAAAAATGAATATTTTATATAATTTATATATACAATAAAAATGTTATTTTTATTGCACAATCTATTTTATTTCATACATTCTATAAAATGTTATTTTTATCATTCAAACCATTTTTATTTCATACATTCGATAAAAATATTATTTTTATCATTCAAACCATTTTTATTTTATACATTCGATAAAAATGTTATTTTTATCATTCAAACCATTTTATTTCAAAGATGAATATTTTTCTAACACATGAATATATTTCAATACATGAATATAAATCAAACATAGGAATATTTCAGAAAATTTTGGCAGCATAACGGCAGGGTAGTTAAAACTGGCACTGTCCCGAGTACGGCTCCTCGCTCTACCTTAAAGCCTCGCAGCTTTTGGCAATGGGGATTTCAATAACTATTTCGTATGCAGACAAATTTTCCCATATACTAATCCTATTGGGATTTTAACGACAATCAATCATTTCAACCATTCGTATATATCAACCAAATTTCACATCAACCGAATCTACACAAATCACAACCAATATATATCGTCCATGGTCTGTGGACGAGGGGAGTATATATATATATATATACATTCATATATATACATACATATATAGATGTGACAACAAGGAATTTCGCTTAATCCGAATCGATCACTAAACCGACCAAGACCATTCGAAACCCCTGATTGTTTTGAGGACAAGACAGATCAGAACGCAAACAGAAGAACATTTCATTGTTTATTACAACAATTCCATCAGAATACAAGAATATACAGAGTATGAATAAAAATTACACATTATTCAATATCAGAGATTTAAATACAATACTGCAGCGGAAAAATAATACAAAACACAACTGAAAGTAATACACGGATACAGAGCTTTCTGAGTATCGTTCCAGCTGTAAACCAGGATCCTGTGAATATAAATCTGCAAAACCAAAACTACTAGCTGCCCGTGTGGAAAATAGGGGCACCCAGAGTTTAGGTTAAAACAATAAACTCTGGACCAGTCATGTGACTGGTGTGAGAACTAAAAAAGTTATCTAAAACTTTACTTTAATAAGATATATCAAGGGACCACGCCGTATAACACGGAACGGGTTTCCTCCCAAGAATACCAGTGCATATAACAAAACATCACAATGCTTTTTGAAAAAATGAAGCTATTATAAGACCCAGGTCCTATCACACAATGCAACGCAAGCCGGGGGATAGGGTTTTCCCTTATAATAACCCAACATGCTTGGTACGTTTAAAACAAATCATTTGATACTATTATAAGTGCATAGTGTACAAAACAACTTCAAATCATAAGTATCAATCATAGACGGCATAAGTGCCCAATACCATTATGTCGCCAAATATAGGTTTACAATCAAAACAGCAAAGTCACGTATTGGAAGTTGGATTTCCATCTGTGAACCGAGGCTAGGGATCGTCCTCACCGCTTCGAGACAATCTAGCCCATGTCTCAGGAACAGCCTCAACTGCCCCATGGATCGTCAGGGCCGGTCCACCGATGTGGATTATTATGCCTGAACACTGCGTTTCCCACCCTTTGGGGCGTAAATGAGCCAAATGACTCCATCGACTCCACATAGTCACCGATATATCCGAGGCGCCTCGCAATCCAGCAACCACACAGGTGAAAATAATATAAATGTCAGGGCTGGTAGGTCAATGACACCACCCTAGCTAGAAGAAAATGCATGCCCTCCCTGATGTCCACTCCCATTTCTGTTTCACAACCGGGTTGCGAGGCTCGCGAATCAATGTTACACAAAGCTATGCCACACATGCGGTGCTTTGATCATCAACCACAAGACTTTTCTTTTCAATAGAAGCCTTGATCAATTGCCACTTAGGCATGCCACACAGGCAATTCACTCCATGCGACTGATGTCCATCGATATACAACCCCTGAGCTCGTACGTCTCAGAGAAGGGTGTTAAGCAAGAGAATAAATTCTCCGCCACCGAACAGATGTATATTTAATAGAGATCAATCACACAGAATAAAATCCAATGTCAGACACACAGTCCATTTACAAGTTCGTTCTGGGTCTGAACGAAACCGGAGGCACCTTGTACCTCGCATATCCATCGATCTCAAAGTACGTTTGGACGATAACCAACTGATTCCCTTCTCTTGGGTGTACAGCCCAATAAAGATCATCAGTAATCACCCAAACATTGTGAAGAACTCCGGTCTTCGACCACCGACTTCATCCTCGACACATCGTCGAATCAGTTATTCAGAATGGGATAAACCCGGTCTTTCTGAATAACCCGCGTATATAATAAACAAGTGTTACACAAACACAACATACGCCTCATTCCAATTCAGAATATTCTTTTATTCAAATATTCTTATACTTTGGGAAAGGTTCCCATTAATTTTATCAAAGTTAAATTCTTTAAATTTATTCTTTAATCTTCTTTTGAATATCAATTCAAATTAGCCGGGATTAGCGAACCACACCGAAGTAATCATTTATTTTATTTTCGAATCCCAACCTATTTATCCCATGAAGTAAAACTGGTCATACTTCATATCGAACAACACTGTGTTATCGGTAAATTCAATTACCATTTCACGTTCAAATCTAATTAAATATTTAACTATTGCCTGGAGCAAAACTAGTGATACTCCATTCTCGATTATTTCAATCTAATTAAAGATTCATTAAAACTCCACTTGGTTTTAATCTTCCTAATAATCACTATCAATGATTATTTAACTTGGGAAATCGTATACCGTCTTTAACTGGGTTAAAGAACCAATGTCATTTAAAACATGGTTCAGGATAAACCCAAAATCAATTCAAATTCAATTCCAATAAAATATCATTTAATTGGTATATTTCATTAAATCTAAATAAAAAGATTTAATTTTTTCTCAACTGGTTTTAAGAACAGTGTTAATGAAGACACCATTCACGACAAATCCAAATCCCATTTGATATTAAATACAAGGCTCTGAATAGAAAATATATCGGCTTATATTCAATATCAAATCCTACGACCAACAAATATCGTATTGGAAATAACGATATAAATATATCTTTCAAATTTCCATGACAATATCTGTATAATCACGAAATCCAACATCGAAATATTCCAAAGACAATTTCAATTCAAATCCATTTCCACTTTATATATTGGAAATTCTAGTTATTTTCAAAACCATTTCAAATCCACTTTATTTATTTTAAAAATAAATAGGATTATAATTCTAGTTCAAACTAGTTCATTTCGATAAAATCATTTTTATCTTTTCAAATATGGAATTTTTCATCCCAATTCTTTCCAAATCCTTTCTTATGATTTTACACAAATTATTACTATTTTTGATAATTTTATCAAGGCCCATACAGTCAATTTCCATAAACGGCAATCGAACTGCACTTACAACGACCTTTACCAAATTTGATTTGGACATAATTCCAAATCCAACCGTTAGATTTCAAATCTCTAATATTCGTTGGAAAGCTCTTTTCGATACGAACCCAATGGTTCCGGTTTTAGGAGAATCCGACGGTCGGATCTCCCGTAATATCCATTCGAAGTCAATGGTCGAAATTCGCGAACTGCCGCTGCGCGGCGCGTTCTATTCAGGCCATTATATATATATATATATATATATATATATATATATATATATATATATATAATATTTCGTCGATTTCCTTCTAAAACGTATTTTATAAATCGTTTTAAATTCGTTTTCAAAACGATTTCAACTTCATATTCAATTTCTAATCGAAATTGAATATTTCATATCATTAATCTACAAATGATAATATTCTCAAAACATTATATTTTGAAATCATTTCCTTTTCTATATTCATTATAAAAATGAATAAAATCGATATAAATATCCTTCACATCAAAATGGCGTCAATCTAATCAACACGGCTTTATATATTTCAATAACTTCGTTATTCTATTCAACACATGAATATTTTCTTCAACACATGAATATATATTTTATTCAACACATGAATATACTTTTATTCAACACATGAAATTTCCTTTATTCAACACATGAAATTTCTTTTATTCAACACATGAATTTATATTATATTCAATACATGAATTTTTATTCTATTCAACACATGAATTTTTATTCTATTCAACACATGAATTTTTATTCATAATATTCCTTATTTTCCAAATTGGAATGAGGCCCAATCAATTACCATATAATGTTAATTATATGGATTCTCTACAACACATGTATATAATAGCAACGATAAATCATCAACCATCATCCAGAGTGCACCACACAACTGCATAAGCATATAAATAATTAATGCTTACACAGTCTGTCAACCCATCGATTGACATAAAACTAAACAATCGGGATTAGTGTACGTAAAATATCATCCCAATACCCGTATGGGATTTCAAATCAACAAACACAGATTTTTATTTGTGTAGTTGGGCGATGTGTAAAATTTATCGTCCCAATCAATATCAGTCGTATCGGTGTACATAAACAAATCGTTCGATTTGTAAATGAATATTTATTTTACTTCAACACATGAATATATTTTTTATTTCAATACAAGATTTTTTTTTTTCAACACATGAATTTTTATTCTATTCAACACATGAATTTTTAGAATTTTTATTCTATTCAACACATGAATATATATTTTATTTCAACACATGGATATATATTTTATTTCAACACATGAATTTATATTTTACACATCACAATCAACAGTCAAATTTCATAACACAAACAATCACACAAGTCGTCCATGGTCTGTGGGCGACGGTGGAACAGTTTATATATGCAGTTATAAAATAAATAACTGAATAGAAAATTTTAGTGAGGAGTTCTCACCGAGAAGCTAAACCAAACGCTGCGATTCTTTATATGTAGGAAATCTTCGCCGTGCTCGCCCTTTATCACTTTCGTCATCCGTACTCGCTACATATATAAAACCCATATTTATATACCGTAACTTCATAATAAAAATCTTATTTTTATGTCGCTAAACTCATAATAAATATCTAATTTTTATGATGCCGGTATACATTTAAAAATCAAATATTTACAAGTGTAAAAATCATCACTTTCATATGAATGAAAATTGTATTTTATATTCGCCACTTCCTTCGCTTAAAAATCATATTTTTATTTAAATAAACATCTTAGCTTTCTTTAAATAAAAATTCAAACTTCTCATAAACAAAAATAATACCTTTTCATAACTAAAGGTCAGAGCTTTTTATAAATAAAGGTCATAGCTTTTTATAAATAAAATCAAAATTAAAGGGAAATTAAGAAAAACTCACATTTCTCGTCAAATCTGAGTTGGAGGGGAGGTGGTGAACTCGCGGAGGCAGAGCATGCGGTCAGGTCAGAGGTGGCAATAGGGTTTTGGGGTCATTGTGGGTGGTTTCAGAAGAATAGAGGGAGGAGAAAGCATGGTTGTCGAGGTGGTGGTGTTGTCAGCCATGGCGGAGGGCTGAGGAGGCGACGCAGGTCCGGAGGTGTGGCGGTGGATGACCAGGCGGTCATGTGTGGCAGATTAGCTGAAGGGGTTCGAGGTTTTCAATCAAGAAAAGGGGGAGAGCGGCTTGGAGATGGCGGCTGACTGGAGAGGGGGGCGACGGTCTCCAACGCGATGGTTGGGGCGGACGGAGGCGCCGTGGCGGCTGTGGGCGGCATCGATTGGAAGCGGTGCGTTTTTGTTACTTTTATTTTATTTCATCATGATCTGAATGAGAGGAGAGAGAGTAGAGAAGGAGTTAGGTTTATATATAATAGTCAAATATTATTATTATTTTTCCCATAAAAGTTGACTTTCTATTTGAACACCAAACGAGACCCAACGACTATCGCCCTTGGCTAATTACCCTCATTCCGAACACAATGGGGCATGTTTCGTAACCCAATTCGGTTGTTACGATCAGTTTTCGTCAAAATAAAAATATAACTCTATATATTGAATTTGAACTCATATTTCAATTTACCGGGGCCACATACGGACTCTAGAAATTCCCAAAAAATATTTTCTAGCTTCGTATTGGCGATACGGTTCTAACAAAACTAATTTCATCAAATTTGAAGACCGTATGAAAAATGACCATTTTCTGGTCGACCAAAATTGACTGAAACTGTCAAAACACGTTTTTCTTCGCCACACTCACATATTGATTCAGAAAATTATGAATTTTGGAATCTAGCATTAACTTGACATCCCGGATCCAAAAAGTGGTTTCGTTGAAAACGGAGGTCGTTTGCCAAATTTCCATTTTTAAGGGCCAAAAATCACATAGCGACTATTCTGAATTTCCAACTGGGCATAACTTTTTATCCCCGCTATGAAATTTTGTTTTTTCGGATTCATTGGAAAGATATTCTCAAATAGATACAAATATTTTTGGTTTAACTAAAATCCGATTTATTTTGAATCCTGTACATTCATCTGATCTTTGAAATCGAAATTTCAAACTACCGCGCCATTTTCAATTCCTTTTATATTTAAAATAAAATATTTATATTCTAACGATGATCTATATAAATATATACGTTCTAATTCTATTCAATTTAAATTTCTCGTCATTATTATTTAAAATCATTCATTTTAAATATTGAAAATTCACTAAAATTGCCAAAATAAAATTTTTAAATTGGCTCAGATTTCCGGGTTATTACAATCTCCCCCACTTAAAACTTTTCGTCCCCGAAAAGGAACGAAGCTGAAAGTGGTTTAACTAATCAACTCAACTTCCATTATGGGTTAAGTTCTTCAGCTTTTCAATTTCTAAGAACTTTTCAAATTTTTCAAAAATTTGGCAAACACCCTAAATTTTCGAAAAATTT
This sequence comes from Allium sativum, assembly GCA_030737875.1. Classification (NCBI taxonomy): domain Eukaryota; kingdom Viridiplantae; phylum Streptophyta; class Magnoliopsida; order Asparagales; family Amaryllidaceae; genus Allium; species Allium sativum. The sequence continues at coordinate 464,834,496 of CM060910.1, forward strand.
CGCCATAACCTCTCCTGCACCGGGAGCTTCGGGATATTTCAGATAGCCTCCCATGGCTCTTACCAATACAAAAAGAAAAAGAAATAGCCAAGCGACTAGCCAATCGGCTCATAAAATCATAAAAAACCCAAGAAATACAATAAACATGTACCTATTTGTCAGGCAAACAATTTTATTCCTCTTCTCTAGCCTCCTTGCTATGACCTGTTCAATGTAATTACATGTATATGCATGCAAATGCGACTAATTTTCAATGCAACTCACTATTTGATCAATTTGGCTAAATGGTCCAAATTTTAATTAATCAACCAATAATCAAACAACACAACCATCAATCAATTAGTTGATTAGCTTTTCAAATTCATAACTTTGATACATAGTCCAAAAATTAGATTTTTGATGCCAATTCACACCATTAAGCCCTATCTAATTTTGGTTCTCACACCAGTCAATTGGAATCATATAGAAATTCCCACTTTCGCCACTCGAACATAAATTCTGATGATGTTTTGAACCACCATCAGAACATCCACGGGCGACTAGAGTGTGATTCTATATCTATAGAATATATTTGAGGCTTCTAATATACGTGGATCAGACAAATATTAAAATCTCTATATACTCGATTGTCCAAATCAATTTAAAATATTCAAATACGTATAATTCGATTTAAATTTTCAAAACAAAAATTGTTTTTAATTTAAAAATATACTCTTCACACTCGTTCTAGGATACTACTGATCCTATCTCTAACGAGACATTCTCATTGGATACTACTAATCCAATCTCTGATGAATTATATCTTTTGGTTCTAAACGTGTCTTGTTCTCCAAGCTCTGTAAACCAAAGCTCTGATACCAAATGTGACAACAAGGAATTTCGCTCGATCCGAATCGATCGCTAAACCGACCAAGACCGTTCGAAACCACTGATTGTTTTGAGGACAAGACAGATCAGAACGCAAACAGTAGAACATTTCATTGTTTATTACAACAATTCCATCAGAATACAAGAATATACAGAGTATGAATAAAAATTACACATTATTCAATATCAGAGATTTAAATAAAATACTGCAGCAGAAAAATAATACAAAACACAACTGAAAGTAATACACGGATACAGAGCTTTCCGAGTATCGTTCCACCTGCAAACCAGGATCCTGTGAATATAAATCTGCAAAACCAAAACTACTAGCTGCCCGTGTGCAAAATAGAGGCACCCAGAGTTTAGGTTAAAACAATAAACTCCAGGTCAGTCATGTGATGGTGTGAGAACTAAAACAGTTATTTAAAACTTTACTTTAAATCAGATATATCAAGGGACCATGCCGTATAACACGGAACGGGTTTCCTCCTAAGAATACCAGTGCATATAACAAAACAGCACAATGCTTTTTGGAAAAATGAAGCTATTATAAGACCCATGTCCTATCACACAATGCAACGCAAGCCGAGGGATAGGGTTTTCCCTTATAATAGCCAAACATGCTTGGTACGTTTAAAACAAATCATTTGATATTATTATAAGTGCATAGTGTACAAAACAACTTCAAATCATAAGTATCAATCATAGACGGCATAAGTGCCCAATACCATTATGTCGCCAAATATAGGTTTACAATCAAAACCGCAAAGTCACGTATTGGAAGTTGGATTTCCATCTGTGAACCGAGGCTAGGGATCGTCCTCACCGCTTCGAGACAATCTAGCCCATATCTCAGGAACAACCGCAACTGCCCCATGGATCGTCAGGGCCGGTCCACCGATGTGGATTATTATGCCTGAACACTGCGTTTCCCCGCCATTTGGGGTGTAAATGAGCCAAATGACTCCATCGGCTCCACATAGTCACCGATATATCCAAGGCGCCTCGCAATTCAACAACCACACAGGTGAAAATAATATAAATGTCTGGGCTGGTAGGTCATTGACACCACCCTAGCTAGAAGGAAATGCATGCCCTCCCTATTATCCTCTCTCGTTTCTGGTTCAGAACCGGGGTGTGAGGCTCGCGAACCAATGCTACACAAAGCTATGCCACACAGGTCGTGCTTTGATCATCAACCACAAGACTCCGCTTTTCAACAAAAGCCTTGATCATTTGCCACTTAGGCATGCCACACAGGCAAATCACTCCACGTGATTGATATCCATCAATATATAACCTCTGAGCTCGTACGTCTCAGAGCAGGGCGTTAAGCAAGAGAATAAATTCTCCGCCGCCAAACAGATATATATTTAATAGAAATCAATGACACAGAATAAAATCCAATGTCAGACACGCAGTCCATTTACAAGTTCGTTTTGGGTCTGAACGAAACCGGAGGCACCTTGTACCTCGAAAATCCATCGATCTCTAAGTACGTCTGGACGATCACCAACTGATCCCCTCCTTTAGGTGTACAGCCCAATCAATATCATCAGTTTTCACCCAAATGATTTGAAGACCTCCGGTCTTCGACCACCGTCTTCATCCTCGACACATCGTCGAATCAGTTATTCAGAATGGGATAAACCCGGTCTTTCTGAACAACCCGCGTATATAATAAACAAGTGTTACACAAACACAACACACGCCTCATTCCAATTCAGAATATTCTTTTATTCAAATATTCTTATACTTTGGGAAAGGTTCCCATTAATTTTATCAAAGATAAATTCTTTAAATTTATTTTTTAATCTTCTTTTGAATATCAATTCAAATTAGTCGGGATTAGCGAACCACATCGAAATAATCATTTATTTTATTTCTGAATCCCAACCTATTTATCCCATGAAGTAAAACTGGTCATACTTCATATCTAACACCACGGTGTTAACGGTAAATTCAATTACCATTTCACGTTCAAATCTAATTAAAGATTTAACTATTGCCTGGAGCAAAACTGGTGATACTCCATTCTCGATTATTTCAATCTAATTAAAGATTCATTAAAACTCCACTCGGTTTTAATCTTCCCAATAATCACTATCAATGATTATTTAACCTGGGAAATCATATCCTGTCTTTAACTGGGTTAAAGAACCAATGTCATTTAAAACACGGTTCACGATAAACCTAAAAAACAATTCAAATTCAGTTCCAATTAAATATCATTTAATTGGTATATTTCATTAAATCTAAATAAAAAGATTTAATCTTTTTCTCAACTGGGTTTAAGAATAGTGTTAATGAAGACACCATTCACGACAAACTCAAATCCCATTTGATATTAAATACAAGGCTCTGAATAGAAAATATATCGTCTTATATTCAATATCAAATCCTACGACCAACAAATATCGTATTGGAAATAACGACATAATTATATATTTCAAATTTCCGTAACAATATCTATATAATCACGAAATCCAACATCGAAATATTCCAATGACAATTTTGATTCAAATCCATTTCCACTTTAAATATTGGAAATTCTGGTTATTTTCAAATCCACTTTATTTATTTTAAAAATAAATAGGATTATAATTCTAGTTCAAACCAGTTCATTTCGATAAAAATCTATTTTTATCTTTTCAAATATGGAATTTTTCATCCCAATTCTTTCCAAATCATTTCTTATGATTTTACACAAATTAATACGATTTTTGATAATTTTATCAAGGCCCGTACAGTCGATTTCCATAAACGGCCATCGAACTGCACTTACAGCGACCTTTTCCAAATTTGATTTGGATATAATTCCAAATCCAGCTGTTAGATTTCAGATCTCTAATATTCGTTAGAAATCTCTTTTCGATACGAACCCAACGGTTCCAGTTTTAGGAGAATCCGATGGTCGGATCTCCCGTAATATCCATTCGAAGTCAATGGTCGAAATTCGCGAACTGCAGATGCGCTGCGCGTTCTATTCAGGCCATTATATATATATAATATATATTATATATATTTCATCAGTTTCCTTTTAAAACGTATTTTATAAATCGTTTTACATTCGTTTTCAAAATGATTTCAACTTCATATTCAATTTCTAATCAAAATTGAATATTTTATATCATTAATATATAAATGATAATATTCTCAAAACGTTATATTTTGAAATCACTTCCTTTTCTATATTCATTATAAAAATGAATAAAATTGATATAAATATCGTTCACGTCAAAATGGCGTCAATCTAATCAACACAGTTTTATATATTTCAGTAACTTTGTTATTCTATTCAACACATGAATATTTTCTTCAACATATGAATATATATTTTATTCAATACATGAATATTCTTTTATTCAACACATGAAATTTCTTTTATTCAACACATGAATTTATATTCTATTCAACACATGAATTTTTATTCTATTTAACACATGAATTTTTATTCTATTCAACACATGAATTTTTATTCTATTCAACACATGAATTTTTATTCTATTCAACACATGAATTTTTATTCATAATATTCCTTATTTTCCAAATTGGAATGAGGCCCAATCAATTACCATATAATGTTGATTATATGGATTCCCTAAAACACGTATATAATAGAAATGATAAATCATCAACCATCATCCAGAGTGCACCACACAACTGCATAAGCATTAAATATAAATAATTAACGCTTACACAGTCTGTCAACCCATCGATTGACATACAACTAAACAACCGGGATTAGTGTACATCAAATATCATCCCAATACCCGTGTGGGGTTTCAAATCAACAAACACACATTTTTATTTGTGCAATTGGGCGATGTGTAAAATTTATCGTCCCAATCAATATCAGTCAAATCGGTGTACATAAACATATCGTTCGATTTGTAAATGAATATTTATTTTACTTCAACACATGAATATATATTTTATTTCAACACATGAATATTTTTTTTTTCAACACATGAATTTTTATTCTATTTAACACATGAATTTTTATTCTATTTAACACATGAATTTTTATTCTATACAACAAATGAATTTTTATTCTATTCAACACATGAATATATATTTTATTTCAACACATGAATATATATTTTATTTTAACACATGAATATATATTTTACACATCACAATCAATAGTCAAATTTCACAACACAAACAATCACACAAGTCGTCCATGGTCTGTGGACGACGGGGGAACATTTTATATATGCAGTTATAAAATAAATAACTGAACAGAAAATTTTAGTGAGGAGTTCTCACCGAGAAGCTAAACCAAACGCCGTGATTCTTCATACGTAGGAAATCTTCGCCGTGCTCGACTTTTATCACTTTCGTCATCCGTACTCGCTACATATATAAAACCCATATTTATATACCGTAACTTCATAATAAAAATCTAATTTTTATGTCATTAACCTCATAATAAAAATCTAATTTTTATGTCGCTAACCTCATAATAAAAATCTAATTTTTATGATGCTAGTATACATATAAAAATCAAATCTTTACAAGTGTAAAGATCATCACTTTCATATGAATGAAAATCGTATTTTATATTCGCCACTTCCTTTGCTTAAAAATCGTACTTTTATTTAAATAAACATCTTAGCTTTCTTTAAATAAAAATTCAAACTTCTCATAAACAAAAATAATACCTTTTCATAACTAAAGGTCGGTTCTTTTTATAAATAAAGGTCATACTTTTTATAAATAAAATCAAAATTAAAGGGAAATTAAGAAAAACTCACATTTCCCGTCAAATCTGAGTTGGAGGGGAGGTGGTGAACTCGCGGAGGCAGAGCATGCGGTCAGGTCAGATGAGGCAGAAGGGTATTGGCGTCATTTTGGGTGGTTTCAAAAGAAGAGAGGGAGGAGGAAGCACGGTTGTCGAGGTGGTGGGGCTGTCAGGCGTGGCGGAAGGTTGAGGAGGCGGCGCAGGGCCGGAGGAGTGGCTTTGGATGGCCAGGCGGTCGTAGGTGGCGGATTGGCTGAAGGGGTTCGGGGTTTTCAATCGAGAAAAGAGGGAAAGCGACTTGGAGACGGCGGCTGACTGGAGAGAAGGGGGCGACAGTCTCCAGCGCGGTGGTTGGGGCGGACGGAGGCGTCGTAGCGGCTGAGGGCGACATCGATTGGAAGTGGTGCGTTTTTTTCTTTTATTTTATTTTATCATGATCTGAATGAGAGGAGAGAGAGAGTAGAGAAGGATTTAGGTATATATATAATAATTAAATATTATTATTATTATTTTCCCATAAAAGTTGACTTTCTATTTGAACACCAAACGAGACCCAATGACCATCGCCCCTAGCTAATTACCCCCATTCCAAACACAGTGAGGCATGTTTCGTAACCCAATTCGGTTGTTACGATCATTTTTTGTCAAAATCAAAATATAACTCTATATATTGAATTTGAACGCACATTTCAATTTACCGGGGCCACATACGGACTCTAGAAATTCCCAAAAAATATTTTCTAGCTTCGTATTGACGATACGGTTCTAACTAAACTAATTTCATAAAATTTGAAGACTGTTTGAAAAATGGCCATTTTCTGGTAGACCAAAATTAACTGAAACTGTCAAAACATGTTTTACTTCGCCACGCTCACATATTGATTCAGAAAATTATGAATTTTGGAATCTAGCAATAACTTGACATCCCAGATCCAACAACAGTGGTTTTGTCAAAAACAGAGGTCGTTTGCAAAATTTCCATTTTTAAGGGCCAAAAATCCCATAGCGACTATTCTGAATTTTCAACTGGGCATAACTTTTTACCCCCGCTATGGAATTTTGATTTTTCGGATTCGTTGGAAAGATATTCTCAAATAGATTCAAATATTTTCGTTTCACTAAAATCCAGTTTATTTTGAATCCTGTACATTCATTTGAACTTTGAGATCGAAATTTCAAACTATCGCGCCATTCTCAATTCCTTTTATATTTAAAATATTTATATTCTAACGACGATCTATATAAATATATATGTTCTAATTCTATTCAATTTAAATTTCTCGTCATTATTATTTAAAATAATTCATTTTAAATATTAAAAATTCACTAAAATTGCCAAAATAAAATTTTTAAATTGGCTCAGATTTTCGGGTTATTACAATAGATATACGTATATAAATATATTTCGATTTCATTTCAATTCATTTCAATTCCGTCAACGCATATATGATTTTTACAACGCATATATAACTTATACATCGCACATACAACTTATACAACGCTTATACATGAGGTGTACAACGCTTATATAACTCATACATCGACCGTATAATTTATACATCATCAATCCATATCGTTTATAATTCAGAAATCTCACATTGGGTTCCACTCCTCCAAAAATTGTAGAAGGCTAAGAAAAATATCCGGTCTCTTCTAGATGTAGAAGACATCCAGACGGTCCCGGTGTCTCTTGTTTCACTAGATTTCAACCACAACTGAAAAAGATACGATTTTTATAAGTTTGCAACGCTTTTAAATGTGGAAATCAGTTTAAATTATATAAACCGATACCTTTTAGAACTCGTTCGAAACTAGGTCTTCAATCCCTGACCAAATCGTGAAGTTATACGACGATCGGGGTATACAACGATGAAGAGCTTGGAGCCAGCTTCCCGGCGCCACCACTGGTGGTCAGATCGACACAACAGGGAAGGAGATCCGATGGTCGATGCGGTGCGACTTCAAGGGACTCGATCTCACTGATGGCTGAACGATGGGGGGCGCCACCTATATGGATTTGAAGAGGGTGAGTGGATCTTCAAAAAGTCCTAAAGGGCCCTAGGGTTTTGATGAGCGAAATCGCCAGAACGGAGGAGAGAGGGTAGGAAGGGTAGCCGTCGTCGGTTAGTAGGAGTTACGGTTTTTTTTTATTTTTTAGAAAAATTTAATTATGAAGGAAATTCAACGATTGGCTGATACATATAATATTCAATAATTAGGGTTTTCCTATACGAACACCAAATTAAACACAACGACTATCGCCCCTAGTTAAATATCCTTATTCCGAACACAATGGAATATGTTTCATAGGCCCATTCGATTGTTTCAGTCAGTTTTTCTTCAAATCAAAATACAAAACCTTCAATATCTGATTTTAACGAACATTTCAATTTGTCGGGGCCACATACTAATCCCAAAAATTCCAGAAAAATAAATCTAGCTATGTTTTGATGATACTTTCCAAACAAAACCAGTTTCGTCGAATTTGGAGACCGTTTGAAAAATGGCCATTTTCTAGTCGATCCAAATTGACTGAAATCAGCCAAACACATTTTCCTTTGCCACGCTCACATATTAGCTTAAAAATTTATTGAATTTGAAACCTAGCAATAATTTGACATCCCGGATCCAACAAAAGTGGTTTCGTCGAAAAGGGAGGTCGTTTGCAAAATGGCTATTTTAAAGAGCTATATAAACTCCATACTGACCTTTCTGAAAAATCATTTGGCCATAAATTTTGATTCCCGCTATGAAATTTTGAATTTTCATATTCGTTAGAAAGATATTCATAGACAGATTTAAATATTTTTGGTTTCACTAAATTCCGTTTTATTTTGCATCTGGTACAGTCAGTCAAAGTTCGAATTCAAATTTTCAAACTTCTACGACATTTCAGGCCTTTTTTAATAATTAAAATAAATATATTTATTTTCCGACATCGATTCAAATAGACTTTTGATCATTATTATTAAAAAAAATTATTTTAAATATTCAAAATCCACTAAAATAGCCAAAAAAAATTCAAATTGGTTCAGATTTTCCGGGTTGTTACAATCTTAGACTTTTAATTCCTCGTATAATTATTCAAAATGGATTGAACCCAGTCTTTTCGAATAATTATTGTCAAAACAAAAATCCTTATTGGATTATCAACCCACCAGTTAAGCCTCCTTTAATTGGAAATCATTTCATAGGATTTAAATCTTATTCTTAAACTTGGTTAAGCTGATCGACTTCCAAAAATCATCTTTATACTTCTTTTTAACCTTATAAAAAGGTTTATAAAGGGTTAGATTCGATTTGCGAATTAAAAATTCTTATCTCCAAACATTTCTCAAAACCTATTATAAAAAGCATTACAAAATAGCCAAATTCCACCAAATCAATTTTTATCATTAAAAACCAAATATATTGGTTCAAACCACTTTCGAATCATTTATTATAATTTATAATGATTTTTTCCATTTTTATTTACGTAAAATAATCCACCTTCACAAATCTCAATTTTAGGTCATTGTTGGTCGTGGCGAAGTTTTTTTTCAAATTTGATTTGAATTTTTCTCAAGATCTAATCGTTGATTTTCAAAACTCTACTTATCATTTGAAAGTTTTAATTACGAACCCAATAGTTCTTGTTTTGGGAAAGTCCGTCGGTCGGATCTCCTAGTACGTCAGTTTGAAGTTACTGGTCGAAGTTTGTGAACTATCGTTGCGCGACGAGTTATATTCCGTCCGTATTTCGACGTATATTACATATTACGTCGAACAGCTTCAAAATTAATTAATTTATTATATAAAATATATATAATAATTTTCGAAAGATAAATTTTTAATTTTCAACTTCAAATTCAATTATTCTAATATTTAAGTATTATAATATTATTTAAATCATTAAAATAATATTATTTTCCTAACGTCGTTATTTTGAGTCCAAATTTTCCTAACGTCCATTATAAAGATAAATAAGATAGTTTCATAAAGAAATCATTTTTAAAACTCTTCCCAGATACCATAACCAAACTTCACTTTTACCCGTTACTATTCATTTTGAAATAAAAACTTGAACATGCCTTAGCTATATGAAAATTATTTCAAATCAATTGTTTCTTTTACAAATATTCATCGTCATAATATAAACTTTGTGTCCATCTAAAATCGAACGTTAATATGAACTTTTATTTTTCACCTATTATTATATTAATAAAATATTAATTAAATCCTTTTTTTAAGGGACACTTAACCAATGAACCAATAATCACATTTATTGGTTCTACTTGACTAATGTATCACATAGTACTATATCAATAATCATAATAACATCCATTCACTCATATCGTGGTATAGACCATATAAGCCTTAAACCATTAACGCTTATATGGGTTTGCCAATCAAAAGATTAACCGCAATATCAATCAAGAAGGTATATTTCAACTATCAATGTCAATCAATCATCATTTAATTACCCTAGTCGGGTTCACATCAACATCCATTAACCAACACTTAGTTAAGTTTCAGTTCAATAACCAATTAAGGTTCAATCAATTCTCAATGTTTTCATCATTAGTTTTAAGTGTCATATATCCAAGTAACTATAAGTACGCCACTTAAAAATGATATTTTTATCATGCTAAACATCATTAAACACTATCATGAACTTACATCATCAATCGCAAATCATTATATAATTCATTAAGGTTCACAAACTATAGTTAATATTTAACTACCTCTTATTGGTTCACAGCGTCTCATCTAGGTTTCCACTTGTCAATCTTTAATAGGAAGACATCTTAGTCCTCCCGGATGACTTCGACAGCCTTCCGGTATCACTTGATATTTTTGGAAATAAAATCGGTAGAGTTTCGACGATGTGGGGTTTCTAAGGCAACAGATGAAAAATTGGAGATGTACTTGGGTTTTAGGAGCAAAATGGGTAGGGTATCGGTACAAGCTGTATTCGGTCTTGAGGCGTGGTGCCCGGGGTGGCTGACTTTGTAGAAGGGGGGCTTTGTGAGTCCCAAGGGTGAAGATTTTGGGTGAAAATGGGGCTAAGGCTAGGGATTTAGGGTTTAAAAGGGGGAAACTTGAATTTTTAGAGTTTTTATGGGGAGTGGAGTCATGACTTAAGGAGGAGGGGTTGGAGGTGTTAGGAAGCATAGGGAGGAGGGGAGGAGCAGGTCAAGCCGTGAGTGGGGTGGAGAAGGAGCAAGAAAGGAGAGAGAGGAAAGGGTAAAACAAAGGAGAAAATGAAAATTAAAGTGGAGAAGCAAGAAGAAGTCTTGGTTTAATAAGAAGGGGAGAGGCTTAGATTGCTGAGTTATCAGCGTAAGGAGGAGTAAGAGAAAGCACACAAACTAGTCTTAGGTGGATGACATATCAAAAGAAAAACACGTCCTTGAACTTGTTTAAAGGTGAAAGCTTATTTCAATCTTTTCATGAGTTTATTACTCGTACGACCAAACAGTAAGTCCGATCAACACGAAATTTTAAACACTGCTACATAATTACGGATCCAATGAAACTGGTCTTATCGAACTCGATGTTCATTTAAACATTTTTCCTATTATTTTATTATACTATTATTTAATTTCAATTGGTTTTCCCGATACGCGTTTATTTTTTGTACGCTCGCATACTAACTCCAAAAATTATGAAATTTGGAATTTTACCATATTTTAACATTCTGGGTCCGATGAAATTAGTTTCATCGATTTCTGAGATCGTTTAAAAGGTGCCTCTTTTTATGCTATTAAAACAATATAAAATTGCCGAATTTTTAAATTGACTATAAATCCTTATATAATTAATGTAAATTTAAAATATTAAATTTTAAAATTGGTCGCAAAATTTAAGGTCATTACAATCAACCCTCGTAAAAGAATTTTGTCCCCGAAATTGGATGAAAATAAAGCTGAAATGAAAATGATATCTAAGAAATGAGTTTACCCCTCAAAAGACCTTTTCCGAGACATGCACTCTTCAATTAAGACATGACTTTCTAGTACCGCCCTTTGTTTCCCATATACGGTCTCTTGGATCTCCACTCCATTGCTTTTGACTAGCTTCGCCTTCTTGTTTCTCAGTTCCTTCATTTCCTTGCCTAAAATCTTCAAATGCTCTCTCAGGACTACTAAACTTAGTGTGATTTCCAAATCTTGTTGAGCTGCTTCTTCAACAATTAAATCAAGATCATGTACATACTTCCGAAGATGAGAAATGTGAAAAACATAATGCACTCTAGATAACCAATCTGGCGATTGAATCCTGTAAGCTAGGGTCCAATCCTTTTCAACGTCAGGAATGGACCAATAAACTTGGGTGATAACTTCCCCCGTTTTTCTAAATCAGATAACTCCTCCCAGCGGAGAAACTTTGAAAAACACTTGATCTCCAAATACAAATTTCAAATCTCTTCTTTTAGAATCTTCATAACTTTTCTATCTGCTTTACGTTGTCTTCAACTTCTTCTTCATGAAGTACACTTTATCCGTTGCTTCATGGATCATGTCTGAACCTAATACCAGTTGATTTCCCAACTCTATCCAACATGCAGGGGATCTTCAAGGTTGACTATACAATGCTTCAAAAGGCGACATCTTAAGACTTGCTTGGAATCTATTATTATAAGAGAACACCACAGGATGTAAGTGATCTTCCCATGATCCTCCAAAATCAAGGAAACAGGCTCATAACAAATCTTCCAAAACTCGATTCACTCTTTCAGTTCATCCATCCGTATGGGGTGATAAGTCGTGCTAAGGCTCAACGTTGTCCCCAATACCAACTGAAGTGCATCCCAGAACTTGCTAGTGAAGGTCGGATCTCGATCACTAACAATACTGCTGGGTATGCCATGTAGTCAAACCATTTCATTCACATACAACTTAGCAAGACTTTCAGCTGTTCTATTTGATTTTACTGGAAGAAAATGGGAGTTTTTTGTCAAAATATCAATATAACCCAAATACCTTCATTACCTTTCTTGGTTCGAGGTAAACCATCAATAAAGTCCATGGATATCTGATCCCACTTCCACTCAGCATTCCCCAGTGGTTGAAGTAACCCAGCGACCTTCTGCTGGTCACTTTTTGACCTATTGGCAAATTGGACACCTTCTGACGTATAAAAGAGATATCTCTCTTCATTGATTTCCACCAAAACGTGTGCTTCAAATCTCGATACATCTTATGAACTTCTGGATGGATACTGAGTTAGACTTATGGCACTCATCTAGTACTTCTCTTTTAAGCTCCGGCATATCCAAAATGCATATTCGACCTTTCAGTCTCAAAACTCCTTTATTATCAATCTTGAAAGTTCGAGTCATCACCCACTTGAATTCTCTTGCAAATGTTCTAAATAAATTCATCATCCTTATGTTGGACAGAAATCTTCTCAATCAATGTGGGTGTAACAACTATACTGGCAATAACAACATTCTTTCTACTAAGCGCATCTGCTACAACATTGGCTTTTCCTTAGAGTATATAGAATATCTAGATCATATGCCATCAGAAAATCCAACCAACGTTGTTGCCTCATGTTCAAATCCTTCTAGGTAAAAAGATACTTCAGTGATTTATGATTATTAAAGAGCTCAATCTTCTCATCCAGCAAGTAGTGTCTCCAAATCTTCATGGTGAATACCACCTTAAGCAATTCTTAGCCATGAGTAGCGTACTTCTTCTCATGTGGCTTCAACTGCCTACTTGCATAAGCAATCACTTTACCTCTTTTCATTAATAGCACACCAACTCCTTCTCCAGAAGCATCTGTATAGATGGTCAAATCTTGGTTACCATATATAATCGTTAATACTAGGGCAGTTGTTAGCCTTTCCTTTAATTTTTGGAAATTTTCTTCACACATAAGAGTCTAAACAAACTTAGCTTGCTTCTTAGTCAGCTTCGTCAAAGGACTTAGTAACTTTGAAAAATCCTTTGAACATCTGAGAGTAACTTGCCAGTCCAAGAAAACTTCTGACTTCTTTGAGGGTCCTTGGTTGCTTCCAATCTTGGATGGAAGCAATCTTACTTGGATCTACTGAGACTGCTTCCTTTGACACCATATGTCTAAGAAATTTCACTTCTTCCTTCCAGAATTGACATTTGAAAATTTTGGCCTTTAATACATTCTTTCTTAGAATCTCCGGTACCTTTTCCAAATGCTTCGCATGCCCTTCTTCAGTCTTAGAGAAGAAAAGAATGTCATCAATAAAGACAAGCACGAACTTGTTTATTACCTCCCGAAACATCCAGTTCATCAAGTCAATAAAGTAAGCAGGGGCATTGCTTAATCTGAAGGGCATTACTAACCATTCGTAAAACAAGTCTGGTCTCCTGAAAGCTGTTCGAGGGATGTACTCTTCTGCAATCCTTAGCTGATGAAACCTTGTACCTAGTTCCACCTTTGAGAATACTCAAGCTCCATTCAAGTGATCCAGCAAATCATCAATGCGAGGAAGAGGGTACATATTCTTGAGAGTTTTCTTGTTGAGGTTTTGATAATCCACACATAGTCTGAGGGTACCAGCAGACTTTGGAACAAATACCATTGCTGCATCCTAGCTTGAGAAACTGGGCCTGATTAGACCTTTCCACAAATGTTACTGAGTTTGATTGCCCAACTCGTCCTTCTCCTTCATCGACATCCTTCAAATTGCATGCACAACTGGTTTCGCATTTGGAACCAAATCAATCCTGAAGTCAATCTCCCTTCGTGGAGGAAGACTTGGTACTTCCTCAAACACTTTCGTATATTCTTTAACAACCAGGATGGTTTCTAAGGGGGTGAGGGAAACATCGTAAGCATACCAAAATTTATCCCTATTCAGACTTGGGCCGTTACATGATATTTCTATAAAATTTCCCAATTTGGTTTTTACCCTAACGGTTCTTTATGCATATTTAACATCGACTTCATACTGGGTTAGCCAATCCAATCCAAGTATAATATAAAACTCAGTGAAATCCAAGTCAAGCAAATTGAAGGGAAATCGATAATGAGAATAAGAGATAGGCGCTCTGTGGAGAAAGTAAAGGTTGATGGAACCTCCTATTGAATTTATTACGCAAATGAGCTCTTCAATTTGTTTTAGTTTTAGTCCCTTAGCCATCTTAGTTGATATAATACTACGTGATGCACTTGTAACAAATATTACTTTAACTAGAATATCTTTAACAGTAAGTGTACCTTCCAGAACTTATGTACTTGTCCTAGCTGAGGTTGTTGGAGCATCTTCCAGGTTATAAACATGAGCCACCAGTCTTCTTCAATAGCGGACAACTTGGTTTTATATTGCCAGTCTTGTGGTAGTTATAACGTTCTATGTTATCCTGAGACTTGTTGCCAGAATCAGATTCATTCCTTTTCTGTTTCTTCGGAGACTTAGAGTCTACTGACAAGTGTCCTTTTTTGTTGCAATTGTAGCATGTGGCTTTCTTTACCCAATGTTCTTTATATTTATTCCCTTCCTTGATTGCTTCTGGCTTCTTATTTTCAAACTATCTCTTCTTCCCAGAATTACCTTTCTCCTTATCTTCCCAAGCATTTTGTTTGTCTATATTTTCATAGAGCCATGCCATTTCCACCATTTCTACAAAAGGAAGCTTCACATGGGCGGTCACCCTGTTTTTGTACTTTCTTTGAAGACTATCAATAAACCTTATGTCCTTCTTCGTTAGAACTTGAATCAACTCTGGCCCGAAGCGAGAAATCTCATTGAACATATTAATATATTCCTGAATGGTCATGTCCCCTTGTTTCAGATTAGATAACTCATAATACAAGCAGGATATTGCTTCGGATGGCATGAATCTTTCTTTGAAGATCTCTTTAAAGCTGTCCCAAGTAAAATTTCCTTCTGGATTTGTCATTGTAATCGTCTCCCACCAGATCAAAGCTTAGTCTTTGAGTAACCAAGAGGCTAAGAATCTTTTTTGTTCTCTATCTAGTATTAAGCCAGTGAAAATTCTATCATAAGAACGTAGTCATGCCTGTGCTTCTACCATTGATTCCTTTCCCAAGAATGGTACTCCTCCCAAATTCTTGTATTTCTTTGCTAGAACTTCCTAATCTGGTTCTGGCTGCGGGGGCACAACTGTCTCATTTGCTGCCCCTATGGGGTTTGGCTATTGAACTTCATCTTCAGCATTACCCCTTCCTCTTCCTTTACCTCTTCCTCTTCTGCCACTCATTTTCCACTATATCTGCACAGCAAGAAAAGATTTTGGAAACAGAAAAGATATCTTAAGGAAATTGTAAGAGCATAGAGACATATATGAATAGAAATGTGTCTACTACGTGTGCGTTATTCTGTTGTACCCATTCTACGGCATTGCTAACTCTATCTTTAATTAGTCACTTATCCTATAATACTACTGATTCTATCTCTGATGAGTCCTTTAATATGTTATTCTCCAAAACTAAGGTTAACCCTCAACTCTGATACCACGTGTGACGACCTATTCTTCCGATCCCCAAAAGAATAGATAACCTTTAGAATATAGCACATTAATATAACAACAAAAGATGAAACATTACATTACAACATCATAATGTACATCAAATTACATCAGAAGTTTTCATCATAGTTTGATACATCACATAAAATCTTAATATTATACATAACAGTTGCAATAAGCAAATAGATTTACAGTGGAAATAATGATAATCAATATGATGGAGTCTTAGAGAGTCCAAAGGAGCATCCAAATTCTGCTCCAGCTCTATATCCAAAACCAGCTTCCATAGGTAGCATCCGTGAACGACACCCAAAACGATCTTAACTAATATTTGTGTACTAGGTTGCCCGTGTGGAAATAAAGTGTAATAACCCGGAAATCCGAGCCAATTTAAAATTTTTATTTTGGCAATTTAAGTGAATTTTGAATATTTAAAATGAATTATTTTAAATAATGACGATGAGAAATTCATTTTGAATAGAATTAGAACGTATATATTTATTTGAGTCATCGCTAGGACATAATTATTTATTTTAATTTATAAAAGGAACTGAAAATGGCGCGGTAGTTCGAAAATTTGATTTCAAAGTTCAAATGAATGTGCAGGATTCAAAATAAACCGGATTTTAGCGAATCCAAAAATATTTGAATTTATTTGAGAATATCTTTCCAACGAATCCAAAAAATTGAAATTTCATAGCGAGAATAAAAAGTTATGCCCAGTTGAAAATTCAGAATAGCCGTTATGGAACTTTGGACCCTTAAAAATGGAAATTTTGCAAATGACCTCGGTTTTCGACGAGACCACTTTTGTTGGATCCAGAATGTCAAGTTATTGCTAGGTTTCAAAATTCATAATTTTCTGAAGCAATATGTGAGCATGGAGAAAGAAAACGTGTTTTGACCATTTTTGTCAATTTCGATCGATCAGAAAATGGCCATTTTTCAAATGGTCTCAGAATTTGACGAAATTAATTTTGTTAGGACCGTATCGTCAATACAAAGCTAGAAAATATTTTTCGAGAATTTTTAGAGTCAATATGTGGCTCTGGTAAATTGAAATTTGCGTGCAAATTCAATATATATATTTATATTTTTGTTTTGATGGAAACTGATCGAAACGGCCGAACTGGCTTACGGGACATATCCCATTGTGTTCGGAATGGAGATAATTAGCTAGTAACGTCAGTCGGTGGGTTCGCTTTCTAGTTTGAAATAAAAAGTTGCTTTTTGAAATTAAATATTATAAAATATATAAAATATTATATAAACCTATCTCTCCCTCTCTCTTCTATTCATTCCCGAGATAAAAAAAAGAAAAAATGAAAAGGGGGCGCGGGACCCCAAATCCACCGCGGCAGCGGTGCCGCTACCACCGCCACTGGTGGCGTGAGCCACCGCATCGCCCCACCAGCTGCTCCTTTCCTACGCTGCTCAAGAAGCACCCCCTCCCGAGGCCCTGAACCCGTGCAACCAACTCGAGACCGCCACCGCCCCATGGCCCTGCAGCCGGACCATCAGAGGGACCCCCGCCTCCTGCCGCCACCTCTCCAACCTCAGACCTCCCTCCTCCGCCCCTTCTCTCCCTAACTCGAGTCAAACCCCTTCAAACAGCCCCAAACGCAGCTCCTCGGGCCAATGTAGGCCCTACCGTCGCCTCAGGCGCCACCCCGACCACCAGCAAGCCCCGGCGCCCTCTGACCGCCACCAACGAACACCATGGAGCCTCCTCTGACAATAAACGGTGAGTTTTTACATTTTTTTCTTAATTATAAAAATAGGATTTTTACTTCGAAGAAAGCTATGATTTTGATAGTAAAGAGAAATGATTTTGATAGTGAAAAGAAATGATTTTTCCTTATGTAAAGGTATGATTTTCATTATGTAAAGATAGGATTTTTCATGATATAAAGACTTGATTTTTAATTATATAAAGCTTAGATTTTTAATCGCATAAAGATTTGATTTTTAATTATATAAAAACATGATCTTTATTGTGAAGAGAGCGTTATAAAAATATGATTTTTATATTATAGAAAGAATAAAAATATGATTTTTATATTATAGAAAGAATAAAAATTTTGTTTTCATACTATAGAAAGAATAAAAGTATAATTTTTATATTACAGAAAGAGTAAAAATATGATTTTTATATTATAGAAAGAATAAAATATGATTTTTATATTATAGAAAGAATAAAAATATGATTTTTATATTGGTAGAGTATTAAAAATATGATTTTTAATGTGATTATTATATTGGTAGAGTATTAAAAATATGATTTTTAATGTACAGAACATCATATTAAAAATGTGATTTTAATATGAACAGCGTAGAGACGACTACGTTGGAAGTACGGGCAAATCCAAATGGCTCATAAGTTCAGAAGTAGAATGGAGGAGTGGAACCCTCTTTGAGAACTCCTCACTTTTAATTTATTTTCTAGTTTAAATATCTACTAAGAGCAGACGGTGCTTAGCAGCACCCGACAACCGTTGTCCACAGACCATGGACGACTTGTTTGTTTGTTGTTTGTGGTGTGAAAATTGATTGTGTGATGTGGATTGAATAATTATTTTATAGTTAAAAATATAATTTTTAACGTGTATATAAAATAAATATTTATAAACAAATCGGACGGTTTGTTTATGTACACCCATTTGAAGGATATTGATTGGGACAATAAATTTTACACATCGCCCAACTGCACAAATAAAAATCTGTGCTTGTTGACTGAAACCCCACATGGGTATTGGGATGATATTTGACGTACACTAATCTCGATTGTTTAGTTGTATGTCAATCGATGGGTTGACAGACTGTGTAAGCGTTAATTATTTATATTTAATGCTTATGCAGTTGTGTGGTGCACTTTGGATGATGGTTGATTATTTATCATTGCTATTGTATACATGTGTTGTATAGAATCCATATAAATAACATTATATGGTAATTGATTGGGCCTCATTCCAATTTAGAAAATAAAAGAAAATTCATGTGTTGAATAAAATATATATTCATGTGTTGAATAAAATATATTCATGTGTTGAATAAAATATATTCATGTGTTGAAGAAAATATTCATTTGTTGAATAGAATAACGAAGTTATGGAAATATATAAAGCCGTGTTGATAAGGTATGCGCCATTTTGACGTGAATGATATCTATATCGATTTTATTCATTTTTATAATGAATATCGAAAAGGAATTGATTTCAAAATATAATATTTTGAAAATACTATCATTTATATATCGATGATATGGAACATTCAATTTTGATTTGAAATTGAATATGAAGTTGAAATCGTTTTGAAAACGAATTTATAACGATTTATAAAATATGTTTTGAAAGGAAATCGACGAAATATATAATATATATATTATATATAACGGCCTAAATAGAACGCGCCGCGCTGCGGCAGTTCGCAAATTTCGACCATTGACTTCGAATGGATATTACGAGAGATCCGACCGTCGGATTCTCCTAAAACCGTAACCGTTGGGTTCGTATCGAAAAGAGCTTTCTAACGAATATTAGAGATTTGAAATCTAACGGTTGGATTTGGAATTATGTCCAAATCAAATTTGGAAAAGGTCGTTGTAAGTGTAGTTCTGTGGCCATTGATGGGAATCGATTGTACGGGCCGTGATAAAATTATCAAAAATAGTAATAATTTGCGTAAAATCATAAGAAATGATTTGGGAAGAATTGGGATGAAAAATTCCATATTTGAAAAGATAAAAATAGGTTTTTATCGAAATGAACTAGTTTTGAACTAGAATTATAATCCATTTATTTTTAAATAAATAAATTGGATTTGAAATGGTTTTAAAAGTAACCATGATTTCCAATAATTGAATTGGAATGGATTTGAATCGAAATTGTCATTGGAGTATTTCGATGTTGGATTTCATGATTATACAGATATTGTTATGGAAATTTGAAAGATATGTTTATATCGTTATTTCCAGTACGATATTTTTTGGTCATAGAATTTGATATTGAATATAAGCCGATATATTTTCTATTCAGAGCCTTGTATTTAATATCAAATGGGATTAGGTTTGCCGTGGATGGTGTCTTTATTAACACTGTTCTTAAACCCAGTTGAGAAAAAGATTAAATCTTTTTAATTAGATTTAATGAAGTATACCAATTAAATGGTATTTAATTGGAATTGAATTTGAATTTGAATTGATTTTTGGGTTTATCGTGAGCGGTGTTTTAAATAACACTTGTTCTTTAACCCGATAATTAATGGAATGTGAATTGGGTTTACCGTGAACTGTGTTTAAACCACATTCGTTCTTTAACCCTATTTACATTGAAATGTGATTTGGAATTTATAAATCTTTTGTTAAGATTTAAAGGAGATTTCCCAAAGTAAAGTTTTCCAATTTAATAAAATAAATTGAGATGGAATGGAATTCGATTTGGTAATAATCGAAGTGAATTTCTGTGGAGGAAGACAACTAATATATCTGGAATTTAAAAGGCTTCGCCATTATTCCATTTATATTATTTGTCGGATATGGAAGTTTATATCGATTATATATATCGATTTGTTTTCCATGAAGATTCCATTGTAAATAGAATGTGATTTTGGGTTTATCGTGAATCGTGTTTTAAATGACATTGGTTCTTTAACCCAGTTAAAGACGGGATATGATTTCCCAAGTTAAATAATCATTGATAGTGATTATTGGGAAGATTAAAACCAAGTGGAGTTTTAATGAATCTTTGATTAGATATAAATGATCGGGAATGGAGTATCACCAGTTTTGCTCCAGGCGATAGTTAAACCTTTAATTAGATTTGAACGTGAAATGGTAATTGAATTTATCGATAACACCGTGGTGTTAGATATGAAGCATTACCAGTTTTACTTCATGGGATGAATAGGTTGGGATTGGTAAATTTAAAACAAATGATTACTTCGGTAAGGTTCGTTAATCCCGACTAGTTTGGATAAACCATAATTTGGTTTGAATTGATATTCAAAGGAAGATTAAAGAATAAATTTAAAGAATTTATCTTTGATAAAATTAATGGGAACCTTTCCCAAAGCATAAGAATATTTGAATAAAAGAATATTCTGAATTGGAATGAGGCGTATGTTGTGTTTTTGTAACAATTGTTTATTATAATACGTGAGTTATTCAAAAAGACAGGGTTTATCCCATTCTGAATAACTGATTCGACGATGTGTCGAGGATGAAGATGGTGGTCGAAGACCGGAGGTCTTCACATCGTTTGGATAATTACTGATGATCTTGATTGGGCTGTACACCCAAAAGGAGGGAATCAGTTGATGATTGTCCAGACGTACTTCGAGATCGATGGATATGCGAGGTACAAGGTGCCTCCGGTTTCGTTCAGACCCAGAATGAAATTGTAAATGGACTATGTGTCTGACATTGGATTTTATTCTTTGTGATTGATTTCTATTAAATATATATCTGTTTGGCGGCGGAGAATTTATTCTCTTGCTTAACGCCCTTCTCTGGGACGTACGAGCTTAGAGATTATATATTGATGGATATCAATGACATGGAGTGAATTGCCTGTGTGGAATGCCTAAGTGGCAAATGATCAAGGCTTTTGTTGAAAAGCGGAGTCTTGTGATTGATGATCAAAGCACGATCTGTGTGGCATACCTTTGTGTAGCATTGATTTGCGAGCCTCACACCCCGGTTGTGAACCAGAAACGGGAGAGGACCTCAGGGAGGGCATGCGTTTCCTTCTAGCTAGGGTGGTGTCAGTGACCTACCAGCCTTGACATTTATATTATTTTCACCTGTGTGGTTGTTGGATTGCAAGGCGCCTCAGATATATCGGTAACTGTGGAGCCGATGGAGTCATTTGGCTCATTGACGCCCCAAAGGGCGGGGAAACGCAGTGTTCAGGCATTATGATCCACATCGGTGGACCGACCCTGACAATCCAAGGGGCAGTTGCGGCTGTTCCTGAGGGGCGGAATAGTGCGTCTCTAATTCGGTAGAGGACGATCCCTTGCCTCGGTTCACAGATGGAAATCCAACTTCCAATACGTGGCTTTGTGGTTTTGATTGTAGAGCCTAGTATTGACGACATGATATATGGTACCCATGCCGTCTATGATTGATACTTATGATTGAAATTGTTTTGACACTATACACTTATAGTAATAAAAGATGAAATTTAGCGTATCAAGCATTCTTTGGCTAATATAAGGTAAAACCCTATCCTCCGGCTTGTGTTGCATTGTGTGATGGGACCTGGGTCTTATAATAGCTTCATTCTTTATTTTTGCATTGCGCTGTTGTTTTATGCACTGGTATTCTTAGAAAGAAACCCGTTCCATATTATACGGCGTGGTCCCTTGATTTACCTAACTTTAAAACAAAGATTAATAACTGTTTTAGTTCTCACACCAGTCACATAACTGACCTAGAGTGTGAAAACCCCTAACTTCCCCGTAAAGGAAAGAGCGGATAGTTCGAGAACAAGCCACAACAGAACGCATATAAAAGAACATTTCATTGTATATTACGACAATGCATCAGAATACAAGAATATACAGAGTAAAAATGAATATTACACAGAAATATCAGAGATTTAAATTACATTTAAATACATCGCAGCGGAAAATAATACAATACACAACTAGAAGGGGATATACGGATACAAAGCTTTCCGGATATCGTTCCAGCTGTAAACCAGGATCCTGTGAATATAAATCTGCAAAACGAAAACTACTAGCTGCCCGTGTCAAAATAAGGGCACCCAGAGTTTAGGTTAAAACAATAAACTCCAGGTCAGTCATGTGACTGGTGTGAGAACTAAAACAGTTATTAATCTTTATTTTTAAAGTTCGGTAAATCAAGGGACCACGCCGTATAACACGGAACGGGTTTCCTCCCAAGAATACCAGTGCATATAAGTAAACAACGCAATGCTTTTCTAAAAATGAAGCTATTATAAGACCCAGGTCCCATCACACAATGCAACGCAGCCGAGGATAGGGTTTTCCCTTATAATAGCCAAACATGATTAGTACGTTTAAAACAAATCATTTGATACTATTATAAGTGCATAGTGTATAAAACAACTTCAAATCATAAGTATCAATCATAGGCAGCATAAGCGCCCCATCCCACTATGTCGCCATATGTAGGTTTACAAATAAAACCGCAAATGTCACGTATTTGGAAATTGGATTTCCTTCTATGAACCGAGGCCAGGGATCGTCCTCTACCGATTCGTGACTCTCTAGCCCGAGCCACAGGAACAGCCGCAACTGCCCCATGGAGCGACAGGGCCGGTCCACCGATGTGGATTATAGTGCCTGAACAATACGTTTCCCCGCCCTTTGGGGCGTAAATGAGCCAACTAAATGACTCCATCGGTTCGAGAACGACCGATCAATCCGAGGTGAAAAGATAAAAATAGATTTTTATCGAAATGAACTAGTTTTGAACTATAATTATAATTCTATTTATTTTTAAATAAATAAATTGAAAGTGAAAAGGGTTTTAAAAATAATCAGAATTTCCAATGATCGCGTTGGAATGGATTTGAATCGAAATTGTCTTCGGAATATTTCGATGTTGGAATTCGTGATTATACAGGTGTTGTTATGGAGATTTGAAAGATATATATTTATATCGTTATTTCCAATACGACATTTGTTAATCATAGAATTTGATATTGAATATAAGCCGATATATTTTCTATTCATAGCCTTGTATTGAATATCAAATGTGATTTGGGTTTGTCGTGAATGGTGTCTTCACTAACACTGTTCTTGAACCCAGTTGAGAAAAGATTAAATCTTTTTATTTAGATTTAATGAAGTGTACCAATTAAATAATATTTAATTGGAATTGAATTGATATTGATTTTTGGGTTTATCGTGGACAGTGTTTTAAATAACACTCGTTCTTTAACCCGATAATAAATATGATGTGATTTTGGGTTTATCGTGAACCGTGTTTTAAATGACACTGATTCTTTAACCCAGTCGCAGATTAAAACTAAGTGGAGTTTTAATGAATCTTTAATTAGATTGAAATGATCAAGGATGGAGTATCACCAGTTTTGCTCCAGGCGATAGTTAAATCTTTAATTAGATTTGAACGTGAAATGGTAATTGAATTTACCGATAACACCGTGGTGTTAGATATGAAGTACTACCAGTTTTACTTCATGGGATGAATAGGTTGGGATTGGGAAATTAAAACCAATGATTACTACGGTAAGGTTCGCTAATTCCGACTAGTTTGAATTGACATTCAAAAATAGATTAAAGAATAAATTCAAGAAATTTATCTTGGATAAAATTAATGGGAACCTTTCCCTATGAATGTGAAATCAGAAACTAACTGTCGGTTAGCTAAGCAGAATGGTTTTCTGGATATTGATCTGATGTTGGTTTCGGCCTTCGGGGTTAATATTTGGGGAATTATTCTCTTGATTAATTTACGGTTAGTGACTGGTGAATCGGAATGAGGCGTATGTTGTGTTTGTGTAACACTTATTTAAAATATATGCGAGTTATTCGGAAAGACCGGGTTTATCCCATTCTGAATAACTGATACGACGATAAGTCGAAGATGAAGACGATGGTCGAAGACCGGAGGTCTTCACGTCGTTTGGGTGATTACTGATGATCTTGATTGGGCTGTACACCCAAGAAGATGGAAACAGTTGGTGATCGTCCAGACGTACTTGGAGATCGATGGATATGCGGGGTACTAGGTGCCTCCGGTTTCGTTCAGACCCAGAACGGACTTGTAAATGGACTGTGTGTCTGACATTGGATTTTAGTCCGTGTGATTGATCTCTATTATATATATATCTGTTTGGCAGCGGAGAATTTATTCTCTTTCTTAACGCCCTTCTCTGAGACGTATGAGCTCAGGGGTTATATATTGATGGATATCAAACGCATGGAGTGAATTGCCTGTGTGGCATGCCTAAGTGACAATTGATCGAGGCTTCTGTTGAAAAGCAAAGTCTTGTGGTTGATGATCGAAGCACGGCCTTCGTGGCGTAGCTTTGTGTAACGTTTGCTTCGCGAGTTTCGCACCCCCGGTTGTGAACCAAAAACGGGAGAGGACCTCAGGGAGGGCATGCGTTTCTTTCTAGTTAGAAGTGGCGTCAGTGGTTTTACACGCCCTGACGAGTTTGACTTATGTGGTTGTTGCTGTTGCGAGGCGCCTCGGATTGATCGGTCGTTCTCGAACCGATGGAGTCATTTAGTTGGCTCATTTACGCCCCAAAGGGCGGGGAAACGTATTGTTCAGGCACTATAATCCACATCGGTGGACCGACCCTGTCGCTCCATGGGGCAGTTGCGGCTGTTCCTGTGGCTCGGGCTAGAGAGTCACGAATCGGTAGAGGACGATCCCTGGCCTCGGTTCATAGAAGGAAATCCAATTTCCAAATACGTGACATTTGCGGTTTTATTTGTAAACCTACATATGGCGACATAGTGGGATGGGGCGCTTATGCCGCCTATGATTGATACTTATGATTTGAAGTTGTTTTATACACTATGCACTTATAATAGTATCAAATGATTTGATTTAAACGTACTAAGCATGTTTGGCTATTATAAGGGAAAACCCTATCCTCGGCTGCGTTGCATTGTGTGATGGGACCTGGGTCTTATAATAGCTTCATTTTTAGAAAAGCATTGCGTTGTTTACTTATATGCACTGGTATTCTTGGGAGGAAACCCGTTCCGTGTTATACGGCGTGGTCCCTTGATTTACCGAACTTTAAAAATAAAGATTAATAACTGTTTTAGTTCTCACACCAGTCACATGACTGACCTGGAGTTTATTGTTTTAACCTAAACTCTGGGTGCCCTTATTTTGACACGGGCAGCTAGTAGTTTTGGTTTTGCAGATTTATATTCACAGGATCCTGGTTTACAGCTGGAACGATATCCGGAAAGCTTTGTATCTGTATATCCCCTTCTAGTTGTGTATTGTATTATTTTCCGCTGCGATGTATTTATATGTAATTTAAATCTCTGATATTTCTGTGTAATATTCATTTTTACTCTGTATATTCTTGTATTCTGATGCATTGTCGTAATATACAATGAAATGTTCTTTTATATGCGTTCTGTTGTGGCTTGTTCTCGAACTATCCGCTCTTTCCTTTACGGGGAAGTTACGGGTTTTCACATAGAGTTTATTGTTTTAACCTAAACTCTGGGTGCCCTTATTTTGACATGGGCAGCTAGTAGTTTTGGTTTTGCAGATTTATATTCACAGGATCCTGATTTATAGCTGGAACGATATCCGAAAAGCTCTGTATCCGTATATTCTTTTCAGTTGTGTTTTGTATTATTTTCCGCTGTAGTAATGTATTTAGATCTCTGATAATTTATGATGTGTAATATTTATTCATACTCTGTATATTCTTGTATTCTGATGAATTGTTGTAATGAGCAATGAAATGTTCTTCTGTTGTGTCCCGATGTGGCTTGTTCTCTACTCAATCCATGTTTTCCTTACCGGGGAGGTTCGGGTCGTTTCATAAAGGCACCGAGTTTGCAAGGGAAAAACAAACTACGAGTCAATCATGGGACTCGTATGAGAAACACTAAGCAGTTATTCTTAACTTATTCAGAAGTGAGGCATATCACAGGACAATGCCATACAACATGAAACGGGTTTCCTCCACACGAATGCTAGTGCACAAAACCACGTAATGCTTTTAGAAAAATGAAGCTATTATAAGACTCAAGTCCCATCACAAAATGCAATGCAAACCAAAGGATATAATTTTTACCTAATAATAGCCAAACATGCTTGATACGAGAAAGTCAATTGATATTATTATTAGTGTCTAAGTATGGAAATCATTTTCGAAAATAAATGTATCAATCTTAGACAGATTAATGCCTCATTCCATTATGTTGCCATATATGTTTACAACTGAAAACATAAAGCTTGTATTGGAAATTGGATTCCATCAATGAACTAAGGCAATGGATCTTCCTTATCCGTTCAGATCATCTCTAATAAGATGCCCATGACTCACATGCATGTGATCCTTGGATTGGCAGAGCCCACCAACATTGAATGTAGCTGGTTAGAATCTTTCCGAAACATAACGTTCCCTGGTCTCATGTGACCGTCGTCTTGGTTGTATTTGACCATCATCCGAGGCGCGACGATTCCATCATCCAAATAAGTAAATTGCATGGGCTTCATACCATGGCATCACTCTTAACTAGAAGGAAATGTATGTCCTTACTTTGCGACCCATCATCCTATCTTCGGCTCATTCCGAGGTGTGAGACCCTAGAGTTAGTGTCCCACAAAGCTCTGCTTATCAACAAAAACTTTGATCTATGTACTAGCAACACTCGGTATTTCACATTGTCAATTCACAACATATAATTGGTGTTTAACAATATATAAACCTCTGAGTTCATAAGTCTCACAGGAGGGTGCTAAGCTAAGAGAATAAATTCTCCGCTACTAACTGATATATCATCAATAGAAAGCAATCGGTTATGTTGTGAAATAGAACGTCAGACACACATCCACTTACAAGTTTATTCCAGGTTTGAACGAAACCAAAGGCACCTTATTCCTCGTTCAAGTAAGGAGAGGCCCTTGCACATTCGAACAATCAACATGTACGTTCGGACTACTACTTTAACCTTATAATGGTAGTGACCCAAATCATTGGCGGGTAGTCCATTCGATGTGAAGATTTTTGGTCCTCCACTATCTTTAATATCTTCGACTTTTTATTCGCCGTATAATTATTCAAAATGGGTTGAACAAGGTCTTTTCAAATAATTAGCATCAAATTAAAAATCCTTATTAGATTTTCAACCCACCAATTAAATCTCCTTTAATTGGAAATAATTTCATAAGATTTAAATCTTATTCTTAAACTTGTTTAAGCTGATCGGATTTAGAAAATCATCTTTACACTACCTTTTAACCTTATAAAAAGGTTTACTAAGGATTAGATTTGATTTTCGAATTAAAAATCATTATTCTAAATGTTTCTCAAAACTTATCATAAAAGGCGTTACAAAATAGCCAAATTCCACTTTATTGGATCTACATTAACACTAGAGAGGGGTGAATAAGGTTTATTAAATTAATTTGAGATATTAAAAGATATCGAACACAGATAATAACAGAGAATATAAATGCTAAAGTAAATAACACAGTTTTTACCCAGCTTTGGCAAACCCTGCCTACTGCTGCATTTCTAAGATTTTTACTAGGTATTAAAACGGTCCCGCTTACAAAACCCTATAAACTCGTAAACCTTCTCCTGTTTAATCCTATGATCAAAACCCTAGACTGATTTATATCTCCTAGATCAGGTTTTCTCCTAGCTACAAAACCGTAGCTAGTAACCTCTAGTTATTACACACATAGAAAACTGCTAGTTAAAACCCTATAACTAGATGTTCTAGTTTTACGGACAAACTAGAAAACTGAATGATGATTTTACAAGAGTTCAAAACAAAACAAAAACCTAGTTTTAAATTTTAAATTGACTTAGGCCTTATCCATTAGAAATAGTAGGGCTTAAGTGGAAAATAAATGGCCGACCCCTTTGCTCTCTTTTTATCCCGTTCCTTTTTCTTTGAACATGGCAACAACTCAAAGGAATTAGGGTTTTATGTGAATTCTGAAATATCGATCGGATGTTCTTTGATATGTTTCTCTGTTTGCTTCGAATCAAATGATGCTAAATGACTGCTCCTCTTTGTCAATTAATTTGTGATTGCTCTCGATCGAGACCAAAAAAGTGAGTTCTCTGATTTTTTATTCTTTGCTAGAATTTTTTGTTTGTGGTTTTCGATAATTATGCCTGTAATGAAGATGGTGTATAAATAGGGATTAGAAAACCCTTGTCAAACTCTGATTTCTTTGAGTGACTTGTTTTGATTTCTTGCGTGAATGAATCCTTTTATGTTGCAGTGTAAGTTGCCGTGATTTCCCTGTTTGAATTTGTTGCCTTGTAAATGAATTTTTGCAACAAGGTTGATCGAATTTCTACCCACCATTAATTTGATAACGATGCGTGATTTTGTTTCCATGCCGTGAATTTGTGGATGAAAATCTAGAAATGTTTTTAAGCTGTGATTTTTGTATTGATTTCAGAATCAACTTGAATTATTTATGTAGCCTCCTTAAAAATGAATTGAATATATCTTGAAATAAACTTTGAACTTGCCAAAAACAAATTTATGTGTATCTGCCCCCATGCAAATTTCACTTGCCAAAAATTCGCATGATAAAATTGAAGAATTCTTTCCTAAACATTTCTTAGTTTTATTTGTTGCCATGACTAATTAATGTGATTTCAGGAAACTATTTGATTTTCTGCCAAATTTTATTCCCATTAAAACTTCTGCCACAAAACCATTTAAAATCCAGAAAAAATTCTTTGACAAAAATAGATTATGTTGCATTTGTTAAAATTAGCACTGTTGATTTGTTGAAACCAGGAAAGTATTTTATTTTTTGAAATATAGCTGGAATTCTCTTGTCATGTAAATGCAAGCTTCCCTAAATTTGACCTGCAAATTTCCTAAAAACATTTTGAGCATTCATTTTGTACTCGAATATTGATGGCTTGACCTTGTCTATTCTTTGTTTATTGTTGCTAAGAAAAACTTGCATAACCCTTTATGTATTCGAATCTGTGATGTATACACATATACATAGATTTGTGCGTGTGTGTGTATATATATATATTCTGTGTGGTTGATTTTCTTAAGTTGTTGAGGCTTCGTTTTGGCTTGAACTGCTTGTGTGATAATGCTCCACTCATGCTTACTTGTCTGCTTTGAGTGTTGTAATCCTGCACCATTTTCTTGTGCTCGTACCTGTGTGTATTTATGCATGCCTATATGCATGCCTATACATGCTGTCTTGACAAGTTAGAGATGAATCTTGAATCTATGGCTTATGTATCATGTTTTGTTGTTGTGTATTGGTTTGAAATGTAATTTTCCCTTGACTTGTACATGTGTGCATGCCTTTGTTTATTACTCTTACCTGATTATGATTGCGTTGGTTTTGTTGATCACCTTGTGTATGTTGAACCATTTGCTACTACTTATTTTCCATGTTTCCCTTGCTACACGAATTTGCACAGTCCAAATTTGGCTTGACAACTTTGACAAGTTTTCCCATGTTCTCGATTTTCTTTCCATGTAGTATTGTTGCACCAATATGCACTGCCCTGAAATGTTTTTGCTGTGTGCAATCCCTTGTGCATGGCTCGACCTTGCCATTTCTAGAAATGCATGAACATGTTCTTGTTACTTGTTCACGGCCATTGACCATGCATGCTTGAAACTGAAATTTAGTTGTACACTTGGACTGGATTGACCATGTGTATATATGTGTACATATAGATATTGTATGTATATATATATGCAAACATATGTGCGTGATATCACTTCATTTTTCATGGACACCTGACCCATGAACTGTGCATATGTGTCGGGCATTACCTGAACACAACGGCTTGATATATTTGTCCCTTGCTGACTGTATTGTCCCTGCACAAATATATATATACAAATACATGTATACATGTATAGTGTATGTCCAGAGAATATATATATGTATGTGAGCACTACAGACGATGTCTACCTTGTGGTATTTACAGTGTATCACTGTGAATATCACAAACTGTCTAGATACAGATGGATTTCCATAAAAAAATCAGATCAAGTCATGAAAAATGATGAGAAACACACCAAAATTCTAAGGCAAACATTTTTTTTTTTAAAAATATATTATATCTGCTAGAATATAAAATGTTTCTGTTCCAGATTACTATGTGTGTTCCTTTTTGTAATAGGTAAGAAGACTAAACTGATAGTGATGAAGTATGAAAACTAGACTGGCAGTTGTAACACACCGTAATTTTATAACATTAAAATTCACAAATTAAAGTATACTTAATTTTTAGAAAAGAATTAAGTGAAATGGGTTGCGCAGAGAAATATATATATATTGACATATATATATATATATATAAATTAAAAATTAGATAAATAAATATGCAAAAAAGTTCAAAACAACGAATTGGGAGGGGAAATAACCGAACCGGCCCATTTTTGAGGTCGACCCGAGCCTCGCTGGGTCAACTAGGGCTTAATCCAGGGTGTTTGGCTGTCAACCCGTGGGCCGATTCGCTCAAATGCAGATTTTGCATTTGATTGGTTCTCATGGTTCAGGGTTAATCTAATGGTCCTAAATAACTTCCTACACCTATAAATACATCCTAATGCTAACCCTAAACCTAATTAAAATAGAATAGTTACCGTCATACCATCGCCATGGAAATCAATGGAGCCGCCGCCAACTAAGAAAGAAGAAAAGCAAATTCAATTCTAATTCTCTCAACCCTAAAGCAAAGCAAAACTCTCTCTTTTCTTCTCTAAATTGTGAGTATGATGATCTTAACAAGATTATTATCATTTTAATTAGGTTGAGTTATGAATGGATTATGAGTAGATGATGTGACTTATCATATATGTTGTTGTAAACCCCTTTTGCTATCATGTATATTGTAAATCCAATGTTATGTGATGATGATATCTTATATGTTGTAAATCATGCTATGATGATGTTATGTATGTTGAAAGTTTCTATGCTAAGTTGTGATGAATCATACATGTTAAAAAGGCCATGATGTTACCATCTATGCTAGTTAGTTCATATTAATTAAATCATCATGTTTGGGTTATGTTGATCTATATGACAAGTCACATATGCAAGTTAGATTGATTAGAAAAGTTATGAACATATGCCAAGACAACTATTATGACATCTAGAATTATGCTATGACATATGTGATATCCTATGCTAGTTCACACCATCATTATGTTGCCTAAAAACCCCATATGCAAGTTTATGTATAGATTTGGGCTATGATCATATCATATAAATTGAGACAATTAACAAGTTGACACCTTTTGATCCTTAACATGTGTAGTTTATGCAAGTTTCACCCCTATTATGATTAGATTTATTTTAATTGTCTATATGTTGTGATAATTTATCTTTGTGCTAGGTGTTAGACTATACAAGTCTAGCCTATATTATGCGTTGAATAAGCGAACGTATAAACGTGGGGTAGGGGTAATATTAAGGATTTAATATTAAAAAGTTGGGGTGCAATTGATATGATTTTGCATGCCATAAGTGGATGGCCATAATTGAGTCAATTATGGACATCATTAAAAGTTGACTTAATTAATAATTTGAATAGGGAATTATTAAAACTAGGGTAAAAGATTTTAATTGTTAATCAATGCTTAGGACACGAGGTTGGACTCGTTTGTGACGTAAACCTGCCCGGACCCGCCCGGCAAATCCAGTGGTCACAAATGTCAGCCCAATGTGAGAGGTCCTAGGCCTAAACTAAAGCATAACGGTTGTAAAGACACGAGGTTAGACTCTTTTATGGTGTAAGACTGCCCGGACCCGCCCGGCAAATCCAGCTGCCATAAATGCCAGTCTAATGTGAGAGGTCTTTATGAGGTTATGGCCTGAATGAATTAAGAAATACTTAACCAGATAAACATGTAAGGTGGGACATGGGGGTTAAGTAGGTGCCTTGGGTGGCATGAGGAATCTAGGGGGTGCCCTTAGTGGCATGTGAAATACGATTAGTAAGACTTAACCAAACACACATGTAAATGAACATGACTAAGAGGGTTAAGTGGGATATACTAGTGACAAGCTTAGGTGGGTAGCTTGTGGGGGCCCATTTCGACCAGTATCCCAAACGTATCTTTGTGGGCTCGACCCAAGTCGACGACGGTACACGCATGCTGGATTTGACTGTAAGAGGCCAAAACGGGGAGCGGTGGCAACGCAAGTCCAACGGGTTTCATATGCGTGTGTGGACCCGGGCTGGTAGATAAGACGTTGTTGCATCGTGTAGGTATAAGCCGTGCATTCTCAAGTTGTATCGGGTTGCCACTTTAGGGGAGTGATACACCCCACTGTGGGGCCAGCACGGGTATCTACGAGTAGGGAGCCGATCGAAAGTGGGTAGTGGGGTACACCTAGTGGAGATAGGGGCAGACGGCACCTATGTAGTCAGCTAGGGGTACGTAAGGCTATTTATAAAGTTTCTGTGTGAAGCAAGTGGGATCAAACAATAGGGTGACTGGTGTGGTGCAGTGTAGTAATGTGCGGTGCAGTGTAGTAATCATTCGTTAGTAATTAGGTGTGCCTTTACCGTTATCTTTAACGTTATCTTAAACGCTATCTTAATCTTCCTAAGAGTTCATAGACATTTACTTGTCTTCCAGCTTATACCTTAGTCTAGTTATTTTGATTATAGTATTGTTAGAATTATCATACTCGCCAGACTTTATGTCTGACCCCCTCTATTTCTATCCTTTTTCCCCCTCCAGGTCCTCAGGTTGGGCCCAGCTCTAGTGGAGTTTGATTGAATTGCTTCATCTCTCTTTGGAAAGCTTGGACCGTTGAAGTAAAGTCCAGCTTGTTATCTTTTTAATGGCTATTTATGTAATGGGATTATGTATTTTGTTTTTATGAAGATGGATATTGTACTTGGTTATGATCTATGGTTTTATGATGTAACAAACATGTTTAATTTCCGCTGCAATAAAATGAAGTTTTAGATTTCCATGTACTATTTATTATCTGTCTTGTTGTAATTTTTCTGTTCTATATTCACTTATAACCTCCATGGAAGTTAATTCATTCCCTTTGTGAGTGACATTAATGGACGTGGGGTGTTACACGTGGTATCAGAGCTTAAGGTTACCAGAACAGATAAAAATACTTTAGAAAAATAGTTATTTTTGGAAGAAGTGTTTTCAAAAACATGTTTTAATGAGAAATTTAAAGAGAAAAGTTTTTAAGAAAAAATAATCCCCAATAGCCACATATCTTTATCTTTCGAAATCTCCATTTTGAATCTTTCCTTTTTCGTTTCAGCATGGTTGAAGATCTTAATCTACCCGACGGTGTAACGATACCAGGATGGTATAGGAGGTTATTAGAGGCTAGGGCTGCTGCAGGTCCAGCCAATGTTCCTCCACCACCAGTTGCACCCGTTCCTCCTCCTCCTCCTCGCGTAGATACTTTTGCAAAGACGTGCAAGGAATTCAAGGCTATGGGTGGAAAACCATTTCAAGGGTCAGAAACGTTTGTGGAAGCTAGAGATTGGCTTAAGGAGGTGGAAGAATTGCTAGAAATCTTTGAAGTAGAAGAAGGGAGGAGAGTTCGATTAGCAGCTTGGTTGATGAAGGGAGAGGCCTCGTTTTGGTGGGAGGTCACTAATGGGGAGCGTCCTGTTGACTCTTGGGCGGATTTCAGACGTAGGTTCGAGGCGAAGTTTCTCTCAAGGGCGGAAGAAATTCTATATATAGAAAGGTTCTTGACATTGAAGCAAGGAAGCTCATCAGTGAAAGAATATGTCAATAAATTTAATCAGTTAGCAAGGTTTGGCTTTGACTTAGTGAACACGCCGGAGAAGAAGGCGCTGAGGTTCGTGAATGGCTTGAATGAACCATTGCAAGGGTTGGCTATGACCCACATCCCTATGGGGGCCACCTTTGAGAAGTTAGTAGAAATGGCGCTTATGCATGAGGAGACAAGCGCTAAAGCTGATAAGGCACCCGAGAAGAAGGGGGACCAGAAGAAACCACAACAACAAAACAAGAAGGGTGGAAAAGACAATAATGGCAAGGGAAAGAAGAAGTGCTTTAACTGTGGAACCCCAGGCCATCTCAGCAAGGATTGCCGAAAGAAAAAGAAGACAGGCTGTTTTCATTGTGGCGATGCGGGACATTTAGTGAAGGACTGCCCAAAGAAGGGACAGAGGGCAGGAGCTACCTCGGGAGGACAGGTGCAGGCTCTTATGGCACCAGGGCAGGCAAGGGGACAAGTTCAGGCTCTCGCGGTCCCACCGCTGCAAGAACGAGGTAGAACCATTTCTGTTGAAAGATTAGTTTTTCTGTTTGATCATCCTGTCCGTACCTTATTCGATTCGGGTGCATCACATTCGTTTATCTCTACATCATTAGTTGAATCACTGCACTTAAACACCAGTTTAGTAGAGGATCCCTTAGTTGTTTCGAATCCAATAGGGGACTCAGCTTATTTGTCCATGATGTGTTTGGATTTGAAAATTTCCATACTTAGCGTTGAATTTAGATGTGATGCTTATGTGTTGGGCTTCACGGGCTATGGGCTAATTTTAGGAATGGATTGGTTATCCAGAAATGGGGTAGTTCTTGATTGTGAAAGGAGAGTAGTTAGGCTCGTGACTCGCCTTGGCAACACTCTCAAAATCTTTTGTAATCCCATAAATTCGGTTATGCTAAGTTATCTAGAATCGCTTGACGCGTCTGAGGAAAATCTACGATCTGTTAGAGTGGTCCGAGAATATTCGGATGTGTTTGAGGAGGTGAAGGGCTTGCCTCCGAAGCGGGAGATAGATTTTCGAATATATCTTGTGGATAATGCGAAACCAATATCTTTGCCAGTACGCCACATGGCTCCACGTGAAAGGAGGGAACTCGATAAGCAAGTGAAGGAGTTGCTTGAGAAGGGGTTCATAAGACGAAGTATATCGGAGTGGGGTGCTCCAGTAGTATTTGCCACGAAGGCAGATGGGTCCCTTAGACTGTGTGTGGACTATAGAGAACTTAATAAGCTTACTAAGAAGAACAGACACCCACTGCCGAGGATTGACGATCTCTTCGATCAGTTAGTTGGCGCCTCAGTGTTTTCGCAGTTGGACTTAGCCACTGATTTCCATCAGTTGAGAGTGGCTGAGGATAGCATTGACAAGACTGCCTTTAGGACTCTGGACGGTTTCTATGAATGGCTAGTGATTCCCTTCGGTTTGACAAACGCCCCCGCATACTTTGTTGATTTGATGAGTAGGGTGTTTAGGGAGTACCTTAACAAATTTGTGGTAGTCTTTGTAGATGACATCTTGATCTTTTCTAAGGATGAAGAAGAGCATGCCCTACATCTTAGGGAAGTGTTGGAGACCCTACGAGCGCATATCCTTAAGGCTAAATTTTCTAAGTGTCACTTCTGGAGGAAGGAAGTACGGTTCTTGGGGCACGTGGTTTCCAAAGAAGGGATAGCTGTAGATCCCGCGAAGGTGGTGGCCATCCAAGATTGGAAGGTCCCTAAAAATGCTACCGAAGTGAGAAGTTTCTTGGGGTTGGCTAGCTACTATAGGAAGTTTATCAAAGACTTCGCAAAGATATCAGCTCCATTGACACGCTTAACGAAGAAGAACCTACTTTTCACATGGGATGTAGATTGTGATGATGCGTTCCAACGTTTGAAGAGAGCTTTGACTTCAGCCCCAGTCTTAGTATTGCCAGACGGGAGTAAGCCGTTTACCGTTTATACTGACGCTTGTGGGACAGGACTAGGCGCAGTCTTAATGCAAGAGGGCAGGGTAATAGCCTATGGTGGAAGGTAGTTGAGAGCGCATGAGAAAAATTATCCTACACATGACCTAGAATTGGCCGCTATTGTTTTCGCGCTTAAGTCTTGGCATCATTATCTTCTTGGCGAGAAATTCGAACTATTCACTGACCACAAATCTTTAAAATACTTATTCTCTCAGAAGGACTTGAACTTAAGGCAGCAAAGGTGGATGGAGTTCTTAGCATCCTACGACTTTGAGATAGCATATACCCCTGGCAAGGTTAACGTGGTGGCCGATGCCTTAAGTAGAAAAAGATTATCCTTAAGTCCTTTGTTTTTTGAGCGGCGAAGTTTAGAGTTCATCTCTATGTTTGATTTTAGACCTTCCGTTGACTTCGTACCCGGTTTGCTAGCATCCTTGGAGGTCAGACCTACGCTTTTGGGACGGATTGGCGAGGCACAGCGAGACGACCCGCAGTTGGTTGAGTTAGTAGAAAAACTCAAAGGAGGGGAGTCATCAAGCCATCTCCGTAGGTATACCCTAGACGATAAGGGTTGGTTACGTAGGGACGGTAGACTTTGTGTACCAAAAGACGATGACCGAAGGAAGACTATTCTTGACGAAGCACATCGTTCGAAGATGACCATTCATCCCGGCGGGGACAAGATGTACAAAGACATGAAGAGAGTTTACTTTTGGGCCGGCATGAAGAAAGACGTGGCCGAGTATGTCGCTAGATGCTTGGTGTGCCAACAAGTAAAAGCGGAGCAAAAGAATCCCGGTGGGTTGCTTCACCCATTGGAGGTTCCACTATGGAAATGGGAAAGCTTCTCGATGGATTACCGCGATTGAGTAAGGGTAATACGGGAATTTGGGTTATAGTAGATAGACTTACTAAGAGCGCCCATTTTATTCCCGTGAAGAGTAAGAGGACTGCTCCATGGTTAGCTTCTGTATACGTTCGAGAGATAGTTCGTTTGCACGGTGTTCCTTCTAGCATAGTGAGCGACCGCGATCCTATTTTCACTAGCGAATTTTGGAGAAGCTTACAAGAGGCGGTAGGGACTCAGTTATGTTTAAGCACCGCATATCATCCTCAGACGGACGGCTAGACTGATAGGGTGAATCGCATTCTAGAGGATCTGTTGAGGCTATGTATCCTAGACTTTGGGGGTACATGGGAAGAGCATCTTCCATTGGTTGAGTTCGCATATAATAATATCTTTCAGTCCAGCATTGGTATGGCACCATTCGAAGCTCTTTATGGACGACCTTGTCGTTCACCTACATGTTGGTGGGAATCTACGGATAAGATCTTACTTGGGCCCGATATGATTAGGGAGACTTCGGAGAAGATCGACTGGATTCGAAGGAGGATGAAAGCAGCACAGGATAGGCAGAAATCTTATGCGGATAAGAGGAGGACAGATCTCGAGTTTGAAGTTTGGAACATGGTCTTTGTCAAAGTGTCTCCATTACGGAACGTTCTTCACTTTGGGTCCGTTGGGAAATTAGCACCAAGGTTTGTAGGGCCGTTTCTTGTTAAGGAGAAAATTGGACAGATGGCGTATAGAGTGGAGTTGCCCGAGAGACTTAGTGGTGTAAACGACGTATTCCATGTGTCAAATTTGAGGAAGTGCTTGCACGAGACCGCGGAAGTGGTAGAGCCGAGCTTGCTTAGAGAGGTGGAGATAGAGCGTGATGCGACAATTCGACGAGCTCGTACGCGCATTCTTGGGTCGGAGATCAAGAGGTTGAGGAATCGAGAGGTCAGACTAGTCAAAGTGCAATGGGGAGATGATGAGAGCAACGCTACTTGGGAGACGGAAGAGAAGATGCGTTCATGATACCCTTTTCTTTTTGAGGGTATGTCCTTTAATTTCTCCTTTATCGCTTAGCTTGTACTTATCTTATCTTTAGTATATCCTCTCGCTAGTATCTTTGACCTTTAGTTAGGATAATCCTATGGTTGAAACATGTGTTTGAGACATGTTATGTATGGTGGATGCAAGTGTTTGCTAATGGTTGCTCGTGGATGCATATACACACACTATTAGGCACCAGATCGGCTCAGTCACTTCATATTGCATATTGCATATATATGGATGTATTTAGTAAAATGGATATATAATGGTTGTATTATCATATAGTTGCTGCATTCGGGTGGATGGTTGTGCACACATATAGAATTAATATGTATCATTAGGAATCTTTTGCATACATATTGGACGCATGGCACTATCATGAATTGCACTAAGGAGGTCGAATAAATCAGTAGACCGCCTAATTGTGCATTAGATATGGACATATACACACTGTGCATATAAACATTAAAGCATTAGAAGTCTTTTAAGGACAATGGATGCTGGTGTTTGATGGTTGAGTAGATGGACGATTAGATGGTAGGATATACATTCTTCTTGACTTGGAGATTTCGGGGACGAAATCCTTTAAGGAGGGGAGAATGTAACACCCCGTAATTTTATAACATTAAAATTCACAAATTAAAGCCTACTTAATTTTTAGAAAAGAATTAAGTGAAATGGGTTGCGTAGAGAAATATATATATATATTGATATATATATATATATATATAAATTAAATAAATAAATATGCGAAAAAGTTCAAAACAGCGAATTGGGAGGGGAAATAACCGAACCGGCCCATTTTTGAGGTCGATCCGAGCTCCGCTGGGTCGACTAGGGGTTAATCCAGGGTGTTTGGCTGTCAACCCGTGGGCCGATTCGCTCAAATGCAGATTTTGCATTTGATTGGTTCTCATGGTTCAGGGTTAATCTAATGGTCCTAAATAACTTCCTACACCTATAAATACATCCTAATGCTAACCCTAAACCTAATTAAAATAGAATAGTTACCGTCATACCATCGCCATGGAAATCAATGGAGCCGCCGCCAACTAAGAAAGAAGAAAAGCAAATTCAATTCTAATTCTCTCAACCCTAAAGCAAAGCAAAACTCTCTCTTTTCTTCTCTAAATTGTGAGTATGATGATCTTAACAAGATTATTATCATTTTAATTAGGTTGAGTTATGAATGGATTATGAGTAGATGATGTGAATTATCATATATGTTGTTGTAAACCCCTTTTGCTATCATGTATATTGTATATCCAATGTTATGTGATGATGATATCTTATATGTTGTAAATCATGCTATGATGATGTTATGTATGTTGAAAGTTTCTATGCTAAGTTGTGATGAATCATACATGTTAAAAAGGCCATGATGTTACCATCTATGCTAGTTAGTTCATATTAATTAAATCATCATGTTTGGGTTATGTTGATCTATATGACAAGTCACATATGCAAGTTAGATTGATTAGAAAAGTTATGAACATATGCCAAGACATCTATTATGACATCTAGAATTATGCTATGACATATGTGATATCCTATGCTAGTTCACACCATCATTATGTTGCCTAAAAACCCCATATGCAAGTTTATGTATAGATTTGAGCTATGATCATATCATATAAATTGAGACATTTAACAAGTTGACACCTTTTGATCCTTAACATGTGTAGTTTATGCAAGTTTCACCCCTATTATGATTAGATTTATTTTAATTGTCTATATGTTGTGATAATTTATCTTTGTGCTAGGTGTTAGACTATACAAGTCTAGCCTATATTATGCGTTGAATAAGCGAACGTATAAACGTGGGGTAGGGGTAATATTAAGGATTTAATATTAAAAAGTTGGGGTGCAATTGATATGATTTTGCATGCCATAAGTGGATGGCCATAATTGAGTCAATTATGGACATCATTAAAAGTTGACTTAATTAATAATTTGAATAGGGAATTATTAAAACTGGGGTAAAAGATTTTAAGTGTTAATCAATGCTTAGGACACGAGGTTGGACTCGTTTGTGACGTAAACCTGCTCGGACCCGCCCGGCAAATCCAGTGGTCACAAATGTCAGCCCAATGTGAGAGGTCCTAGGCCTAAACTAAAGCATAATGGTTGTAAAGACACGAGGTTAGACTCTTTTATGGTGTAAGACTGCCCGGACCTGCCCGGCAAATCCAACTGCCATAAATGCCAGTCTAATGTGAGAGGTCTTTATGAGGTTACAGCCTGAATGAATTAAGAAATACTTAACCAGATAAACATGTAAGGTGGGACATGAGGGTTAAGTAGGTGCCTTGGGTGGCATGAGGAATCTAGGGGGTGCCCTTGTGGCATGTGAAATACGATTAGTAATACTTAACCAAACACACATGTAAATGAACATGACTAAGAGGGTTAAGTGGGATATACTAGTGACAAGCTTAGGTGGGTAGCTTGTGGGGGCCCATTTCGACCCGTATCCCGAACGTATCTTTGTGGGCTCGACCCAAGTCGAGGATGGGACATGCATGCTGGGTTTGACTGTAAGAGGCCAAAACGGGGAGCGGTGGCAACGCAAGTCCAACGGGTTTCATATGCGTGTGTGGACCCGGGCTGGTAGATAAGACGTTGTTGCATCGTGTAGGTATAAGCCGTGCATTCTCAAGTTTTATCGGGTTGCCACTTAAGGGGAGTGATACACCCTATTGTGGGGCCAGCACGGGTATCTACGAGTAGGGAGCCGATCGAAAGTGGGTAGTGGGGTACACCTATTGGTGATAGGGGCAGACGGCACCTATGTAGTCAGCTAGGGGTACGTAAGGCTATTTATAAAGTTTCTGTGTGAAGCAAGTGGGATCAAACAATAGGGTGACTAGTGTGGTGCAGTGTAGTAATGTAATGACCCGCATTGGCAGAGGTATTATAATTTATTTATTTATTTATTGAAATGGTGGTATAGTGAATTAAATGGTCGTGGAATTAAAATAAGGATGAATATTTAATTAAAATAATAAATTAAATGATATATTTAATTCTAAAATAATCAGAATTGGCTGAAATGACGATATGGTGTGAAGCGGATCATCTGTGATATTTAATTCAGCTTGGAATTGAATTTGAATAACGAATATATCCAATCGTCGACAGTTGAACATATAATTATAATATAATTAAAATAGAGCTTGAAATGGCGCTGCAGTTCGCTATTTGGCGATTTGAACTTCAACTGAATATACAGGATTCGTTTTAAATTGGATTTCTATGAAACAAGAAACGTGTGGAGCTGGTGGAGTATATCTTTCTAGTGGAAGAGAAAAATCGGGATTTCGGCGGGTAGATTTTGATTTACGTCCAAATCAAATTTCAGAAAAAGTCGCTATGGAATTCCTTTAGAAATTCGCAACGCTTTATTTACGTTATAAAGAAGTTTTCAATATAATTAAATATTGGTTTCGAATCTGGGCAAATCCTCCTAGACGTAGTGATAATTTAATTTTTAGAATTTTACTGTAATTTTTAATTAATTAAATAAGCAACTTTTTATTTGGAGTATTATGCACCCTATAATCAATATTTTGAGGTTTCACAGAATAAGTGAACGGACCCATATTATTATATTTTTGGAGTCATAATACCGAGCTCATCTCAACGGTGTATTTATCTCAGTCCGCAACGCTCGTACATGGATATATTTATAATGTACCAAGCAGAAGATTTCAACAAGGACGATGCTTAAAACACCATTGAATACATGTAAAATAAAATATCTAACTGTATGTGATCAAAAAGGGAACCACGCCCTCATCATTTTTAACCGCTTGTTTACTTGGTCCTCAAAACGAATTATGGCATCCAATAAGCCACAAGAGAAATCAACGTATTAGGATAAATATCCTATAAGTACTCCCACTCTAACCTAATTCAACGTTTTTTTTTCTGTGGTCAGAACATAAATGCGCCGCCGCCATGTTCTCATTCTTCAAAGAAATCGCCTCCTTCAAAATTTGAAAACCATTCGTATAAAATTCCTAAATTTTCGAAACAAGGATCTTCGAATCCACGACACCATTCTCTTCAGTCTCATACCAATTTCTCCATTTTCGAACTCAATTTGCGTCACTGGAAATCACAAAGTAGGTCACGACTTTACAGCGGAAATGGGTTTCTGGAGTTTGCGTCTTTGGTTGAGGGAGGCTATCGGTATGGTGTGGCGACTGGCAAAGTGGGGTCAGCCCGATGATAAACATGTCGATGACTTGCTGTAGCTCGTGGTTTGAGCTGAGCGACGAAGTTGAGGAAGGTGCTCAACGGATGGAGGTCGAACTGCGGTCGGAGGGGGTCAACTGTAGTGACGAGGTGAACAGATTTCAGTATGGTTCGAATTCTTGGATTTACGATGAGGTTTATTTTGGGTACAACGGAAGAAAGGTTCATGCGTTTTGCTATTTTGGGAGTGCAATTCTGGAAGCTGACATTGACTTGGGGTGCGAACTGGAAAAGAACGGAAGTGCTTTGGATACTGGAGTTTGGATATGGGTGATAGGCAGTCAGCGGCGTTCATTGTTGATGCCGTGGGTTTTCTGTTCAACAGGAGGAGGGGATGTCGAGATGCTCATGGGATTTGAGATGTGGAAGTGCTGGAGCGTGGATATCCAAAGGGAAAGGATGGCAGAAATGTTTGTATAAAATGGAGAACAAGGAAATGTGAACGAGAGTTGGAGCGTGATTTTAATGAAGGAGTTTATCTGTTTGGTGTATGAAGCTGTTTGGGAAGTTAGGGGCGTTCAAAATCTGTTAATGGCGTGGTAAACAGTACCTCGCGATGTTTAATTACGGGAGGAAGGAGAGCTGGTAACGAAGTAGGCTTGGTGTAGTAATGGGCCAGAAATGAAGGAATTGGGCAAAACAGGATCCGACAGGATCGTATGGACGGTGGCTACACAGTGGAATGGACTGGGAGTGAAGTGCAGCCCGTTACAATTTATAGCAAGATAAATTGTCTGAATCAAGCAATGGTTATCGTCATTGATGATGATCGTCCAAAGTGAGTAAATCTCACTAACTCTGAACAGTTTATAATTTCATGTTGTATTTTTAGAACTGTTAAATATTGGTTGATTGACTGTGTGTTGACTGTTTGATTGAATTGTTAGTCAGTTAGTGAATTTCTATATTGATTCTGTTTAACAGAATATATCATATGGAACTGAAAAGTGATGTTATCTATATTGTTTAACATCTGTGATGCAGGGAAATAGGTTGGAGGAATCCAACTGGATTCCTCAACATTTATTTTACTGTGATTCATATATTGTGATATATGATGTGATATATAATCTATTGTCGATTATATGTGTTTGGACGATTTTGATCATCGTGATTTGATATGTTGAATACCATAACATACCGAATGTTGATAAAGGAAGATTCTCAAAGTGTATTTTGAAAATGAATTATTTATATAAAATCGATGAATTTTATATAGAAAAGGAAAAGGATTTTTATAAAAGAAATATTTATAAAATCAAAGGATAAGTAAGAATAAAAAGGGAATCACTTGTAAAGTGAAGAACCGTTACTAAAAGTAAATCTTTTTAAATGAATAGTTTATTCATAAAAGGAGTTAATCGATGTTAGTTTAATCGATTAGAGTTAAAGCAAAAGGAGTTAATCGATGTTAGTTTAATCGATTAGAGTTAAAGCAAAAGAAGTTAATCGATGTTAGTTTAATCGATTAGAGTTAAAGTAAAAGGAGCTAATCGATGTTAGTTTAATCGATTAGAGTTAAAGTAAAAGAAGTTAATCGATGTTAGTTTAATCGATTAGAGTTAAAGTAAAAGAAGTTAATCGATGTTAGTTTAATCGATTAG
Organism: Allium sativum; assembly: GCA_030737875.1. Classification (NCBI taxonomy): domain Eukaryota; kingdom Viridiplantae; phylum Streptophyta; class Magnoliopsida; order Asparagales; family Amaryllidaceae; genus Allium; species Allium sativum. The sequence continues at coordinate 464,878,737 of CM060910.1, forward strand.
AGTTAAAGTAAAAGGAGCTAATCGATGTTAGTTTAAGTCGATTAGAGAAGAATAAAGTAAAAGAAGTTAATCGATGTTAGTTTAATCGATTAGAGTTAAAGCAAAAGAGCTAATCGATGTTAGTTTAATCGATTAGAGTTAAAGTAAAAGGAGTTAATCGATGTTAGTTAATCGATGTTAGTTAATCGATGTTAGCTAATCGATGTTAGTTTAAGTCGATTAGAGAATAAAGTTAAAAGGAGTTAATCGATGTTAGTTAATCGATTAGAGAATAACGTAAAAGGAGTTAATCGAATATAGTTATTCGAATAGAAAGCAAAGGAGTAAATCGAATATAGTTTATTCGAATAGAATGAAGGAGTTAATCAAATATATAGTATTCAAATAGAATTAAAAGAGCTATCGAATATAGTTTATTCGATAGGAGTTAAGTGAATAGAGTTAATTGATAAGGGTTAATCGAATAGAGCTAAGTGAAAAGAGTCAATCGAATATAGCTATTCGAAGGAGGGTTAAGTAAGGAAGTTAGTAAAAGGGATATAAAGTGAACCTTGCCTATTTGACGTTATAAATGTTGTTCAGTTAAGGTCTGAGAGGTAGTTCTACCCCAACTTGATTGGCTTCGTTTTTAACTAAGGAATAGTTAAGGTTCGGCAGTAAAGGAAATGGTTTGAGTTGGCATCGCGATGGTTTGTTTAAACATCTGTCTAAGTCCAATGAAGAAGCTTTGGAAATATTTTCCAAATAAGAAACCAGAAATGTTTTCTAATAAAGAAAACAAGAAATGGAAATGTTTTCCATTGTTAATAACGTATATTTTCCAAATTTAGAAAATAAGAAATATTGAATATAGGGAAACAGGAGATAAGTAAATTAATGAAATAAAGAGATAAATATTGAATGATGTTTGATCGATATAAATTTCCATTTGGAAATGATATCGTTGTTTGCACACCTGTTTTTATTCGATAGTTAAATCACAGACTATCGAAGTTTTGACCATTTTAACGTTGTTAATATGGAGAGACCGGTTGGATTATTATCCAAAGAACCACTCTGTATTGGCATAAGCGTTGTGAATCATATATGCCAAAGGAAATTGAAGACGGAGTTATGCAAGGGCTATCCTGTTTACAGAATAGTGCCTTCGGTTCATCCTGTTCCTGGATGACTTGTATGGACGGATGTCTGACAGAGTATGTCCAGACGATCACGTATATTGATTTCTCCAACTGTACCAAGAGTGGAAGCGAAGAAGGAAACTTCTTTAAGCTAACACATAATGTATGGTTGAGGACGTCAATCGGTGATTCGATGGATTTGACGATGTGGCATTCAAAGTGAATCTAGTGTGATGGAAAAGCGTAGCTTCTAGCCTCACAACCAGTAAATGACAGAAATCGGGCAGGCAGCATGGCTAAGTCGGTCGCACCGAAGTAGGGTGTATAATCACCTGATCTAGAGTTTCATTTACTTCTAAAAATCTATTGTTGATGCTGTCCCATTCGGGAAACGGTTGCTGATCCCAACTGTTGGTGATATACATTCGATACACTCAAGCGAAATGAGTGGTCGGTCATGTGTGGCCGGGTTGCAAGATGTTCTTGTTGAACCCAGTGTATTCCTCTCTAGAGGTACACTAGCGAAAGGTGGTTCCTTACCTTGTCATAGTTGGAAATCCATTACCCAATACGTGCTTGCAGTTGTGATTGTATACTATATATGTAGAACGTGAGATGAAAGCGTTTCTGCTAGATGATTATATATACTGTGGTTAATAGACATTATTATAATATCAAAAGTTTTTTTGATATAAAGATATTTTGGATTCTCATAAGGGAAACCCGTTCCGTTATGCGGCGTGGTCTTATGAGATATCGTTTACTTGTTCACCTGTTTTTAACTGTTTTACTCACACCAGTCCCATGACTGACCCGGAGTTTACTTTGTTGTTTTCCCTAAACTCTTGGGTGCCTAAATTTGTATGGGCAGTCAAGTAGTCGGGATTTACAGATATAGTTGAAGAGCTGGAGCAGGAGGCTTCAGGATCATATAGCTATAGTTATTTCCGCTGTGTTGTAAGTGTTGTACTTGATAATGTATTGTATACATATAATGATTTATTTCAAGGATATGTTATCTATTATATGTTATTCGTTCCGCTGTGAGATTCGTGTTACTCTGATGTTGTGTTCTTCTTCTTCTTCTATTCTAAATTTCTATCTTATCTATCCTCACCCTCTAATTTCTTTCACTAATTACCAGGATTTTGAAATGTTTTGGTTATCGACATCGTGTTTATGTCGATAACCAAAGTCGCTCAAAATCCAGGTCATTACAGTTGGTATCAGAGCCAGGTTAAGAATTACTTGGCTCTGTGGCGTGACTCGGTAGAGATAGGGTTAGTAATACCCTAGGCTGAGATTGAGTGTATATATACGAGTGAACGTATTTGTTTTTGATACAAAAATTATTTTATATTGTGGAGATTTATTGGTTGAGTAGTTTATGAGTTCTGGTCGATCAGTTTGATCCACTGTATCGGTAGGGATTTTGTAAACACTCGAATACGATGAACCGTCATGGTATGTTTTGAAAAGAGGGTAAACGAATTAATTTTACCCAAAGTATATTTTGATATATAGTGGATATATTGGTTGTTATTATAATCGAGTAAGATTATAAAATTTATGGTTGTGCAAATAACCAATCAGAATTCATATAAGGGAAATACGTGAAATCAGATGAGTTGAATCTGTAATTTTAAACCAGAAATTGAATTAAAATTCTGGAAAATTGGATAAGTGTTTGTAAATGGATTGGGATTAAAAATAAGGAAAATTTAAGATCTTGGGAGATTTTAAATTGTTTTACAAGCAGTGTGAATTATATTTTGAAATGAATTTCAATGTGGAAATGGTTAGAAATGGTTTTATAGTATTGAACTCACTTCGATCGCTGGAAAATAGGTTATGATGATGACAGCTGCATCATCAGTATTCATTTTCGAGTTGTAAGTGACGAATTACTACCAGAGATACTGTTTTGAAATTGTTTTGGGAAAGACAAGTTGTGTTGAATTTCAAATGGGATTTATAATAAAGAATGAATAAAGAAAGTTTGAAATAGGAATTGAATATAGAAATTCAAAGGGAGTTTGAATATATGAAATTCAATGGAATTGAAATAGGAATTGAATATAGAAATTCAAAGGGAGTTTGAATATGTGAAATTCAATAGAAGTGATATAGAATTTGAATAGAGGAAATTCGAATATAGAAATCAAATAGAATTTGACATAAGAGAAATCAAATAGAATTTGACATAAGAGAAATCAAATAGAATGTGACATAAGAGAAATCGAATAGAATTTGAATAAGAGAAGTGACATAGAAATTGAATAAAGGATTTGAAAAGGAATTTGAATATTTGTAATTCAAATTGAATATAGAAACTTAAAGGAGTTTAAATATATGAAATTCAAATAGAATTTGAATTAGGAAAATTCAAATAGAATTGAGTTTGAAATTTGAATATAGAAGATTCAAATAGAATTGAAATGAAATTCAAATATAAAATTTGAATAGAAATTGAATAGAATTAACTTGGTCGAAGAGGAATTAGTTAATCGAGTTTTGAATTTGAAGTTGAACTTTGAAAGGTGAATTGGATGTGTAAATGTATATTCGAAATCGAATATAGAACTTAAATTTGAAATTTTGATTCAAATTATTTAATAAGCAAGTTAAAATATATTTGAACATGTCATGTTCAAATATAAAAGTGAAATAGACTAAAGAGTTAATTAACAAATTAATTAACGAACTGAGTTAAAACGATCACGTATAGTTAAAATAGATTGGGCAGGTATAATATATATGAGATAGGTATGGATAAGGTATGAAGGTATATAAATAGAATGCTCGACGAAAAGGTATGTATTTAATTTCCATATGAGATTTTATGCGCCGAATTGGCAAGCCGCTTGGCATTTTCTTTTTCTTTTGGATTGGTGAGGGCCATAGGAGGCTATTTGAAATATCCCAATGCTCCTAGTACAAAGGAGGTTATGGCGAATTTTTCCGGGAATTTAAGGAGTTAGAATATTTTTAAGATAATTTGATAGTTAGAAATCAATGTATCGATATATATATATAAGTCGATAAGGAAACGAACTTAGAAATAGAATGGTAAAATCAAAAAGGAAGTCTAGAATAAAATCTAGTAAGAATAGAAAGAGAAAGTGTATACGTGTTTAAAAGTGAATAAGTAGTTGTAGGGTGTTGATTTTTCGTGTAAGTAGTCATATCTGTTTTGAAGTTATAAATGTTATTCAGTCAAGGTCTGAGAGGTAGTTATACCCCAACTTGATTGATTTCATTATTAACAAATAAATAGTAAGATTTCAAGCTCGAAGGTCAATGTTGAATAAGAGTTAGTTGAATATAGTATTTGGATGGTCGTAGCGATGTTTTACACAACATCCGTTTTAACCCAAATAAGTGTAAGCTTGGAAATACAATAAAGAATATTTCCTAAGTATAGAAATAAGCGAGATCGGAAAAGAGATAAGTAATTGGAATATTTTCCAATTATAAATAGGATTATAAAGGTTATTGATTTAGAGAATAAAGGAAGGCGATATTCGGAAATGTTTTCCAAATAACATAAAAGGCCAATATGGTTATTGAAAATATTTGGTTAACAAATATTGATAAAGAAATAGAGAAGTGATTTAACTAATGGAATATTGATTATGGGCTCAGTTGAATTTCAAAAAGAAAATTTTGATTTTTGAAAAGAGTAAACTGTTTGAAAACTCCCTGGGAAAGACTGTTTGAATTAAAAACAAATTTAACAGAAATTTGTGAAAGCAAAATTTGAATTAAAGTAAAGCCAGTAAAGTGGTAACTTAGATTGAATTAGAATGATATCAAGACAAATTGGATTGTGAGATTCAAATTTGAAGTGTGATGTGATAATCAAGTTAAGAGTTGGGAATCGAGAAGAAACTCGAGTTAAAATGATATTTGGCTCGGATATAAGTGAATGGTTGTGTCGTGGATAAAAGCAGATTGGATTTGATTGGGGTAACACTGGTATATGCTGAGTTGATAGCATATGGAAGTGACAGAGTTGATATGCCCGACAAAAAGGTACAAGTTTAAATTTCATATGGTATGAGATTTCGATGAGCCGAATAGGCAAGTCGCTTGGCTGTTTGATTCTCTTTTGGGTTGGAGATGGCCCAGATAGGCAAGTTGGAGTTTGACCTATTGACCAGTACAAAGGAGGTGCCGGCGAATTTTTTTGAAGAGTTAAGGTGTTAGAAAATTTTCAGGATTTTTGAAAATTTTCGTTGATAAGAATTAATTAATAATTTAATTGAAATTAAATTCGTTCAGTTGAAACTGAAGATTAAAGAAGTGAACAAATATGTTCTAACCAGTCGATAGGGCCGTCCTCTACCTTTTAGCAATTTCGAGGACGAAATTATTTTAAGTGGGAAAGATTGTAATGACCCGCATTGGTAGAGGTATTATAATTAATTTATTTAATTATTGAAATGGTGGTATAGTGAATTAAATGGTCGTGGAATTAAAATAATGATGAATATTTAATTAAAATAATAAATTAAATGATATATTTAATTCTAAAATAATCAGAATTGGCTGAAATGACGATATGGTGTGAACCGGATCATCTTTGATATTTAATTCAGCTTGGAATTGAATTTGAATAACGAATATATCCAATCGTCGACAGTTGAACGTATAATTATAATATAATTAAAATAGAGCTTGAAATGGCGCTGCAGTTCGCTATTTGGCGATTTGAAGTTCAACTGAATATACAGGATTCGTTTTAAATCGGATTTCTGGGAAACAAGAAACGTGTGGAGCTGGTGGAGTATATCTTTCTAGTGGAAGAGAAAAATCGGGATTTCGTCGGGTAGATTTTGATTTACGTCCAAATCAAATTTCAGAAAAAGTCGCTATGGAATTCCTTTAGAAATTCGTAACGCTTTATTTACGTTATAAAGAAGTTTTCAATATAATTAAATATTGGTTTCGAATCTGGGCAAATCCTCCTAGACGTAGTGATAATTTAATTTTTAGAATTTTACTGTAATTTTTAATTAATTAAATAAGCAACTTTTTATTTGGAGTATTATGCACCCTATAATCAATATTTTGAGGTTTCACAGAATAAGTGAACGGACCCATATTATTATATTTTTGGAATCGTAATACCGAGCTCATCTCAACGGTGTATTTATCTCAGTCCGCAACGCTCATACATGGATATATTTATAATGTACCAAGCAGAAGATTTCAACAAGGACGATGCTCAAAACACCATTGAATACATGTAAAATAAAATATCTAACTGTATGTGATCAAAAAGGGAACCACACCCTCATCATTTTTAACTGCTTGTTTACTTGGTCCTCAAAACGAATTGTGGCATCCAATAAGCCACAAGAGAAATCAACGTATTAGGATAAATATCCTATAAGTACTCCCACTCTAACCTAATTCAACGTTTTTTTTTCTGTGGTCAGAACATAAATGCACCGCCACCATGTTCTCATTCTTCAAAGAAATCGCCTCCTTCAAAATTTGAAAACCATTCGTATAAAATTCCTAAATTTTCGAAACAAGGATCTTCGAATCCACGACACCATTCTCTTCAGTCTCATACCAATTTCTCCATTTTCGAACTCAATTTGCGTCGCTGGAATTCACAAAGTAGGTCACGACTTTACAGCGGAAATGGGTTTCTGGAGTTTGCGTCTTTGGTTGAGGGAGGCTATCGGTATGGTGTGGCGACTGGCAAAGTGGGGTCAGCCCGGTGATAAACATGTCGATGACTTGCTGTAGCTCGTGGTTTGAGCTGAGCGATGAAGTTGAGGAAGGTGCTCAACAGATGGAGCTCGAACTGCGGTCGGAGGGGGTCAACTGTAGTGACGAGGTGAACAGATTTCAGTATGGTTCGAATTCTTGGATTTACGATGAGGTTTATTTTGGGTACAACGGAAGAAAGGTTCATGCGTTTTGCTGTTTTGGGAGTGCGGTTCTGGAAGCTGACATTGACTTGGGGTGCGAACTGGAAAAGAACGGAAGTGCTTTGGATACTGGAGTTTGGATATGGGTGATATGCAGTCAGCGGCGTTCATTGTTGATGCCGTGGGTTTTCTGTTCAACAGGAGGAGGGGATGTCGAGATGCTCATGAGATTTGAGATGTGGAAGTGCTGGAGCGTGGCTATCCAAAGGGAAAGGATGGCAGAAATGTTTGTATAAAATGGAGAACAAGGAAATGTGAACGAGAGTTGGAGCGTGATTTTAATGAAGGAGTTTATTTGTTTGGTGTATGAAGCTGTTTGGGAACTTAGGGGCGTTCAAAATCTGTTAATGGCGTGGTAAACAGTACCTCGCGATGTTTAATTACGGGAGGAAGGAGAGCTGGTAACGAAGTAGGCTGGGTGTAGTAATGGGCCAGAAATGAAGGAATTGGGCAAAACAGGATCCGACAGGATCGTATGGACAGTGGCTACACAGTGGAATGGACTGGGAGTGAAGTGCAGCCCGTTACAATTTATAGCAAAATAAATTGTCTGAATCAAGCGATGGTTATCGTCATTGACGATGATCGTCCAAAGTGAATAAATCTCACTAACTCTGAACAGTTTATAATTTCATGTTGTATTTTTAGAACTGTTAAATATTGGCTGATTGACTGTGTGTTGACTGTTTGATTGAACTGCTAGTAAGTTAGTGAATTTCTATATTGATTCTGTTTAACCGAATATATCATATGGAACTGAAAAGTGATGTTATCTATATTGTTTAACATCTGTGATGCAGGGAAACAGGTTGGAGGAATCCAACTGGATTCCTCAACATTTATTTTACTATGATTCATATATTGTGATATATGATGTGATATATAATCTATTGTCGATTATATTTGTTTGGACGATTTTGATCATCGTGATTTGATATGTTGAATACCATAACATACCGAATGTTGATAAAGGAAGATTCTCAAAGTGTATTTTGAAAATGAATTATTTATATAAAATCGATGAATTTTATATAGAAAAGGAAAAGGATTTTTATAAAAGAAATATTTATAAAATCAAAGGATAAGTTAGAATAAAAAGGAAATCATTTGTAAAGTGAAGAACCGTTACTAAAAGTAAATCTTTATAAATGAATAGTTTATTCATAAAAGGAGTTAATCGATGTTAGTTTAATCGATAAGAGTTAAAGCAAAAGGAGTTAATCGATGTTAGTTTAATCGATTAGAGTTAAAGCAAAAGTAGTTAATCGATGTTAGTTTAATCGATTAGAGTTAAAGTAAAAGGAGCTAATCGATGTTAGTTAAATCGATTAGAGTTAAAGTAAAAGAAGTTAATCGATGTTAGTTTAATCGATTAGAGTTAAAGTAAAAGAAGTTAATCGATGTTAGTTTAATCGATTAGAGTTAAAGTAAAAGGAGCTAATTGATGTCAGTTTAAGTCGATTAGAGAATAAAGTAAAAGAAGTTAATCGATGTTAGTTTAATCGATTAGAGTTAAAGCAAAAGAGCTAATCGATGTTAGTTTAATCGATTATAGTTAAAGTAAAAGGAGTTAATCGATGTTAGTTAATCGATGTTAGTTAATCGATGTTAGTTAATCGATGTTAGCTAATCGATGTTAGTTTAAGTCGATTAGAGAATAAAGTTAAAAGGAGTTAATCGATGTTAGTTAATCGATTAGAGAATAACGTAAAAGGAGTTAATCGAATATAGTTATTCGAATAGAAAGCAAAGGAGTAAATCGAATATAGTTTATTCGAATAGAATGAAGGAGTTAACCAAATATATAGTATTCAAATAGAATTAAAAGAGCTATCGAATATAGTTTATTCGATAGGAGTTAAGTGAATAGAGTTAATTGATAAGGGTTAATCGAATAGAGCTAAGTGAAAAGAGTCAATCGAATATAGCTATTCAAAGGAGGGTTAAGTAAGGAAGTTAGTAAAAGGGATATAAAGTGAACCTTGCCTATTTGACGTTATAAATGTTGTTCAGTTAAGGTCTGAGAGGTAGTTCTACCCCAACTTGATTGGCTTCGTTTTTAACTAAGGAATAGTTAAGGTTCGGCAGTAAAGGAAATGGTTTGAGTTGGCATCGCGATGGTTTGTTTAAACATCTGTCTAAGTCCAATGAAGAAGCTTTGGAAATATTTTCCAAATAAGAAACCAGAAATGTTTTCTAATAAAGAAAACAAGAAATGGAAATGTTTTCCATTGTTAATAACGTATATTTTCCAAATTTAGAAAATAAGAAATATTGAATATAGGGAAACAGGAGATAAGTAAATTAATGAAATAAAGAGATAAATGTTGAATGATGTTTGATCGATATAAATTTCCATTTGGAAATGATATCGGTGTTTGCACACCTGTTTTTATTCGATAGTTAAATCACAGACTATCGAAGTTTTGACCATTTTAACGTTGTTAATATGGAGAGACCGGTTGGATTATTATCCAAAGAACCACTCTGTATTGGCATAAGCGTTGCGAATCATATATGCCAAAGGAAATTGAAGACGGAGTTATGCAAGGGCTATCCTGTTTACAGAATAGTGCCTTCGGTTCATCCTGTTCCTGGATGACTTGTATGGACGGATGTCTGACAGAGTATGTCCAGACGATCACGTATATTGATTTCTCCAACCGTACCAAGAGTGGAAGCGAAGAAGGAAACTTCTTTAAGCTAACACATAATGTATGGTTGAGGACGTCAATCGGTGATTTGATGGATTTGACGATGTGGCATTCAAAGTGAATCTAGTGTGATGGAAAAGCGTAGCTTCTTGCCTCACAACCAGTAAATGACAGAAATCGGGCAGGCAGCATGGCTAAGTCGGTCGCACCGAAGTAGGGTGTATAATCACCTGATCTAGAGTTTCATTTACTTCTAAAAATCTATTGTTGATGCTGTCCCATTCGAGAAACGGTTGCTGATCCCAACTGTTGGTGATATACATTCGATACACTCAAGCGAAATGAGTGGTCGGTCATGTGTGGCCGGGTTGCAAGATGTTCTTGTTGAACCTAGTGTATTCCTCTTTAGAGGTACACTAGCGAAAGGTGGTTCCATACCTTGTCATAGTTCGAAATCCATTACCCAATACGTGCTTGCAGTTGTGATTGTATACTATATATGTAGAACGTGAGATGAAAGCGTTTCTGCTAGATGATTATATATACTGTGGTTGGTAGACATTATTATAATATCAAAAGGTTTTTTGATATAAAGATATTTTGGATTCTCATAAGGGAAACCCGTTCCGTTATGCGGCGTGGTCTTATGAGATATCGTTTACTTGTTCAACTGTTTTTAACTGTTTTACTCACACCAGTCCCATGACTGAACCGGAGTTTACTTTGTTGTTTTCCCTAAACTCTTGGGTGCCTAAATTTGTATGGGCAGTCAAGTAGTCGGGATTTACAGATATAGTTGAAGAGCTGGAGCAGGAGGCTTCAGGATCATATAGCTATAGTTATTTCCGCTGTGTTGTAAGTGTTGTACTTGATAATGTATTGTATACATATAATGATTTATTTCAAGGATATGTTATCTATTATATGTTATTCGTTCCGCTGTGAGATTCGTGTTACTCTGATGTTGTGTTCTTCTTCTTCTATTCTAAATTTCTATCTTATCTATCCTCACCCTCTAATTTCTTTCACTAATTACCAGGATTTTGAGATGTTTTGGTTATCGACATCGTGTTTATGTCGATAACCAAAGTCGCTCAAAATCCGGGTCATTACAAGTAATGTGCGGTGCAGTGCAGTAATCATTCGTTAGTAATTAGGTGTGCCTTTACCGTTATCTTTAACGTTATCTTAAACGCTATCTTTATCTTCCTAAGAGTTCATAGACATTTACTTGTCTTCCAGCTTATGCCTTAGTCTAGTTATTTTGATAATAGTATTGTTAGAATTATCATACTCGCCAGACTTTATGTCTGACCCCCTCTATTTCTATCCTTTTTCCCCCTCCAGGTCCTCAGGTTGGGCCCAGCTCTAGTGGAGTTTGATTGAATTGCTTCATCTCTCTTTGGAAAGCTTGGACCGCTGAAGTAAAGTCCAGCTTGTTATCTTTTTAATGGCTATTTATGTAATGGGATTATGTATTTTGTTTTTATGAAGATGGATATTGTACTTGGTTATGATTTATGGTTTTATGATGTAACAAACATGTTTAATTTCCACTGCAATAAAATGAAGTTTTAGATTTCCAAGTACTATTTATTATCTGTCTTGTTGTAATTTTTTTGTTCTATATTCACTTGTAACCTCCATGGAAGTTAATGCATTCCCTTTGTGAGCGACATTAATGGACGTGGGGTGTTACAGCAGTGAAATAGGCAGAAGAGAGGAGACAAAGCTATGAAACAGTAAATGAGTGTATGAATGAATCTTTACAACTCGAGTGAAATATAACTGAGTGTACTGTAGTGAGGAGCATTGTATACAAATGAAATTTAATATGAAATGTAATGTATAGTATTTCATTGAATTGTACAAATAGTGGAGTTACAAATTTGTACCATTGAAATGTTGAAATAAAATATTATATTTAAATAAAATACCATTTGAACATTTAAATTCTTACGCAGTAGTATTCTATTTAAATATAAATATTATATTTTGTTTGTGATGTAGTATAACAGTACATTTACAAACACATTTATAATAATAAATATATGTTTTTTATCATCAAAAAAAAATCATAGAATTGTTAGTTACAACAATCTCCCCTTTTGATGATGACAAATATAAAATAAAATTTTGAATATAATATTATAATAAATGTGTTTGACAATGAATTATTGAACTCCCCTTATTTGAATGCTTCCTCTACAAAAAAACTCCCCCTAAATATGTGCATGAGTGAAAAACAATAATTAAAACTTCAATATTAAAATATTCAAAGAATATCCACTCATCGATCAAAATCTTAATCCATTTATCCTTTTGTTATCATCAAAAGTATACAGAAATTAAAATAGTGATGAAATAATTGACTAAAAAAATATAATATCGGTTTAAGAGGAAGAACGTTCACCATAAATCTCAATTAATCAAACAAAAATCATAATATTCTATGAACTAGTGGAAAATTTCATATTGTATAATAATGGATTTACGACAAAATTCATAAAAATGGAGAGAGTTTTTAAAAAAATGATTTCCAATCATTTTTAAAAGAGTTTTATTAAAAAAAATTAAATATGAGGCGCAAAACAGTGATGGATTTGGACAATGATTATAAATTCAATTTGAGTCACGCAATCAAATAATCTTAAATCCCAATAGCTATCAATCAACAAATCATAATATATCATAAAATATTAACACATTTCACAAATTAGAAAATGGATTGATAGGCTGGTTTTCCCGTACCAAGGAGAATTTCATACAAAAAATTATTTATTACAAATTATTCCCCTTTTTTAATTTATTTAAGAGCACACTAACAACATATAACCAGATCTTAGATTTTTAAATGAGGTCGGTTGCAGCTTAAATATAAGTATTCTCATAACCATGCATGACCAGAGCTTGAATTTTTAAATAAGGTTAGAGAAACACTTATGAATATTATATTTTTATTATTTTCTGTTCCAAAAAGAAAAACTGCTCAGTATATAAAACCAGTATGGATGATAGAAATATGGTAGGTAAAGAAATGGTTTGTGAAATAAATTTCTAAATTAATCATATTATGAAATATGCTCAACTGTACTGGGATTCTTGAAAATTTTCAATTATCGCTAATTCTGAAAAATAACACAGTCACATTTCCATCATAAATTTGATATTATAAGTTTACTAAGATGATTTTAAAATATTAAACTCTCCACATTAATATAAAATTATGATGAAAGATAGAATGATGATAGAAATAGAAGATGGTTGTGAAATAAGCGCCAATTCAAAGATATTATAAAAACTGTTCAATCATCATGAAAATTTAAATAAAAACTCCTCTTGTTGTGAAATATACTATAGTCACAACTCATCACAGCTCAAAGTCTGATAATAATTTTTATGAATTATAAATACAGTTCAATTTGGTTATTGATTTCAATTTCTAAAAAAATAATCAATAAATGATTTTAAAATCAATTACAAGAGGAAATTCAGAAAGATCTATGAAAAATAAGAGGGATTTAAAAAATATATAAAAGATGAAGATCAAAATAAAAAAATAAAAAAAAATCAAAATAGATGAGAGAGAAAATTATAATATACTTCTGATACCACTTGTTGTCTCTATTAACGGGAATTTTAATATGGCACTAGTGGCTAACAAGTGTATCTCAGAGACCAATATCCAATCACAAAGCCCAACCAAAAAATTTAACAATCCAACAAGTTTAAGAAATTTTACAACAAGTTCAAGAAGACAAATTTATGATCCTAGATTTAAAGAAATGGTTTATTTGAAATCACTTGAAGAAATGTGAAAAATTCAAGATTCAATGAATCAATCACATAAGTTATTAATACCGAAGCCAAGGAGTGTGTGAGATTCAAGATATTAAACAGTATCAAATGATTTCAAACAAAAACAATATTCAAGTAAGTGATCATGATTTCACAATGAATTTCAGGATGTATGTAATAACCCGAAAATTCTGAGCCAATTCAAAATTTTTATTTTGACAATTTTGACGAATTCTGAATATTTAAAATGATTATTTTAAATAATATCGACGAGCAATTTATTTTGAATAGAAATAGTGGTATATATTTATTTGAATCGTCGTTAGAATAGAAATAATTATTTATAATTATAAAAGGAATTGAAAATGGCGTGGTAGTTGGAAAATTCGATTTCAAATTTCAAATGAATGTACCGGGTGCAAAATAAACCAGATTTTAGTGAAACCAAAATTATTTGAATCTTATTGAGAATATCTTTCCAACGAATCCGAAAAATCAAAATTTCATAGCGAGAATCAAAAGTTACGTCCAGTTGAAAATTCAGAATAGTCGCTATGGAATCCTGGCCCTTAAAAATGGGAATTTTGCAAACGACATCGGTTTTCGATGAAACAACTTTTGCTAGATCCGGAATGTCAAGTTATTGCTAGATTCCAAAATTCGTAATTTTTCGAATCAATATGTGAGCGTGGCAAAGGAAAACACGTTTGACCAGTTTCAGTTGATTTTAATCGACTGGAAAATGACCATTTTTCAAACAGTCTTAGAATCTGACGAAATTAGTTTTGTTAGGACCGTATTGTCAATATGAAGCTAGAAATAATTTTTCTAGAATTTTTAGATATTATGTGTGACCCCAGTAATTTGAAATGTACGTTAAAAATTGAATATATAGAGTTATATTTTAATTCAAGTGAAAATTGACAGCCGAACTGGCTTACAATACATATCCCATTGTGTTCAGAATAGGGGTAAATAGCTAGGGACGACAGTCGGTGGTTTCGATTTCGAGTTCGAATAAAAAGGTTACCTTTTTGGGGAAATTAAAAAAAAATTATAAAAACCCCCTACCCCTCTCTTCCTCCCCGCGTTGACTTCATCTACCAAATAAAAGAAACCAAAAAAAAACTAAAGACCTCAATCGCGAATTTCGATCTTCACCTCCCTGCCGCCCCACCGATCCGCACGCCCCCTCCCTCACCCCTTCCTTCTCCTCCTATATTCCCTCTCCACTCCGGTTGAAGACCCATCGCAACCCCAAGACCCGAATTCCGCCCCTTCCCTTCACCTACGCGATAGGAGCACCCCTCCCATCTTCCTCGATCCGCGAACCAGGAGCGCGCCCCCTTCAGGCAACGGTGATGAACCCTCCCCCCTTCAAAACAAAGGTAAAGTTTAATTACTTTATTTTGTTTATTTCAGTTCTTTTAATTATTTATTTTATATAAAACTAAAAAATAAAATAATGATCTTTAAGTAGAAAAAATTAGATTTTTATATAGTATGAAAGATAAGATTTTTATGTTTAGAAAGATAAGATTTTTCGTGTAAGAAAAATATGATTTTTTTTCATGATAGAAAGATGTGATTTTTAGCTAGTTAAAAATAAAAAAAATATCATAGTAAGAAGTAAAAATATAATTTTTATCATAGTAAGAGTAAAAATATGATTTTTATATCATAGGAAGAGTAAAAATATGATTTTTATATATGTACAGTAATAAAAATATAATTTTTATTATATTACTAGCGAGATAAAAATAGAATTTTTATCTATATAGTAGTGGTATAAAAATAGAATTTTTATCTATATAATAGCGATTTTATATACATTGCAATAATATAAAAATGTAATTTTTATATATGTAGTGGCTGCGGGTGACGAAAGTGACAAAAGACGAGCACGACGAAGATTTCTACATAAGAAGAGTCGTGGCGTTTGGTTTAGCTAGTCGGTGAGAACTTCTCACTTTAAATCTTGTTTTCTAGTTAAAAATATATACTAGGATGCAGACGGTGCTTAGCAGCACCCGACACCCATCGCCCATAGACCATGGACGACTTGTATGCTTGTTTGATGTGTTGTGAATTTTGTTTGTGATGTTGATGTGAAATGGATAATTAAAACATTCATGTGTTGAAATAAATTAATTATCGTTAAAAATTATATTTTTAACGTGAATGTGAATAAATAAATATTCATTTACAAACCGGACGGTTTGTTTATATACACCTATTTGAAGGATATTGATTGGGACGATAAGTTTTGCACGTCGCCCAAGAGCACAAATAATAATCTGTGTTTGTTGATTTGAAACCCTACACGGGTATTGGGATGAGATTTGACGTACACTAATCCCGATTGTTTAGTTGTATGTCAATCGATGGGTTGACAGACTGTGTAAGCGTTAACTATTTATATTTAATGCTTATGCAGTTGTGTGGTGCACTCTGGATGATAGTTGATTATTTATCGTTGCTATTATATACATGTGTTGTATGGAAATCCATAAATTAACATTATATGGTAATTGATTGGGCCTCATTCCAATTTAGAAAATAAATTCATGTGTTGAATAGAAAATAAATTCATGTGTTGAATAGAAAATAAATTCATGTGTTGAATAGAAAATAAATTCATGTGTTGAATAGAAAATAAATTCATATGTTGAATTGAAAATAAATTCATGTGTTGAATTGAAAACAAATTCATGTGTTGAATAGAAAATAAATTCATGTGTAGAATTGAAAATAAATTCATGTGTTGAATAGAAAATAAATTCATTTGTTGAATTGAAAATAAATTCATGTGTTGAATAGAATAAACATTCATGTGTTGAATAAAATCCGTGTTGATTAGATTGACGCCATTTTGACGTGAACGATATTTATATCGATTTTATTCATTTTTATAATGAATATAGAAAAGAAAGTGATTTCAAAATATAACGTTTTGAAAATATTATCATTTGTATATCGATGATGTGGAATATTCAATTTTGATTAGAAATTGAATATGAAGTTGAAATCGTTTCGAAAACGAATTTAAAACGATTTATAAAATACGTTTTGAAAGGAAATCGACGAAATATATAATATATATATATATATATATATTATATGTATAATGGCCTGAATAGAACGCGCCGCGCTGCGGCAGTTCATGAATTTCGACCATTGACTTCGAGTGGACATTACGGGAGATCCGACCGTCGGATTCTCCAAAAACCGGAACCGTTGGGTTCGTATCGAAAAGAGCTTTATAACGAATATTAGAGATTTGAAATCTAACGGTTGGATTTGGAATTATGTCCAAATCAAATTTGGAAAAGGTCGCTGTAAGTGCATTTCGATGGCCGTTGATGGAAATCGATTGTACGACCCTTGATAAAATTATTAAAAATAGTAATAATTTGTGTAAAATCATAAGAAATGATTTTTGAAGAATTGGGATGAAAATCTCCATATTTGAAAAGATAAAAATAAATTTTTAACGAAATGAACTAGTTTTGAACTAGAATTATAATCCCATTTATTTTTAAAATTAATAAAGTGGATTTGAAAGGGTTTTAAAAGTAACCAGAATTTCCAATAATTGAATTGGAATGGATTTGAATTGAAATTGTCTTTGGAATATTTCGATGTTGGATTTCGTTATGATACAGATATTGTTATGGGAATTTGAAAGACATATTAATATCGTTATTTCCAATACGATATTTGTTGGTCGTAGAATTTGATATTGAATATAAGCCGATATATTTTCTATTCAGAGCCTTGTATTTAATATCAAATGGGATTTGGGTTTGTCGTGAATGGTGTCTTCATTAACACTGTTCTTAAACCGAGTTGAGAAAAGATTAAATCTTTTTATTTAGATTTAATGAAGTGTACCAATTAAATAGTATTTAATTGGAATTGAATTTGAAATTGATTTTTGGGTTTATCGTGAATGGTGTTTTAAATAACACTTGTTCTTTAACCCGATAATTAATGGAATGTGATTTTGGGTTTATAGTGAACCGTGTTTCAAACGACATTGGTTCTTTAACCCAGTTAAAGACAGGATATTGATTTCTGTGAAGATTAAAATAGTCGAGAATGGAGTATCACCATTTTTGCTCCAAGCGATACTTAAATCTTTAATTAGATTTGAACGTGAAATAGTAATTGAATTTACCGATAACACTGTGGTGTTAGATATGAAGTATGACCAGTTTTACTTCATGGGATGAATAGGTTGGGACTGGGAAATTAAAATAAATGATTACTTCGGTGTGGTTCGCCAATCTCGACTAGTTTGAATTGATATTCAAAGGAAGATTAAAGAATAAATTTAAGAATTTATCTTTGATAAAATTAACAGGAACCTTTCCCAAATTATAAGAATATTTGAATAAAAGAATATTCTCAATTGGAATGAGGCGTATGTTGTGTTTGTGTAACACTTGTTTATTATATACGCGAGTTATTCAGAAAGACCGGGTTTATCCCATTCTGAATAACTGATTCGACGTGGTGTCGAGGATGAAGACGGCGGTTGAAGACTGGAGGTCTTCACATCATTTGGGTGATTACTGATGATGTTGATTGGGTTGTACACCCAAGAGGAGGGAATCAATTGGTGATCGTCCAGACGTACCTGGAGATCGATGGATATGCGAGGTACAAGGTGTCTCCGGTTTCGTTCAGACCCAGAACGAACTTGTAAATGGACTGTGTGTCTGGCATTGGATTTAAGTCTGTGTGATTGATTTCTATTAAATATATATCTGTTTGGCGGCGGAGAATTTATTCTCTTGCTTAACGCCCTTCTCTGAGACGTGCGAGCTCAGAGGTTAT
Source organism: Allium sativum (assembly GCA_030737875.1). Classification (NCBI taxonomy): domain Eukaryota; kingdom Viridiplantae; phylum Streptophyta; class Magnoliopsida; order Asparagales; family Amaryllidaceae; genus Allium; species Allium sativum. The sequence continues at coordinate 464,897,100 of CM060910.1, forward strand.
ATATCGATGAATATTAATCGCATGGAGTGAATTGCCTGTGTGGCATGCCTAAGTGGCAATATGATAAAGGCTTCTGTTGAAAAGCAAAGTCTTGTGGTTGATGATGAAAGCACGGCCTGTGTGGCATAGCTTTGTGTAACGTCGATTCGCGAGCCTCACACCCTAGTTGTGAACCAAAAACGGGAGAAGGATCCAGGGAGGGCATGCGTTTCTTTCTAGCTAGGGTGGTGTCAGTGACCTACCAGCCCTGACATTTATATTATTTTCACCTGTGTGGTTGTTGCTGTTGCAAGGCGCCTCGGATATATCGGTCGATCCGGTATCGATGGAGTCATTAGACTCATTGACACCCCAAAGGGTGGGGAAACGTAGTGTTCAGGCATTTTAATCCACATCGGTGGACCGGCCTTGTGGCTCCTAGGTGCAGTTGCGGCTGTAGCCTGAGACACGGGCTGGAGCATCTCGAATCGGTAAAGGACTATCTTTTGCCTCGGTTCACAGATGGAAATCCAACTTCCAATACGTGACTTTGCGGTTTTATTTTAGAGCCTAGTATGGCGACATAGTGGGATGGGGCACTCATGCCGTCTATGATTGATACTTATGATTGAAATTGTTTTATACACTATGCACTTATAATAGTATCAAATGATTTGTTTTTAGCGTATGAAGCATCCTTTGGCTATTATAAGGTAAAACCCTATCCTCCGGCTTGTGTTACATTGTGTGATGGGACCTGGGTCTTATAATAGCTTCATTTTTCTTTATTTAGCATTGCGTTGTTGTTTTATGCACTGGTGTTCTTGGGAGGAAACCCGTTCCGTGTTATACGGCGTGGTCCCTTGATTTACCTTACTTTAAAATAAAGATTAATAACTATTTTAGTTCTCACACTAGTCACATGACTGACCTGGAGTTTATTGTTTTAACCTAAACTCTGGGTGCCCCTATTTTCCGCACGGGCAGGTAGTAGTTCTGGTTTTGCAGATTTATATTCACAGGAACCTGGTTTATAGCTGGAATGATATCTGTAAAGCTCTATATCTGTATATCTCTTTCAGTTGTGTGTTGTATTATTTTTCCGCTGCGATGTATTTTAATGTAATTTAAATCTCTGATATTTTCTGTTTAATATTTATTCATACTCTGTATATTCTTGTAATCTGATGAAATTGTTGTAATAAGCAATGAAATGTCCTTCTGTCTGCGTTCCGATGTGGCTTGTCCTCAACTCAATCCGTGATTTCCCGTAAGGGGTATTTCGGGTCGTTTCATCATGGTATCAGAGCTTTGGTTTACAAAGCTCAGAGAACAAGACACATTAGAACCATACGTCAGAAATTGGATTAGTAATATCCAATGAGAATGACTCATTAGAGATGGGATCAGTAGTATCCTAGAACGAGTGCGAAGAGTATATTTTTAAATTGAAAACAATTTTTGTTTGAAAATTTTAAATCGCATTATACGAATGTGAATATTTATTTTAAATTGAATTTGGACAATCTAGTATATAAAGATTTTGTATATATGTCTGATCCGCGTGTATTCGAAGTTTTAATATACTGGATAGATATAGAATCCTACTCTAGTCGCTCGAAGATGATTTTGATGATGGAGCTCCATCATCAGGATTTATGTTCGAGTTTCGAAAATGGGATGTCTATATATTTCCAATTGACTGGTGTGAGAACCAAAACTAGATAGGGCTTATTGTTGTGATTTGGCATCAAAAATATGATTTTCGGACTATGTATCAAAGTTATGAATTTGAAAAGCTAATCAACTAATTGATTGATGGTTGTGTTGTTTGATTATTGTTTGATTAATTAAATGTTGAACCTTTAGCCAAATTGAACCAAATAGTGAATTGTACTGAAAATTTGACGCAATTGCATGCATATACATGTACTTACATTGAACAGGTCATAGCAAGGAGGCTAGAGCAGAAGAATAAAATTGTTTGCCTGACAAATAGGTACATGTTTACTAATTTATTGGGTTTTGGATGATTTTATGAGCCGATTAGCTAGCCGCTTGGCTATTTCTTTTTCTTTTTGGATTGATGAGGGCCATGGGAAGCTATTTGAAATATCCCGAAGTCCCCGGTGTAGGGGAGGTTATGGTGAAATTTTTCGAAAATTTAGGGTGTTAGCCAATTTTTTGAAAAATTTGAAAAGTTCTTAGAAACTGAAAAGTTGAAGAACTTAAGCCGTAAAGAAAATAATGGAAGTTGAGTGGATTAGTTAAACAACTTCCAGCTTCGTTCCTTTTCGGAGATGAAATGTTTTAAGTGGGGAAGAATGTAATAACCCGGAAATTCTGAGCCAATTTAAAATTTTTATTTTGGCAATTTTGACGAATTCTGAATTTTAAAATGATTATTTTAAATAATATCGATGAGCAATTTATTTTGAATAGAAATAGTGGTATATATTTATTTGAATCACCATTAGAATAGAAATAATTATTTATAATTATAAAAGGAATTGAAAATGGCGTGGTAGTTGGAAAATTCGATTTCAAATTTCAAATGAATGTACCGGGTGCAAAATAAACCGGATTTTAGTGAAACCAAAAATATTTGAATCTAATTGAGAATATCTTTCCAACGAATCCGAAAAATCAAAATTTCATAGCGGGAATCAAAAGTTACGTCTAGTTGAAAATTCAGAATAGTCGTTATGGAATCCTGGCCCTTAAAAATGGGAATTTTGCAAACGACCTCGGTTTTCGACGAAATCACTTTTGTTGGATCCGGGATGTCAAGTTATTGCTAGATTCCAAAATTCGTAATTTTTCGAATCAATATGTGAGCGTGGCAAAGGAAAACACATTTGACCAGTTTTAGTTGATTTTAATCGACTGGAAAATGGCCATTTTTCAAACAGTCTCGGAATCTGACGAAATTAGTTTTGTTAGGACCGTATCGTCAATACGAAGCTAGGAATAATTTTTCTAGAATTTTTAGATAATGTGTATGACCCTAGTAATTTGAAATGTAGTTAAAAATTGAATATATAGAGTTATATTTTAATTCAAGCGAAAACTGATTGAAACAGCCGAACTGGCTTACGATACATATCTCATTGTGTCCAGAATAGGGGTAAATAGCTAGGGACGACAGTCGGTGGGTTCGATTTCGAGTTCGCATAAAAAGGTTACCTTTTTGGGGAAATTAAAAATAAATATAAATAATATAAATTTATTGAAACCCCATACCCCTCTCTTCCTCCTCGCGTTGACTTCAGCAATCAAATAAAAGAACAGAAAAAAAAACTAAACACCTCAATCGCGAATTTCGATCTTCACCTCCCTGCCGCCCATCCGACCCGCGCGCCCCCTCCTTCGCCTCTTCCTTCTCCTCCTATCTCCCCTCTCCACTCCGGTTGAAGACCCGTCGCAACCTCCAAGACCCGAACTCCGCCCCTTCCCTTCACCTACGCGATAGGAGCACCCCCTCATCTTCCTCGATCCGCGAACCAGGAGCGCCCCCCCTTCAGGTGACGGTGATGAACCCTCCCCCCCTTCAAAACAAAGGTAAAGTTTAATTACTTTATTTTGTTTATTTCAGTTCTTTTAATTATTTATTTTATATAAAACTGAAAAATAAAATAATGATCTTTAAGTAGAAAAAATTAGATTTTTATATAGTATGGAAGATACGATTTTTATGTTTAGAAAGATAAGATTTTTCATGTAAGAAAAATATGATTTTTTTTTTCATGATAGAAAGATGTGATTTTTAGCTAGTTAAAAATATAATTTTTATCATAGTAAGAAGTAAAAATATAATTTTTATCATAGTAAGAGTAAAAATATGATTTTTATATCATAGGAAGAGTAAAAATATGATTTTTATATATGTAGAGTAATAAAAATATAATTTTTATTATATTACTAGCGAGATAAAAACAGAATTTTTATCTATATAGAAGTGGTATAAAAATAGAATTTTTATCTATATAATTGCGATTATAAAAAATGTGATTTTTATATACATAGCAACAATATAAAAATGTGATTTATATATATGTTGTGATGACCCCAAACCTCGATGAGACGGTGCAAGGGTAATCTTTGGAATATAACACATAAACAGATAACAGCAGAACAGAAATAATTAAATACACCAGATAATGTATAATAGAATACACTGGATAAACATAATCATCAGAGTTACACAGTATATAGGATCATACTTAGTACAAAATACAGTTCATCTATACATAAAATGTCTACAGCGGAAAAGAAAACATAATATGTACAACAGGAGCTGAATAGCATAAAAAGAGATAAATGATAGGATCCATCTTCAGCTCCAACTTTCCAGAAAGAGCCTGCTAAAATCTGAATATAAGGCTGCCCGTGTAGAAAAAGGGGCACCCGAGTTTGCAAGTGAAACAAACTACGAGTCAGTCATGGGACTGGTATGAGAAATCTACTTAACACATTTTCAAATATGGCTAATCACAGGACCACGCCATTTTCGCGGAACGGATTTACTCCATTAGATTGCCAGTGCTTTAAAACAAATAAATCTTTTAAACATCGCAATGCTTTTTATAAAAATGAAGCCATTATAAGACTCAGTTCCAATCACACAATGCAACACAAACCGGAGGATAGAGTTTTACCTTATAATGGCCAACGTATGTTTGATACGAGGAAAACAAATCATTTGAAACGTAAATTTTATCGTTTAATTCTTAATCAGACTCCAACCGTAAACTAGTAAGAGAACGATTCCCTAAGTATTAACCCCGAAGGCCGAAACCAACATCAGACCAATACCCAGGAAACCATCCGTCCTAACTCGTTTCCAGTTAGTTTCTAATTTTAGATACAATCATAAATATCAATCCTAGACGGCATGGGTACCATATATCATGTCTCCATATATATATACAATCAAAACCGCACGAGTCGTATTTGGAAATTGGATTTCCATCATGAACCAAGGCAAAAGATAGTCCTTACCGAATTCGAGACAATCTAGCCCATGTCTCAGGATCAGAACGCATTGACCCTTTGGAGCCACAGGGCCGGTCCACTCGATGTGGATTAGGCGAAACCTTGAACACTACGTCTCCCCGCCCTATGGGGCGTAAATGAGCCAACGAATGACTCCATCGGTTCGAGAATGACCGATATATCCGAGGCGCCTCGCAACAGCAACAACCACATAAGTCGAACTCGTCAGGGCGTGTAAAACCACTGACGCCACTTCTAGCTAGAAAGAGACGCATGTCCTCCCTGGATCCTTCTCCCGTTTCTGGTTCACAACCGGCGTGTGAGGCTCGCGAATCTACGCTACACAAAGCTATGCCACACAGGCCGTGCTTTGATCATCAACCACAAGACTCTGCTTTTCAACAGAAGCCTTGATCATATTGCCACTTTGGCATGCCACACAGGCAATTCACTCCATGCGACTGATTCCTATCGATTTATAACCTCTGAGCTCATACGTCTCAGAGAAGGGTGTTAAGCAAGAGAATAAATTCTCCGCCGCCAAACAGATATATATTTAATAGAGATCAATCAACACAGAACAAAATCCAATGTCCGACATACAGTCCATTTACATGTTCATTCTGGGTCTGAACGAAACCGGAGGCACTCAATAATCCATAAGTACGTCCGGGTGGCTACCACTTCAGCCCGGTCAAGGTAGCTACTCCTATCATGAGCATCAGTAGCACCCCTCCATTCGATGCGAAGATCATCTGTCTTGCATCGTCTTCATATCTTCGAGTTTCAATCGTCGATCAATTAATTGAAATGAGAATTAACTCGGCCTTTTCAAATAATTCACGTATATTTAGAATTTCAAATCAATTCATTTCAATGGTTAAATTTTTCGACATCACCAATTCTGTTCTTTAATGTAGTTTTCACGCCAAACACATTCAACCATCAAATATCACATAAACCAAGCAAATTCAGTTTATTTCCATTCCATATCATTTATAATATTTTATCACAATTTATCGCTATTTTTATTTATTTAAAATTAGCCAATTTATTCAAAACAACGCTTTAGGCCATAACGCGGTCGTGGCGTTGTTTTTCTCCAGAATTGATTTACACATATCTGAAAAATCTAACCGTTGGATCTTCACAAATTTTACATTATTAGAAAGATCTTTTCAAAACGAATCTGACGATTCCAGTTTTGGGAAAATCCGATGGTCGGATCTCCCGCACTAATCGTTTGAAGTTACGATTTCAAAATACGAACTGCAGCGTCGTTATTCGATTTAATTTAATTATATTTATATATATATATAATCGATTCTGGTGCTGTTTTTCTTTAGATTTGAATTAAACATTCCAGACAATCCAACCGTTGGATCTTTACAAAGTTGGTGTCGTTGGAAAGATATTTCCAAAGCGAACCCAATGGTTGTGGTTTCAGGAAAATCCGATGGTCGGATCTCCCGCACTAATCGTTTGAAATCACGGTTTCAAAACATGAACTGCAGCTTCATTATTCGATTTATTTTAATTATATATATATATATAATCCTCTTTGATTTCAAAACCTTATCCATTTCTTACATTTGATAAAAATGATGTTTTTATCCAACAAACATTTATTTCAACACTTCACTATTTTTAACAATTCATATATATAATAAAAATGTGATTTTTATTGTAAAACGATTCATTTAAAACACGAGTACCATTCAACACATGAATTTCTATTCAACGAATGATTTTCTATTCAACACATGAATGTCCTCTATAGTTCGTATATATAATAAAAATGTGACTTTTATTGTTAAAGCAATTTATTTAAAACACGAGTACCATTCAACACATGAATTTCTATTCAACGAATGAATTTCTATTCAACACATGAATGTTCTCTATAGTTCGTATATATAATAAAAATGTGATTTTTATTGTTAAAGCAATTTATTTAAAACACGATTATCATTCAACACATGAATTTCTATTCAACGAATGAATTTCTACTCAACACATGAATGTTCTCTTTAGTTCGTATATATAATAAAAATGTGATTTTTATTGTTAAAGCAATTTATTTAAAACACGAGTACCATTCAACACATGAATTTCTATTCAACGAATGAATTTCTATTCAACACATGAATTTCTATTCAACGAATGAATTCCTACTCAACACATGAATGTAGTTTCAACACATGAAAATAATTCTAACACACGAATATTATTGAAAATTCCGGCAGCATAACGGCAGGGTAGTTAAAACCGGGACCGTCCCTAGTACGGCTCCTCGTTCTACCTTAAAGCCTCGCAGCTTTTGACAATGGGGATTTCATGCATCTAGTTCGCATGCAGGCTGCATGTTTATTTTTATTTTTATTTTCCACAAACTAATCCTATGTGGTTGCAACCAAATAATTCTCAACCACAACGGGTATTTTTCAACCACAACCAATCAATTTCAACCACAAACAATTCAAATCAACCATTCGCTATCAACCACTTTTCACACCAACCACAACCAATCAATATCGTCCATGGTCTGTGGACGAGGGGAGTATATATATATATATATATATAAGTATATTTCAATTCTATTTCAACACATATATAATTTTTACAACGCATATATAACTTATACATCGAACATACAACTTATACAACGCTTATACATGAGGTGTATAACGCTTATATAACTAATACTTCGAATATATAATTTATACATCGTCATTTTCCATATCGTTTATAAATTAGAAATCTCACATTGGGTTCCACTCCAAAAGAAATAGCAGAAGGCTCAGAAATATATGCGGCCTCTTCTAGAATGTAGAAGATGTCCACACGAGTCCACCGTCTCTTGTTTCACTGGATTTCGTCAACATAGCAAAAAGATATGATTTTTACAGTGAAATCAAAAACTGTAGTGCTTTAAAGTGCTATAAAATAGTTTAAATAATATTAGCCGTATACCTCCACAGTTTATTCAAAACTAGGTTTGATCTTTTCACCAAAACGAAGATGTTGTAGCTCGATCAGACCCTGCCACGTGAAGCGCCTACGAGAGCCGCCGCTCCTCCCTAAATCCTGGTGAACTCGACGCAGTGGTGGTGGAGCAATCAGGGCGCGAGCAGCTGATCTTTGCGAAGGTGGATCTCTCAAACGACGTGACGAGGAGGGGCAAGGCCTATACAGATTTGAAGAGGGGACTTCGATCTTCAAAAAGTTCCAAAAGAGAAAAAGAGGAAGGAATAAACGAACGAGAGCCGCCGTTCGTCGAGAGCAAATCGGGGGGAGGGGGGTATCGGGCCTGAACGATGTGGAAGAAAGAATATGATTGGCCCTTGATTTTTATATTTATTTTTAACTTATTTAAATCCGAATATACCCTTTGTCACATACGAACTCCAATCCAAACCCAACGACTGTCGTCCCTAGCTAAATACCCCCATTCCGAACACAATGGGATATGTTTAAAAGGCCCATTCGATTGTTTCAGTCAGTTTCCCTTCAAATTAAAATATAAAACATTCAATATTTGATTTGAACGTACATTTCAATTTGCTGGGGCCACATACTAATTCGAAAAAATCCAGAAAAATAAATCTAGCTATGTTTTGATGATACGGTCCCAACAAAACTAGTTTCATCGAATTCTGAGACCGTTTGAAAAATGGCCATTTTTTGGTCGATCCAATTTAACTGTAATTGACCAAACACATTTCTCTTTGTCATGCTCACATATTAGCTTCAAAAATTATGAAATTTGAAACCTAGCAATAATTTTACATCCTGGATCCAACAAAAGTGGTTTCGTCGAATTCCGAGGTCGTTTGCAAAATGTCTATTTTCAAGGGTTATATATTCTCTATAGCGACCCTTCTGAAAATTCATTTTGCCATAACTTTTGACTCCTGCTACGAAACTTCGATTTTTCAGATTCGTTAGAAAAATATTCATTAACAGATTTAGATATTTTGGTTTCACTAAAATCTGTTTTATTTTGCACCCGGTACAGTCCGTCAAAGTTTGAATTGAAATTTTGAAACTACCGCGCCATTTCAGGCCATGTTTATAATTCAAATTAATTATATTCGTTTTCAACATCGATTCAAACTACTTTTCGTCGTTATTATTTAAAATAATTTATTTAAAATTTTTAAAATCCACTAAATTAGCTAAATTAAAATTTTCAAATTGGTTCAGATTTTCTGGGTTGTTACATATGTAGTGGCTCCGGCCGACGAAAGTGACAAAAGGCGAGCACGATGAAGATTTCTACATAAGAAGAGTCGTGGCATTTGGTTTAGCTAGTCGGTGAGAACTTCTCACTTTAAATCTTGTTTTCCAGTTAAAAATATATACTAGGATGCAGACGGGGCTTAGCAGCACCCGACACCCGTCGTCCACAGACCATGGACGACTTGTATGCTTGTTTGATGTGTTGTGAATTTTGTTTGTGATGTTGATATGAAATATATGATTAAAACATTCATGTCTTGAAATAAATTAATTATCGTTAAAAATATATTTTTTAACGTGAATGTGAATAAATAAATATTCATTTACAAACCAGACGGTTTGTTTATGTACACCTATTTGAAGGATATTGATTGGGACGATAATTTTTACACGTCGCCCAACAGCACAAATAATAATCTATGTTTGTTGATTTGAAACCCCACACAGGTATTGGGATGAGATTTGACGTACACTAATCCCGATTGTTTAGTTGTATGTCAATCGATGGGTTGACAGACTGTGTAAGCATTAATTATTTATATTTAATGCTTATGCAGTTGTGTGGTGCACTCTGGATGATGATTGATTATTTATCGTTGCTATTTTATACATGTGTTGTATGGAAATCCATATAATTAAAATTATATGGTAATTGATTGGGCCTCATTCCAATTTAGAAAATAAATTCATGTGTTGAATAGAAAATAAATTCATGTGTTGAATAGAAAATAAATTCATGTGTTGAATAGAAAATAAATTAATGTGTTGAATTGAAAATAAATTCATGTGTTGAATAGAAAATAAATTCATGTGTTGAATTGAAAATAAATTCATGTGTTGAATTGAAAATAAATTCATGTGTTGAATAGAAAAATAAATTCATGTGTTGAATTGAAAATAAATTCATGTGTTGAATAGAAAATAAATTCATGTGTTCAATTGAAAATAAATTCATGTTGAATAGAATAAACATTCATGTGTTGAATAAAAGCCGTGTTGATTATATTGACGCCATTTTGACATGAACGATATTTATATCGATTTTATTCATTTTTATAATGAATATTGAAAAGAATGTGATTTCAAAATATAACGTTTTGAAAATATTATCATTTGTATATCGGTGATGTGGAATATTCAATTTTGATTAGAAATTGAATACGAAGTTGAAATCGTTTCGAAAACGAATTTAAAACGATTTATAAAATACGTTTTGAAAGGAAATTGACAAAATATAAAATATATATATTATATATATAATGGCCTGAATAGAACACGCCGCGCTGCGGCAGTTCATGAATTTCGACCATTGACTTCAAGTGGACATTACGGGAGATCCGACCGTCGGATTCTCCTAAAACCGGAACCGTTGGGTTCGTATCGAAATGAGCTTTCTAACGAATATTAGAGATTTGAAATCTAATGGTTGGATTTGGAATTATGTCCAAATCAAATTTGGAAAAGGTCGTTGTAAGTGCAGTTCGATGGCCATTGATGGAAATCGACTGTACGGCCCTTGATAAATTTACTAAAAATAGTAATAATTTGTGTCAAATCATAAGAAATGATTTGTGAAGAATTGGGATGAAAATATCCATATTTGAAAAGATATAAATAGATTTTTATCGAAATGAACTAGTTTTGAACTAGAATTATAATCCCATTTATTTTAAAAATAAATAAAGTGGATTTGAAAGGGTTTTAAAGTAACCAGAATATCCAATAATTGAATTGGAATGGATTTGAATCGAAATTGTCTTTGGAATATTTCGATGTTGGATTTCGTGATGATACAGATATTGTTATGGGAATTTGAAAGATATATTAATATCATTATTTCCAATACGATATTTGTTGGTCTTAGAATTTGATATTGAATATAAGCCGATATATTTTCTATTCAGAGCCTTGTATTTAATATCAAATGGGATTTGGGTTTGTCATGAATGGTGTCTTCATTAACACTGTTCTTAAACCCAGTTGAGAAAAGATTAAATCTTTTTATTTAGATTTAATGAAGTGTACCAATCAAATGGTATTTAATTGGAATTGAATTTGAAATTGATTTTTGGGTTTATCGTGAACGGTGTTTTAAATAACACTTGTTCTTTAACCCGATAATTAATGGAATGTGATTTTGGGTTTATAGTGAACCGTGTTTTAAACGACATTGGTTCTTTAACCCAGTTAAAGACAGGATATTGATTTCTGTGAAGATTAAAACTAAGTGGAGTTTTAATGATAGATTGAAATAGTCGAGAATGGAGTATCACCAGTTTTGCTCCAGGCGATAGTTAAATCTTTAATTAGATTTGAACGTGAAATGGTAATTGAATTTAGCGATGACAATGTGGTGTTAGATATGAAGTATGACCAATTTTACTTCAAGGGATGAATAGGATGGGATTGGGAAATTAAAATAAATGATTACTTCGGAATGAGGCGTATGTTGTGTTTGTGTAACACTTGTTTATTATATATGCGAGTTATTCAGAAAGACCGGGTTTATCCCATTCTGAATAACTGATTCGACGTGGTGTCGAGGATGAAGACGTTGGTTGGAGACCGGAGGTCTTCACATCGTTTGGGTGATTACCGATGATCTTGATTGGGGTGTACACTCAGGAGGAGGGAATCAGTTGGTGTCCAGACGTACTTGGAGATCGATGGATATGCGAGGTACAAGGTGCCTCTGGTTTCGTTCAGACCCAGAACGAACTTGTAAATGGACTGTGTGTCTGACTTTGGATTTTAGTCTGTGTGATTGATTTCTATTAAATATATATCTGTTTGGCGGCGGAGAATTTATTCTCTTGCTTAACGCCCTTCTTTGAGACGTACGTGCTCAGAGGTTATATATCGATGGATATCAATCGCATGGTGTGAATTGCCTGTGTGACATGCCTAAGTGGCAATATGATCAAGGCTTTTGTTGAAAAGCAAAGTCTTATGGTTGATGATCAAAGCACGTCCTGTGTGGCATAGCTTTGTGTAACGTCGATTCACGAGCCTCATACCTTAGTTGTGAACCAAAAACGGGAGAAGGATCCAGGGAGGGCATGCGTTTCTTTCCAGCTAGGGGGGTGTCAGTGACCTACCAGCCCTGACATTTATATTATTTTCACATGTGTGGTTGTTGCTGTTGCGAGACGCCTCAGATATATCGGTCGATCCGGGACCGATGGAGTCATTGGACCCATTGACAACCCAAAGGGTGGGGAAACGTAGTGTTCAGGCATTTTAATCCACATCGGTGGACCGGCCCTGTGGCTCCTAGGTGCAGTTGCGGCTGTAGCCTGAGACACGGGCTAGAGCGTCTCGAATCGGTAGAGGACTATCTTTTGCCTCGGTTCACAGATGGAAATCCAACTTCCAATACGTGACTTTGCGGTTTTATCTGTAGAGCCTAGTATGGCGACATAGTGGGATGGGGCACTCATGCCGTCTATGATTGATACTTATGATTGAAATTGTTTTATACACTATGCACATATATTAGTAACAAATGATTTGTTTTTAGCGTATCAAGCATCCTTTGGTTATTATAAGGTAAAACTCTATCCTCCGGCTTGTGTTGCATTGTGTGATGGGACCTGGGTCTTATAATAGCTTCATTTTTCTTTATTTAGCATTGCGCTGTTGTTTTATGCACTGGTGTTCTTGGGAGGAAACCCGTTCCGTGTTATACGGCGTGGTCCCTTGATTTACCCAACTTTAAAATAAAAATTAATAACTGTTTTAGTTCTAACACCAGTCACGTGACTGACCTGGAGTTTATTGTTTTAACCTAAACTCTGGGTGCCCCTATTTTCCGCACGGGCAGCTAGTAGTTTTGGTCTTGCAGATTTATATTCACAGGAACCTGGTTTACAGCTGGAATGATATCCGGAAAGCTCTGTATCCGTATATCTATTTCAGTTGTGTGTTGTATTATTTTTCCGCTACGATGTATTTAAATGTAATTTAAATCTCTGATATTTTCTGTGTAATATTTATTCATACTCTGTATATTCTTGTAATCTGATGAAATTGTTGTAATAAGCAATGAAATGTCCTTCTGTCTGCTTTCCGATGTGGCTTGTCCTTAACTCAATCCGTGATTTCCCGTAAGGGGGATTTCGGGTTGTTTCAATGTAGCACAAGAATTTATGCCAAAAAGATTTTAATTCAGAGTAGTTAAGTCACATAAATTTTTTTGAACCTTTTGTCAGAGCAGCAGATGATACAAACACAACCAGTTTCAAAACAAATTCTATTATCAGAGAAGCATAACAGCCAATTTCCAAGCAAACTTGTCATGAGAATTTTTTCGCAAATATTTCTGACAGTCACAAAAGATGATTCATGACCCAATATAAAAAATACAGTTTATTTTAAATCATTTGAATGAATATGAAGATGTCAAGATTTAATGAATCGACAACACCAAATTAAATGTTTCAAATCCAAGATATGTGTGAGATTCACGAAATAATAATTTCAAATGATTTCAAACAAACAAATATGTAAATAAAATGAACATGAAATAACAATGATTTTTAATACAAGATCTTCAAACAATTTCCCACAATTATTTCTGACAACCACAAGAGAAATTTTCAGAATATTTACATCAAGCTTGAGAGATATTAATGACTCAAAACTAAAATGGTTTATTCGGAATCACTTGAATAAATGTAAATTTTGAGTTACAAATAATCAATCACACAAGATTATTAATTTTATATCTAAGAGGTGTGTGAGATTTAAAATATCAAAAATTTCAAATGATTTCAAACCATCAAGTATCCAACCAAAAATGATCATGAATACAAAGAATTTCTTAGCTCCGATACCATCAAGCCAAATGTTTTCAAATCAGAAATATCCAAGCCGATCAAAAAATCAATGAAATTATCACAACTGAAAAATAGTAGTGTGTTGTAATGGGTATAAATTTTTGAGTCTTTCCAAAATGAATTAGAAGAAACTCAAAAACGACATAGGTGTGTGAAATTTTAATAATTTTTTAGATCTTCAAAAAATTCAGAATTCAAAATAACAGTATTCAAGATATAATGAGAATGCTTCAGCACTGTTAGGAATTCAGAAATAAGAAAAAAAATAAACTCAATTGCAGATAATTACAGAGTTGAATTCAAAATCTGGAAATTATTAAAACTTCAGAGTTTTATACAATTGAAGCAAATTTCTAGAAAATCAAGAATTCTACAATTAGAAGATAAGAAACTCAAAAAAAATATGGTAGTGTCAAATCAAATCAGAATAATCAAAAGAAAAATAGAAGGGGAAGAAGGAGAAAAAACAATAAAAAAATAGAATATTAATAGAGATGGGTTTAGAGATCATACTAGAATTTGATGTGTGCAAATGAATCTATACTCAGCATACTTGGCTAAGGAACTTTGAATGATACAGAAACATAGAATACTTTGAATATAAATCTCTTTTGCATAGCAGTTCCTCAGCCTCCTCCGCTACCTAGCAGTTTAGGGGACTAAGTCGTCTAACAAAATTTGTAAAACCACTCTGAATTGTGTTCATGACTTTAGGTTCCCAAACCTTTTTTTATAACGATCCATCCAAATTTATTTTTGTACCCTTAGGAACCCAAATCTGTTTGAATTTAGTCAAAGTTGCTTTATTTCCTTTTGGGATCCAGGGTTGTTTAAATGAACTGTTATACAACAAATTCACATCTCGTTTGTGATTCAATAATCCTTTCAAATTATCAAAATTTTTATTTTCAAATTGATTCTTTTCAATGCAGTTTGAAGAATTTTTAAAACCATTTGAATTTTGTTTTTTCAAAAACATTATTTTTCCCAAAGTCAATATCATATTTAACTCGGTTTTGTAACAACCTATTCAACGATTTTTCCCCATTAGAGAATTTTTCCAAAGTTGATTCTAGTCATTAAATTTTGGGTTTAAGATCACCGTTTTCTTTTATTAAATCTGAACAACGATTTTTAGTGATATTTCTCTCAGCATCATGTTGTTTCAAAACCAAAATTTCAGATTCAAGTAATTCGATTTTGGCTTCGGACTTATAAATTTCATTTTCAAAAAGCTTTTGTTTTTCAATCTCAAGTTCTTGAAAATTCTTGAATTTCACAATTTCACTTTCTAACTCTTTCAAAATCAAATCAGTTTTTAATAAGCTTTCTTTATTAGCAATTTCATGTTTGGAATTTTTGGAAGTCTTAAAATTTTCAAATTCCTTTTGTAAAGAATTGTTTGCATCTTTTAGCTCAATCTCATTATCTTTTAAAATCAGAATTTCCTCTTCAAGTCTTTGAATGTTTTTATTTAGATGAACTAGATCAGTTTTCAATTTCAAACAATTTTCACAATCAGAATTTTCTAATTTTATGACATTTGAAAGTTTTGACTCCAAACAGTTAATTTTGTTATTCAACTCATGATTTTTAGAATTTAAAGATTTGTTTTCTCGGTGGAGATTATCAATAGTTTTTGTTAAATCAGTGCACATATAAACCAAATCTTCATATGAGAAATTTTCAGTATCATTGTCTATTGAATCTCCATCGTTTGATCTACTTGAATTTTCATCTGTTTCTCCTTTCAAGCATAGATCTAAACCTGAGTTGAATTTCTGATGTTCTGAGCTGCTGTTGTCAATTCTTCCATACTTTGTATCGGGAATACACCAGATTTCCTGCGTAGTCAAACAGTGGGAAATAAGATTATGCTGATTATTACTAAGATAAGAATATAGAACATGCATAACACGAGCATTGATAACTTTATTTTTCTTATCTTGCATATCACCCATATTTTCAATAATATTCCAATATTCAAAATTAACAGATTTTAAATAAAATTCTATTTTCAATTTCCAAATTAAAAAATTGTCCCATTGAAAATAATTGGAATATTAGTGGACTCTCTCAAAAGACTGAAAACTAGGGAACACCATGACTCTAGAGTTAATGAATACCAAGCTCTGATACCACTTGTTGGATCTAGATTAACCCTAGACACAGGTGAATATGGTTTATTGAATTAATTCGAGAGATTAAAAGATATCGAACACAAATTACAACACCGATAATAACAGAGAGTATAAATGTAGAAGTAAATTACACAGTTTTTGTAACAACCTGGAATTTCTGAACCAATTTAAATTTTTTTATTTTAGTTATTTTAATGGTTTTGAATATTTAAAATGATTTATTTTAAATAATAACGACTAAAAATTTATTTAAATCGAAGTTAGAATGTATAAATTTATTTTAATTGTAAAGCGAGCCTGAAATGACGTGGTAGTTTGAAAACTCGACTTTTAATTTCAAATAGATGTATAGAATTCAAAATAAATCGTATTTCACTAAATCAAGAAACGTTAGAATCTATTTAATTATATCTTTCAAACGAATGTAAGAAACCGAGATTTTACTTTATAAATTGTAAGTTATGTCCAGTTTAAAATTCAAAATAGTCGTTATGGAATTCATATATTTTTTAATATAATATATAACCATTAAAAATAGTCATTTTGCAAATGACCTTCCTTTTCGACGAAACCACTTTTGCTGGATTCGCAATGTCAAATTATTGTCAAATTCAAAATTTCGTAATTTTTGGAATCAATATGTGAGCGTGGTGGATTTAAATGTGTTTTGTCAATTCAGTCTGAATTTAATCAATTAAAAAATGACCATTTTTCAAACGGTCTCCAAATTCGACAAAATTAATTTTGTTAGGACCGTATCATCGAAATATAGCTATATTTATTTTTTTGTAATTTTTGGAGTCAATATGTGGCCCCGGTAAATTAAAATGTGCGTTCAAATTCAATATATTGATTTATATTTTAATTTAAAGAAAAACTAATTGAAACAGTCGAATAGGCTTACAAAACATATCCTATTGTGTTCAGAATAGGGGTATTTAGCTGAGGGCGATGGTCGTTGGGTCTGATTTGGAGTCTGAATGTAAAAACAAACATTTTTGGAATTAAAAGAGTAAAAAATATATAAATATAAGGGCCAATGAGACTTCTCCATAACACTAGTCAACGCGTCAAATACTGAGCCGCCTTCTTCCTCAAAGAACGACGAAAAACATTCGAGACTTCTCTTCCAATTCACCCCAAATCCACTCAATGATTTCACGAACTCCTGAAGACTAAATCGAAGAACAAAGAGAGCTCGTTAGATCTGTACGGCCATCATTATGTATTGTTGCCTGGACGTTGAGATTTTGGAGCTCAAACTCCAATGTTTCGCACCAAAATCGAAGCGCCAGGAGGGGTGCGAGTTGCCTGAAGTTCAGGGCATCAGAGGAGGTCACGTAGGCACTTCTGGTGGCAGGTTCTGATCGTGGACAGGGTGCACGAGGAGGCGGCGATCATGGAGTTTGGTTTTGAACGAATTGGGTTCACTGGTTCAAGAGTAAACAAAGAAGAAGGGTTGATTTATTGGATTAAGTGTAAAAAGGGAATTAAATTAATTAATTATTATATAATTATTCAAAAATGTATTTAATCCTATAATTTTGTCATATGAGGTCGGAATTCTATCATTTCATTTGTGTTGCGATCTAGACAATGAACGCTACAACATGGAACTGACCAGAACAGAAACAGAGCTAGTTGAATTTTGAGCTAAATTGAACGTAGTTTAATTTAATTCAAAACAGAAATTCAGAAATAAAGACTGATGGAGTGGAAACCAATGTGAGAAATCCTTCTAACTAAATTATATTTTATCATGTTATTGTATTCATATATGAAAATATATAGAATTGCTAGTGTAGATTTTTATCAGTTTTAATCATTATAAATTGGATACGGTGCCTATTAGCTCACCTCCCTCGTCCGCAGACCATGAATGATTTAACTAACTGTATTGTGTGTTGATTGTGATGCTGAAATGTTTAAAATATTAAAAGTAATTTAATATTATTTTTTGATAGTAGAAATTAAATTATAAATATCTATTTATAATTTAAACAGTGAAAATTGGCTAATTAGAAAAATAATTCAAATCGAATTAGAACTGGTTAAATTTATTAACCTGTGATTATTTTGAACCGACTGTTGTTGTTTGGAAACCCACACGGGTCCAGGGACGATAATTTGTGCACATCTCCCCTGAATTTAATTATATGTCATTCGATGGGTTGACAGGCTGTAATGAGCGTTATTTATTTATTTTAATGCTTATACCATTGTAAATTGCACTCTGGATGATGTTTGAATGTTGAATGATTATTTATCATTATTGTTGTATACATGTGATGTTTGAAATCCATATAACTGAAATTATATGGTAATTGATTGAGTCGCATTCCAATTTAGAAATAATGAATATTTTAAAATAATATTCAGTAAAGAATCAAAATAGGATTTTGATGCCCAATTTTGGATGGACACGAAAATATATAATAATATGAAGTTGAGTTAAGTAGAGATATGCCATTTTAACTCGAACGGATTTTTATATCGATTTTATTCATTTTATAATGAATATCGAAAAGAATTGATTTCAAAATCTAATATTTGGAAATATTATCATTTTAATATTATAATGATAAGGAATATTCAATTTCGATTTAAAATTGAAAAATGATGTTAAAATCATTTTAAAATGAATTTATAAACGATTCGTAGATACATTTTAAATATAAATCGACGATATATATATATATATATATATATATATATATATATATATATATATATATATTTAATGGCCTGAATATAACGCACCGCGTAGCGACCATTCGCGAATTTCGACCATTAACTTCAAATTGACGTAACGGGAGATCCGACCGTCGGATTCTCCTAAAACCAGATCCGCTGAGTTCATATCGAAAAGAAATTTCCAATGAATATAATACATTTGAAATCTATCAGTTAGATATTGAGAAATATCCAAATCAATTTCAGACAAGGTAGTTATGGATGTAGTTCGGTTGTTGTTATTAGAAACTGACTGCAAGGGCCTTATAAAAATTATTAAAAATTTGTAAAATCATATAAAATAATTCGTAAAGATTTTGGATGAAAAATTCCAAGTTTGAAAAGATAAAAAATATATTTTTATCGAAATGAACTAGTTATTATCTAGAATAATAATCCAATGGTTTTTAAATTAATAAATTGGTTCGAAAAATGGGTTTTAAAATAACCAAAATTTTCCAATGAATAAATTGGAACAGATTTGGAATGGAAATAATCTTCGGAATATTTCGATATTGGATTCCGTAATTATATGGACATTGTTGGGAATTTGGAAGATATATATATATATATATATATATATATATATATATATATATATATATCGTTATTCCCAAAATGATATTTGTTGTTTTCAGAATTTGATATTGAATATAAGCTGATATAATTTCTATTCAGAGCCTAGTATTTGATATCAAATTAGATTTTGGTTTTATCGTGAATGATGTCTTTATTAACACTGTCCTAAAACCCAGTTGAGAAAGTAATAAATCTTCTGATTAAGATTTAGAGAAGTTTTCCAATTAATTAATATTTAATTGGAATTGAATAAAAGAATTGGATTTTTGGGTTTATCGTGAACGATGTTTTAAGTAACATTTGTTCTTTAACCTAATTAACGGTTAAGAGATGATTTGGAATTTATAAATAATTTTGTTAAGATTAATGTAAATTTTCCAAAGTAAAGTTTTCCAATTTAATATATTAAATTGGAATTGAATGGAATTCGATTTGGTAATGATCGAGATGAGCTTCTGTGAAGGAAGACCGATACTATATATGGAATTTAAAAGGCTATGCCGTTATCCCATTTATGTTATTAGTATGATACGGAAATGTATATCAATTATATATTGATCTGTTTTCCGTGAAGATTCCATAGTTAATGAAGTTGATTTGGGTTTATTGTAAACTGTGTTTTTAATGACATTGGTTCTTTAACCCCGTTAAAGACAGGATTAATTTTCCTAAAGTTGAATGATCATAAAGTAATGATTTTAGAAGATTAAAACCAAGATGGAGTTTTAATGAATCTTTGATTAGATTGGAAAGTGAATGAGATAAATAAATTTATCAAACAAGAGAAATGATCGAGAATGGAGTACTACCAGTTTTACTCCAGGCGATAGTTAAATCTTTAATTAGATTTGAATGTGAAATGGTAATTAAATTTGCCGATAACACCGTGGGTGTCAGATATGGAGTACTACTAGTTTTGCTCCATGGGATGAATAGGTTGGGATTGGAAAATAAAATAAATGATTACTTCGGTAAGGCTCGATAATCCCGAATAGTTAATAAACCTTGTTTTGGTTTAAATGGTGAAAAGTTTTAATAATTTTTTTTGAAATGGATTTCCAAAGAAATATTAAAAAATAAACTTAAAAGGATTTATCTTAGATAAAATTAATGGGAATCTTTCCCTAAAGATGCGAAAATTTGAATAAAAGAATGTTCTGGATTGGAATGAGGCATATGATGTGTTTTCATAGAACTTAATTATTGATTATAAAATATGCGAGTTATTCAGAAAGACTAGGTTTATTCCATTCTGAATAACTGATACGGCTATTAAAAGTCGACGATGAAGACGGTGGTCGAAGACCGAAGATCTTCACATCGTATGGATGATTACTGATGTCTTGATTGGGTTGATTCCCCAAGACAAGGTAATAAGTGGTGATCGTCCAAACATACTTGGAGATCGACTGGATATGCGAGGACCTCTCTCCTGTATTGGACATATGGGACAAGGAATAAGGTGCCTCCGGTTTCGTTCAGACCCAGAACGGACTTGTAAATGGATGTGTGTCTGACATTGGATTTCATTCTGTGTTAATTGATTTCTTTTAAATATATATATGTTTGGTGGCAGAGAATTTATTCTCTTGCTTAACACCCTTCTCTGAGATGTACGAGCTTAGAAGTTATATATTGATAGACATCAGTTGCATGGCGTGAATTATCAGTGTGGCATGCTGAGATGCAAATGATCAAGGATTTTGTTGAAAAGCAGAGTCTTGTGGATGATGATCAAAGCATGGCTTTAATTAGCATAGCTTTGTGTATAGCGTTAATTCACGAGCTTCACACCCCGGTATGAACCAAAAATGGGACGAGGAACCGCAGGAAGCGCATGCGTTTCTTTCTAGCTAGAAGTGAAGTCATGGTATGGAGCCCAGATATTTTACTTATGTGGTTGTTGGAAAGCGAGGTGCCTCGGATTTGAGTCCCTAATGGCTCTACATGGTTGAAATACTGACTAGATTTTATGCCCCATAGGGCAGGGAAACATATTGTTCAAGAATTTCCAATCCACTAAAGTAAGTGTGGACCGGCCCTGTCAGATTCTACGTGCAATTGCAGCTCAATCCTAAGACATAGCTGGCTAGCTTGTCTCAAATTAGAAGGAAGATCCCTTGCCCTGGTTCATGATGGAAATCCAATTTCCAATACGACATTGTGCGGGTTTGATTGTAAAACTAGTATGGCGACATAATATATGGTACCTATGCCGTCTATGATTGATATATTTATATTTGAAGTTGATTTTGACACAATGCACTTATATAGATATCAAATGATTTGTTTTAAATGTACCAAGCATGTTTGGCTATTATAAGGGAAAACTCTATCCTTCAGCTAGCGTTGCATTGTGTGGTAGGATCTGAGTCTTATAATAGCTTTATTTTTCCAAAAAGCAATGTGTTGTTTTATTTTAAACTGAGATCCCGTTCTGTGTTACCCAATTTTTAAAGTAAAGATTTAAAAACAATTTTAGTTCTCACACCAGTCCCATGACTGACTCGGAGTTTATTTTTTCTGGCTAAACTCTGGGTGCCTTTATTTTCCACACGGGCAGCTAGTACTTTTGGTTTTCAAAGATATTTATTTTCCTAGGATCCTGGATTTACAGCTAGAGCTATATTCGGGAAGGTTTGTATCCGTGTATTTCTTTCAGTTGTGTTAGTCAATGTATTTCCGCTGTACATTGTATTTGTACATTTAATTTTCCGCTGCTATGCAATTTTAATCTCTGATATTATATTTCCAATGTGATATATATTCATACTCTGGAATATTCTTGTTCTCTGATGTAAATTATTGTAACAGAAATGAAATGTTCTACTGTTTGTGTTCTGATGCGTCGTGTTCTCAAAGCAATCTGTCCTTTTCCGTCTATTCGAGGATCAGGGGATTTCATATCGTCACATTTGGTATCAGAGCTTTGGTTTACAAAGCTAGAGAACAAGGCACATTAGAACCGAACAAAAGAATTCATCAGAGATAGGATTAGTAATATCCTATAAGAATGACTAATTAGAGATAGGGCTAGCAATACCCTAGAATGAGTTTGAAGAGTGCTATTTCTAAAAAAATGAATTTAGTTTTGAAAAGTATTTCTTATTATACGTATTTGAGTATTTTATTTAATATTAGTTTTGGGACTATCAGGTATATGAAGATTTTGAATATACGAGTAATTAACGTGTATACGAAGTCTCAAAGATACTGGATAGGTATAGAATCACCCTCTAGTCGCCGGGGATTATTCTGACGATCGTCTGGACATCATCATAATTTATGTTCGAGTTTCGAAAGTAGGATATCTATATATTTCCAATTGACTGGTATGAAAACCAAAACATAGTTAGATTTTATTGTTTGTGATTTGGCACTGAAAATATGATTTTGACTATATATAGAAGGTATATATTTGAAAAGCTAATCAACTAATTGATCGCTGGTTGTGATGTGTGATTATTAGTATAACTAATAAAAATATTGAGATAATAAAACCAATATGCTAATGAAAGCTAAAATTTAGCCAAAACGAATTTAATATTAAACCGAATTGAAAATTGATTGCAATTGGATATATGTACATCTATATATGTTGAACAGGTCATAACATAGAAGTTAAGAAGAGGAATAAAATTGTATGCCCGACAAATAGGTACTTGTTTACTGTATTTATTGGGTTTTGATGATTTTATGAGCCGATTAGCAAGCCGCTTAGCCTTTTCTTTTTCTTTTTGGATGATGAGATCCCTATGAGGCAAGTTGCGGTTTTACCAATAGGGCTGTACAAAGGAGGTTGTGGCGAAATTTTTCAAAAATTTAGGGTGTTAGCCAAATTTTTGAGAGATTAGAAAATTCTTAGAAACCGAAAAGTTGAAGAATGAAAGTTGAGTTAATTAGTTCAACAACTTTCAGCTCCATTCCTTTTCGAGGACGTAAAGATTTTAAGTGGGGGAGATTGTAACAACCCGTAATTTGTGAACCAATTATTTTTTTTTATTTCAGCTATTTTAATGGTTTTGAATATTTAAAAGATTTATTTTAAATAATGACGACTAAAAATTTGTTTAAATCGAAGTTAGAACGTATAAATTTATTTCAATCATAAAGCGAGCGTGAAATGGCACGGTAATTGAAAATTCGATTTTTAATTTCAAATGTATGTACCGAATTCAAAATAAATTGTATTTCATTAGAACAAGAAATGTTAGAATCTGTTTAACTGTATCTTTCTAATGAATGTAAGAAACTGAGATTTTACTTTATAAATTGTAAGTTATGTCCAATTTAAAATCAAAATAGTCGCTGTGGAATTTATATATATTTTAATATAATATATAGATCTAGCCATTTTGCAAACGACCTCCATTTTCGAGGAAACTACTTTTGTTGGACCCGGAATGTTAACTTATTGTCAGGTTCAAAATTTCAGAATTTTTGGAATCAATATGTGAGCGTGGTGGATTTAAATGTGTTTTGTAAATTCAGTTTGAATTTAATCGACTTGAAAATGGTCATTTTTTAAATGGTCTCCAAATTCGACAAAATTAGTATTGTTAGGACTGTATCGTCAAAACATAGCTAGATTTATTTATTTTGTAATTTTTGGGGTCAGTATGTGGCACCGGTAAATTAAAATGTGCTTTCCAATTTAATATATTGATTTATATTTTAATTTAAAGAAAAACTAATTGAAACAGCCGATCTGACTTATGAAACATATCTCATTGTGTCCGGAATGGGGGTATTTAGCTAGGGGCGACAGTCGTTGGATTTAGAGTCCGAATGTAAAAACAAACATTTTTGGAATTAAAAGAATAAAAAATATAAATATAAGGGCCAATGTGATTTCTCCATAACCCTAGTCAACGCGTCAAATTATGAGTCGCCTTCTTCCTTAAAGAACAACGAAAAACGTTCGAGACTTCTCTTCCAATTCACGACAAATCCACTCAATGATTTCACAACTCTTGAAGACTAAATCAAATAACAAAGAGAGCTCGTTAGATCTGTGCGACCATGATTAAGTACTGTTGCCTGGATGCAACGATCCAAACTCGCCCTAACGGGAAAGCCCGGATTGAATTGAGAATACGACAAATTAGAACACGAAAAATATAACATTTCATTGTTGTTACAATAATTTATATCAGAGTACAAGATATCAGACTATCGAAAATAATATACGGCGGAAAATAAATTTACAAAAAATGTAATACAATGCAGCGGAAAAAAATAAACTAACACAGTGGAAGACTATCAATGCTCTGGGCACAGCTTTAAGCTTCAATCCAGAATCCTGCTTAATGGAATAATCTGCAAAATTAAACTACTGACTGCCCATGTGGAAAATATGGGCATCCAGAGTTTAGGTAGAAACAATAAACTCTGAGTCGGTCATGGGACTGGTGTGAGAACTCAAAACAGTTATTAAATTTTACTTTAAAATAAGGTAAATCACGGGACTACGCCGTATGTCACGGAATGGGTTTACCCCCATGAATACCATAAACAAACTATGCCAATAATAGACATATGGATCTACAATGCATCACACAACATGCAATTTTCCAATCTACCCGTTTAGGCTTAATCCCAAATTTAGATTTATCAAAATCCAATTCACTTTACAGAAATTATTCCTTTGGACTTTATTTCCCGATTTTTTATTTCAAATCATTTGAAATATATATCTAGATTTTA
Organism: Allium sativum; assembly: GCA_030737875.1. Classification (NCBI taxonomy): domain Eukaryota; kingdom Viridiplantae; phylum Streptophyta; class Magnoliopsida; order Asparagales; family Amaryllidaceae; genus Allium; species Allium sativum. The sequence goes on from CM060910.1 coordinate 464,922,313, forward strand.
TATCAAAGTAGATTTCACTTTGGGATCTCAAACCAAAATCTTTGGAAATATGAATTCCAAAACATCACAATGCATACAAATAAGTATGCTACCAAATATCGCGCTCCCTGTCGACAAGGCAAAGGGCACGTACCTAAGCAGCTCGGTGTATATATATATATATATATATATATATATATATGCGCCTCCCATTATGGAGCAGGCTATGGGTTACCCGAATCTTTAACCACATACTAAATCATTTCATATCCCAAAGTAGGGAAAATCATTTCACAACATAATAATCACAAGTACTTTCCAAAATATAGTACTTTCCATTAACAATTCACACATATGATCAATCACTATTAATCACATAACCTTTGTGCTCGTATGTCTCAAAGAAGGGTGTTAAGCAAGAGAACAAATTCTCCGCCACCAAACAGATACATCATCAATAGCAACCAATCGGTTATGTGATGAACCACAATGTCAAACACATAATACATTTCAAAATCATTTCGACAACATCGGGTTTAGCCCTCGAAATCCTTTCTGTTTTATAAAACATTTTTATAAAACGTTCCCTGTCCAAAATCGTGAATACATATCTTTTCACTTAAGAAAAATATCATTTCAAAATCATTCATTGAATTTGAAATGAACTCAACATCGCTAAACATCTCATAGTCAAATCATGAAGTGTTTCACCAGATGTTAGCATACCAATATTTCTACCCAACCCAATGCTAAATGTAAAAGCATATCTTGCTCATAAACTGGTCGAGCACAGTCCAAACAGTCAATCAGTCACAATCAATATCAACAACCAAGTACATTTGGTTTATACCACATCTCATGTTTTGATCAATTTAACTACCATTCATTCTTTCAAATCTAATTAAAGATTTAATAAAACTCTTCTTCGTTTCAACGTCTAAAATCATTACTTAATGATTGTTTAACTTTATGGAAATTAATCCTGTTGTTACTCGGGTTAAAGAACCAATGTCACTTAAAACACAATTCACGATTGTAACGACCAGGAATTTTGGGGCCAATTTAAAATTTTTATTTTAGAAATTTTAATGGATTTTAATATTTAAAATAATTTATTTTAAATAAGAACGACTAAAAATTTATTTTAAAACGAATAAGTTTAATTTAATTATAAAAGGAGTTTAAAACAGCGCTGCAGTTTGAAAATTTGAAATTTGAACTTTAACTGACTGTACAGGATTCATTTTAAGTCAGAATTGAACGAAACAAGAAATATTTAAATCTGTTTAATCATATCTATCCATCGAATCTGAAAAACTGAAATTCCACTTTATAAATCAAAAGTTATGGCCAGTTCAAAATTTAGAAAATTCGCAGTAGAATTTATACATATTTCAATTAAATATATTGGCCTTAAAAATAGCCATTTTTCAAACGACCTCGGTTTTCGACGAAACCACTTTTGTTGGAATGGGAATGTCAAATTATTGCTAAGTTTCAATTTTCATAATTTTTCGAATTAATATGTGAGCAGTGTAAAAGAAAATGTGTTTTGACTGTTTCAGTCAAATTTAATCGACTCGAAAATAACCATTTTTCAAACGGTCTCAGAATTCAACGAAACTAGTCTTGTTAGAACCGTATCGTCAAAACATAACCAGAAATAATTTTTCTGTAATTTTTAGAGGTAGTATGTAGCCCCGGTAATTTAAAATGTACGTTTAAATTAAATATAAATTGATTTATATTTTAAATTTAAGGACAAACATATCGTAACCGCCGAATTGGGTTACGAAACATATTCCATTGGATCCAGAATAGGGGTTATTAGCTAGGAAGTTTTGTCGTTAGGTCTGAATCTGAGTTTTGTAAGAAATATTGGGCTTAATTGTAAAATTAACAATTTAATATTATAAAAATCAAAAAAATCAAAACCCTAATCTAAGAAAACACACAGCCGCCGCCTGAATGTATTGAAGGGCCATGGTGCTTCGATTTTCCTCCATCAATCACGATCAAAATATGGAGAATTATCCTATGATTTATATACTAAAACTGAAGAGGATTTCGTGATCTACACATTCATATGGTGGTGATCTAAAACGGCGTCGTATTTCTCTCATATTACGCGCCCAATTGCCCTCCGTTCGCACGCAGGTCGAGATCACCAGGGGGCGGCGAGTTCAACGTCCTTCTGGGCGGTGGAAGGTGGTGAAGCGACCTTTGACGAGGCGCAGTCAGATCGATGGGAAGGGGCTTCTGGTGGTTGCGATTTCCAAACCTAGTTTTGAGCTTCAGCGTGAAAACCATCGGCTTATAGTTCAGAGAAGAAGAAGAGCATCTTTCCTTTGTTTCAATCAAAGTAATTAAAACTAATTATTTTAATTTAAATTAAATATTATTCAATGTTCGAATTGCCATAAGTTGTTCATTTCTAATCAGAATTCGATGAAATTCGTTGCGTTGGAACCGTATTTCCAAGCACTACATTCCAGGACAAACCAGATCTGAATCAGAGCAGATCAGAAATTGAAGAAAAATCAACTCTAAATTGAACAGAATCAGAATCGAGGTGAGATTTCTATATTTGAAAAATAATTAAAATTTAATTATATTTTGTTATGTAAATTCTATGTGTGTATGTAATTAAATTCAGATCTGTGATGTATGATGTTGTGTTTGTTGCCTGTTGATTTTGTTGATTGCGATATATGCGTTTGGTTAAAATTAGATTCATATTTGATTTGAAATAAAAATCATATTTTTATTTCGGAGTTATGAATATTGAAAGAGTTTGAGAATAAAGACTTCACCTTTATTTTAGACCCAAGAATATAGCTTTGTTAATGAAACAAAATTCACCTTGTTGTAAAACAAAATTTACCCTTTTTGTTAAATTGAAATTATCATTTTTGTTTACACTAAAAGAGATAAAAATATATATATATAATAATATTTTGTTTACATTAAAAGATAATTGAAACAAAAATAGTATTTTTGTCAAAGAATGATAATTGAATCAAAAATACCATTTTTGTCAAAGAATGATAATTGAATCAAAAATAGTATTTTTGTCAAAGAAAGATAATTGAAACAAAAATAGCATTTTTGTCCAAGAATGATAATTGAATCAAAAAATAGCATTTTGTCAAAAGAATGTGTAGTGAAATAAAATAACATTTTTATATAAATGTTACAATAGGAATAAAAATATCATTTTTATAAATTGTGGTATTATAAATGAAATAACATCTTTTGTCAAAACATGATTTTTGAAATGAAATAACATTTTCTAATGAATGTTACCTTGAAATAAAATAACATTTTCTTATAAATGTTACAATGGAATAAAGCAACATTTCCTCACAAATGTACCTGGGAAATAAAAACAACATTTTTATTTGAAATGTGTTATGCAAAATAAAAATGACATTTCAATTAGAAATATAGTTATTGAGATAAAACCAAACATTTTGGCACTTTGAAAAGAATGAAGTAACTCATTCATTTTTATCACTTTGAAAAAGAATGAGTTAAAACCATTCATTTTGACACATTGAAAAGAGTTATACAAAACTGAACATTTTTGTATATTAAAAAGAGTTTGACAAAAATCACATTTTTGTCACTTAATATGGAGTTTGACAAAAATCACATTTTTGTCACTTAATAAGGAGTTTGACAAAAACATACATTTTTGTCACTTAATGAGGATTTTACAAAAATCACATTTTTGTCATTTAATAAGGATTATATAAGAATAATATTTTGTCAAAACATGATTAGTGAAATAAAATAACTTGTTTTGTCAAAACTTGATTAGTGAAACAAAAATGAATATTTTTGTGTATTAAAAAGTATTAAACCAAAATGAACATTTGTTTACATTAAAAAGAAATAGATCAAAATATATAGTTTTGTTTAAATTAAGAAGAGTTTAACCCAAAATTATCATTTTTGGTCATTAAAAAGAGTGTAACCAAATGAATATTTTTATACATAAAAAGAACAAACTAGAAAATGTATATTTTTATACATTAAAAGAAGAAACTAGAAAATGAATATTTTTATACATTAAAAGAATGAACTAGAAAATGTATATTTTTATACACACTAAAAAGAATGAATTAGAATAGACACTTTTGTCACATTAAAAAGAATGAAGTGAAAATACACATTTTGTCAATTATAAGGAATGAAACAAAAATAATTATTACTGGTCATAATAAAGAGTTTAACCAAAATATACATTTTTGTCATTATGAAGGAAGATTACATTTTTGATCATTAATAAGAATTAAAACCAAAAATACATTTTTGGTTCACAAAGAAGAAAGAGCACATTTTGATCATTAAGAAGGATTAAAGTAAAGTTAGTATTTTTGTTTACTTTAAAAGAATGAAGACAAAAATAACATTTTTGTTTACTTTAAAAGATTTGACAAAATTATCATATTTTGTACATCAAAATTGAATTTGACAAAATTCTCATATCTTGTACATTATAATGAATTTGACAAAATTATCATGTTTTGTACATCGAAAGGAATTAGACAAAATTTCAACATTTTTGTCACTTTAAAAGAATTAGGATAAAAGAGACATTTTTTGTCACTTTTAGAAGAATTGAAATGAAAGAGTAGATTTTTATTGTCATTTGTTCACAATAAAAATAATTGAGATATATATCTGTGATGTCGGAATGTTTGATGTGTTAAACATAATGTTAGTATATTCAAACTGAATCTTACACTTCCATTTACGAGTCATCCGACTTGTATATGTGATTGGGTCGATAATTTTTACACATCGCCTAAGTGCACAAATATATTATTATTTGTTTGATGGATGAAACCCCACACGGGTATTGGGATGATATTGGATACACACTAATCCCAATATTTAGTTATCTGTCAATCGATGGATTGACAGTCTGTGATGAGCGTTAGTTATTTACTTTAATGCTCACACAGTTATAAATTCCACTTTGGTCATCATTTGGATGTTTAATAATTATTTGTCATGCTTGTTGATTTCATGCAATATATGGTTGTTGATTGAGTCACATTCCAATAAAGGATATTCTAGAAAAAGAATATTTTAGAAAATGTCTTAGAAAATATTTTAGGAAAGAATATATTTTGGAAAATATATTTTTATTTAAATGAACTAGTTATTAACTAGAATAGATCATTAAATTAAGATTTAATGAAGTTTTCCAATTAGAGAATATTTAATTGAAATTAAATTAAATAAATTGGATTTTGGGTTTTCGTGAATGGTGTCTTCAATAACACCTTTCTTAAACCCAGTTGAAAAGAACAAATCTTTAAATTAAGATTACTAGAGTTTCAAACTATATTTTGTAATTGGAATAAAAATGATTTGTGAATTGAGTTTATCATGAACAATGTTTTTAAACGACATCTGTTCTTTAACTCAATTGACAGTGAAAATATGATTTGGAAATTATAAATCTTTTATTAAGATTTAAATGGGAATATTCCAAAAGTAAAGTTTTCCAATTTAATATATTAAATTGGAGTTGAATGGAATTTGAATTAATAATAACCGAGATAAGCTTCTGTAAAAGAAGACCGCTACTACATATGGAATTTAAGAGGCTTTGCCGTTATTCCATTTATATTATTGGTCGGATACAGAAATTTATAACGATTATATATTGATTTGATTTCTGTGAAGACTCCATATTTTATGGAAGATGATTTTGAGTTTACCGTGAACTATGTTTTAAATGACATTAGTTCTTTAACCCAGTTAAAGATAAGATTAATTTCTTAAATTTAAATAATCATTGAATAGTGATTTTTGGTATTTAAAACCAAATTGAAGTTTTGATAAATCTTTAAAAGAAAGATTTAAGGATAATTTAAAGAATTTATCTTTGATAAAATATTGCAAATATATTATTGGAAGAATATTCTGAATTGGAATGAGGCGTTGGATGTGTTTTTATAGTACTTGATTTTTAATTATAAAATACGTGAGTTATTCGGAAAGACTGGGTTTAACCCATTCCGAATAATTACTACGATGATGAAGAGTCGAAGATGAAAACGGTGGTTGAAGACCGATGATCTTCACATCGAATGGATGTGTTGCTACAGAGACCCTTGATGGGAGTAGCTACCTTGAAGGGGCTTCAGTGGTGGCCGTTCGGACTATGGTTGATTGTTCGGATTTGGTTTTCGCTCAGACCCAAAGCATAAACTAGTAAATAGATGCGTTTCTGACATTGGATTTCGTTCCATGTGAATTAAATCGATTTCTGTTAATGTATGTCTGTTTGGTGGTGGAGGATTTATTCTCTACTTAACACCCTGGTATATATTAATAGTGATTGATCGCATGGCGTGAATTATCAATGTGGCACGCCAAGATGCAGTTGATCAAGGCTTTTTTTGAAAAGCAAGGCCTGGTGGGATGATCAAAGTATTGCCTATTACGGCATATCTTTGTGTATATCGTGACTTCGCGAGCCTCACACCCCAGTATGAGTCTAAAACGGGAGAAGGGAACGCAGGGTGTGCACACGTTTCTTTCTAGCTAGTAGTAGTGTCAGTGCTTAAACTGGCTGGCATTTTACTTATGTGGATGTTGGATTTTGAGGCGCCTCGGATTTATAGGCCGTTAGTGGTCATATTATAGGTCCAAAGGGACCGGGAAACGTGTGTTCAGGCATAACTAATCCACTACCCCTAGGTAGGGACCGACCCTGCAGCTATCCAAGGGTTGCCCATAGGTGTGATCCTGAGGCATTTGCTAGAGTGTCTCGAATCGGTAAGGAGCTCCTCCCTAGCCTTGAATCGTGATGGAAACCAAATCTCCAATACAACACCATGCGGTTTTGATTATAGAACTAGTATGACGACATAGTAGGATGGGGTACTATGCCGTCTATGATTAATACATTATGATTGAAAGTGTTTTTGAAATATATATATACCCATAGATATACACACTAATATTAAATCCGTTTTATCGTATCAAGCATCTTTTGACCATTATAAGGTAAAACCCTATCCTCCGGTTTGCGTTGCATTGTGTGATGGGACTTGGGTCTTATAATGGTTTCATTTTTCTAAAAAGCATTGCATTGTTTAACGATTTACTTTATTTTATGCATTGTTAATCCAATGGAGTAAAACCGTTCCGCATTAACGGCGTGGTCCTGTGATTAGCCATATTTATTAGATAAGTTAAGTTAGATTTCTCATACCAGTCCCATGACTGACCTGTAGTTTGTTTCACTGGAAAACTCGGGTGCCCATATTTTCCACACGGGCAGTCGAGTAGCTTTTTGCAGATATATTTACAGGATCCTGGCTTACAGCTGAAGCGGTATTCGGAAAGCTCTGTATCCGTGTATTCCTTCCAGTTGTATATTTGTATTATTTTTCCGCTGCTATTTAAATGTAATTTAAAACACTGATATTATTGTATTTCTATTTTTGTAATAAGTATTCGTGCTCTGTTACATACTTGTACTCTGATGTAATTATTGTAATCAGCAATAAAATGTTCTTCAGTTTGTGTTCTGATGTGTGTTGTTCTCAAAGCAATCCAGGCTTTCCTTTACTGGGAAGTTCGGGTCGTCACATGTGGTATCAGAGCTTTGGTTTACAGCGCTCGAGAACAAGACACATTAGAACCGAACGAAAGAATTCATCAGAGATTGGATTAGTAATATCCAGTATGTATAACTCGTTAGAGATAGGATCAGTAGTATCCTAGAACGAGTGTGAAGAGTATTATTTTCTTTAAAATAAAAAAAATGAAAACAAATTTAGTTTTGAAAATTTTATATTAAAATACGTATTTGAGTTTATTATTATAATTTAATGTGGACAATCGAGTATATAAAGATTTCGAATATACGAGTAATTAACGGATATTCGAAGTTTTAACATACTAGATAGATATAGAATTACACTCTAGTCGCCCGGAGATGATTCTGATGATCAGTTCACCATCACCAGTATTTATGTTCGAGTATCGAAAGTGGGATTTCTATATATTTCCATTGATTGGTATGAAAAGCAAAACTTAGTTAGGACACATTGCTGTGATTTGCAGTAAAAATCTGATTTTTGACTATATATTAAAGTAGTATATTTGAAAAGTTAAACACCTAATTGATTGCTGGTTGTGATGTCTGATAATTAGTTTCACTAATTAGAATATTAGATTGATAATTAATTAAACAAATAAATTAAAGTTGAGCTATTTAATTAAACAACTTTTAGCTTCATTCCTTTTCGAGGACGAAAAGATTTTTAAGTGGGGGCGATTGTAACGACCCGGAATTTTGGGGAAAATTTAAAATTTTTATTTTAGAAATTTTAATGGATTTTAATATTTAAATTAATTTATTTTAAATAAGAACGACTAAAAATTTATTTTAAAACGAATAAATTTAATTTAATTATAAAAGGAGTTTAAAACAGCGCTGCATGACAATTTGAAATTTGAAATTTGAACTTTAACTGACTATACAGGATTCATTTTAAGTCAGAATTGAACGAAACAGGAAATATTTTAATCTGTTTAATCATATCTATCCAACGAATATGAAAAACTGAAATTCCACTTTATAAATCAAAAGTTATCGCCAGTTCAAAATTTAGAAAAGTCGCTGTAGAATTTATACATATTTTAATTAAATATATTGGCCTTAAAAATAGCCATTTTTCAAATGACCTCGGTTTTCGACGAAACCACTTTTGTTGGAACCGGAATGTCAAATTATTGCTAAGTTTCAATTTTCATAATTTTTTGAATTAATATGTGAGCAGTGTAAAAGAAAATGTGTTTTGACTGTTTCAGTCAAATTTAATCGACTCGAAAATAGCCATTTTTCAAACGGTCTCAGAATTCGACGAAATTAATCTTGTCAGAACCGTATCGTCAAAACATAACCAGAAATAATTTTTCTGTAATTTTTAGAGGTAGTATGTAGCCCCGGTAATTTAAAATGTACATTTAAATTAAATATAAATTGATTTATATTTTAAATTTAAGGAAAAACATATCGTAACTGCCGAATTGGGTTACGAAACATATTCCATTGGATCCGGAATAGGGGTTATTAGCTAGGAAGTTTTGTCGTTAGGTCTGAATCGGAGTTTTGTAAGAAATATTGGGCTTAATTGTAAAATTAACAATTTAATATTATAAAAATCAAAAAAATCAAAACCCTAATCTAAGAAAACACACAGCCGCCGCCTGAATGTATTGAAGGGACATGGTGCTTCGATTTTCCTCCATCAATCACGATCAAAATATGGAGAATTATCCTATGATAAATATACTAAAACTGAAGAGTATTTCGTGATCTTCAAATTCATACGGTGGTGATCTAAAATGTCGTCGTATTTCTCTCGTATTACGCGCCCAATTGCCCGCCGTTCGCACGCAGGTCAAGATCACCAGGGGGCGGAGAGTTCAACGTCCTTTTGGGCGGTGGAAGGTGGTGAAGCGACCTTTGACGAGGCGCAGTCAGATCGATGGGAAGGGGCTTCTGGTGGCTGCGATTTCCAAACCTAGTTTTGAGCTTCAGCGTGAAAACCGTCGGCCTATAGTTCAGAGAAGAAGTAGAGCGTCTTTCCTTTGTTTCAATCAAAGTAATTAAAACTAATTATTTTAATTTAAATTAAATATTATTCAATGTTCGAATTGCCATAAGTTGTTCGTTTCTAATCAGAATTCGATGAAATTCGTTGCGTTGGAGCCATATTTCCAAGCACTACATTCCAAGACAAACCAGATCTGAATCAGAGCAGATCAGAAATTGAAGAAAAATCAACTCTAAATTAAACAGAATCAGAATCGAGGTGAGATTTCTATATTTGAAAAATAATTAAAATTTAATTATATTTCGTTATGTAAATTCTATGTGTGTATGTAATTAAATTCGGGTCTGTGATGTATTATGCTGTGTTTGTTGCCTGTTGATTTTGTTGATTGCGATATATGCGTTTGGTTAAAATTAGATTCATATTTGATTTGAAATAAAAATCATATTTTTATTTCGGAGTTATGAATATTGAAAGAGTTTGAGAATAAAGACTTCACCTTTATTTTAGACCCAAGAATATAGCTTTGTTTATGAAACAAAATTCACCTTGTTGTAAAACAAAATTTACCCTTTTTGTTAAATAAAAATTATCATTTTTGTTTACACTAAAAGAGATAAAAATATATATATATAATAATATTTTGTTTACATTAAAAGATAATTGAAACAAAAATAGTATTTTTGTCAAAGAATGATAATTGAATCAAAAATACCATTTTTGTCAAAGAATGATAATTGAATCAAAAATAGTATTTTTGTCAAAGAAAGATAATTGAAACAAAAATAGCATTTTTGTCCAAGAATGATAATTGAATCAAAAAATAGCATTTTGTCAAAAGAATGTGTAGTGAAATAAAATAACATTTTTATATAAATGTTACAATAGGAATAAAAATATCATTTTTATAAATTGTGGTATTATAAATGAAATAACATCTTTTGTCAAAACATGATTTTTGAAATGAAATAACATTTTCTAATGAATGTTACCTTGAAATAAAATAACATTTTCTTATAAATGTTACAGTGGAATAAAACAACATTTCCTCACAAATGTACCTTGGAAATAAAAACAACATTTTTATTTGAAATGTGTTATGCAAAATAAAAATGACATTTCGATTAGAAATATAGTTATTGAGATAAAACCAAACATTTTGGCACTTTGAAAAGAATGAAGTAATTCATTCATTTTTATCACTTTGAAAAAGAATGAGTTAAAACCATTCATTTTGACACATTGAAAAGAGTTAGACAAAACTGAACATTTTTGTATATTAAAAAGAGTATGACAAAAATCACATTTTTGTCACTTAATAAGGAGTTTGACAAAAATCACATTTTTGTCACTTAATAAGGAGTTTGACAAAAACATACATTTTTGTCACTTAATGAGGATTTTACAAAAATCACGTTTTTGTCATTTAATAAGGATTATATAAGAATAATATTTTGTCAAAACATGATTAGTGAAATAAAATAACTTGTTTTGTCAAAACTTGATTAGTGAAACAAAAATGAATATTTTTGTGTATTAAAAAGTATTAAACCAAAATGAACATTTGTTTACATTAAAAAGAAATAGATCAAAATATATAGTTTTGTTTAAATTAAGAAGAGTTTAACCCAAAATTATCATTTTTGGTCATTAAAAAGAGTGTAACCAAATGAATATTTTTATACATAAAAAGAACAAACTAGAAAATGTATATTTTTATACATTAAAAGAAGAAACTAGAAAATGAATATTTTTATACATTAAAAGAATGAACTAGAAAATGTATATTTTTATACACACTAAAAAGAATGAATTAGAATAGACACTTTTGTCACATTAAAAAGAATGAAGTGAAAATACACATTTTGTCAATTATAAGGAATGAAACAAAAATAATTATTACTGGTCATAATAAAGAGTTTAACCAAAATATACATTTTTGTCATTATGAAGGAAGATTACATTTTTGATCATTAATAAGAATTAAAACCAAAAATACATTTTTGGTTCACAAAGAAGAAAGAGCACATTTTGATCATTAAGAAGGATTAAAGTAAAGTTAGTATTTTTGTTTACTTTAAAAGAATGAAGACAAAAATAACATTTTTGTTTACTTTAAAAGATTTGACAAAATTATCATATTTTGTACATCAAAATTGAATTTGACAAAATTCTCATATCTTGTACATTATAATGAATTTGACAAAATTATCATGTTTTGTACATCGAAAGGAATTAGACAAAATTTCAACATTTTTGTCACTTTAAAAGAATTAGGATAAAAGAGACATTTTTTGTCACTTTTAGAAGAATTGAAATGAAAGAGTAGATTTTTATTGTCATTTGTTCACAATAAAAATAATTGAGATATATATCTGTGATGTCGGAATGTTTGATGTGTTAAACATAATGTTAGTATATTCAAACTGAATCTTACACTTCCATTTACGAGTCATCCGACTTGTATATGTGATTGGGTCGATAATTTTTACACATCGCCTAAGTGCACAAATATATTATTATTTGTTTGATGGATGAAACCCCACACGGGTATTGGGATGATATTGGATACACACTAATCCCAATATTTAGTTATCTGTCAATCGATGGATTGACAGTCTGTGATGAGCGTTAGTTATTTACTTTAATGCTCACACAGTTATAAATTCCACTTTGGTCATCATTTGGATGTTTAATAATTATTTGTCATGCTTGTTGATTTCATGCAATATATGGTTGTTGATTGAGTCACATTCCAATAAAGGATATTCTAGAAAAAGAATATTTTAGAAAATGTCTTAGAAAATATTTTAGGAAAGAATATATTTTGGAAAATATATTTTTATTTAAATTAACTAGTTATTAACTAGAATAGATCATTAAATTAAGATTTAATGAAGTTTTCCAATTAGAGAATATTTAATTGAAATTAAATTAAATAAATTGGATTTTGGGTTGTCGTGAATGGTGTCTTCAATAACACCTTTCTTAAACCCAGTTGAAAAGAACAAATCTTTAAATTAAGATTACTAGAGTTTCAAACTAGACTTTGTAATTGGAATAAAAATGATTTGTGAATTGAGTTTATCGTGAACAATGTTTTTAAACGACATCTGTTCTTTAACTCAATTGACAGTGAAAATATGATTTGGAAATTATAAATTTTTTATTAAGATTTAAATGGGAATTTTCCAAAAGTAAAGTTTTCCAATTTAATATATTAAATTGGAGCTGAATGGAATTTGAATTAATAATAACCGAGATAAGCTTCTGTAAAAGAAGACCGCTACTACATATGGAATTTAAGAGGCTTTGCCGTTTTTATATTATTGGTCGGATACAGAAATTTATAACGATTATATATTGATTTGATTTCTATGAAGACTCCATATTTTATGGAAGATGATTTTGAGTTTACCGTGAACTATGTTTTAAATGACATTAGTTCTTTAACCCAGTTAAAGATAAGATTAATTTCTTAAATTTAAATAATCATTGAATAGTGATTTTTGGTATTTAAAACCAAATTGAAGTTTTGATAAATCTTTAAAAGAAAGATTTAAGGATAATTTAAAGAATTTATCTTTGATAAAATATTGCAAATATTTTATTGGAAGAATATTCTGAATTGGAATGAGGCGTTGGATGTGTTTTTATAGTACTTGATTTTTAATTATAAAATACTTGAATTATTCGGAAAGACCGAGTTTAACCCATTCCGAATAATTACTACGACGATGAAGAGTCGAAGATGAAAACGGTGGTTGAAGACCGATGATCTTCACATCGAATGGATGTGTTGCTACAGAGACCCTTGATGGGAGTAGCTACCTTGAAGGGGCTTCAGTGGTGGCCGTCCGGACTATGGTTGATTGTTCGGATTTGGTTTTCGCTCAGACCCAGAGCATAAACTAGTAAATGGATGCGTGTCTGACATTGGATTTCGTTCCATGTGAATTAAATCGGTTTCTGTTAATGTATGTCTGTTTGGTGGTGGAGGATTTATTCTCTACTTAACACCCTGGTATATATTAATAGTGATTGATCGCATGGCGTGAATTATCAATGTGGCACGCCAAGATGCAGTTGATCAAGGCTTTTGTTGAAAAGCAGGGCCTTGTGGGATGATCAAAGTATTGCCTATTACGGCATATCTTTGTGTATATCGTGACTTCGCGAGCCTCACACCCCGGTATGAGTCTAAAATGGGAGAAGGGAACGCAGTGAGTGCACACGTTTCTTTCTAGCTAGTAGTAGTGTCGGTGCTTAAACTGGCTGGCATTTTACTTATGTGGATGTTGGATTTTGAGGCGCCTCGGATTTATAGGCCGTTAGTGGTCATATTATAGGTCCAAAGGGACTGGGAAACGTGTGTTCAGGCATAACTAATCCACTACCCCTAGGTAGGGACCGACCCTGCAGCTATCCAAGGGTTGCCCATAGGTGTGATCCTGAGGCATTTGATAGAGTGTCTCGAATCGGTAAGGAGCTCCTCCCTAGCCTTGAATCGTGATGGAAACCAAATCTCCAATACAACACCATGCGGTTTTGATTGTAGAACTAGTATGGCGACATAGTAGGATGGGGTACTATGCCGTCTATGATTAATACATTATGATTGAAAGTGTTTTTGAAATATATATATATACCCATAGATATACACACTAATATTAAATCTGTTTTATCGTATCAAGCATCTTTTGACCATTATAAGGTAAAACCCTATCCTCCGGCTTGCGTTGCATTGTGTGATGGGACTTGGGTCTTATAATGGTTTCATTTTTTCTAAAAAGCATTACGTTGTTTAACGATTTACTTTATTTTATGCACTGGCAATCCAATGGAGTAAACCCGTTCCGCGTTAGCGGCGTGATCCTGTGATTAGCCATATTAATTAGATAAGTTAAGTTAGATTTCTCATACCAGTCCCATGACTGACCTGTAGTTTGTTTCACTGGAAAACTCGGGTGCCCATATTTTCCACACGGGCAGTTGAGTAGCTTTTTGCAGATATATTTACAGGATCCTGGCTTACAGCTGAAGCAGTATTCAGAAAGCTCTGTATCCGTGTATTCCTTCCAGTTGTATATTTGTATTATTTTTCCGCTGCTATTTAAATGTAATTTAAAACTCCGATATTATTGTATTTCTATTTTTGTAATAAGTATTCGTGCTCTGTTACATTCTTGTACTCTGACGTAATTATTGTAATCAGCAATAAAATGTTCTTCAGTTGGTGTTCTGATGTGTGTTGTTCTCAAAGCAATCCAGGCTTTCCTTTACTGGGAAGTTCGGGTCGTCACAACGATAAACCTAAAATCTTCTTCCATCAAAATGGAATCTTCACGGAAATCATAACAGTATATAATCGATATAAATTTCCATATCAAATCAATACTATAAATGAGGCAAAGCCTTTTAAATTCGATATATAGTAATGGTCTTCCTTTACAGAAGCTCATCTCGATTGTTACCAAATAGAATTCCATTCAATTCCAATTTAATATTTTAAATTGGAAAACATTACTTTGTAAATTTCCATTAATCTTAATAAAAAGATTTATAAATTCCAAATCATATCTTCACTGTTAATTGGGTTAAAGAACAAATGTTATTTAAAACACCATTCACGATAAACCTAAAAATTCAACTCTAATTCAATTCCAGTTAAATATTAATTAAATTGGTAAACTTCTCTAAATCTTAATTAAAAGATTTATTCTTTTCTCAAATGGGTTTAAGAACGGTGTTATTTAAGACACCATTCACGACGAACCCAAAATCTTCTTCCATCAAAATGGAATCTTCAGGGAAATCATAACAGTATATAATCAATATAATTTTTCGTATCAAATCAATGCTATAAATGAAATAACGGCAAAGCCTTTTAAATTCCATATATAGTAACGGTCTTCCTTTACAGAAGCTCATCTCGACTATTACCAAATCGAATTCCATTCATATGAAAACCCGTAACTTCCCCGTAAAGGAAAGTGTCGGATAGTTCGAGAACGAGCCACAACAGAACGCATATAAAAAGAACATTTCATTGTATATTACAACAATGCATCAGATTACAAGAATATACAGAGTATGAATGAATATTACACAGAAATATCAGAGATTTAAATTACATTTAAATACATCGCAGCGGAAGATAATACAATACACAACTAGAAGAGATATACGGATACAAAGCTTTCCGGATATCGTTCCAGCTGTAAACCAGGATCCTGTGAATATAAATCTGCAAAACCAAAACTACTAGCTGCCCGTGTCAAAAATAGGAGCACCCAGAGTTTAGGTTAAAACAATAAACTCCAGGTCAGTCATGTGACTGGTGTGAGAACTAAAACAGTTATAATCCTTTATTTTAAAGTTCGGTAAATCAAGGGACCACGCCGTATAACACGGAACGGGTTTCCTCCCAAGAATACCAGTGCATAAAACAACAGCGCAATGCTAAATAAAGAAGAATGAAGCTATTATAAGACCCAGTTCCCATCACACAATGCAACGCAAGCCGGAGGATAGGGTTTTTACCTTATAATAGCCAAGGATGCTTGATACGTTTAAAACAAATCATTTGATACTATCATAAGTGCATAGTGTATAAAACAACTTCAAATCATAAGTATCAATCATAGGCGGCATGAATGCCCCATCCCACTATGTCGCCATACTAGGCTCTGCAAATAAAACCGCAGAATCACGTATTTGGAAATTGGGTTTCCATCTATGAACCGAGGCAAAAGATAGTCCTCAACCGATTCGAGACACTCTAGCCCGTGTCTCAGGAACAGCCGCAACTGCCCCCTGGATCCTCAGGGCCGGTCCACCGATGTGGATTATTATGCCTGAACACTACGTCTCCCCACCCTATGGGGTGTAAGTCTGGTCCGTCAGCCGACCAGAATGCATCGGCCGAAACCGATATAACCGAGGCGCCTCGCAACAGCAACAACCACATAAGTCAAACTCATCAGGGCGTGTAAAACCACTGACGCCACTTCTAGCTAGAAAGAAACGCATGCCCTCCCTGACGTCCGTCTCCCGTTTTGGTTCACAACCGGGGTGTGAGGCTCGCGAATTCACGTTACACAAAGCGGTGCCACACATGCTGTGCTTTGATCATCACCACGAGACTTTGCTTTTCAACAGAAGCCTCGATCAATTGCCACTCAGGCATGCCACACAGGCAATTCACTCCATGCGTTTGATATCCATCAATATATAACCCCTGAGCTCGTACGTCTCAGAGAAGGGCGTTAAGCAAGAGAATAAATTCTCCGCCGCCAAACAGATATATATTTAATAGAGATCAATCACACAGACTAAAATCCAATGTCAGACACACAGTCCATTTACAAGTCCGTTCTGGGTCTGAACGAAACCGGAGGCACCTAGTACCTCGCATATCCATCGATCTCCAAGTACGTCTGGACGATCACAAACTGTTTCCATCTTCTTGGGTGTACAGCCCAATCAAGATCATCAGTAATCACCCAAACGACGTGAAGACTTCCGGTCTTCGACCACCGTCTTCATCTTCGACACCACGTCGAATCGGTTATTCAGAATGGGTTAAACCCGGTCTTTCTGAATAACTCGCGTATATATTATAAAAGTGTTACACAAACACAACATACGCCTCATTCCAATTCAGAATATTCTTTTATCCAAATATTCCCATAAATTTTATCCAAGATAAATTCTTTAAATTTATTCTTTAATCTTCTTTGAATATCAATTCAAACTAGTCGGGATTAGCGAACCACACCGAAGTAATCATTTATTTTATTTCCCAATCCCAACCTATTCATCCCATGAAGTAAAACTGGTAGTACTTCATATCTAACACCACAGTGTTATCGGTAATTCAATTACCATTTCACATTCAAATCTAATTAAAGATTTAACTATCGCCTGGAGTAAAACTGGTGATACTCCATTCTCGATCTTTTCAATCTAATTAAAGATTCATTAAAACTCCACCTAGTTTTAATCTTCGGCTGGGTTAAAGAATCAGTGTCATTTAAAACACGGTTCACGATAAACCCAAAATCACATTCCATTAATTATCGGGTTAAAGAACGAGTGTTATTTAAAACACGGTTCACGATAAACCCAAAAATCAATATCACTTCCATTCCAATTAAATATCATTCAATTGGTACACTTCATTAAATCTAACTAAAAAGATTTAATCTTTTCTCAACTGGGTTCAAGAACAGTGTTAGTGAAGACACCATTCACGACAAACCCAAATCACATTCGATATTCAATACAAGGCTCTGAATAGAAAATATATCGGCTTATATTCAATATCAAATCCTACGACTAACAAATGTCGTATTGGAAATAACGATATAAATATATATCTTTCAAATTTCCATAACAACATCTGTATAATCACGAATTTCAACATCGAAATATTCCGAAGACAATTTCGATTCAAATCCACTCCAATGCAATCATTGGAAATTTTGGTTATTTTCAAAACCCTTTTCAAATTCAATTTATTTATTTAAAAATAAATAGAATTATAATTCTAGTTCAAAACTAGTTCATTTCGATAAAAATCTATTTTTATCTTTTCAAATATGGAGTTTTTCATCCCAAATCTTCACAAATCATTTCTTATGATTTTACACAAATTATTACTATTTTTAATAATTTTATCAAGGCCCGTACAGTCGATTTCCACCAATGGCCATCGAACTGCACGTATAGCGACCTTTTTCCAATTTGATTTGGACATAATTCCAAATCCAACCGTTAGATTTCAAATTTCTAACATTCGCTAGAAAGCTCTTTTCGATACGAACCCAACGGTTCCGGTTTTAGGAGAATCCGACGGTCGGATCTCCCGTAACGTCCATTTGAAATCAATGGTCGAAATTCGCGAACTGCCGCGGCGCGGCGCGTTCTATTCAGGCCATTATATTATATATATAATATATATAATATATACTTCGTCGATTTCTATTTAAAACGAATTATATAAGTAGTTTTAAAATTCGTTTCAAAATCTATTTCAACTTCCATCTCAATTCAAAGCAAAATTGAATTCTTCTCTATAAATTCGTTTTAAAATTCATTTCTATTCAATTCAAATTTCAATTCTATTTGAATTCATTTCAATTTGCTTTCAATTCATTTTGAATTCGTTTTCAATTCAATTCATTTCGAAATCGTTTTCAATTCGATTCATTTCGAAATCACTTTCAATTCACTTTGAATTCGTTTTCAATTCAATTCATTTCGAAATCACTTTCAATTCAGTTTGAATTCGTTTTCAATTCAATTCATTTCGAAATCACTTTCAATTCACTTTGAATTCGTTTTCAATTCAATTCATTTCGAAATCACTTTCAATTCACTTTGAATTCGTTTTCAATTCAATTCATTTCGAAATCACTTTCAATTCAATTCACTTCATTTCGAAATCACTTTCAATTCACTTTGAATTCGTTTTCAATTCAATTCATTTCGAAATCGTTTTCAATTCAATTCATTTCGAAATCACTTTCAATTCAATTCATTTCATTTCGAAATCACTTTCAATTCACTTTGAATTCGTTTTCAATTCAATTCATTTCGAAATCGTTTTCAATTCAATTCATTTCGAAATCACTTTCAAAATCGATATAAATATCGTTCACGTCAAAATGGCGTCAATCTAATCAACACGGCTTCATATATTCCTTTATTTTCAAATATTCTATTTCAAATATTTCTTTTTCAAATATTTCTTTTTCAAAACTGGAATGAGGCCCAATCAATTACCATATAAAATTAATTATATGGATTTTCATACAACACATGTATATAATAGCATTGAAAATAATCAACCATCAACCAAAGTGCACTACACTGTATAAGCATCAAATATAGATATTCAACGCTTATAACAGCCTGTCAATCAATCGATCGACATATTTAATCAATCAGGATGAGTGAACTTCAAATTTCATCCCAACACCCGTGTGGGGTTTCAAACAATCAAACACATATTTTATTTGTGCTGTTGGGCGATGTGTAAAATTTATCGACCCAATCAATGTCCTTCAAATAGGTGTACATAAACAAACCGTCTGGTTTGTAAATGAATATTTTATTTTATTCACTTTCACTATATTCATTCTCACGTTAAAAATTATATTTTTAACGATAAAACATTTTATTCCAACATATGAATTTCTATTATTCATTCACACAAAAAAATGTGATTTTTATTTTAAAGACATCAAAATATAAAAATGTGATTTTTATGTATATAGTGACTACGGGCAGCGAAGATGACGAAGACGGGATAACGAAGAAGATTTTCTACAAAAGAAGTGTCGTGAAGTTGGATAGCTATTGGTGAGAACTTCTCACTCAAAATTCTTTTTCTAGTTATATATATATATATACTAGGATGCAGACGGTGCTTATTAGAAGCACCCGACACCCGTCCACATACCATGGACTTGTTTGTTTGGTTGTGTAGTTGGATAGATTAATTGGTTTGAATTGAATTGTTTGGTGAATTGAAATGGATTTGATTGATGAGTGAATGGCGTGGGCCTTCACTAGACCGGGGATAAGGCTAGGCCTCGTCCCGTTTCTAGTATCGTGCCGTTATGCCGCCGAAATTTTCTAAAATAAGTTAGAAAATAAAAATATCATTTTATTGTGTGAATGAATAATAGAAATTCATATGTTGGAATAAAATGTTTTATCGTTAAAAATATAATTTTTAACGTGAGAATGAATATAGTGAAAGTGAATAAAATAAAATATTCATTTACAAACCAGACGGTTTGTTTATGTACACCTATTTGAAGGACATTGATTGGGTCGATAAATTTTACACATCGCCCAACAGCACAAATAAAATATGTGTTTGATTGTTTGAAACCCCACACGGGTGTTGGGATGAAATTTGAAGTTCACTCATCCTGATTGATTAAATATGTCGATCGATTGATTGACAGGCTGTTATAAGCGTTGAATATCTATATTTGATGCTTATACAGTGTAGTGCACTTTGGTTGATGGTTGATTATTTTCAATGCTATTATATACATGTGTTGTATGAAAATCCATATAATTAATTTTATATGGTAATTGATTGGGCCTCATTCCAGTTTTGAAAAAGAAATATTTGAAAAAGAAATATTTGAAATAGAATATTTGAAAATAAAGGAATATATGAAGCCGTGTTGATTAGATTGACGCCATTTTGACGTGAACGATATTTATATCGATTTTGAAAGTGATTTCGAAATGAATTGAATTGAAAACGATTTCGAAATGAATTGAATTGAAAACGAATTCAAAGTGAATTGAAAGTGATTTCGAAATGAAATGAATTGAATTGAAAGTGATTTCGAAATGAATTGAATTGAAAACGATTTCGAAATGAATTGAATTGAAAACGAATTCAAAGTGAATTGAAAGTGATTTCGAAATGAAGTGAATTGAATTGAAAGTGATTTCGAAATGAATTGAATTGAAAACGAATTCAAAGTGAATTGAAAGTGATTTCGAAATGAATTGAATTGAAAACGAATTCAAAGTGAATTGAAAGTGATTTCGAAATGAATTGAATTGAAAACGAATTCAAAGTGAATTGAAAGTGATTTCGAAATGAATTGAATTGAAAACGAATTCAAAGTGAATTGAAAGTGATTTCGAAATGAATCGAATTGAAAACGATTTCGAAATGAATTGAATTGAAAACGAATTCAAAATGAATTGAAAGCAAATTGAAATGAATTCAAATGGAATTGAAATTTGAATTGAATAGAAATGAATTTTAAAACGAATTTATAGAGAAGAATTCAATTTTGCTTTGAATTGAGATGGAAGTTGAAATAGATTTTGAAACGAATTTTAAAACTACTTATATAATTCGTTTTAAATAGAAATCGACGAAGTATATATTATATATATTATATATATAATATAATGGCCTGAATAGAACGCGCCGCGCCGCGGCAGTTCGCGAATTTCGACCATTGATTTCAAATGGACGTTACGGGAGATCCGACCGTCGGATTCTCCTAAAACCGGAACCGTTGGGTTCGTATCGAAAAGAGCTTTCTAGCGAATGTTAGAAATTTGAAATCTAACGGTTGGATTTGGAATTATGTCCAAATCAAATTGGAAAAAGGTCGCTATACGTGCAGTTCGATGGCCATTGGTGGAAATCGACTGTACGGGCCTTGATAAAATTATTAAAAATAGTAATAATTTGTGTAAAATCATAAGAAATGATTTGTGAAGATTTGGGATGAAAAACTCCATATTTGAAAAGATAAAAATAGATTTTTATCGAAATGAACTAGTTTTGAACTAGAATTATAATTCTATTTATTTTTAAATAAATAAATTGAATTTGAAAAGGGTTTTGAAAATAACCAAAATTTCCAATGATTGCATTGGAGTGGATTTGAATCGAAATTGTCTTCGGAATATTTCGATGTTGAAATTCGTGATTATACAGATGTTGTTATGGAAATTTGAAAGATATATATTTATATCGTTATTTCCAATACGACATTTGTTAGTCGTAGGATTTGATATTGAATATAAACCGATATATTTTCTATTCAGAGCCTTGTATTGAATATCGAATGTGATTTGGGTTTGTCGTGAATGGTGTCTTCACTAACACTGTTCTTGAACCCAGTTGAGAAAAGATTAAATCTTTTTAGTTAGATTTAATGAAGTGTACCAATTGAATGATATTTAATTGGAATGGAAGTGATATTGATTTTTGGGTTTATCGTGAACCGTGTTTTAAATAACACTCGTTCTTTAACCCGATAATTAATGGAATGTGATTTTGGGTTTATCGTGAACCGTGTTTTAAATGACACTGATTCTTTAACCCAGCCGAAGATTAAAACTAGGTGGAGTTTTAATGAATCTTTAATTAGATTGAAAAGATCGAGAATGGAGTATCACCAGTTTTACTCCAGGCGATAGTTAAATCTTTAATTAGATTTGAACGTGAAATGGTAATTGAATTACCGATAACACTGTGGTGTTAGATATGAAGTACTACCAGTTTTACTTCATGGGATGAATAGGTTGGGATTGGGAAATAAAATAAATGATTACTTCGGTGTGGTTCGCTAATCCCGACTAGTTTGAATTGATATTCAAAGAAGATTAAAGAATAAATTTAAAGAATTTATCTTGGATAAAATTTATGGGAATATTTGGATAAAAGAATATTCTGAATTGGAATGAGGCGTATGTTGTGTTTGTGTAACACTTTTATAATATATACGCGAGTTATTCAGAAAGACCGGGTTTAACCCATTCTGAATAACCGATTCGACGTGGTGTCGAAGATGAAGACGGTGGTCGAAGACCGGAAGTCTTCACGTCGTTTGGGTGATTACTGATGATCTTGATTGGGCTGTACACCCAAGAAGATGGAAACAGTTTGTGATCGTCCAGACGTACTTGGAGATCGATGGATATGCGAGGTACTAGGTGCCTCCGGTTTCGTTCAGACCCAGAACGGACTTGTAAATGGACTGTGTGTCTGACATTGGATTTTAGTCTGTGTGATTGATCTCTATTAAATATATATCTGTTTGGCGGCGGAGAATTTATTCTCTTGCTTAACGCCCTTCTCTGAGACGTACGAGCTCAGGGGTTATATATTGATGGATATCAAACGCATGGAGTGAATTTCCTGTGTGGCATGCCTGAGTGGCAATTGATCGAGGCTTCTGTTGAAAAGCAAAGTCTCGTGGTGATGATCAAAGCACAGCCTGTGTGGCACCGCTTTGTGTAACGTGAATTCGCGAGCCTCACACCCCGGTTGTGAACCAAAACGGGAGACGGACGTCAGGGAGGGCATGCGTTTCTTTCTAGCTAGAAGTGGCGTCAGTGGTTTTACACGCCCTGACGAGTTTGACTTATGTGGTTGTTGCTGTTGCGAGGCGCCTCGGTTATATCGGTTTCGGCCGATGCATTCTGGTCGGCTGACGGACCAGACTTACACCCCATAGGGTGGGGAGACGTAGTGTTCAGGCATAATAATCCACATCGGTGGACCGGCCCTGAGGATCCAGGGGGCAGTTGCGGCTGTTCCTGAGACACGGGCTAGAGCGTCTCGAATCGGTTGAGGACTATCTTTTGCCTCGGTTCATAGATGGAAACCCAATTTCCAAATACGTGATTCTGCGGTTTTATTTGCAGAGCC
This sequence comes from Allium sativum, assembly GCA_030737875.1. NCBI lineage: Eukaryota > Viridiplantae > Streptophyta > Magnoliopsida > Asparagales > Amaryllidaceae > Allium > Allium sativum. The sequence continues at coordinate 464,946,103 of CM060910.1, forward strand.
TAGTATGGCGACATAGTGGGATGGGGCATTCATGCCGCCTATGATTGATACTTATGATTTGAAGTTGTTTTATACACTATGCACTTATGATAGTATCAAATGATTTGTTTTAAACGTATCAAGCATCCTTGGCTATTATAAGGTAAAAACCCTATCCTCCGGCTTGCGTTGCATTGTGTGATGGGAACTGGGTCTTATAATAGCTTCATTCTTCTTTATTTAGCATTGCGCTGTTGTTTTATGCACTGGTATTCTTGGGAGGAAACCCGTTCCGTGTTATACGGCGTGGTCCCTTGATTTACCGAACTTTAAAATAAAGGATTATAACTGTTTTAGTTCTCACACCAGTCACATGACTGACCTGGAGTTTATTGTTTTAACCTAAACTCTGGGTGCCCCTATTTTTGACACGGGCAGCTAGTAGTTTTGGTTTTGCAGATTTATATTCACAGGATCCTGGTTTACAGCTGGAACGATATCCGGAAAGCTTTGTATCCGTATATCTCTTCTAGTTGTGTATTGTATTATCTTCCGCTGCGATGTATTTAAATGTAATTTAAATCTCTGATATTTCTGTGTAATATTCATTCATACTCTGTATATTCTTGTAATCTGATGCATTGTTGTAATATACAATGAAATGTTCTTTTTATATGCGTTCTGTTGTGGCTCGTTCTCGAACTATCCGACACTTTCCTTTACGGGGAAGTTACGGGTTTTCATAGTTGGTATCAGAGCTTTGGTTTGCAAAGCTAGAGAACAAGGCACATTAGAACTATACGAAAGAATTCATCAGATATTGGATTAGTAATATCCAATTAGAATGACTCGTTAGAGATAGGATCAGTAGTATCCTAGAACGAGTGTGAAGAGTATATTTTTAAAGTGAAAACAAAATTTTGTTTTGAAGATTTAAATCAATTATTCGTATTTGATTATCTATTTATATTGATGTGGACAATCCAGTATATATAGATTTTGCGTATACGTCTGATCCGCGTGTATTCGAAATTTTAATATACTGGATAGATATAGAGTCACACTCTAATCGCCCGGACATGATTCGGATGATGGCGCGCCATCACCAGTATTTATTTTCGTGTTTCGAAGGTGTGTTTTCTATATATTTCCATTAGACTGGTGTGAGAACCAAAACTAATATAGTTAGAACACATTGTTGTGAATTAGCATCAAAAACATGATTTTCTGTATATGTATCAACTTTATGAATTTGAAACTCTAATTCACTAATTGATTGATGTTTGTGTTGTTTGTTTATTTGTTTGCTAATTTTTAGCCATTTAGCCTAACTGAATCACAAATTGAATTATATTGAAAATTGGTCGCATTTGCTTGCATATACATGTATATCATTGAACAGGTCATAGCAAGGAGGCTAGAGCAGAGAATAAAATTTGTTTGCCCGACAAATAGGTACATGTTTACTACATAATTTACTGTTTTGTTTGGGTGATGATGATTTTATTAGTCTATTGGCTAGCCGCTTGGCTTTTTCTTTTTCTTTTTGAGATCTGAAGGACCGGGGAAGCTATTTGAAATTCCCCGATGCTCCCATTGCAGGGGAGGTTATGGCGAAATTTTTCGAAAATTTAGGGTGTTAGCCAAATTTTTGAAATTTTGAAAATTCTCAGAAACTAAAGAGTTGGAGAATGGAAGCCTGATCGAACGTAGAGCTGAATAATCAAACCACTTTCGACTTTGTTCCTTTTCGGGGACGAAAAGTTTTAAGTGGGGGAGATTGTAACAACCCGAAAATCTGGGCCAGTTTAAAATAAAAATCACATTTTTTATTTGTTCGTTTTCAATTTAAAAATCATATTTTTATAATCACTTCATATGTTTAAAAATCGAATTTTCCACAACGCTACTGCATGGATAAAAATTATATTTTTATCTCGCTATTCTTCATATAAAGATCTCGCCTTTTCAAAAATATAGATTTCATCTTTATAAAAATCATCACTTTATTTCAACGTATATAAAATAAAAATCAGATTTTTATTTCGCTACATATACAAAGATGATATTTTTATATTCTCTATCCTATAAAGATTATATTTTTAATACTTTAAAAATATAAAAATCATATTTTTAATATTTCTATATAGTAAAGATTATATTTTTAATACTTTAAAAATATAAAAATCATATTTTTAATATTTCTATATAGTAAAGATTATATTTTTAATACTTTAAAAATATAAAAATCATATTTTTATCACTTTAAAAATATAAAGATCATACCTTTTACCAAATAAAAATCCTATCTTCACTTTTTAAAGTTTAAAGATTTCACCTTTTTAAATTTTAAAATAAATTCAGTTTTTCAAACTTTTCAAAAATCGGTTTTTAATCTCTTTTTTTAAAAAAAATCAGTTTTTAAACTTCTAAAAATACAGTTTTTAAACTTATAAAAATACAGTTTTTAAACTTATAAAAATACAGTTTTTAAACTTATAAAAATACAGTTTTTAAACTTATTAAAAAATACAGTTTTTAAACTTATTAAAAAATACAGTTTTTAAACTTATTAAAAATACAGTTTTTAAACTTATTAAAAAATACAGTTTTTAAACTTATAAAAATACAGAATAAAAATAAAACAAATAAATTAAAAAAAAAACGACTTACAGGGGGGGGGGGTTTCGCAAATCGTCGGAGGGGGTGCCTGGGGGTCGCTGAGGTGGCGGTCAGCGTTAGGGTTCGGCGGCGGCTTCTCTAACGCGGCGCAGGAGGTCAGGCGGGAGGGGGTTTTCTCGAGGCAGGGGAAGAAGAAAGAAAGGGGCGGCAGCAGGCGATCGTTGGCCAGAGGAGGGGGATAGGGCGGTGGGGCACTGGTCCCTGGCGGCGTCGAGAGCATCGCGGGTTTCCGCGATTCGCTTCCTCCCCTTTTTTTTTCTTTTTTTGAACGGGATCTGAAACTAACGGGGGGGGGGGGGCCAGAGTATAAGAAGGGAGGAGAAAGTTTTTTTTTTATTATTTTATTATTTTTAAAAGTTGACTTTTACATACGACCTCGAAACGAGGCCCACCGCCTGTCGTCCCTAGCGTTTTACCCCCATTCCGAACACAATGGGATATGTATCGCAAGCTGATTCGATCGTTACAATCAGTTTCCGTTAAATTTACATTTAAATCAATATATTGAATTTTAAACGTACATTTCAAATTACCGGGGTCACATACTAACTAGAAAAATTCCAGAAAAATATTTTCTAGCTTCGTATTGACGATACGGTCCTAACAAAACTAGTTTCGTCGAATTCTGAGACCGTTTGAAAAATGGCCAATTTCCAGTCGATTTAAAATCAACTGAAATGGTCAAACGCGTTTTCCTTAGCCACGCTCACATATTGATTCGAAAAATTATGAAATTTGAAACCTAGCAATAACTTGACACTGCGGATCCAACAAAAGTGGTTTCGTCGAAATCCGAGGTCGTTTGCAAAATGTCCATTTTTAAGGGCCTGAATTCCATAGCGACTATTCAGAAATTTCAACTGGACATATCTTTTGATTCCCGCAATGAAATCTTGATTTGTCGGATTCGTTGGAAAGATATTCACTATTAGATTCCATTATTTTTGGTTTCACTAAAATCCGGATTGTTTTGCACCCGGTACATTCAATTGAAGTTTGAAATCGAATTATCGAACTACCGCGCCATTTTCAATTCTATTTATAATTATATATATAATTATTATATTCTAACGACGACGCGTATAATATATACGTTCGAATTATATTCAAAATAAATTTTCGTCGATATTATTTAAAATAATTCATTTTAAATAATCAAAATTCGCTAAAATTGCCAAAATAAAAATTTTAAACTGGCCCAGATTTTCGGGTTGTTACAATTCAATTCCAATTTAATATTTTAAATTGGAAAACTTTACTTTGAAAATTTTCCATTAAATCTTAATAAAAAGATTTATAAATTCCAAATCATATCTTCACTATTAATTGGGCTAAAGAACGTTTGTTATTTAAAATACTGTTCACGATAAACCCAAAATACCTTTCATTTCCATTCCAATTAAATATTAATTAATTGGTAAACTTCACTCAATCTTAATTAAAAGATTTATTCTTTTTTCAAGTGGGTTCAAGAACAGTGTTAATAAAGACACCATTCACGATAAACCCAAAATCCAATTTGATATTAAATACAAGGCTCTGAATAGAAATTATATCGGCTTAGATTCAACATCAAATTATAAAGCCAACAAATATCGTATTGGGAATAACAATATATATATATCTATATATATCTTCCAAATTCCCATAACCATCTCCATATAATTACGGAATCCAATATCAAAATACTTTGAAGATTATTTCCATTCAAATCCATTCCAAATTATTCGTGGGAAAATTCTGGTTATTTTAAAACCCATTTTTTCAATCCAAATTATTTATAAATAATTGGATTATTATTCTAGTTATTAACAAGTTCATTTCGATAAAAATATATTTTTATCTTTTCAAACTTGGGATTTTTCATCCAAAATCTTTCCAAATCATTAATTATGATTTTACATAATTTTTCCATATTTTTACTAATTTTATTGATGCCCTTACGGTCGGTTTCCAATAACGGCCACCGAACTGCATCCACAGCGACCTTTTCTGAAATTGGTTTAAACAAACCTTAAAATCTAACCATTAGATTTAAAATCTCTTATATTCATTTGAAAGCTCTTTTCGATACGAACCCAACGGTTTCAATTTTAAGAGAATCCGACAGTCGAATCTCCCGTTACGTCCATTTGAAGTTAATGGTTGAAATTCGCGAACGGTCGCTGCGCGGCGCGTTCTATTCAAACCATTTAAATGTATATATAAATATATATATATATATCGTCGATTCCCATTTAAAACGTATTTTATAAATTGTTTTAAATTCGTTTTAAAAACGATTCCAACTTCCATTTCAATTTTACATCAAAATTGAATATTCCATTACATGACAATTTTATACAGTGCATATATAAGCTAAAACTAATATTTTTAGCGAATAAATAATTTTTTCAATACATGACCATTTTATATATCGCATATACATGTTAAAAATAATATTTTTAACGAACGAATATTTATTCTATATCATGACCATTTTATATATCGCATATACATGTTAAAAATAATATTTATTATATATTATGACCATTTTACGTATCACATATATATTATTTATACAACACATATATATATATTATTCACATCGCATTTATATTTTTTTATTCACATTGCATATATTTATTCACATTTCATATATATATATTATTTACATCTCATATATATATTTTATTCACATCGCATATAAATATTTTATTCACATTTCATGTATATTTTATTCATATTTCATATATATATATATATATATTATTTACATCTCATATATATATTTTTTATTTACATCACATATATATATTATTCACATTTCATATATATATATTTTATTTACATCTCATATATGTATATGTATATTTTATTTACTTCATTTCATATCACAATCACAACAAAATACAGTTAATTAAATCGTCCATGGTTTGTGGACGAGGGAGGTGAGCTAACAGGCACCGTGTACAATTTATAATGGTTAAAACTGATAAAAATCAATACTGGTAGTTCATATATGCAGTTATAAAATAAATAACTGTACAAAAAGTTTAGTGAGAGAATTCTCACATTCATTTCCACACCTCCTAAATTCGTAGCTAGCTCCAAACTCATTCCAGTTGATTTCATTGTGAAGTGCTCGTCGACGCGGTTTCAACGGATCTGAAATCGTTTGATTCTAAGTTCATTTGCAAAAGATATAGGGGTTTATACATTGAATGATTAATAATGTCATTAACAAATAAATTTAATTATTATTTTGCTTAACCCTTGTTTAACGAATTCATCTCGTCTTCTTCCTGCTTCTGTTTTTTTTTCATGCTTCAGGTTCAACCCTTAGGGCTTCAATTCGCCGACCATCCCCTTAACCGAAGCGCGATCAGAAGTGCGCCCGACGTCGGTCTTCCCCCACGCTCCCCACGTGCCGAATCTAGTGCTACTCGCACCCATCTCGAGGCTAGAAAACGCTTTCGAAAGTTGCCAGTTTGAGCTCGGATTTTGGCCACTTTAAGTCGAAATTTCAGATCATATCTGTACGATATTGAAGAGTAAACTAATTTCTACAACTTTCCTTTGGATTTCATAATTTATTTCGGTCTAGATTGCAAATGATTAACGAATGAAAATTGTAGAATATCGGCCATTAAACCGAAACTGGCGGCACGGTGCATAGTGAGAATAGGGTTTGACCGATTCTTTTAGGGTTTAGAGATTATATACTATTTATTTAATATTATTTTAATTTGTTTATTATTATTTTAATGGTCCGAACTCCAAATCAAACCCGACGACTGTCGTCCCTAGCTAAATACCCCCATTCTGGACATAATGGAATATATTTCGTAAGCTAATTCGACCGTTTCGATCTTTTTTCTTTAAATTAAAATATAAATCAATATATATTGAATTTAAACATGCATTTTCATTTACTAGGGCCATATACTGACTCAAAAATTATAGAAAAATAAATCTAGCTATGTTTTGACGATACGGTCCTAACAAAACTAATTTCATCGAATTTGGAGACCTTTTGAAAAATAGACTTTTCCCAGTCGATTAAATTCAAACTGAAATTACCAAACACGTTTAAATTTACCACGCTCACATATTAATCCCAAAAATTATGAAATTTGAAACCTAACAATAATTTGACATTCTAGATCCAATGAAAGTGGTTTCATCAAAAACGAAGGTCGTTTGCAAAATGGCTATTTTTAAGGGCTTTTATAATATTAAAATATAGATAAATTCCATAGCAACTATTTTAAATTTTAAACTGGACATAACTTTCAATTTGTATTATGAAACAAGGATTTTTCACATTCGTTAGAAAGATATTGTTAAACAGATTCAAATATTTCTGGTTTTACTTAAATCCGATTTATTTTGAATTCTATATATTCGATTGAAGTTTAAAATCGAATTTTCAGACTACCGCACCATTTCGAACTCTATTTATAGTTAAAATAAATTTAATCGTTCTAACTTCGTTTTAAATAAGTTTCTGGTCGTTTTTATTTAAAATAGATCATTTTAAATAATCTAAATCCATTAAAATAGCCAAAATAAAAATTTTAAATTGGTTCCAAAATTATGGGTTGTTACACTGGACACTGGGATTTTGGAGCTCAAACTCCTACGTTTCGCACCCAAATCGAAGCGCCAGGACAGGTGCGAGTTGCCTGAAGTTCAGGGCGTCGGAGGAGGTCATGTAGGCGCTTCTGGTGGCAGGTTCTGATCGTGGACAGGGTGCTCAAGGAGGCAGCAATGGTGGAGTTTGGTTTTGAATGAATTGGGTTCGTAGTTTCAGGAGTACACGAAGAAGAAGAGCTGGTTTCTTTGATTAAGGGTAAAAAGGGAATTAAATTAAATAGTTATTATTTAATTATTCAACAATGTATTTAATGCTATAACTTTGTCATACGAGGTCGGAATTCTACCATTTCAGTTACGTTGCGATCATGACAACGAACGCTACAACATGGAACTGACCAGAACGGAAGTAGAGCTAGTTGAATTTTGAGCTAAATTGAATGTTGTTTAATCTAATTGAAAACAGAAATTCAGAAATAAAGACTGACGGGGTGAAAACCAATATGAGAACTCCTTCTCACTAAATTATATTTTATCATGTTATTGTATTCATGTATAAAAATATATAAAATTGCCAATGTAGATTTTTTCAATTTCAATCATTATAAATTGTATATGGTGCATGTTAGCTCACCTCCCTCGTCCATAGACCATGGACGATTTAATTGATTGTATTGTGTGTTGATTGTGCTGATGAAATGTTTAAAATATTAAAAGTAATTTAATATTATTTTGTGGTAGTTGAAATTAAATTATAAATATCTATTTATAATTTAAACAGTGAAAATTAGCTAATTAGAAAAATAATTCAAATCGAATTAGAACTAGTTAAATTTATTAACTAGTGATTATTTTGAATCGACTATTGTTGTTTGGAAACCCTGCACGGGCCGGGGACGATAATTTGTCCACATCTCCCCTGAATATAATTTTATGTCAATTGATGGCTGACAAGCTGTGATGAGCGTAATATATTTATTTTAATGCTTATACAGTTGTAAATTGCACTCTGGATGATGTTTGAATGTTTAATGATTATTTATCATTATTGTTGTATACATGTGATGTATGAAATCCATATAAATGAAATTATATGGTAATTGATTGAGTCGCAATTCGATTCAGAAATAACGAATATTTTAAAATAATATTCAATAAAAGAATCAAAATAGGATTTTGATGTTCGATTTTGGATGGAGACAAAAATATAAAAAAAATATTAAGTCGTGTTAAGAAGAGATACGCCATTTTAACTCGAACGGATTTTTATATCGATTTTATTCTTTTTATAATGAATATCGAAAAGAATTGATTTCTAAACCTGATATATTGAAAATATTATCATTTTAATATTATATTGATATGGAATATTCAATTTTGATTTAAAATTGAAAATTGAAGTTAAAATCATTTTAAAATGAATTTATAAATAATTTATAAATAAATTTTAAATAGAAATCGATGATATATATATTATATATACTTAATGGCCTGAATATAACGCGCCACGCAGCGGCCGTTCGCGAATTTCAACCATTAACTTCAAATTGACGTAACGGGAGATCCGACCGTCGGATTCTCCTAAAACCAGAACCCTTGGATTCGTGTCGAAAAGAGCTTTCCAATAAATATAAGAGATTTGAAATCTAACAGATAGATTTTGAGATATGTCCAAATCAATTTCAGAAAAAGTCGCAATGGATGTAGCTCGGTGGCCGTTATTGGAAACCGACTACAAGGGCCTTATAAAAATTATTAAAAATATGAAGGAAAAAAATTGTGTAAGATCATAAAAAGTAATTACGAAAAATTTTGGATGAAAAATTCCAAGTTTGAAAAGATAAAAAATATATTTTTATCGAAATGAACTAGTTACTAACTAGAATAATAATCCAACAGTTTTTAAATTAATAAATTGGATTGAAAAATGGGTTTCTAAATAACCAAAATTTTACATTGAATAAATTGGAATGGATTTTAAATGGAAATTATCTTTGGAATATTTCGATACTGGATTTCGTAATTATACGGATATTATTGAGGAATTTAGAAGATATATATATATCGTTATTCCCATAACGATATTTTTTGGTTTCCGAAATTTGATATTGAATATAAGCCGATATAATTTCTATTCAGAGCATTGTATTTGATATCAAATTAGATTTGGGTTTGTCGTGAATGGTGTCTTTATTAACACTGTCCTTAAACCCAATTGAGAAAAGAATAAATCTTTTAATTAAGATTTAGAGAAGTTTCCCAATTAATTAATATTTAATTGGAATTGAATAAAAGAATTGGATTTTTGGGTTTATCGTGAATGGTATTTTAAATAACATTTGTTTTTTAACCCAATTAACGGTGAAGAGATGATTTGGAATTTATAAATCTTTTTATTAAGATTAATGGAAATTTCCAAAGTAAAGTTTTCCAATTTAATATATTAAATTGGCATTGAATGAAATTCGATTTGGTAATGATTGAGATGAGCTTCTGTGAAGGAAGACCGGTACTATACATGGAATTTAAAAGGCCATGTTGTTATCCCATTTATGTTATTAGTATGATACGGAAATTTATACAGATTATATATTGATCTGTTTTCCATGGAGATTCCATAGTTAATGGAAGTTGATTTGGGTTTATTGTGAACTGTGTTTCTAATGACATTGTTTCTTTAACCCCGTTAAAGACAAGATTAATTTTCCTAAACTTGAATGATCATAAAGTAATGTTTTAGATGATTAAAACCAAGATGGATTTTTAATGAATCTTTAATTAGATTGGAAAGTGAATGAGATAAATAAATTGGTCAAATAAGAGAAATGATTGAGAATGGAATACCACCAGTTTTACTCTAGGCGATAGTTAAATCTTTAATTAGATTCGAACGTGAAATGGTAATTAAATTTACCGATAACACCATGGGTGTTAGATATGGAGTATTACCAGTTTTACTCCACGGAATGAATATGTTGGGATTGGAAAATAAAATTAATGATTAATTCGATAAGGCTCGATAATCCCGACTAGTTAATAAACCTTGTTTTGATTAAAATGGTGAAAATATTTAACAAAATCTTTTGAAATGGATATCCAAAGGAAGATTAAAGAATAAGTTTAAAAGGATTTATCTTTGATAAAATTAATGGGAACCTTTCCCTAAAGATGTGAATATTTGAATAAAAGAATGTTCTGGATTGGAATGAGGCATATGATGTGTTTTTATAGAACTTGATTATTGATTATAAAATACGCTATTTATTCGGAAAGACCGGGTTTATTCCGTTTTGAATAACTGATACGACGATTAAACGTCGACGATGAAGACGGTGGTTGAAGACCGAAGAACTTCACATCGTACGCATGATTACTGATGCCTTGATTGGGCTGATCCCCTGAGACAAGGTAATAAGCGGTGATCGTCCAAACGTAATTGGAGATCGACTGGATATGCGAGGACCTCTCTCCTGTATTGGATATATGGGACGAGGAATAAGGTGCCTCCGGTTTCGTTCAGACCCAGAACGGACTTGTAAATGGATGTATGTCTGACAATGGATTTCATTCTATGCTAATTGATTTCTATTAAATATATATATATATATCTGTTTGGTGGCGGAGAATTTATTCTCTTGCTTAACACCCTTCTCTGAGACGTACGAGCTTAGAGGTTATATATTGATAGACATCAGTTGCATGGAGTGAATTGTCAGTGTGGCATGCTGAGATGCAAATGATCAAAGCTTTTGTTGAAAAGCAAAGTCATGTGGATGATGATCAAAGCACGACTTTAATTACCAAAGCTTTGTGTATAGCGTTAATTCGCGAGCTTCACACCCCAGTATGTACCAGAAACGGGATGAGGAACCGCAGGGAGTGCATGCGTTTCTTTTCAGCTAGGATTGATGTCATGGTTTGGAGCCCAGACATTTTACTTATGTGGTTGTTGGAAAGCGAGGTACCTCGTATTTGAGTCCCTAGTGGCTCTAGATGGACGAGATAATGACCATATTTTATTCCTCATTGGGAAGGGAAACGTATTGTTCAGGAATTGCCAATCCACTAAAGTAAGTGTGGACCGGCCCTTCCAGATTCCAGGTGCAGTTGTGGCTGAATCCTGAGACATCGTAGGCTAGATTGTCTCGAATCGAAAGGAAGATCCCTTGCCTTGGTTCATGACGGAAATCCAATTTCCAATATGACATTGTGCGGTTCTGATTTTAAAACTTGTATGGCGACATAATATATGGTACCTATGTCGTCTATGATTGATACATTAATATTTGAAGTTGATTTTGAACTATGCACTTATAGTAAAATCAAAATGATTTGTTTTAAACGTACCAAGCATGTTTGGCTATTATAAGGGAAAACTCTATCTTCCGGCTTGCGATGCATTGTGTGATGGGACCTGAGTCTTATAATAGCTTCATTTTTCCAAAACGCATTGCGTTGTTTTATTTTAAACTGAGATTCATGTGGAGTAAACCCGTTACATGTTATACGGCATGGTCCCATGATTTCCCAACTTTTAAAGTAAAGATTTAATAACTGTTTTATTTCTCACACCAGTCCCATGACTAACTCGGAGTCTATTGTTTCTACCTAAACTCTGGGTTCCCTTATTTTCCACACGGGCAGCTAGTAATTTTGGTTTTCACGGATATTTCTTTTCCCAGGATCCTGGATTTACAGCTAGAGCTATATTCGGAAAGCTTTGTATCCGTGTATTTCTTTCGGTTGTGCTAGTCGATGTATTTTTGCTATACATTGTATTTATACATTTAATTTTCCGCTGCTATGTAATTTTAATCTCTAATATTGTATTCCTAATATGGGATATTTATTCATACTCTGGAATATTCATGTACTCTGATGTAAATTTTTGTAATAAAAATGAAATTTTCTACTATTTTAGTTCTGATGCGTCATGTTCTCAAAGCAATCCATCCTTTTCTGGCTCTTTGGAGATCGGAGGATTTCGGATCGTCACTATTTTTACCCAATCAACAAACCCTCCCTACTGCTGCATTTCTAAGATTTTTACTAGGTATTAAACAGATCCCGCTTACAAAACCCTGCAAACTCGCAAACTCTGGTCTTGTTTAATCCTATACTCAATCCCTAGACTGATCTATATCCTCTAGATCAGATTTTCTCCTAGCTACGAACCCAAAGCTAGTAACGCCTAGTTATTACAAACACTAAAAAATTTCTAGTTAAAACCCTATAACTAGATGATCTAGTTTTGCAGACAAACTAGAAAACTGACCGACGATAATACAAGAGTTCAAAACAAAACAAAAATAAAACAAAAACCTAGTTTTAAATTTGAAATTGACTTAGCCCTAATCCCTTAAGAAATAGTAGGGCTTAAGTGGAAAAAAATGGCAATCCCCTTTGCTCTCATTTTATCTCGTTCCTTTTTCTTTGAACATGGCTGCGGCTCAAAGGAATTAGGGTTTTATGTGAATTCCAATATCTCGATCAGATGTTCTTTGGTTTGGTTCTCTATTTGCTTCGAATCAAATGATGCTCGACAACTTCCTCTTAGTCAATCAATTTGGGATTGCTCTCGATCGAAACCAAAAAAGTGAGTTCTCTAATTTTGTAACGACCCACAAATCCGTACCATTTGAATCGACTGAATACAACACACGTACAACTCAAATTTGCACGAAAATACGAATCATTAATAGAAAGAGGTTAGAGGATGAGAAATAGAAAGATACAAAATTAGAATAGAAGAAAATAGATAGAAGATCGAACCGAACAACAACACAGAGTCTCACAGTCGCAGCGGAATAAAATATAATGTATTAATAATCAATTTGAAATACAAACTGTAATTTCACTTACATACATCATTAGAGTACATCACATATACAATATAGCGGAAATAAACTCTAAATATCTAATGTTGAAGCCTCCTTCTCCAAGCTCCTCCAGATAAATCTGTTAAATCCTGAACTATTGGACTTCTCGTAAAATTTTGGGCATCCAAGAGTTTAGGGAAAACATAGAAGAATAAACTCTGGGTCAATCATGAGACTGTGTGAGTAAATGATTAAAAACGGTTTGATTTTATAAACGATATCTCATAAGACCATGCCGTATAACACGGAATAGGTTTTTCACTTATTAGAATCCAGAACAATTTGGTTTAACTTTTCAAAAACATTTTGAAAGAAAAGATAATCGTAAGACCGATCCACATATAAACATGGATGGTTTTTATCTTACGATAATCGAAAATATTTTATATCAAAACTCTTCTAATATTATAATAGTGTCTAAATACAAATAAATAGCAATCTAGTAGAATGCTTGCATCTCCCGCTCTACATATATAGTATACAATCAAAGCTATAACGTCCCGTAACTTTTACGGTATTATAATTAATCTATTTAAGTATTTAAATAGTGATTTAGAGAATTAAATGGTCGTTTAATTAAATAACTTTGAATATTTAATTAATATAAATAAGAGAATAATATATTTAATTTTGAAATAATCGGAATTAAGTTGAATTGACAATATTGTGGGAACTGGACAATTCAAAATATATAATTCAGTTTAAAATTGAATTACGATAACGAATACATTATTTAAACAAAGTTTGAACGCATAATTATATTATAAATATAATCAAGTTTGAAATGGCGCTGCAGTTCGTAATTTGGTGATTCGAACTTCAATTGAATATATAGAATCCGTTTTAAATCGGATTTCTATGAAATAAGAAACGATCGGAGCAGGTGAAGTATATTTTTCTAATGGAAGAGAAAAATCTCGATTTCGTCGTGTGGATTTTGATTTATGTCCAAATCAAATTTTAGAAAAGTCGCTATGGATTTCCTTTGAAATTTATAAATATATATTTATATTATAAAAGGATTTTATATATAAATCGAATATCGGCATAACTGGAAATTTTGAAATATCGAGTTATAAATTCAATTGGAGCTATATGATATTCTATTGTGAATATATACAATAATATAAATTTATTTATATTTAATGTAATTGTTTTTAAATATATTTATATATTTAAATGGGTTATTTAGAGCTTTAAAAATAGCCAGTTTTGTAAACGACCTCCGTTTTCGACGAAACTAATTTTGTTGGATCCGTAATATTAAATAATTGTTAGATTTCAAGTTTCGTGATTTTTGGGGTTAGTGTGAGGCCGTATGGATTTTTAATGTGAAAAACAGTCGTTATTTTGATGGTTAAAAATAAGTTGTGTGAGCAAACGGAATCGGAATTCGACGAAACCAGTTTCGTTGGGTCCGTAATATTGAACTCTACTTGAATGTCCATTTTCGTGATTTTTGGGTATTGTGTGTGATCATAAAGATTTTTAAACTATAAGTACAAACTGCGGTTGGATAAAAATGAATATTTAATCGAATATTAAATTATTAAAAACTACCTATAAATACTATAAACTATTCTCTAACCCTAGATTATTCATTTCAGCGGTCAACAAATTTCTGCCGCTAGTTCTTTCAATTTTTCAACCATGAAAATCGTTCTTCAAAAAATTCCAATAATTAGAATAAAATCCTATAATTCGAAGGAGATATATATTTGCAATCCTTTTGTCATCCTCTTCAATCCTATACTAATTTTGTTGAGTGCGATCTCGATTTCTAGAACTCGAAATCAACATAGCGTCCTCTAGGTATTAGCAAATGCGGAGATTTAAGCATCGAAACATGTATTGAGTGCTATAATGGTGTTTATGAGGTCGTTTGACTTTTGTGTATAATTTTTGGGAGGATTCGAGATTTAAAGGTGTCGACAGTGACCGTATGACCTGAGCGATGATGCACTGGGAGGAGTTATTCGAGTTTCATGAAAGTAGTGTAAGAAGATAGGGATTTCGAAGAGCAAGCTAATGGAAGCTGTGCAAGTTTTTATCATGAAGCAGTGAAGGGATGGTGGTAGTGTAAAGTCGCGTTAATGGCGTGGATGATTGCTGGAGTTCATGAATTAGCGGGAGGAAGAAAGGTTGGAGCGGGTCTGGGTACTTGAGAATGTGGTTAGGCCGACATTAAATTGGTAAAGCCCATTATACTTAAATCAAATTAAATAGGAATATAATTAGTATGTAAGTTTCAAATTCAATATCTCAATCATACATTATTAGAAATTGACGAAACAAGATCCGTTAGGATCGTATGGACGAGGACTACACCCTGGAACTGACTGGAGTGAATTGGAGCTCATCACGATTTATACTGAAATAAATTGTCCATCTGAATCAAAGATAGTTAATCGTTATTTAATGATAACTGTCCAATGTGAGTAAAACTCACCAACTCTACCAGTTCATATTTTTATAACATATATTTAGAACTGATAAATGATGATTGATTGCTGTGTATTGACTGTTTGGTTGAACTGCTAAGTAATTGGTTGAAATTATAGATTTGGTTATATATATATATAAATAAATAAATAAACATATATAAATTGATTCTGTTTAGCAGAATATTTCATAGTGAAATGAAATTGATGTTAATTATATTGTTTAACATCTGTGGATGCAGAGAAACAGGTTTGTATAAATTGATGTTAATTTTATTGTTTTTCATATATTGTAATATATGATGTGATATATAATCTATGTGATTACGTGTGTTGAATGATATCGATCATAGTTATTTGGGTATTTTAAATACCGTAAGAAATACTGGAATGTAGAAAAAGGGATTTTCAAAATGTATTTTGAAAATAAAGTATTTATACAAAATCAATGGATTTTATATATAAAAGGAAAATATTTGTGAAATAAATATAAAAGGAAAATATTTGTGAAAACAAATATAAAAGGAATTTTTTTGTGAAAACAAATATAAAAGGGAAATATTTGTGAAACAAATATAAAAGGGAAATATTTGTGAAACAAATAGGAAAGGAAATATTTGTGAAACAAATAGGAAAGGAGATAGTTAGAAAATAAATAGAATTGAATAGGAATTATTTATTTAGAAAAATAAACAGAGTTATAAAAGGAAATATTTATTTATGAAATAAATAGAGTTATAAAAGGAAATTTTAAATGAGATTTAAGTGTTAGAAATAAAATGGAGATTTCGTATGAATAATTCTATAAATAGAAGTATAAATAGAATTTGGAAATGGGATACTATTTTGAAATACGAAGTCAAACTTAATGGAGTTAATCGATTAAAGTTAATCGAATTAGAATTAATCGATTAGAGTTAATCGAGTTAGAGTTAACTGAAAGGAGTTAATCAAGTGGAGTTAATCGATTAAGTTAATCAAAATAGAGTTAATTGAATAGAGTTAATCGAACAAGAGTTAGTTGAATATTATTTATTCGAATAGAGTTAATGGAATTACAGTTAGTCGAATTAGAGTTATTTGAATATAGTTTATTCGAAGAAAGATTTATCGAATAAGGTTATTCGAAGAAGAGAATTAATCGAATATAGTTTATTCGAAAAGAGGTTATCGAATATTAGTTATTTGAAAAGAGGTTATCGAATATTAGTTATTAGAAGAGAGACTATCGAATATTAGTTATTCGAAAGGTTAATCGAATATTAGTTATTCGGATGGAGTAATCAAATATAGTTATTCTAAAGGAGTTATCGAATATAGTTTATTCAAATAGAATTAAAGGAGTTATCGAATATAGTTTATTCGAATAGAGTTAAAGGAGTTAATCGAATAGAGTTAAAGGAGTTAATCGAATATAGTTTATTCGAATAAAGTTAAAGGAGTTAATCGAATATAGTTTACCGAATAGAGTCAAAGAATTTATCGAATATAGTTTATTCGAATAGAGTCAAAGGTGTTATCGAATATAGTTTATTCAAATAGATGGAAAGGAGTTAATCGAATATAGTTTATTCGAATAGAGTTAAAGGAGTTAAGCGAATATAGTTTATTCGAATAGAGTTAAAGGAGTTAATCAAATATAGTTTATTCGAATAGAGTTAAAGGATTATTCGAATATAGTTTATTCGAAAGGAGTTATCGAATATAGTTTATTCGAATAGAGCGAAAGGAGTTAATCGAATAGAGTTTATTCGAATAGAGTTTATCAAAAAGGAGTTATCAAATAGTTTATTTGAAAGGAGTTAAAGAATATCAGTTATTCGAAAGGAGTTATCGAATATCAGTTATTCGAAAAAGAGTTAATCGAATATAGTTTATTCGAAAAGGAGTTAATCAAATACAGTTTATTCGAAAGGAGTTAATTGATGAGAGTTAATCGATTAGATTTAATCGGATAGAGAATCCAATATAGTTAATTCAATAGAGTTAATCGAATAGAGAATCAAATATAGTTAATCCAATAGAGTTAATCGAATAGAGTTAATTGAATAGAGTTAATCGATTAGAGTTAATCAAATAGAGAATCCAATAAAGTTAATCGAATAGAGTTAATCAAATATAGTTATTCGAAGAGAGATTATCGAATATAGTTTATTCGAAGAAAAGAAAGATTATTGAATATAGTTTATTTGAAGGAAAGAGTTATCGAATAGAGATTATTCGAAAGAGATTTACGTAAGGAAGTTTGTTAAAGTTTTGGAAGGTGAACTTTGTCTATTTCGAAGTTAGAAATGTTGTTCAGTTAAGGTCTAAGAGGTAATTATACCCCCAATTTGATTCACTTCGTTTTAACTAAGGAATGGTTAAGGTTTGATAGTGAAGATTGGCTAAGTGAATTTAGTTAATGAAGGTAATAGTTTGAGTTGGCATAGCGATGTTTTATTTAAACATCTGCTTAAATCCAATGGAAGAGTTTTGAATTTTTTTTCAAAATAAGAATCAGAAATGTTTTCTAATATAGAAAATAAGAAAGGGAAGTAAACATGGAAAAGTTCTCCAATAATTAATATCGTATATTTTCTACATTTAGAAAAATAGAATATATATATATATATATGGAAACTGGAAATGGAGAATGAATAAATTAATGATAAATTAATTTAAGTGATAAATGTTCAATGATGATCGATAGATATAATTTCCATCTGGAAATAATATCATTGGTTGCACGCGTGTTTTTCTTTGATAGTTAACTCACCGACAATCGAAGTTTTTAACCATTTTTCCGTCGTCAATATGGAGAGACCGGGATCAGATTCATTATTTGAAAACCACTCTGTATGGGCGTTAGCGTTACGATCAAATATGATGAAGAAAATTGAAGACGGAGTTATGCGAGGGCTGTCCTGTTTAAAGAACAGTGCCTTCAGTCTATCCAATCCCAGGACGACCTATGGAAGAATGTCTGTCAGAGTATATTTAATGGATCGCGTAAGTTGATCTTTTTACACGTATTTACATTTAGTGGCAGAGGAATTCGTTTTTCTTAGCTGTATACCCGTTGTATTTTTGGGGTAATCAATTTGTGATTTGGCGGGTATGACGATGTGACATTCAAAGTGAATAATTGTGTGATCTGTCAGAGATAAGCGTGGCCTCTAGCCTCACAACCGGGAAGTGACAAAAGTCGGGCAGGCAGCATGGCTAAGTGGTTGGCTGCCAAGTAGGGTGTATTATCACCTATCTAGAGATATTCATTTCATTCTTTAATCTATTCGACGCTGTCCCATTTGGGAAACGGTTGCTGATCCCAACTGTTGGTGATATACATTCGATACACTCAAGCTAAATGAGTGGTCGGTCATGTGTGGCCGGGTTGCAAGATGTTCTTTTTGAACCTAGTGTATTCATCTCTAGAGGTACACTATCGGAAGGTAGTTCGATACCTTGTCATAGTTGGAAATCCATTACCCAATAAGTGCCCGTGGTTTTGATTGTATACTATATATACGAAACGTGAGACGAAAGCGTTATGCAAGATGATTATTATATTGTGGTTGATAGACACTATTATAATATCAAAAGAGTTTTGATATAATATGTAACGACCCGTATTCTACGCATCATAGGACCGTAGAACATTTATTTCTTTCACATATGAAGTCGTATGGACATGTAACTTTGGGAGACGACTATTGGGGTCATTTCCCATGTTCATGATTTTTCCCGATTTTTAAATGACCATTTTACCCCTAGTTTGTACTGTTTTGACCATAACTTTTGACTGGAAAGGAATTTTGACCTGAAACCACTTCCATTGGCTCCGGATGATGGTTTACAATTCCGTAGAGTGGTCACATTAGCCAAACGGACTCACCGTTTAAGAGATATGGCTGAAACAAGTTTCAGATGGTGAAAAACAGCTTAATTGGGCTTAACCGGGTGATTAACAGCTAGGCCCAATGGGGGATTTCGGGATTAGGGTAAGGAGGAGGCTGAAATCAGTTAGAGAACGATCTTATCCTCAATTCCCAGCTGCCACTTTCTTTCTTGCAACCCTAGCAATGGCCTCCAACACCCAAATCACCTTCTAATCACTTTCTAATCAAGTTTTGGCTTAATCTACATCAAATTAAGGAGAGGAAACACAAAAGCAAGGCTAGAGCTGCTGTTAGACATCAGTATTCGCCCAAATCAGCAAGGTTTCAGTTCTGAGAATTTCGTTTGTGGCCAAGGTGAGTGATTAGCATCGTTTTGACACTAATTACAGATAATTAAGGGTGATTAGTGAAGATTAGCGAATTTATACACTGATAAATTCTGGAAAAATATCTATAAATTCGAAAATAATATTTTATGCCTCTGGTAGAAATTTGGGTTAATTTGGTTAAGTTCTGTTAACCCTATGATTAGTTTTACTTAAACATGCTTAAGGGAAAATAAGGGGTTTTGGGTATATTTGATCCATTTTGACATGTAAATTCATTGTTTTTCTGTTTGTGGTTAGTTTGCTATGTTGCTATGACTGTTTGACATGATTTGTGATTGATTAGTATAGTCAGATTTGTCGAAAACGTCGTCGAATGGCGTAAACAAGTTGCTGGAAAAAGTTGCAGAAAGTTGTGCAGGGTTTCGGATCGGATCGGATATGGGCTCGGATCGGATTGGAGACCTGGGCAAGGAACCCGACCCGAACTGGAGTCTGGCACAAAAGAGGCTTGGCAAAAAGGAAGGCCATGTTGGTTAAACTGGGGATCAGATCGACTTAGGGACGAAGGGCTCGGATCGGAACTTGACACTTGGGAGAACTGGCAAGAAGGAAGGCCACGCTAATTGAACTGGGATCGGATCGGATGAAGGAGGAGGGATCGGATCGGAGCACGTGATGAACGAGGGAGCGGATCGGAGCGGAAGCACGAACTGGAAGGGAGATGGCACACGACCCGGAGGAGGACACCCGACCCGAACCGATACAATGCTGGAAACCCGAACCGAACCGCTACAGGGGAGGACAACACACCGACCCGACTCAGAATGGACACCCGACCCGAACTGATGGCTAGGAGGGAAACCCGACCCGACCCAGTATTGACCAATAACCCGAGATGCAAAGGTAGTCCAATATGGGAAGTTAGAGCTCAGGATCCGGTTGGGAACCGATGAGTTCACTTCATGATTGGGTTTTGCTGCGGGACGTGTGCCAAGGGGCAGTCGATGTTTATGACTTTGGATCACTATGTATGGGAAGTATGTAAACGGATTCAGGGCTGCAGTGGCCTAGGTACGACTAAAGGGCTATAAACCAATGAAGTGGGGTCATTTGTAAAGATTTGGTCATGACTCCATGTGGTAAGCTTGGTAGTAGCAGTAGTTGTACAAGTTGAACTCCATCACTACTTCGATGGGTCTAGTGATTGACAGTGGTGGACATCGTATGCTTTACGCACTGAGTGAGAGATGTGAGGATGGTTGCTATGGTTGATTTGTTTGCTATCATTATGACATGCACACCCCACCCCGTACTCTTTACACTATTTATTATGGCACCTTAGAGTACTGTACGGTATGTGGTACTAACTCTTTGGTTGCAAGTCTAGGTTCAGGTATGGTTTAGTATACCTGTTATTGTTCTGTTTAGATGCTTATCGCTCATACTAGGCTTTATGTCTGACCCAGAGTTTTATGTCTCCTCTTATTACTCTGGGTGCTCACACGAGCAGACTAGATACAGGTTAGCTGGTGATGCACGGGTAGATGATCCGGAGACGAGCAGGAGGCTTCCACGTAATATATATATAGTATTCTCCCTGTGTTGTTGAAGATCACTACTTGGGCATTAGTGGTGCATCTTCTACTTTAGCTTTCTTTTGTTTAGAGACAGTAAATTTGGAAAGTTGTAATAAGCTGTATTTGGATTTCCGTTGCTCTGATGTTGATTTTAGTTATCAGCTTATGCACTGTCTCACCTGTTTTATGTCAAGTATGTTATTATTATTATATTTTACTCCATGCGTTGTGAGACATTCTACAGGTTCTTGATCAGTTCGTTCCCTTCTTTCCTTTCTCCTGACGACCGTCCCGTGCTAGTCGGGTATGTGTACAGCGCACTTTCGGAGGAAATGCAGGCTGGTGTGGGGCGGGCCGTCACACTTGGTATCAAAGCTCTAGGTTGCGTAGTTAACCTAGGGAAGTTAGCAGGGAGAGATAATATACATATACGAGAGAGCGTATTTGTGATTATTTTGGTTTTTAAAAGCTATATATATATATACTATTAGTAGTATAAGAATGAAGTCGTGCTGCACTAGCACCACTATGGGGTCGTTAATCGTTTCCTTTTACAGATTGACGATGAGCCGATATGTTAGTGGTACCGGTAGAGGGGCCAATAATGGGAATGCTGCTGACATGAGGACGATGTTTACTGACCTCATGAGAGAGATGCTTAGGGACGTGCAGAGGGCAGCTCCCAATGGTGGAAATGGTGGTGGTCCAATAGTGTAGGCACCGAGGGTCGACTTTGCCAAGCTGAACAAGGATTATACTAGTCTTGGTGGGAAGCCGTTTCACGGAACGGAGTCGGCCACGGATGTTCAAGATTGGTTGGATAGTTGCGAACGTATCCTCGAGGATTTGGGTATCGAGGATGCGATGGAGAGAAAGCTAGCGTCCCGTCAGCTGCAAGGGCGGTCAATGAATTGGTGGAATGCTATAAAGGCAGCTACTCCCGAAGATCAGATTACTTGGGAGCAGTTTAAAGCTCGCTTTAGCGAGAAGTTCATTCCAGCTGCTCAGAAGTCAGTGCTGTTTAAGAAATTCTTGGAGCTCAAGCAGAATGGCAGAGCTATATCGGAGTATATTGCTGAATTCGACACTTTGTCAAAATATGGGTTATCTCTTATTGATACTGCCGAGAAGAAGAATGAGAAATTCATAACTGGTTTGGATCAGTACTTGGGGGAAAGGCTTATTAACCACATCGATGAGACGTTTGAATCAATTGTGGGGAAAGCATTGAGATCAGAAAGTCTCTACCCTAAGCTGAAGACTGAGGTTGCATCCGCAGATGAGCCAAAGCCACAAACAAGTAGTGGAGGCAAGGGTGGTTCCCAAAATAAGAGAAAGCAGAATCAGATAAGGATGGCCAGAAGAAAAAGAATAAGTAAGATGTTGAGTGCTTCAGCTGTGGTAAGAAGGGCCATATGCTAGTAATTGTCGGGCCAAGCTAGCGGACAGGAAGTGCTTCAACTGTGGCCAAATCGGACATCACAAGGACAAGTGTCCGCAACCCCCCAAGAAAAGCAAATGGTGAAAGCCTACGCCCTTAATGTTATTCCTTCTTCGCGAATGCCCCAACTGCGGCGGAGAAGGGAAAGAATGTCGTCATTCAAGGTATGCTTTCTGTTTATGATGTTCCTGTTAGAGTTTCGTTTGATACCGGGGCTTCCAGTTCTTTCATATCTAGTGACCTGGTAGATAGGTTGGGATTGGAGCCCGAGATTGTCGATAGATCTTTAGTAGTGATGAACCCGATTGGTGGTTCGACTAGCCTTAGCATGATTTGTCGTAATGTGGTCTTATCGAGTCATGGATGCATGTTTGTTTGGGACTGCTTTGTTTTGGGCTTTACTGGGTTTGGCATTATTTTGGGAGTAGATTGGCTCCGAAGATACGGGGTGGTGGTAGACTGTGAGGGCTTTTTGGTGACAGCTAGAGTGGATGATGGGCGGAGGATAGTGTTTGGTGGTCTACCCAGTGAGGGGGTATTGGCTAGTTTTCTAAACTCCCTCGACATTCCGCATAGTGAGTTGTCAGGTTTGCCCGTGGTTGGCCAGTATCCGGATGTTTTCGAAGAAGTGACCGGGCTTCCACCACACCGAGAGATTGAGTTCCGTATTGATTTGGTAAAAGATGCCAGACCTATAGTGATGCCACTTCGTCGTATGGCACCAAGGGAGCAGCGAGAGCTCGAGGTGCAAGTCAGCGATCTTTTGAAGAAGGGATTTATCAAAAGGAGTGTTTCTGAATGGGGAGCACCAGTTGTGTTTGCTACTAAGGCGGATGGTTCCCTTCGTTTGTGTGTAGACTACCGCGAGTTGAATAAAGTGACGAGGAAGAACAAGTATCCTCTACCGCGGATAGATGATTTGTTCGATCAGTTGAGTGGCGCGAGAGTATTTTCTCAGTTGGATCTCGCGACAGGTTTTCATCAGCTTAGAGTGGAAGCTGAGAGCATAGCTAAAACGGCATTTCGAACGCCGTTTGGATTTTATGAGTGCTTGGTCATGCCATTCGGGCTGACCAATGCCCCAGCATATTTTGTGGATCTTATGAATAGGGTATTCAGAGATCAGTTGAATAGGTTTGTCCTTGTGTTCGTTGATGATATTTTGGTCTATTCGAGGACAGAGGAAGAACACAAGGAACATTTAAAAATAGTGATGGAGGTGTTGAGAAAACACCAATTGAAAGCAAAGTTTTCTAAGTGTCACTTCTGGAGGAGGGAAGTGAGGTTCTTGGGCCATGTTGTATCAGAGAATGGTATTGCCGTGGACTCACCGAAGGTGGCTACGGTACAGGATTGGCCTACGCCCAAGAATGCAACAGATGTAAGAAGTTTCTTGGGGTTAGCTGTATATTATCGTAAGTTTATCCAAGGTTTCTCCAAGATAGCAGCACCATTGACCCAGTTGACCAAGAAGAATCAAGCTTTTGTCTGGGATGAAAGGTGCGAGAATTCATTCAAGATTCTAAACGACAAGTTGACATGTGCACTAGTGTTAGTCATTCCTAAGGGGAATGAAGAGATGACGGTATACACGGATGCATGTGGTACCGGACTGGGTGCTGTATTGATGCAAGGCGGTAGGGTTGTAGCTTATGCAAGTCGGCAATTGAAACCGCACGAGAGAAGATACCCTACCCATGATTTGGAATTGGCAGCGATTGTGTTCGCGTTAAAGATGTGGAGACATTATCTCTTGGGAGAAAGATTTGAGCTGTTTACAGATCATAAGTCGTTGAAGTATCCCTTCTCCCAGAAGGATCTAAATCTCCGGCAACAAAGGTGGTTAGAATTCTTGGCCTCCTATGATTTTGACATCGCATATACACCAGGAAAGGGCAATGCGGTGGCTGATGCATTGAGTAGGAGACATGCCAGTTTAGGGGCTATGTTTCTAGAATGGAAGCAACTGGAGTACATCGCTGGGTATGATTTCAGACCAAAGTGTGAATTGGATCCAGAAATGTTAGCAAGCTTGACGATCAGACCCACTTTGATTGAGCGGATCGGCTATAGTCAGAGGGACGATCCTAACCTATTGGAAATCATCTCCAAGTTAGAGATGGGTATCGATGAGGAGATGAACAAGTATGGGCTTGATCGAGATGGATGGCTTAGAAAGAGTGGAAAGCTTGTTGTACCCAATGTCAATGGATTGAGAGATGAAGTGCTTAGAGAATGTCATCACTCAAAATTGACTATACACCCCGGTGGTAACAAGATGTATCGAGACATGAAGCAGACCTACTACTGGGAAGGGACGAAAAGAGACATTGGGAGGTTTATATCCAAATGCATGAATTGCCAGCTAGTTAAAGCCGAGCAAAAGAAGCCTAGTGGGTTGTTGCAACCATTAGAAATTCACGAATGGAAATGGGAGCAAGTCTCGATGGATTTCATCGATGGTTTACCAAGGACTAGATCGGGACATGATAGCATTTGGGTGATTGTGGACCGATTGACTAAAAGTGCAAGATTTATACCAGTCAAATCGACCAGAATGGCAGCCAAGTTGGCATAATTGTATATGAAGTGGGTAGTGAGATTTCATGGAGTACCTAAAAGCATTGTGAGTGACCGAGACCCGTTGTTCACTAGTGGGTTTTGGAAGAGCTTACAAGAGGCTCTAGGGTCAGAGTTACATCTCAGTACCGCATATCATCCTCAGACCGATGGTCAGACGGAGAGGGTGTCGTATTTTGGAAGATCTCTTGAGAGCTTGTGTATTGGATTTTGGTGGATCATGGGATGACCATTTGCATCTAGTAGAGTTTGCATATAACAATAGCTACCAATCCAGTATCGGTATGGCTCCGTTTGAAGCTTTGTACGGAAGACCGTGCAACTCACCATCATTTTGCTTAGAGACTGGCGAGAAGTTTATGCTTGGACCAGATGTGGTGAGGGAAACTTCAGATAAGATCAAGATCATTCAACAACGAATGAAGGCTGCCCAAGATAGGCAGAAGAGTAATGCTGATAAGAGGAGAAGAGACCTAAAATTCTCTATTGGTGACTTGGTGTTTGTCAAGATTTCTCCGTTGAAGAGCGTAATACGATTTGGCAGGAGAGGCAAGCTGGCACCAAGATTTGTTGGCCCATTCCCTGTTCTTGAACTAGTCGGAAATTTGGCATATAGAGTTGGCTTACCAGAGAAGATGGCGGGAGTTCACAACGTATTTCATGTTTCCCCACTAAGGAAGTTCGTTCACGACCCAGATATGACTATTTCACCTGATCAGTTAGAGGACTTCGAAGTAGAACCCGAGGCGGTTGGGAACCGCAAGCCGGCCCGTATCGTCGAGCATGACATGAAGCAACTTCGAAGGAAGGCGGTGAAGCTAGTCAAGGTTCAGTGGAGCAAGGACGAGAATAATTGTACTTGGGAGACAGAGGAGAACATTAGGAAGACATATCCAGAACTCTTTGTCTGGTAAGATTTTAACTTCAATCTAGTTTTCCGCATGCTAGGATAGGCCTGTTTGCTTGTTTTGCATGTTTGATTGTTGTATGTGACTGTTAGGCATGCGGGATCTTTTGTATGTTTTGGGTTAAGGAATTTCAGGGACGAAATTTCTTAAGGGGGGGAGAGTGTAACGACCCGTATTCTACGCATCATAGGACCGTAGAACATTTATTTCTTTCACATATGAAGTCGTATGGGCATGTAACTTTGGGAGACGACTATTGGGGTCATTTCCCATGTTCATGATTTTTCCCGATTTTTAAATGACCATTTTACCCCTAGTTGTTACTGTTTTGACCATAACTTTTGACTGGAAATGAACTTTGACCTGAAACTACTTCCATTGGCTCCGGATGATGGTTTACAATTCCGTAGAGTGGTCACATTAGCCAAATGGACTCACCGTTTGGGAGATATGGCTGAAACAAGTTTCAGATGGTGAAAAACAGCTTAATTGGGCTTAACCGAGTGATTAACAGCTAGGCCCAATGGGGGATTTCGGGATTAGGATAAGGAGGAGGCTGAAATCAGTTAGAGAACGATCTTATCCTCATTTCCCAGCCGCCACTTTCTTTCTTGCAACCCTAGCAATGGCCTCCAACACCCAAATCACCTTCTAATCAAGTTTTGGCTTAATCTACATCAAATTAAGGAGAGGAAACACGAAAGCAAGGCTAGAGCTGCTGTTAGACATCTGTATTCGCCCAAATCAGCAAGGTTTCAGTTCTGAGAATTTCGTTTGTGGCCAAGGTGAGTGATCAGCATCGTTTTGACACTAATTACAGTTAATTAAGGGTAATTAGTGAAGATTAGCGAATTTATACACTGATAAATTCTGGAAAAATATCTATAAATTCGAAAATAATATTTTATGCCTCTGGTAGAAATTTGGTTTAATTTGGTTAAGTTCTGTTAACCCTATGATTAGTTTTACTTAAACATGCTTAAGGGAAAATAAGGGGTTTTGGGTATATTTGATCCATTTTGACATGTAAATTCATTATTTTGGTGTTTGTGGTTAGTTTGCTATGTTGCTATGACTGTTTGACATGATTTGTGATTGATTAGTATAGTCAGATTTGTCGAAAACGTCGTCGAATGGCGTAAACAAGTTGCTGGAAAAAGTTGCAGAAAGTTGTGCAGGGTTTCGGATCGGATCGGATATGGGCTCGGATCGGATTGGAGACCTGGGCAAGGAACCCGACCCGAACTGGAGTCTGGCACAAAAGAGGCTTGGCAAAAAGGAAGGCCATGTTGGTTAAGCTGGGGATCGGATCGACTTAGGGACGAAGGGCTCGGATCGGAACTTGACACTTGGGAGAACTGGCAAGAAGGAAGGCCACGCTAATTGAACTGGGATCGGATCGGATGAAGGAGGAGGGATCGGATCGGAGCACGTGAAGAACGAGGGAGCAGATCGGAGCGGAAGCACGAACTGGAAGGGAGATGGCACCCGACCCGACCCGGAGGAGGACACCCGAACCGATACAATGCTGGAAACCCGAACTGAACCGCTACAGGGGAGGACAACACACCGACCCGACTCAGAATGGACACCCGACCCGAACCGATGGGTAGGAGGGAAACCCGACCCGACCCAGTATTGACCAATAACCCGAGATGCAAAGGTAGTCCAATATGGGAAGTTAGAGCTCAGGATCCGGTTGGGAACCGATGAGTTCACTTCATTATTGGGCTTTGCTGCGGGACGTGTGCCAAGAGGCGGTCGATGTTTATGACTTTGAATCACTATGTATGGGAAGTATGTAAACGGATTCAGGGCTGCAGTGGCCTAGGTACGACTAAAGGGCTATAAACCAATGAAGTGGGGTCATTTGTAAAGATTTGGTCATGACTCCATGTGGTAAGCTTGGTAGTAGCAGTAGTTGTACAAGTTGAACTCCGTCACTACTTCGATGGGTCTAGTGATTGACAGTGGTGGACATCGTATGCTTTACGCACTGAGTGAGAGATGTGAGGATGGTTGCTATGGTTGATTTTTTTTCTATCATTATGACATGCACACCCCACCCCGTATTATTTACACTATTTATTATGGCACCTTAGAGTACTGTACAGTATGTGGTACTAACTCTTTGGTTGTAGGTCCAGGTTCAGGTATGGTTTAGTATACCTGTTATTGTTCTGTTTAGATGCTTATCGCTCATACCAGGCTTTATGTCTGACCCAGAGTTCTATATCTCCTCTTATTACTCTGGGTGCTCACACGAGCAGACTAGAGACAGGTTAGCTGGTGATGCACGGGTAGATGATCCGGAGACGAGCATGAGGCTTCCACGTAATATATATAGTATTCTCCCTGTGTTGTTGAAGATCACTGCTTGGGCATTAGTGGTGCATCTTCTACTTTAGCTTTCTTTTGTTTAGAGACGGTAAATTTGGAAAGTTGTAATAAGCTGTATTTGGATTTCCGCTGCTCTGATGTTGATGTTGATTTTAGTTATCAGCTTATGCACTGTCTCACCTGTTTTATGTCAAGTATGTTATTATTATTATATTTTACTCCATGCGCTGTGAGACATTCTACAGGTTCTTGATCAGTTCGTTCCCTTCTTTCCTTTCTCTTGACGACCGTCCCGTGCTAGTCGGGTATGTGTACAACGCACTTTCGAAGGAAATGCAGGCTGGTGCGGGGCGGGCCGTCACATAATAGATAATTTTTTCTTTCAAAATGATTTGAAAGTTAAATCAAATTGATTTGGATTCTCATAACTGAAAAACCCGTTCCGTTATACGGCGTGGTCTTATGAGATATCGTTTTATTGCTCAAACTGTTTTAAACTATTTTACTCACACCAGTCCCATGACTGACCCAGAGTTTGTTTTATTTTATTTTCCCTAAACTCTCGGGTGCCCAATTTTGTACGGGCAGTCAAGGAGTCAGGATTTTACAGATATACTTGGAGAGCTTGGAGCAGGAGGCTTCAGGATTATATAGCTATAATTATTTCCACTGTGTTGTAAGTGTTGTGCTCTGATAATGTTAACATATACATATACTGATTTTATTTCAAGGATATGTATTTGTTATATATTGTTCGTTCCGCTGTGAGATTCATGTTTACTCTGATGTTGTATGTACTTCTTCTTCAATTCTAAGTTTTTATCTTATCTATTCTCACCCTCTAATTTCTTTCATGAGCTATCTGGTATTTCCAATGCTTGAATAGTCGACATAGTGTTGTATGCCGATATCCAGGATCGCGAAAACCAGGTCGTTACAGTGGTATCAGAGCTTAAGGTTAAGTAATTACCTTGGCTCTATGGCGTGACTCAGTAGAGATGGGGTTAGCAATACCCTAGATTCAGTTTGAGTGTATATATACGAGTGAACATATTTGTTATTTGATATAAAATGGTTTTATATTGTGGGGATTTATTGATTGAGTTGTTTATCGGTTCTGATCAATCAATTTGATCCAATGTATCGGTAGGGGTTTATAAACACTTGAATACGATGAACCGAGATGGTATGTTTTGGAAAGAGGGTAAATGAAATAATTTTACCCAAAATATATTTTGTTATAAAAGGAATCTATATATTGGAATTATTATAATATATTGGATATATTGTTTGTTATAATAATCAGATAAGATTATAATTGAAAACGGTTATGTAAATAACCAATTGGAATTCATATAAGTGGTATATGAAATCAGATGAATTAAATCTGAATTTTTTTCAGAATTGGATTTGAAACCCTGGAAATTTGAAAAAGTGTTTGTAAATGAATCTGGGTTAAATATATGCAAATTTTAAAATCCTGGGAGATTTTAAATTTGTTACAAGCATTGAAAAGGATATTTTGAAATGGATTTCAAAATGAAAGTGTTTAGAAATGGTTTTGAGAGTGATATAGTGTTGAACTCACTTCGGTCGCTGGGAAATAGATTCCGATGACGATCATGACATCACGGTGTTCATTTTCGAGTTTTTAAGTGATGGATTACTACCAAAGGTTTTGTTTTTGGAAATGTTTTGAGAAAACAAATTGTTTGATTTCGAAAAGGATTGTTTGATTTTTTTAGGAAAGCGAAGCTGTTTAAAACTCCCAAGGAGAGATTGATGAATTAAAAACAAGTTAAATAAAATTTATGAAAGCAAGCTGGAATTGAATTAGAATATAATGATATCGAGTAAGTTGGATTGATGTCCTAAGAATTTGGAATTGATATTGGAATTTGAGTTCATAATGGAAATTGACTTAGGTATAAGCAAATGGTTGGATTTGTGGATAAAACAGATTGGAATTTGATTGGGATGATATGGGTATATATTGAATTGGCAACAGATGGAAATGAGATAATGAAATGCCTGACAAAAAGGTACAAGTTTATATTCCAATTGGGTTTGAGATTTTGATGAGCCGAATTGGAAAACCGCTTGGCTATTGATTTTCTTTTGGGTTGGAGAAGGCCCAGAGAGGCGAGTTGTAGTTGTACCGATTGACCAATACAAAGGAGGTGCTGGCGAATTTTTCGAAAAGTTAAGGTATTAGAAAATTTTCACGATTTTTTTGAAAATTTTCGTTGATAATAATTTATTAATATTTTAATTGAAATTAAATTGGTTCAGTTGAAATTGAAGTTAAGTAGTGAACAAATAATTTTTACCCAGTCAATAGGGTTTGTTTTCCACCTTACCAATTTCGAGGATGAAATTATTTTAAGGGGGAAAGAATGTAATGTCTCGTAATCTTTACGGTATTATAATTAATCTATTTAAGTATTTAAATAGTGGTTTAGAGAATTAAATGGTTGTTTAATTAAATAACTTTGAATATTTAATTAATATAAATAATAGAATAATATATTTAATTTTGAAATAATCGGAATTAAGTTGAATTGACAATATTGAGTGAACTGGACAATTTAAAATATATAATTCAGTTTAAAATTGAATTGTAGTAACGAATATATTATTTAAACGAAGTTTGAACATATAATTATACTATAAATATAATCGAGCTCGAAATGGCGCTACAGTTCGTAATTTTGCGATTCGAACTTCAATTGAATATACAGAATCCGTTTTAAATCGGATTTCTGTGAAACAAGAAACGTTCGGAGCTGGTGAAGTATATTTTTCTAATGGAAGAAAAAAAAAATCTGGATTTCGTCGTGTGGATTTTGATTTATGTCCAAATCAAATTTTAGAAAAGTCGCTATGGAATTCCTTTGAAATTTATAAATTTATATTTATATTATAAATGGATTTTATATATAAATCGAATATCAATATAACTGGAAATTTTGAAATATCGAGTTATAAATCCAATTGGAGCTGTATGATATTCTATTGTGAATATATGCGATAATATAAATTTATTTATATTAAATTTAATTTTTTTAAATATATTTATATATTTAAATGGGTTATGTAGAGCTTTAAAAATAGCCAGT
This sequence comes from Allium sativum, assembly GCA_030737875.1. Classification (NCBI taxonomy): domain Eukaryota; kingdom Viridiplantae; phylum Streptophyta; class Magnoliopsida; order Asparagales; family Amaryllidaceae; genus Allium; species Allium sativum. The sequence continues at coordinate 464,977,837 of CM060910.1, forward strand.
TTTGCAAATGACCTCCGTTTTTGACGAAACTAATTTTGTTTGATCCGTAATATTAAATAATTATAAGATTTCAAGTTTCGTGATTTTTGGGGTCAGTGTGTGGCTGTATTGATTTTTAATGTGAAAAATAATTGATATTTTGATGGTTAAAAATACGCTGTGTGAGCAAACGGAGTCGTAATTCGACGAAACCAGTTTCGTTGGGTCCATAATGTCGAACTCTACTTATATATCCATTTTCTTGATTTTTGGGTATTGTGTGTGATCATAGAGATTTTTAAACCATAAGTACAAACAGCAGTTGGTTAAAATTGAATATTAAATTATTAAAAACTACCTATAAATACCATAAACTATTCTCTAAGCCTAGATTATTCATTTCAACGGTCAACAAATTTCCGCCGCTAGTTTTTCAAATTTTCAACCGTGAAAATTGTTCTTCAGAAAATTCCAATAATTAAAATAAAATCCTATAATTCGAAGGAGATATATATTTGCAATCCTTTTGTCATCCTCTTCAATCCTATGTTAATTTTGTTGAGTGCGATCTCGATTTCTAGAACTCAAAATCAACACAGCGTCCTCTAGGTATAAGCAAATGCGGAGATTTAAGCATCGAAACATGTATTGAGTGTTATAATGGTGTTTGTGAGGTCGTTTGGCTTTTGTGTATAATTTTTGGGACAATTCGAGATTTAAAGGTGTCGAAAGTGACCGTATAACCTGAGCGACGACGCATTGGAAGGAGTTGTTCGAGTTTCATGAAAGTAGTGTAAGAAGATAGGGATTTCAGAGAGCAAGCTATTGGAAGTTGTGTGAGTTTTTATCATGAAGCAGTGAAGGGATGGTGGTAGTGTAAAGTTGCGTTAATGGCGTGGATGATTGCTGGAGTTCGTGAATCTGCGGGAGGAAGAAAGGTTGGAGCGGGTCTGGGTATTTGAGAATGTGGTTGGGCCGGCTTTAAAATGGTGAAGCCCATGTATACCTAAATCAAATTAAATAGGAATTTAATTAGTATATAAGTTTTAAATTCAATATCTCAATCATACATGATCAGAATTTGATGAAACAAGATTCATTAGGATCGTATGGACAAGGACTACACCTTGGAACTGACTGGGAGTGAATTGGAGCTCGTCACGATTTATACCGAAATAAATTGTCTGTGTGAATCAAAGATAGTTAATCGTTATTTAATGATAACTGTCCAATGTGAGTAAAACTCACCGACTCTACCAGTTCATATTATTATAACGTACATTTAGAACTGATAAATGATGATTGATTGTTGTGTATTGACTGTTTGGTTGAACTGCTAAGTAATTAGTTTAAATTATAAATCTGGTTATGTATATGTATATATATATATATATGTGAACGACAAGGAATTTCGCTCGGTCCGAACCAGTCGCTAAACCGACCCAGACCGTTCGAAACACCCTATCGTTTGAGAACACGACAAAATAGAACGCAAACAGAAGAACATTTCATTGTATATTACAACAATGCACCAGAATACAAGAATATACAGAGTATAAATGAATATTACACAGAAATATCAGAGATTTAAATTACATTTAAATACATAGCAGCGGAAAATAATACAATACACAACTAGAAGTAGATATACGGATACAAAGCTTTCCGGATATCGTTCCAGCTGTAAACCAGGATCCTGTGAATATAAATCTGCAAAACCAAAACTACTAGCTGCCCGTGTCAAAATAAGGGCACCCAGAGTTTAGGTTAAAACAATAAACTCCAGGTCAGTCATGTGACTGGTGTGAGAACTAAAACAGTTATTATTCTTTATTTTAAAGTTAGGTAAATCAAGGGACCACGCCGTATAACACGGAACGGGTTTCCTCCCAAGAATACCAGTGCATAAAACAAACAGCGCAATGCTAAATAAAGAAAAAAATGAAGCTGTTATAAGACCCAGGTCCCATCACACAATGCAACGCAGCCGAGGATAGGGTTTTCCCTTATAACAGCCAAAGAATGCTTGATACGGTTAAAACAAATCGTTTGATACTATTATAAGTGCATAGTGTACAAAACAACATCAAATCATAAGTATCAATCATAGGCGGCATGAGCGCCCCATCCCACTATGTCGCCATATATAGGTTTACAAATAAAACCGCAAATGTCACGTATTTGGAAATTGGATTTCCTTCTACGAACCGAGGCCAGGGATCGTCCTCTACCGATTCGTGACTCTCTAGCCCGAGCCACAGGAACAGCCGCAACTGCCCCATGGAGCGACAGGGCCGGTCCACCGATGTGGATTATAGTGCCTGAACAATACGTTTCCCCGCCCTTTGGGGCGTAAATGAGCCAACTAAATGACTCCATCGGTTCGAGAACGACCGATCAATCTGAGGCGCCTCGCAACAGCAACAACCACATAAGTCAAACTCGTCAGGGCATGTAAAACCAATGACGCCACTTCTAACTAGAAAGAAACGCATGCCCTCCCTGAGGTCCTCTCCCGTTTTTGGTTCACAACCGGGGTGCGAAACTCGGGAAGCAAACGTTACACAAAGCTACGCCACAAAGGCCGTGCTTTGATCATCACCACAAGACTTTGCTTTTCAACAGAAGCCTCGATCAATTGCCACTTAGGCATGCCACACAGGCAATTCACTCCATGCGTTTGATATCCATCAATATATAACCCCTGAGCTCGTACGTCTCAGAGAAGGGCGTTAAGCAAGAGAATAAATTCTCTGCCGCCAAACAGATATATATTTAATAGAGATCAACCACACGGACTAAAATCCAATGTCAGACACACACTCCATTTACAAGTCCGTTCTGGGTCTGAACGAAACCGGAGGCACCTAGTACCCCGCATATCCATCGATCTCCAAGTACGTCTGGACGATCACTAACTGTTTCCATCTTCTTGGGTGTACAGCCCAATCAAGATCATCAGTAATTACCCAAACGACGTGAAGACCTCCGGTCTTCGACCATCGTCTTCATCTTCGACTTATCGTCGTATCAGTTATTCAGAATGGGATAAACCCGGTCTTTCCGAATAACTCGCGTATATTTTAAATAAGTGTTACACAACACAACATACGCCTCATTCCAATTCATCAGTCACTAACCGTAAATTAATCAAGAGAATAATTTCCCAAATATTAACCCCGAAGGCCGAAACCAACATCAGATCAATATCCAGAAAACCATTCTGCTTGGCTAACCGACAGTTAGTTTCTAAATTTCACATTCATAGGGAAAGGTTCCCATTAAATTTATCCAAGATAAATTCCTTGAATTTATTCTTTAATCTATTTTTGAATATCAATTCAAACTAGTCGGGATTAACGAACCTTACCGAAGTAATCATTGGTTTTAATTTCCCAATCCCAACCTATTCATCCCATGAAGTAAAACTGGTAGTACTTCATATCTAACACCACGTTGTTATCGGTAAATTCAATTACCATTTCACGTTCAAATCTAATTAAAGATTTAACTATCGCCTGGAGCAAAACTGGTGATACTCCATTCTCGACCATTTCAATCTAATTAAAGGTTCATTAAAACTCCACTTAGTTTTAATCTTTAACTGGGTTAAAGAATCGGTGTCATTTAAAACACAGTTCACGATAAACCCAAAATCACATTCATTAATTATCGGGTTAAAGAACGAGAGTTATTTAAAACACTGTTCACGATAAACCCAAAAATCAATATCAATTCAATTCCAATTAAATATTATTTAATTGGTAAACTTCATTAAATCTAAATAAAAAGATTTAATCATTTCTCAACTGGGTTCAAGAACAGTGTTAGTGAAGACACCATTCACGACAAACCCAAATCACATTCGATATTCAATACAAGGCTCTGAATAGAAAATATATCGGCTTATATTCAATATCAAATTCTACGACTAACAAATGTCGTATTGGAAATAACGATATAAATATATATCTTTCAAATTTCCATAACAACACCTGTATAATCACGAATTCCAACATCGAAATATTCCGAAGACAATTTCGATTCAAATCCCCTCCAATGCAATCATTGGATATTCTGGTTATTTTCAAAACCCTTTTTAAATTCAATTCATTTATTTAAAAATAAATAGAATTATAATTCTAGTTCAAAACTAGTTCATTTCGATAAAAATCTATTTTTATCTTTTCAAATATGGAGTTTTTCATCCCAATCCTTTCTAAATCATTTCTTATGATTTTACACAAATTATTACTATTTTTAATAATTTTATCAAGGCCCGTACAGTCGATTTCCATCAACGGCCATCGAACTGCACTTACAGCGACCTTTTTCAAATTTGATTTGGACATAATTCCAAATCCAACCGTTAGATTTCAAATTTCTAATATTCGTTAGAAAGCTCTTTTTGATACGAACCCAACGGTTCCGGTTTTAGGAGAATCCGACGGTCGGATCTCCCGTAATGTCCATTTGAAATCAATGGTCGAAATTCGCGAACTGCCGCGGCGCGGCGCGTTCTATTCAGGCCATTATATTATATATATAATATATATAATATATATTTCATCGATTTCTATTTAAAACGAATTATATAAATAGTTTTAAAATTCGTTTCAAAAGCAATTTCAACCTCCATTTCAATTCACATCAAAATTGAATTCTTCTTTATAAATTCGTTTTAAAATTCATTTCAATTCAATTCAAATTTCAATTCAATTTGAATTCATTTCAATTCGCTTTCAATTCAATTTGAATTCGTTTTCAATTCATTTCGAAATCGTTTTCAATTCAATTCATTTCGAAATCGTTTTCAATTCAATTCATTTCGAAATCGTTTTCAATTCATTTCATTTCGAAATCGTTTTCAATTCAATTCATTTCGAAATCGTTTTCAATTCATTTCATTTTGAAATCGTTTTGAATCGATATCAATATCGTTCGCGTCAAAATGGCGTCAATCTAATCAACACGGCTTCATATATTTCTATTTCAAAATAGTTATTATTATCAAAATATTTCGTTCAACACATGACCAATCTCAATGGATGAGTACGGTCAACACATGAACCTTTATTTTATATTGTTCTTTATTTTTCAAATTAGAATGAGGCCCAATCAATTACCATATAAAATTAATTATATGGATTTTCATACAACACATGTATATAATAGCATTGAAAAATAATCAACCATCAACCAAAGTGCACTACACTGTATAAGCACCAAATATAGATATCTAACGCTTATAACGGCCTGTCAATCAATCGATCGACATATTTAATCAGTCAGGATGAGTGAACTTCAACTTTCATCCCAACACCCGTGTGGGGTTTCAAACAATCAAACACAGATTTTATTTGTGCAGTTGGGCGATGTGTAAAATTTATCGACCCAATCGATGTCCTTCAAATAGGTGTACATAAACAAACCGTCGGGTTTGTAAATGAATATTTATTTATTCACATTCACGTTAAAAATTATATTTTTAACGATAAAACATTTTATTCCAACATATGAATTTCTATTCAGTTCATTCTTTAAATAAAATGATATTTTTATTTTTCTAACATATTTTAGAAAATTTCGGCGGCATAACGGCACGATACTAGAAACGGGACGAGGCCTAGCCTTATCCCCGGTCTAGTGAAGGCCCACGCCATTCACACATCAATCAAATCAATTTCAATTCACCACACAATTCAATTTCAATCAAATAATCTAACTAATTTTTTTGCAATCAAACAAACAAGTCCATGGTCTGTGGACGATTGTGTCGGGTGCTACTAAGCACCGTCTGCATCCTAGTATATATATATAACTAGAAAAAGAAATTGAAAGGTGAGAAATTCTCACCGAAAGCTATCCAAACATCTTGACTCTTCTTTGATATAAATCTTCTTCGTTCTCGCCTTTTTGTTACCTTCGTTGTCCGCTTTCACTACCTATGTAAAAATCGAATTTTTACTTCGCTATTCCATATATAAAAATCATATTTTTATTTCGATGTTCAATATATAAAAATCATATTTTTATTTCGACGTTCAATATATAAAAATCATATTTTTATTTCGATGTTCAATATATAAAAATCATATTTTTATTTCGATGTTCAATATATAAAAATCATATTTTTATTTCGATGTTCAATATATAAAAATCATATTTTTATTACTATGTTGTATAGGTAAAAATTATTTTTATCACGCTATTTTCCCTATAAGGATTTCGCCTTTATAAAAACATAGACTTCGCCTTTTCAAATTTAAAGATTTCATCTTTATAAAAATCTCATTTTTATTCTGCTTCTCCTATGACAAAAATTATATTTTCTTTCATAAACAAAGTATATTTTAATTTCAAAAATCAATTCTATTTTATTTAAAAAACTGCATTTACATATGTAAAAAAAAACTGCATTCATATATGATAAAAACTGCATTTACAACAAATTTAAATTTAAATAAGAACAATTACCTTTAATTACATTTTAGCCCCTAATCCTTCTTCTACTCTTCCTGGAACAAATTGCGATCAAATCGAACCCATCCTCAACCACCTAGGGTTCGCCGTACCAACCACCAGGAGATGTCGGAGCAAGATCAGAGTGCCCCACCGCGTCCGCCTATGTCAGAGCCTCCACCGTCAGGAATCTTGCCCAACTCGGTGGGCCCTTCGTCGTGGAAATCCAGCCCAAACGACAGCGCTTCCTGACCAAATTCCGCACACTTCTGCGCCTTCCAGTTGATCACCACCGTTGGGAAGGAGGGTCTCACCTTGCTCTTCAGTTTTCACGTGGAAAGCTTCGAATTTTATCGATCTGATTTAAAGAAAATAGGGTGCAAAATTTTGAACAATAATCGCCCTTGAATTGGGCATGACGGCAGATGATTTCAAAATTAGGGTTAGGGTGGATTTTTGGGGATATTTATATGAAATTATATTATTATTTAAATAAATAAATTCCAACTTTACTTGTTTATTAATACGAACACCAATCCGAACCCAACGACTATCGTCTTTAGCTAAATACCCCCATTCCGAACAAAATGGGATATGTATCGTAAGCTGATTCGACTGTTACGATAGGTTTTCATCAAAATTAAAATATAAATCTGTATATATTTAATTTGAACGCATTTCAATTTACCGGGGCCACACACTAACTAGAAAAATTCCCGAAAAATATTTTCTAGCTTCGTATTGACGATACGGTCCTAACAAAACTAGTTTCGTCGAATTCTGAGACCGTTGGAAAAAAGGCCATTTTCCAGTCGATTAAAATCAACTTAAACCGGTTAAACGCGTTTTCCTTTGCCACGCTCACATATTGATTCGAAAAATTATGAAATTTGAAACCTAGCAATAACTCGACATAACGGACCCAACAAAACTGGTTTCGTCGAGATCCGAGGTCATTTGCAAAATGTCCATTTTTAAGGGCATGAATTCCATAGCGACTATTCAGAATTTTCAACTAGACATATCTTTTGATTCCCGCTATGAAATTTCGATTTTTCGGATTCGTTGGAAAGATATCATCAAATAGGTTCTACTATTTTTGGTTTCACTAAAATCCGGATTGTTTTGCACCCGGTACATTCAATTGAAGTTTGAAATCGAATTATCGAACTACCGCGCCATTTTCAATTCTATTTATAATTATATATAAATATTTATATTCTAACGACGACGTATATAATATATACGTTCTAATTATATCCAAAATAAATTTCTCGTCGATATTATTTAAAATAATTCATTTTAAATAATCTAAATTCGCTAAAATTGCCAAAATAAAAATTTTAAACTGGCCCAGATTTTCGGGTTGTTACAATATATATATATATATTTATATATAAATTGACTCTGTTTAGCAGAATATTTCATAGTGAAATGAAATTGATGTTAATTATATTGTTTAACATCTGTGGATGCAGGGAAATCGGTCGGAGGAATCCAACTTGATTCCTCAACATTTATTTTACTCTTTTTCATATATTGTAATATATGATGCGATATATAATCTGTGTGATTACGTATGTTGAATGATATCGATCATTGTTATTTGGGTATTTTAAATACCGTAAGAAATACAGGAATGTAGAAAAGGGGATTTTCAAAGTGTATTTTGAAAATAAAGTACTTATATAAAATAAATGGATTTTATATATAAAAGGAAAATATTTGTGAAACAAATATAAAAGGAAAATATTTGTGAAAACAAATATAAAAGGAAAATATTTGTGAAACAAATATAAAAGGAAAATGTTTGTGAAAACAAATATAAAAGGAAAATATTTGTGAAACAAATATAAAACGAAAATATTTGTGAAACAAATATAAAAGGGAAATATTTGTGAAACAAAAAGGAAAGGAAATATTTGTGAAACGAATAGGAAAGGAAATATTTGTGAAACAAATATGAAAGGAAATAGTTAGAAAATAAATAGATTTGAAAAGGAAATATTTATTTAGAAAAATAAATAGAGTTATAAAAGGAAATATTTATTTATGAAATAAATAGAGTTATAAAAGGAAATTTTAAATGAGATTTAAGTGTTAGAAATAAAAAGGAGATTTCGTATGAATAATTATATAAATAGAAGTATAAATAGAATTTGGAAATGGGATACTATTTTGAAATACGAAGTCAAACTTAATATTGTTAATCAATTAAAGTTAATCGAATTAGAATTAATCGATTAGAGTTAATCGAGTTAGAGTTAATTGAAAGGAGTTAATCGAGTGGAGTTAATCGATTAAAGTTAATCGAAATAGAGTTAATTGAATAGAGTTAATCGAACAAGAGTTAGTCGGATATTAGTTATTCGAATAGAGTTAATGGAATTAAAGTTAGTCGGATTAGAGTTATTTGAATATAGTTTATTCTAAGAAAGAGTTATCGAATAAGGTTATTCGAAGAAGAGAATTAATTGAATATAGTTTATTCGAAAAGAGGTTATCGAATATTAGTTATTTGAAAAGAGGTTATCGAATATTAGTTATTTGAAGAGAGATTATCGAATATTAGTTATTCTAAAGGATAATCGAATATTAGTTATTCGAAAGGAGTATTCAAATATAGTTATTCCAAAGGAGTTATCGAATATAGTTTATTCGAATAGTGTTGAAGGACTTATCGAATATAGTTTATTCAAATAGAGTTAAAGGAGTTAATCGATTATAGTTTATTCGAATAGAGTTAAAGGAGTTATCTAATATAGTTTATTCGAATAGAGTTAAAGGAGCTATCGAATATAGTTTATTCGATAGAGTTAAAGGAGTTAATCGAATATAGTTTATTCGAATAGAGTTAAAGGAGTTAATCGAATATAGTTTATTCGAATAGAGTTAAAGGAATATTCGAATATAGTTTATTCGAAAGGAGTTATCAAATATAGTTTATTCGAATAGAGTTAAAGGAGTTAATCGAATATAGTTTATTCGAATAGAGTAAATCAAAAAGGAGTTATCGAATAGTTTATTTGAAAGGAGCTATCGAATATTAGTTATTCGAAAGGAGCTATTGAATATTAGTTATTCGAAAAGGAGTTAATCGAATATAGTTTATTCGAAAAGGAGTTAATCAAATACAGTTTATTCGGAAGGAGTTAATTGATAAGAGTTAATCGAATAGAGAATCCAATATAGTAAACCCAATAGAGTTAATCGAATAGAGAATCCAATATAGTTAATCCAATAGAGTTAATCGAATAGAGAATCCAATATAGTTAATCCGATAGAGTTAATCCAATAGAGTTAATCGATTAGAGTTAATCAAATAGAAAATCCAATAAAGTTAATCGAATATAGTTATTCGAAGAGAGATTATCGAATATAGTTTATTCGAAGAAAAGAGAGATTATCGAATATAGTTTATTCGAAGGAAAGAGTTATCGAACAGAGATTATTCGAAAGAGACTTACATAAGGAAGTTTGTTAAAGTTTTGGAAGGTGAACTTTGTCTATTTCGAAGTTAAAAATGTTGTTCAGTTAAGGTCTAAGAGGTAATTATACCCCAACTTGATTGACTTCGTTTTAACTAAGGAATGGTTAAGGTTCGATAGTGAAGGTTGGCTAAGTGAATTTAGTTAATGAAGGTAATGGTTTGAGTTGGCATAGCGATGTTTTATTTAAACATATGTTTAAATCCAATGGAAGAGTTTTGAAAATGTTTTCCAAATAAGAATAAAAAATGTTTTCTAATATAGAAAATAAGAAAGGGATGTAAACATGGAAATGTTCTCCAATGATTAATATCGTATATTTTCTAAATTTATAAAAATAGAATTTCTCTCTCTCTCTCCCTATATATATACATATATATATATATATATATATATATATATATGGAAACATGAAATGGAGAATGAATAAATTAATGATAAATTAATTTAAGAGATAAATGTTCAATGATGATTGATAGATATAATTTCCACCTGGAAATAATATCATTGGTTGCACACGTGTTTTTCTTTGATAGTTAACTCACCGACTATCGAAGTTTTTGACCATTTTTCCGTTGTCAATACGGAGAGACCGGGATCAGATTCATTATTTGAAAACCACTCTGTATAGGCGTTAGCGTTGCGATCAAATATGATGAAGAAAATTGAAGACGGAGTTATATAAGGGCTATCGTGTTTACATAATAGTGCCTTCGGTCTGTCTAGTCCCAGGACGACTTGTATGGAAGAATGTCTGACAGAGTATATTTAATTAGATCGCGTAAGTTGATCTCTTCAAACGTATTTACGTTTGGTGGCGGAGGAATTCATTTCTCTTAGCTGTATACCCGTTGTATTTTTTGCGAAATCAATTTGTGATTTGGAGGGTATGACGATGTGACATTCAAAGTGATTAATTGTGTGATCTGTCAGAGATAAGCGTGGCCTCTAGCCTCACAACCAGGAAGTCACAAAAATCGGGCAGGCAGCATGGCTAAGTGGTTGTCTGCCAAGTAGGGTGTATTTTCACCTATCTAGGGATATTCATTTCATTCTTTGATCTATTCGATGCTGTCCCATTCGGGAAACGGTTGCTGATCCCAACCGTTGGTAATATACATTCGATACACTCAAGCTAAATGAGTGGTCGGTCATGTGTGGCCGGGTTGCAAGATGTTCTTGTTGATCTCAGTGTATTCCTCTCTAGAGGTACACCATCGGAAGGCGGTTCCATACCTTGTCATAGTTGGAAATCCATTACCCAATAAGTGCTCACCGTTTTGATTGTATACTATATATGTGGAACTTGAGATGAAAGCGTTCTTCAAGATGATTATTATATTGTGATTGATAGAAACTATTATAATATCAAAAGAGATTTGATATAAAAGATCATTGTTTCTTTCAAAATGATTTGAAAGTTAAATCAAATTGATTTGGATTTTCATAAAGGAAAAACACGTTCCGTTATACGGCGTGGTCTTATGAGATATCGTTTTATTGCTCAAACTATTTAAACTGTTTTACTCACACCAATCCCATGAATGACCCAGAGTTTGTTTTGTTTTATATTCCCTAAACTCTTAGGTGCCCAATTTTGTACGAGCGGTCAAGTAGTCAAGATTTTACAGATATACTTGGAGAGCTTGGAGCAGGAGGCTTCAGGATTATATAGCTATAGTTATTTCCGTTGTATTGTAAGTGTTGTGCTCTGATAATGTTAATGTATACATATACTGATTTTATTTCAAGGATATGTATCTATTATATATTGTTCGTTCCGCTGTGAGATTCATGTTTACTCTGATGTTGTATGTTCTTTTTCTTCTTCTATTCTAAGTTTTTATCTTATCTATTCTCACCCTCTAATTTCTTTCATGGTCTATCTGGTATTTCCGATGCTTGAACAGTCGACATAGTGTTGTATGCCGATATCCAGGATCGCGAAAACCCGGGTCGTTACAGTGGTATCAGAGCTTAAGGATAAGTAATTACCTTGGCTCTATGGCGTGACTCAGTAGAGATGGGGTTAGCAATACCCTAGATTGAGTTTGAGTGTATATATACGGGTGAACGTATTTGTTATTTGATATAAAATGGTTTTATATTGTGGAGATTTATTGATTGAGTTGTTTATGGGTTCCGATCGATCAGTTTGATCCACTATATCGGTAGGGGTTTATAAACACTTGAATACGATGAACCGACATGGTATGTTTTGGAAAGAGGGTAAATGAAATAATTTTACCCAAAATATATTTTGTTATAAAAGGAATCTATATATTGGAATTATTATAATATATTGGATATATTGGTTGTTGTTATAATTAGATAAGATTATAATTGAAAACGGTTATGTAAATAACCAACTGGAATTCATATAAGTGGTATATGAAATCAGATGAATTAAATCTAAATTTTGGTAATGACCCGCATTGTCAGAGGTATTATAATTAATTTATTTAATTATATATATAGTGATATAGTGAATTAAATGGTCGTGGAATTAAATAACTGGGAATATTTAATTAAAATAATAAATTAAATAATATATTTAATTCAGAAATAATCAAAAATATTCGAAATCACAATATTCTGTGAACGGGGTCATCCCTAAGATTTAATTCATCTTAGAGTTGAATTATATTGACGAATATATTCAATCGACGTCAGTTTGAACGTATAATTATATTATAATTAAAATCGAGCTTGAAATGGCGCTGCAGTTCGCGATTTGGCGATTTGAACTTCAACTGAATGTACAAGATTCGTTTTAAGCCGGATTTCTGTGAAACAAGAAACGTGTGGAGCTAGTGGAGTATATCTTTCTAGTGGAAGAGCAAAATCAGGATTTCATCGTGTAGATTTTGAATTACGTCCAAATCAAATTTTAGAAAAGTCGCTGTAGAATTCCATTATAAATTATAAAGGAATTATTTATATTTTTAAAAGGAATTTCAATATAAATCGAATATCGATTTAATCAGGATTTGAAATATCAAGCTAGAAATTCATAGAGGAATATTCTAGAGCTGTATGATATTCTGTTGTGAATATATACGATAATATTAATTTATTAATATTTAATTTAATTATATTTAAATATATTTATATAATTAAAAGGGTCATCCAGAGCTTTAAAAATAGCCGGTTTTGCAAACGAAGTCGGAATTCGACAAAACCAGTTTTGTTGGATCCGCAATACCAAATAGTTGTTAGATTTCCAGTTTCGTGATTTTTAGAGTCACTGTGTGGCCGTACCGATATTTAGAGTGAAAAACAGTTAGTATTTTGACGGTTAAAAATACACTGTGTGAGCATACGAAGTCGGAATTCGACGAAACCAGTTTCGTTAATACCGTAATGTCGAACTCTAGCTGCATGTCCAGTTTCGTGATTTTTAGGTATCATGTGTGATCACACGGATTTTTAGAAGTCAGAAACAAATATAAAGGATTAAAAAAAATATTAAAATATTAATATAAAAATATCTGGATATTTTTGTGGCTTATAAATACCCCCTAACCAAGCCTTAAGACCTAATTCCTCACTCTCTCAAAGTCAACACAGCAAAAATTACCGCCGCTGTGTTCTTTCTTCCAACGGCAAAACAAAGTCCTCAAGAAATTCACAAACAAATCAAATAAAATTCTATAAAATATAAGACTTGGTTATTTGAGTTGCTGGTGATGTCTTCTACAAGATAGTATGAGTTTTGAAAAGCTCGACACATTTTCTGGCCACTGCAAAACGCACGCGCGAGCTAGGGTTCACAGAGTTCGGGGAAAAGTGAGCTTCAATTCAGGATTCGGAGTTCATGGATGGATTGAGAGGATCGAATCGGACTTGCTTACAAAGTTTTGAGGACATTCGAACACCAAAAGTTCGGTGTTTCCTTGTTACCAGCATAAGAGAGGACGAAGTCGAGGTGAGGAATGGGGTGTGCGAGTTTAGCCAAACGGTGATGGTTGGATAGGGTTCACGAAGAGGAAATGTTTGGTGGTGGTGGCGGATGGAAAAGATGGGCGAAGGGGGGAGAACGTCGGTCAACGAAATGGTCAAATGGGTTTGTGAGGATCGAATTATGTAATTGATTTGGGGAGGATGGTTATGAGCGGATGGGTCAAGTAAAAATGGAATGGTTTGGGCCTTGGGTAAGAGGGTGAGCCCAGTTAATGTATAATTAGTTTGAAATTCAATTTAAATATACACTAACTTGTACACCTCGTAACTTGTCCAATCGAAATCGGAATTCAGCGAAACAAGTTGCGTCGGGATCGTATGGACGATGGCTACACGCTGGAACTGACTGGGAGCGGATTCGAACTCGTTACAATTTATGGCGAAATAAATTGTCCGACTCAATCAAAGAACGCAAACTGATTATTCAACGGTTAACGCGTCAATGTGAGTAAAACTCACCAACTCTGAACAGTTTATATTTTCAGTTGTATTCTTAGAACTGTTAAAAATTGTCTGTTTGATTGTGTGTTGACTGTTTGATTGAACTGCTAGTCAGTTAGTAGAAATTAAATATATATATATATAGATATGTATATATATATATATATAAACCATTAAATATTTATGTGTGATTCTGTTATCAGAATATTTCACAGTGAAGTGAAATCGATGTTAATTATATTGTCTAACATCTGTGATGCAGGGAAACAGGTCGGAGGAATCCAACTGGATTCCTCAACAGTTATTTTACTGTGATTTATATATTGTGATATATAATGATATATATAATCTGATGTTGATTATGTGTGTTTTGGACGATAGTTATCATTGTTATATGGTGTGTTAAAGACCATAAGAAATACCAGAATGTAGAAAGGAGATTTTCAAAGTATATTTTGAAAATAATTTATTTATATAAAATCAATGGATTTTATATTATACAAGAAAAAGGATTTTGAATAAGAGAATTATATTTGTAAATCAAATATAAAGGAATTTATATTTGTTAATCAAATATAAAGGGATTTTATTTGTTAAACAAATATAGAGGAGATATATTTGTGAAGGAAAATATTTGTAAAACAATATATATAAAGGAAAATATTGTCAGAACAAATAGAAAGAGGGATATTTGTAAACCATTTACAAATAGATAAAAAGAATTTATTTATTTAGGAAATAAATAAAGGTAAAAGAATTTATTATTTAGGGTATAAATAAAGTTAAATGATTTATTTATTTAGGGAATAAATAAAATAAAGGAATATTTATTTGTTAGAATAAATAGAATAGAGGAGATATTTATTTGTTAAATAAATAGGATTATAAGTAAATATTTATTTAGGAAATAAATAGGTTATAAAAGAAAATCTTTAAAAAGGAATAAACGTTATTAGCGAGTAAGTTAATCAAATTGAGTTATCAGGTTAGTTAATCAAAGTAAATTGATTAGTTAATCAAAGTGAATTAGTTAAGTTAAACTAAGTGAAGTGGTTAAGTTAATCAAAGTAAATTGGTTAAGGTAATCAAAGTGAATTAGTTGAGTTAATCAAAGTGATTAGTTCAGTTAATCGAGATAAGAAAAATCAAGCAAGGTTAATCGAGTTGAATTAGTCTGTCGAGTTAATCAATTGAGTTAGTCAAACCAAGTAAAACAGTTAGAGTTAATTAGTTAGGGTTGACCAGGCAGAGTTAATCAGTTGGAGTTAATCGATTTGAGTTAAGATTTTCGAGTTGATAATCGAGTTAAGTTATCAAATACCACTTATTCGAAGTAGAAGTTATCAAATATAGTTATTTGAGATAGAGTTAGTCAAACAGAGTTATTCAGGATAAGTTGCCATCTCGTACGATTGCTAGCGTAATTCGCAGGGCTGTAAATAGCCTACGGCGGTCGGATGTTTCCTGAGGGAGTCAGGCGTAACCATTGCGATTGCTGCGATCTAGAGTCAAGCGAATGCAGTTAAATCGAATATTAGTTATTCGATAGGAGTTAATCAACTTGAGTTAGATTATCGAGATAAGTTAATCGAGTTAAGTTCTTGAGTTAGATTATCGAGATAAGTTAAGTTCTTGAGTTAGATTATTGAGATAAGTTAATCGAGTTAAGTTCTTGAGTTAGATTATCGAGATAAGTGAGTCGAGTTAAGTTCGTCGAGTTAAATTAATCGATGTTAGTTTCATCGAAAGAACTTAATCGATGTTAGTTTCATCGAAAGGAGTTAATCGATGTTAATTTCATCGAAAGGAGTATCGATGTTAGTTTCATCGAAGGGAGTTATCAATTATAGTTTAATCGAAAGGAGTTATCGATTAGTTAAATCGAAAGGAGTTGTCAAATTTAGTTATTCGAAAAGGATTTATCGATTTGTTAAATCAAAAGGGAAGATTATCGAATATCGTTTATTCGAGAAGAGATTATCGAATATAGTTATTCGAAGGAGTTATCGATTATTAGTTAATCGAAGTGAGTTATAGAATATTAGTTAAATCGAAGGAGTTATCGAATATAGTTTATTCGATGGAGTTAATCGATTAGAGTTAAATCAAAGGAGTTAACCGAATATAGTTTATTCGAATAGAGTTAGAGGAGTTAATCGAATATAGTTTATTTGAATATAGTAAAGGAGTTAATCGAATATAGTTTATTCGAATAGAGTTAGAGGAGTTATCGAATATAGTTTATTCGATAGGAGTTAAGTGAATGGGGTTAATCAAATAGAGTTAATCAAATAGAGTAAATCAAATAGAGTTAACCCAATAGGGTCAGTCCAATAGAGTTAATTGAAAAGAGTTAATCGAATATAGTTATTCGAAAGAAAGGTTAAGTAAGGAAGTTAGTTAAAGAAATATAAAGTGAACTTTGCCTATTTCAAGGTTAGAAGTGTTGTTCAGTTAAGGTCTGGGAGGTAGTTCTACCCCAACTTGATTGGCTTCGTTTTTAACTGAGGAATAGTTAAGGTTCGGCAGTAAAGGATGGTAAAGTGAATTTAGTAATTAAAGAAAATGGTTGAGTTGGCATAGCGATGTTTTATCTAAACATCTGTTTAATCCAAATGTAGGAGTTTGGAAATGTTTTCCAAACAAGAATCAGAAATGTTTTCTAAATACCGGAAACAAGGAATGGAAATGTTTCCAGTGTTAATAACGTATATTTTCTAAATATAGAAAATAGCAAATGTTGAATATAGGGAAACAGGAGATGTAAAATGAACTAAAGAGATAAATGTTAAATGATGTTTGGTTGATATAATTTCCATCTATAAATAATATCGCTGTTTGCACACTTGTTTTCTTTGATATTTAACTCACAGACTATCGAAGTTTTGACCATTTTTAACGTTGTTAATATGGAGAGACCGGTTGGATTATTATCCAAAGAACCACTCTGTATTGGCACAAGCGTTGTGAATCATTTATGCCAAAGATAATTGAAGACGGAGTAAAGTGCAAGGGCTGTTGTATAAGTCTTAGTTAACAGTGACTAAGATGGATATATTGAATAGTGCCTTCGGTTTGTCCAGTCCCAGGACAACTCGTATGGAAGAAGGTCTGACAGAGTATATCCAATGGATCGCGTAAGTTGATCTGTTCAAACATATATACGTTGGTGGCGGAGGAATTCGTTTCTCTTAGCTGTATACCCGTGTTATTTTTGGATAAGTCAATTTGTGATTTGGCGGGTATGACGATGTGACATTCTAAGTGAATGAAGATGGATGTCTGACAGAGTATTTCCAGACGATCACATACATTGATTTCTCCAACCGTACCAAGAGTGGAAGCGGAGAAGGAAACTTCTTTTAGCTAACACATAATGTATTGTTGAGGACGTCAATCGGTGATTGGATGGATTTGATGATGTGGCATTTAAAGTGAATCTGATGTGAAGATAAGCGTAGCTTCTAGCCTCACATCCGGTAAATGACAGAAATCGGGCCGGTAGCATGGCTATGTAGGTCTCACCTATTAGGGTGTATAATCTCCTGATCTAGAGTTTCATTTATTTCTAAAAATCTATTGTTGATTTTGTCCCATTCGGGAAACGGTTGCTGATCCCAACCGTTGGTGATATACATTCGATACACTCAAGCGAAATGAGTGGTCAGTCATGTGTGGCCGGGTTGCAAGATGTTCTTGTTGAACCCAGTGTATTCCTCTCTAGAGGTACACTAGCGAAAGGTGGTTCCATACCTTATCATAGTTGGAAACCCATTACCCAATACGTGCTTGCAGTTTTGATTTTATACTATATATGTAGAACGTGAGATGAAAACGTTTCTGCTAGATTGATATATATTTGTACTTAGACATTATTATAATATCAGAATGATAGTGCTTGTCAAAGATGTTAGATTTTCATAAGGGAAAAACCCGTTCCGTATTCACGGCGTGGTCTTATGAGATATCGTTTACTTGTTCAAACTGTTTAAAACTGTTTTACTCATACCAGTCCCATGACTGACCCGGAGTTTATTTTGTTTTGTTCTACCTAAACTCTTGGGTGCCTAAATTTGTATGGGCAGTCAAGTAGTTCAGGATTTTTCAGATCTATCTAAAGGAGCTTGGAGCAGGAGGCTTCAGCGTTAGTTATATAGAGTTTTGTTCCGCGGTGTTGTAAGTGTTGTACTCTGATAAGTGCTATTGTATACATAACTGTTATATTTCAAAGTTATGTTATATATTATATGTTATTCGTTCCACTGTGAGATTCGTGTTACTCTGATGATGTAAGTTCTTCTTTCCTTCTTCTATTCTAAGTTTCTATCTTATCTATCCTCACCCTCTAATTTCTTTCATTAATTACCAGGATTTTTCGATGATTTGGTTATCGACATCGAGCTTATGTCGATAACCAAAGTCTCTCAAAATCCGGGTCGTTACAATTTTAATCAGGATTGGAATTGAAACCCTGGAAATTTGAAAAAGTGTTTGTAAATGAATCTGGGTTAAATATATGTGAATTTTCAAATCCTAGGAGATTTTAAATTTGTTACAAGCATTGAAAGGATATTTTGAAATGGATTTCAAAATGAAAGTGTTTAGAAATGGTTTTGAAAGTGATATAGTATTTAACTCACTTCGGTCGCTGGGAAATAGATTCCGATGATGATCATGGCATCATCAATGTTCATTTTCGAGTTTTTAAGTGACGGATGTCTACCAAAGGTTTTGTTTTTGGAAATGTTTTGCGAAAACAAGTTGATTGATTTCGAAAAGGATTGTTTGATTTTTGAGAAAAGCAAAGCTATTTAAAACTCCCAAGGAGAGATTGATGAATTAAAAACAAGTTAAATAAAATTCGTGAAAGCAAGCTGGAATTGAATTAAAGCTAGTTAAGTTGAAATTGAATTGAATTAGAATATAATGATATCAAGTAAGTTGGATTGATGTCGTAAGAATTTGGAATTGATATTGGAATTTGAGTTTAGAATGGAAATTGACTTAGGTATAAGCGAATGGTTGGATTTATGGATAAAAACATATTGGAATTTGATTGGGATGATATGGGTATCTGCTGAATTGGCAGCAGATGGAAATGAGATAATGATATGCCCAACAAAAAGGTACAATTTTATATTCCAATTGGGTTTGAGATTTTGATAATCCGAATTGGCAAGCCGCTTGGCTATTGATTTTCTTTTGGGTTGGAGAAGGCCTAGAGAGGCGAGTTGTAGTTGTACTGGTTGACCAGTACAAAGGAGGTGCTGGCTAAATTTTTCAAAAAGTTAAGGTGTTAGAAAATTTTCAGGATTTTTGATAATTTTCGTTGATAAGAATTAATTAATATTTTAATTGAAATTAAATTGGTTCAGTTGAAACTAAAGTTAAGTAGTGAACAAATAATTTTTACCCATTCAATAGAATTGGTTTTTTATCTTAGCAATTTCGAGGACGAAATTATTTCAAGGGGGGAAGAATGTAATGTCCCGTAATTTTTACGGTATTATAATTAATCTATTTAAGTATTTAAATAGTGATTTAGAGAATTAAATGGTCGTTTAATTAAATAACTTTGAATATTAATTAATATAAATAATAGAATAATATATTTAATTCTGAAATAATCGGAATTAGGTTGAACTGACAATATTGTGTGAACTGGACAATTTAAAATATAATTCAGTTTAAAATTGAATTACAATAACGAATATATTATTTAAACAAAGTTTGAACGTATAATTATATTATAAATATAATCGAGCTCGAATGGCGCTGCAGTTCGTAATTTGGCGATTCGAACTTCAGTTGAATATACAGATTCCGTTTTAAATCAGATTTCTATGAAGAAAGAAATGTTCGCAGCTAGTGAAGTATGTTTTTCTACTGGAAGAGAAAAATCTGGATTTCATCGTGTGGATTTTGATTTAACTCCATTGGATCTGCTAAGCTTTATTTTAATAAATTTGACATTCGAATATTAACTTTGTATACATATTGATGTGAAAACATAATTATTAATTAACCAATAAAATTCTTATTATCAATCTTTTGTAATAATTTCACTCTTGAACATCCATTTCATAACTGAAACAATATTCAACTCCAACACTCATTTTGAACATAAACTAATACGATCTATCGGATAATAGTGAAATCGTTCAAGTTGGGGTATTTTAATTACCTCTCAGACCTTAAGTCGAAATCATTCTTATCGTTCAGATTCATAGAAGGTTGTTATCCAAAATATTCAACTTGATTTTCTTATCCTTTGATAATTAAATTATCTTTAAACCCTACTTAATTAAAAGACTAAGTTAAAAACAATATCTTGGATAACTTATCCTATTTTAGCTTCTTTATTTACTGCACCATTATCTTACCAAATATGTTAATTTAAAATATTATCAAGTCTTTAAACATCACTTTAAAACCTCATATATTAAACTAATTGAAACCAATTTAATAAATAATCAAATCCCATTTAAACAATTGATTAAATCAATCCTAAACAACCTGATTAACTATTTTATATTAATCTTTCCATTAAAATTAATTTATAATATAATTAATTTAAAATAAACCATTTTATTGTTTTCAATTACCAAACTCGAGTATATTTTTACAGAAAATGGCTTACCAGTTCCAATGGCATATGACAGTTCATGTAACAGACGACATTCAAGTCGGTAACCCAATTTGCACAAACAATCATATAAATATAATTCAATATTATCAACTGATAATATCTCAACAACATATATTAACTGGTATGTCAAACCGAAATACTAGCAGGACGGTGTTTATTTCTGCTAACAGGGTGTTCAAACAATTTAGTCAATCAAATATTTAGTGGAATGGTGTTTGTTTCCACTAACAGATGTCGATACAAATATTTAATAATGATTAACATAATTAAATACAGCTTAATTAATAAATTAATAAATAGACCAATGAATTCAGAGTTTACTGAGCTATAGATTATTAATTATCAATAGTTTATACGTTAGTTTAGTTTACGTTCGATAAACTTTAAATGATATTTAGTATTCAAACTACCTTTAGTTATAAAGTAAATCAGTTCATTTTAATTTAATCTTATTTAGCTTACGCCGACTTATACCATTTACCGACACGGGTGCACGACATGAGTCACGATCATATAAGTTCTTGATCTAAACTTATTTATATATACACACTTCAAGATATATAAAATCTTAATACATAAAATTACATTACAATTTACTTAAACAACTTTCTTTTCTATTTAATTAATTTTTCTTGTAATAGGCCTAGCCCAATGAAATTAGCACACCTACCCCCTACATATAATATCTTTAAAACTTTGAATTAAGTTTAAACTTTATTTCAACTAGGCCAAGCCCGGCCCAAAACATTATGACTCCCATACTAATTCCCTAAAATTTGCAGCACCAACTTTTTCCAAACTCTAACTCCCTCTTCTTATTTCTTCTTTCCCTTTCTACTTCTTGCGTTCAACCCAGGCAAACCGAAATGCCTTTTCACTCCTTCTTTCAGTTCTGTACTGTTCTTTTTAAATGTTTACTTTTCTTGTTTCATTCCATCCTTTGTTTCAAGCCACGTATGAAACTAATTCACACACACAACTATATGCTTCAAAACTCTCTTCCCAGGCAATGTATTTGCCGAACCATTTTTGCCCATATATCCTCACTCTCACACATTTTACGTTTTATTCCTTTTTCTGTTTTATTTCATTTTATTTTATTGTTTCTCCCAAGTAAACCGAGTTTTTGGTATGGATTTCAACCTAACAATGTTCCACTGGAATGGCCTATAATGATTACGTTATGGGTAAATGTTGTCTTATAGTAAAAACAGAGACTCAAACCATATTATTTGAACTCGTGAGTGCACATACGCAGCACCAAAACTACACTCACCAAATAAATTCTACACCTTTATTTCCGATTGCTCCCTTTGTTTTACTGTTACTATCAGAATTCACTCCTTCCATTTACTGTTACGTTATATTTTTTATTTATTTGTTTCAATCCCTTTAATATCTTTCTCTCCTGATAAGCCCAAATACATGCAGTCTCCACGCAACCCATCCCTCAGTTGAACGGTGCCAACCTTTCCACATTCATGCATCGACAGCCCTTCTTCCCTTTATGTATACATAAACTTTCTTCTTTTTATTTATAAACTAAAACTGGCCAAAGCCCATTGCTCTACACTCAAATATTCTTCAGTCCAAACATGCTGCTTTCCTTTTTATTTATTTATTTATTTATTTATTTATTTATTTATTTATACACTACTGTTTTTGTTCCGCTCATCACGGTGTGCACGGTGCACATGCCCCATTGTACTTATCACTTGGCGACCGTCGCACCACCACCCACAAACCGCGCTACCACTCCAGATTGTCGCGGACCTATTTCCCTGATCTTAAAATCTCCTAGAATTTAGAGTTATTAATTTTCAAGGTCAAGGCATTATTTTGTAGAACGCAACAGAGCATTTTTTTAAAGGTTATATTAAGTCATCCCAGTTTTTAAATTCATGTAGATCACTGTTTATAACACTACATTCCAATGTATACATATATACATTATCATATATATCCAGTAATAGCAGATTTACAGGGGAGAAGAAGTTTGCTTATATTATATGTCCCATGTTTTTATATCATGTTTGGTCATTTCAGGTTTTTATAGTCCAGTATGAAAATCATTACACCATATTCATATATGCATGCAAGGTCAATAAACAATGGAAATTTAATCACAAGTATACGTCTGAGAATCAACTCAACTAAAATAACCACATCAAAGCATATATCTATATATAATTGCATAATCAAAATATAAATGGAGGGAAAAAGTTTACTCGTTGTGTATCTATATACACAGTTTCATGTTTAGCCCTTTTGGGATTTGTCGCAAAAATATGAATTCATGAATGCATGTATATATATGATTATCGTTCACATAACAATTAATGAAAACAAATAAAAAGTTTACTCACAGGGAAGCCCTTTGTTTTTATGCTTTCACATAACCGAGTTGCTACATTGGTTCCAGGTTCACAATGGTTCACTGGTTTTGGGCATTTTAGTTTCCTGGCTTGCTTGTCTGCCATTAATACTCAGCTTTTTGATTGCTTTCTTTTCAGATTTTTGGTGTGAGAATGATTGAGGGGAACCAGTGTATTTATAGAGGAGTTAAATATTAAACAATGGTATAGCTTCTAGTTTTAGCTTGGGTTCTAGACATGGGTTGAAGCTGATATGCTGATTGAAATGAAGTGGCATAGTGAGGTCATTTCTAAGTTCACATCTTCCAGCAATACGACCATGTGCAAATATACTTCAAAATCCATGCTTGGCCCTTAAGCAACTCAATAGAATTGACTTGAAGGTGTTACAGGGTGGTTTTCTTGCACATGCCTACCCCTAGGATTCATTAATCTACTGCACATATATACATGGTCAGCAGTACACATGTATGTATTAATAGGTTGTAGAAACTAGGTTGTCTAAATTTTTATTGAGGGAAATGTGAAGTGTTGTCATGCTAGGATTTTGTTTAGGCTAGCTATACTATTAAAAGGAGAGGATGTTAAGGCCATTAGTTAATTAGTATTCTCAGACTATTAAGCTGGCTTGATATGGTGAAAAGAAATGGTGTTACGTCACTTTCATCTATGCATTTCTAGTGTTAAATATGCGCAACTAGTGTACATACGTAAGGGTTTGAAATGGTAGTAATATAGGCTACTGTAATGGCCTGAATTTCCGTACCCTTTGGATCGACTAAGAACACCACACGTCCAACCCAAATGACACAGAAATACGAATCATTATAAGAAAGAAGTTAGAGGATGAGAGATAGAAAGAAAGAAATATTAGAATAAAAGAAAACGAGGATCACAAACTCACAGCGGAACGAATAAAATATATTAGATAACATAAACTTTTGAAATACAAATCAGTAATTGTATATACATACCATCATCAGAGCACAACAGTTATCCCTGGAACAGTTATAAACTCCTATTTCCAGATACAACATAGTACATAGTGGAAATATGATAGTCTATATCTAACTGGTGAAGCCTCCTGCTTCGAGCTCCTCCAAGTGAATCTGAAAAATCCCGACTACTTGACTGCCCTTACAAATTTGGGCACCCAAGAGTTTAGGGAAAACAAAACCAAAAAAACTCTGGGTCAGTCATGGGACTGGTGTGAGTAAACTCCAATCATTTGTTTTAACTTCCAAAATCCTTTCGAAAGAAATGATAATCGTAAGACCGATCCACACATAAACACGAATGGCTTTTACATTACGATAATCAAAATATTTTTGATATCAAATCCAGTGATATTATAATAATGTCTACATCAAATAAATAGAATCTAGCGGAACGCTTGCATATCACGCTCCATATATAATATAAAATCAAAAACCGCAAGGCGCTTATTGGAGATTGGATTTCCAACATGACAAGGTATGGGACCACCTGCCGATAGTGTATCTCTAGAGGCGAATACACTGGGTTCAACAAGAACATCTTGCAACCCGGCCCTCACATGACCGACCACTCATTTCGCTTGAGTGTATCGAATGTATATCACCAATGGTTGGGATCAGCAACCGCTTCCCGAAAGGGACAACATCGATAGATTAAAGAACAAATGGAATTTCTCTAGATAGGTGATTATACATCCTAATGGGTGCGACCCACATAGTCATGCTTCCTGCTCGATTTTTGTCAATTCCGGGTTGTGAGGCTTGAGGTTTGAATTATCCCCCAGAACATCTGGCCACCATTCACTTTGAATGCCACATCGTCAGATCCATCGGAAATCACTAATTGATTCCCACAAAAATACTAAGATCGTTGGGCTAAAGAAGTTCCCCTTCTATGCCACCAATTTCGTACGTTTGAAGGAACCAACGTACGTAACCCCTTTGGAAATACTCTGTCAAACACTCATCCATACAAGTTGTCCTGGGTCTAGACAAACCGAAGGCACCATCCTATTAATCCATCTTGGGCAATTTCTACCTAGGATTAACAGAACAGTCCTTGCACTTTACTCCGTCTTCATAATCTCTTCAACATAAGTTGATTCATAACGCTTATACCAATACAGAGTGGTTTTCAGATATTAAATCTGATCCCGGTCTCTCCATATTGATAACGAAGGTATAAAATAAATCAAAACTTTGATAGTCGATGATTTAACTATCAAAGAAACATCCATACAATCAACGGTCCTATTTCCAATTGGAAATTTCTATCGATCAAGCACCAAACAACACTGGGCCTCTTTTTAATTTAATTCCTAATTAAATTATTATTTCCAATCCCTGTCTCTTAATTCCTCATTGACAATTCATTTCATTTCTATGTGCAGAAAATATCTCTCATTTTATTTGGGGAAAACATTTCAAATTAACGCGATGTTATAAGACATCGTTATTATAACTCAAAACATTCATCATTTATTAGCTAACCATATTGCTAACCAATTTTCACCATCGAACCTTAACCATTCCTCCATCGATCCTGAAGTCAATCAAGTTGGGGTATAATTACCTCTCAGACCTTAATTGAACAACATTCTCAACTTTGAAATAGACAAGGCTTATAACTTTCAATCAACCATCGCTTACGCGACTTTCAGATCCAATCTAAGAACACACTTCTTTCACGGAAAAGCTTTGATTATAACGGTAGCGTTATAATCGTTGTTTCCAAATATTTGATTTATAAAACATTTCTTTTAACAACAGCGTTACTAGCGCTGTCTAGAATTTTAGAACATTTATTATAACAATAGCATTAAGATCGTTGTTTAGATTTACAACACATTTACTATAACGGCAGCATTAAAATCGCTATTTAAAATTTATAAACCGTTTATTATAACATCAGCGTTAAAATCGTTGTTTCAAATATTTGATTCATAAAGCATTTCTTTCAATGATAGTGTTACAATTGCTATTTTGCTTTTATTATAATAGCAACGTTAAAATCGCTGTAAAAAACATTTGTGATAACGGTAGCATTATAATCGATGTTTGAATAAAGTACTGTGTGCAAAGCACATGCTTCCGTTGTTCATTTTTAAACGATAGTCAAAATGTCTGGATTTAAACAATGCAGACATATACCATTCTGTTTGTCGACAAGCCATACGATAAAGGTTATATAAGGATAAAAATCCGCTTTCCACTTTCTTTACAACAAACCTCTTCCTTGGACTTTATTTCAAAAATCCATTTAAACTTGGATTACAAATCCCTTTATGAAACTCTTATCACTTCCTGGATCAAACTATAATTCCACTAAATTATTGATTAATTGAATCCTCGATTAAAACCGTTGTTTTATTTATTATTAATTAAAATAACAATTAACTTCATTGTTAACTATATTAAAATATTAACTAAAAATAGTATAATTATCACTTTTAAAATAATAATTAACTTTTATAACACTAACCAATTCGATAATTATTTTAATTATAGTTGATCGAAGATTAACTAATATTTAACACTCTTCGTTAAATTCAAATTAATTACATTATCAATTAAGATCGTTAATTAATTTTTTAATTTTTTCAACCATACATATCACTTAACTATTAACCGATTTCCCCTTTCGATATAAATTCAAATCTGAAGTTGTTATTACAATTTACCCTAAGATAAAATTTTACTGGATTTATAAACGTCATTTATAACCAATCTTGTATTACCTAATTGACCCAGTTTCTAATTTTAAGTATATTTGACGTTAAATTTCTGTTTGGTAGCTAGATTCCCTTTTAGTTCAAATCTAATTAAAATATCAAATCTTAAAATCGTTTCCCACTTTTCAGTGTAAATCTATCCCAATTTAGCCTAAGATAAATCTTTTACTCAATCTATAACCATTGTTCAAAATCAATTGTTCGTGTATTTATTTGAACAAGTTCTATTTCAGCTCCATTCGAAAATTCGATTTCTATTTGAAAATAAATTCTATTTTTAAATCCAAATTTCTTTTTCTGTATCGAAAATATTTTACGGTATTTAAAATACCAATTTCTAGGGTTAGTGTAATTCAACCATAACCAAATCAACTACCGGTCATATATCACATCAAATATCATAATAAATAAAAATAGTAAATAAAATGTTGAGGAATCCAGTTGGATCCCTCCAACCTATTTCCCTGCCTCCACAGATGTTAATCACATCAATATGAGATATCATAGTAAACAAAACTGATAATCGATCGACGATATATCTATATCAACTGTTTCAACCAATCTTATCAACCATTTCAACCAATCAATCATCACACAATATAAATAAATTTAAAAAACTCGTTTATATAAAAATATAAACAAGGCAGAGTTTACTCACCTTAATTTGCAGTTGACAACTCTTCCTTTTGTTTCAGATAAAATCCCACCATTTGATTTTTCTACGAAATTCCAGTATTTCTATTCTTAGCTACGATGGTGACAATGATGATCTCGTCGTTACGATTCCACCGTGACCGGCTTCGTTCGATTCTGATCATATATGCTAAAGTTATACAATCATATTAGTTTATGGTCTAATTAAAATCAACAATTTCTTAATTGAATATTGGTTAGGCTAATTACGTTGATCAGAGAACAGGGCTTCACACAACTCGTTTCTTTCGCATTCCCTTCTTCAGTAATGCTGCTTCAACCCAAAACCGTCGTTAATTAAATTATTAATTAAATAAAAAAAATGATTATTTTCTTTTATAATTAATAGACCAATACCTTTTTATCCTTTTGTGCCCAATTGACCGCTACTTGTTTCGAACCCACAAAAGCATCGATTTAACAATCGTCTGCCGCCTGATATAGGCTTTCTTCCTTTCCTAAACTGATCCTTCTTTGGGACGTGAATCAATAGCTCAGCTGTCCTTGCATCCACCAATTCTTAAATTCATCACTACGCTCCCCGACATTATAAATAATTAATAAAGTTAATCCACATTTTGCTCCCCTGATCCACTTTTATAACCGTGCATACTGCTTTCTTCATAACAGTCGGCATACACCATGCATAAAACTCACCAATTCTTGTTAACAGGTGCGAATCTCTATGGAAAAACCCAAAGCTATACTTCGCATCATTTAAAAATTTTCCCATTTCCACCCCCAACCTTTTAGTACCTTTTATTTTCTTTTTTTCTGTTCAATTAAAGATCGACATACCCAATTCCCATCCATTTATGCACTCCATGCATCTTCCCTTTGCAAATGTTACAAGCTTATCATCACTACATAAAGTTCACAACATCCTAGAAGAGACCGACTTCAGCATCATCCTTCTGCCATGCTACAGGATACCGAACAAAAAGCTTCCAGAAATTCGTCAAACTCTGTCAATCAATCCGCCATTCCCTTTGCAACAACGTCCCAGACTTCACGCCGTACTCCATTATAGCCTCGACTTCTTCAACCACGACCGTACCTCTAACTACCGACCTCGCTGGGACACCACGCACAGTCCAGTTGACCGACGACAGTGAGCCTCAAGGTGCTGTTCACACAAAACCAGCCCTGATTGGTTGTTATAATTTACAGAGAATATAATTGGTCATGGAATCGAATGAAATGGATATGGCAGCGAAGAGCAAACCATGAGGATTATAATGATATGAATTTCGAGATTTAAGGATTTTTCTTGGGTTTCTAGGAATTTTTCAAGCTTGCTATATTTCTGTATAATTCCTGAAGGTTGCAGCTCAAATGTTTGAGGATGAGAAGGAGATGTAGAGTATTTAAAGTGGGTCGATGGCTTGACTTGCACGACGTTTATTTGCTTGGCACACACGGGGATACGATGGCTTGGCTTTCACGGAATTAAGCAAAAACGTGGAGAGCACGTTGTTTTTGAAAGGAGTGGAGAGCACGGCTATATTTGCTTGGGGATCACGGATATAGATTAGCGTAGGTCCTATCAATTTCTTTGGTAGGTATATGCGTGAGTTAGTGAGTAAATTAATAGAATAAACTAGAGGATAACAAGCCGTAAATAATTAATGTATCAATGCAAACTGAGGCAAACGTTAGTGATGATACAGAAAATCTTGTAGCAAGTAATCAGAATTTTCCTCATTTAATTTGATGTCACCGATATACTTTTCATTCTAATCTTATATGGTCCTTCCATGACATATAAAGCCTCATATCCACGGTTCCACCACATACACAGAATCACCCACAGTCAGCCATTACCTTACATGGTTTTCATACAAATCCTAATGTATTCAGCAGCACTTTCTTCGGCATGCATGTGGGTGGTATTTAATCTTGTATGTGTGTGATTTAAATATATATACACACACCAGCGTGGAGACTCATGTATGTGCGTTACAGTTTGAATAAAGGTAATCAACAACTAACCTTTGCTATTTTCTTATTTTCTCTACTTTATTAATCGCTCTGGACAAAAATAAAAATATGACCGTGACAAGCAATATGCCACGATTCCAAAAATATAATAATATCGGTAGTTTAACTTATATTGTGAAACCCGAAAATATTGATAAAAGGGTGCAAAATACTCCAAATAAAAAGTTGCTTATTTTACAAAATAAAAATTACAGCAAAATTCTAAAAATTAAATTATAACTACGCCTCAAAAGAATCTTGTCCAAATTCAAGACCGATACTTAAATATATTTAAATAACCGTTACGGTTTGTATACGATTCTACAACGACTATTTGAAAATTTGATTTTGACGTAATTCAAAATATATAAGACGAAATCTCGATTTTTCACTTCCATTAGAAAGATACTGCTCAACAGAACCGAACGTTTCTTGTTTCAAAGAAATCCGACTTATAACGAATCATGTATACTCAGTTGAAGTTCAAAACGTTAAATTACGAACTGCCGCGCCATTTCAAACTCGTTTGTTTTATAATTATATTCTAAATTATACGTTCAAACGTCGTTTTATAAAAAAATTCCGTATAAATTCCTATATCTAATTCAAATAAAATATTTAAAACAAAATTAGATATTCAAAATTCAATGGCTAAAAATCCGGGTCGTTACATTCCTTCCCCCTTAAATAATTTCGTCCTCGAAATTGCTAAGGTAGGAAAAGATGCTACATACCCAATTAACTAGGTCCAAAAATCCCTTTTGGTTCACTTCTTAATTTCAGTTTAACTGGACCAATTTATTTCAAATAAAATATTAATTTATTCTTATTAACGAAAAATTTCGAAAATTCTGAAAATTTTCTAACACTTTAAATTCTGAAAATTTTCGGCAGCATCTCCTCTGCACGGTACAACCACAACTCGCCTTTCTAGGCCTTCTCCAATCCAAAAGAAAATCAAAAAGCCAAGCGGCTTGCCCTATAGGCTCATAAAATCATCAATCCCAAGTAATATTGTAAACGTGTACCTTTTTGTCGGGCAAAATTCTATTTCTTGCATTTGCTTCCATTCAATATTTGCTCGGCATACATATATCCATTTCCAGTTGGTTTCAAATCAATTCAACTCCCAACTTTTAACTTTCTTCTCTAATCGACTTCTGATTAGTTCACTTTCATTCTATCAACCCAAATCTGGTTTCTATTTAAGTCAATCAACTTATCAACTTGAATCCAAATGATTCAACCACAATCAACAACACCCAATATATTTTCAACTTGTTATTCATAAGTCGAATTCATATTGATAATTCGAATCCCAATATTCCTCATTATTTAATTCCCTTCGGAATTATTTCTAATTCAATCCAATTTTATTTAACTTAACTTAAGTTAAATTCCAATTTATTTTATTTATACCATTTCACTCTATTCAACTTATATAAGTTAAATTTTTATTTTAGAATTCAAATTCCCGGGTTTTATTTCAAACTAGTTTGAAATCATATATATATATATACATATATTTATAATCAACTCAATTCAAAACATTTGAATTTAAAAAACATCATGTCCTTTTCAAACAAATTTTTCATTCCCAAATCACTATGGTAGCAATCCGTCACTCAGAAACTTGAAAATGAATACCGATAATGTCGCGACCCATTATCCGTACTATTTTCTCGCCACTGAAGGGATTTCAGTGCTTAATCACTTTCAAAATCTATTTAAAACTATTTTTATTCAAAAATACTTTAAAGTAATGTTATATTACTTTATAATCTTTCAGAAAATATTTTCTAAATACCCGGAATTTAAATTCACAAATTTTGGTTCGATTCCAATTCCAATATAGCTTATTTGTATATCTCACTCATATACAAATTCAATTGGGTTTTATATATAACCACTTCAATATTTTATAATTCCATTCGATTGTAATAACAATCAACACATTCACATATAATAATTCAGAAATTATTCCTTTTTATATCAAAATGATTTTGGGTAAAATTATTTCATCTACCCATTTTAAAACAATACTATATCGAATTGCTTTGTTCGAGAGTTTAGAAACACCTATCGATACAGTTGTACATCCTGTATTGACCAGAATTTATAAACCACTCAACAAACCAGCCAACACAATATAAACCAATTTTCGTATCAAATCTACAAATACGCGCTCATGTTTATACACTCAAACTCAATCTAAGGTGTTACTAACCTTATCTCTATTGAGTCACGCCACAAAGCCAAGGTTATCACTCAACCTTCAGCTCTGATACCAAATGTAATGGCCCGAATTTCCGTACCCTTTGGATCGACTAAGAACACCACACGTCCAACCCAAATGACACAAAAATACGAATCATTATAAGAAATAAGTTAGAGGATGAGAGATAGAAAGAAATATTAGAATAGAAGAAAACGAAGATCACAAACTCACAGCGGAATGAATAAAATATATTAGATAACATAAACTTTTGAAATGCAAATCAGTAATTGTATATACATACCATCATCAGAGCACAATAGTTATCCCTGGAACAGTTATAAACTCCTGTTTCCAGATACAACATAGTACACAACGAAAATATGATAGTTTATATCTAACTGGTGAAGCCTCCTGCTTTGAGCTCCTCCAAGTGAATCTGAAAAATCCCGACTATTTTACTGCCCATACTAATTTAGGCACACAAGAGTTTAGGGAAAACAAATCAAAAAAAACTCTGGGTCAGCAATGGGACTGGTGTGAGTAAACTCCAATCATTTGTTTTAACTTCCAAAATCCTTTCGAAAGAAATGATAATCGTAAGACCGATCCACACATAAACACGGATGGCTTTTACATTACGATAATCAAAATATTTTTGATATCAAATCCAGTGATATTATAATAATGTCTACATCAAATAAATAGAATCTAGCGGAACACTTGCATCTCACGCTCCATATATAATATAAAATCAAAAACCGCAGGGCGCTTATTGGAGATTGGATTTCCAACATGACAAGGTATGGGACCACCTGCCGATAGTGTATCTCTAGAGTCGAATACACTGGGTTCAACAAGAACATCTTGCAACCCGGCCCTCACATGACCGACCACTCATTTCGCTTAAGTGTATCGAATGTATATCACCAATGGTTGGGATCAGCAACCGCTTCCCGAAAGGGACAACATCGATAGATTAAAGAACAAATGGAATTTCTCTAGATAGGTGATTATACATCCTAATGGGTGCGACCCACATAGTCATGCTTCCTGCTCGATTTTTGTCAATTCCGGGTTGTGAGGCTTGAGGTTTGAATTATCCCCCAGAACATCTGGCCACCATTCACTTTGAATGCCACATCGTCAGATCCATCGGAAATCACTAATTGATTCCCACAAAAATACTCAGGTCATTAGGCTAAAGAAGTTCCCCTTCTATGCCACCAATTTCGTACGTTTGAAGGAACCAACGTACGTAACCCCTTTGGAAATACTCTGTCAGGCACTCATCCATACAAGTTGTCCTGGGTCTGGACAAACCGAAGGCACCATCCTGTTAATCCATCTTGGGCAATTTCTACCTAGGATTAATAGAACAACCCTTGCACTTTTCTCCGTCTTCGTAATCTCTTCAACATAAGTTGATTCATAACGCTTATACCAATACAGAGTGGTTTTTAGATATTAAATCTGATCCCGGTCTCTCCATATTGATAACGAAGGTATAAAATAAATCAAAACTTTGATAGTCGATGATTTAACTATCAAAGAAACATCCATACAATCAACGGTCCTATTTCCTATTGGAAATTTCTACCGATCAAGCACCAAACAACACTGGGCCCCTTTTTAATTTAATTCCTTATTAAATTATTATTTCCAATCCCTGTCTCTTAATTCCTCGTTGACAATTCATTTCATTTCTATGTGTAGAAAATATCTCTCATTTTATTTGGGGAAAACATTTCAAATTAACGCGATGTTATAAAACATCGTTATTATAACTTAAAACATTCATCATTTATTAGCTAACCATATTGCTCACCAATTTTCACCATTGAATCTTAACCATTCCTCCATCGATCCTGAAGTCAATCAAGTTGGGGTATAATTACCTCTCAGACCTTAATTGAACAATATTCTCAACTTTGAAATAGACAAGGCTCATAACTTTCAATCAAACATCGCTTACGTGACTTTCAGATCCAATCTAAGAACACATTTCTTTCACGGAAAAGCTTTGATTATAACGGTAGCGTTCTAATCGATGTTTCCAAATATTTGATTTATAAAACATTACTTTTAACAACAATGTTACAAGCGCAGTCTATAATTTTAGAACATTTATTATAACAATAGCGTTAAGATCGCTGTTTAGATTAACAACACATTTACTATAACGGCAGCATTTAAAATTTACAAACAGTTTGTTATAACATCAGCGTTAAAATCGTTGTTTCAAATATTTGATTCATAAAACATTTCTTTCAATGATAGTGTTACAATTGCTGTTTAGCTTTTATTACAATAGCAGCGTTAAAATCACTGTTAAAAACATTTGTAATAACAGTAGCATTATAATCGCTGTTTGAATAAAGTACTGTGTGCGAAGCACATGCTTCCGTTGTTCATTTTTAAGCGATAGTCAAAATGTCTGGATTTAAACAATGCAGACATATACCATTCCGTTTGTCGACAACCCATACGATAAAGGTTATATAAGGACAAAAATCCGCTTTCAACTTTCTTTACAACAAATCTCTTCCTTGGACTTTATTTCAAAAATCCATTTAAACTTGGATTACAAATCCCTTTATGAAACTCTTATCACTTCCTTGATCAAACTATAATTCCACTAAATTATTGCTTAATTGAATCTTCGATTAAAATCATTGTTTTAATTATTATTAATTAAAATAACAATTAAATTCATTGTTAACTATATTAAAATAGTTAACCTTGCTATGGACTAAAAATAGTATAATTATCACTTTTAAAATAATAATTTACTTTTATAACACTAACCAATTCGATAATTACTTTAATTATAGTTGATCGAAGATTAACTAATATTTAACACTCTTCGTTAAATTCAAATTAATTACATTATCAATTAAGATGGTTAATTAATTTTTTAATTTTTTCAACCATACATATCACTTAACTGTTAACTGATTTCCACTTTCGATATAAATTCAAATCTGAAGTTGTTATTACAATTTACCCTAAGATTATACCATACTGGATTTATAAATGTCATTTATAACCAATCTTGTATTACCCGTTGAACCAGTTTCTAATTTCAAGTATATTTGAAGTTAAATTTTTGTTTGGTAGATAGATTCCATTTTAGTCCAAATCTAATTAAAATATCAAATCTTAAAATCGTTTCCCACTTTTTAGTGTAAATCTATCCCAATTTATCCTAAGATAAATCTTTTACTCAATCTATAACCATTGTTCAAAATCAATTGTTCGTGTATTTCTTTGAACAAGTTCTATTTCAGCTCCATTCGAAAATTCGATTTCTATTTGAAAATAAATTCTATTTTTAAATCCAAATTTCTTTTTCTGTATGGAAATATTTTACGATATTTAAAATACCAATTTCTAGGGTCAGTGTAATTCAACCATAACCAAATCAACTACCGGTCATACATCACATCAAATATCACAATAAATAAAATGTTGAGGAATCCAGTTGGATCCCTCCAACCTGTTTCCCAGCCTCGACAGATGTTAATCACATCAATATGAGATATCATAGTAAACGGAACTGACAATCGATCGACGATATATCTATATCAACTATTTCAACCAATCTTATCAACCATTTCAACTAATCAACCATCACACAGTATAAATAAATTTAAAAAACTCGTTTATATAAAAATATAAACAAGGCAGAGTTTAATCACCTTAATTTGCAGTTGACAACTCTTCTTTTTGTTTCAGAAAAAATCCCACCATTTGATTTTTCTACGAAATTCCAGTATTTCTATTCTTAGCTACGATAGTGACAACGATGATCTCGTCGTTACGATTCCACCGTGACTGGCTTCGTTCGATTCTGATCATATATGCTAAAGTTATACAATCGCATTATTTTATGGTCTAATTAAAATCAATAATTTCTTAATTGAATATTGGTTAGGCTAATTACGTTGATCAGAGAACAAGGCTTCACACAACTCTTTTCTTTCGCATTCCCTTCTTCAGTAATGCTGCTTCAACCCAAAACTGTCGTTAATTAAATTATTAATTAAAAAAAAATGATTATTTTCTTTTATAATTAATAGACCAATACCTTTTTACCCTTTTGTGCCCACTTGACTGCTCCTTTTTTCGAACCCACAAAAGCATCGATTTAACAATCGTCTGCCTCCTGATATAGGCTTTCTTCCTTTCCTAAACTGATCCTTCTTTGGGACGTGAATCAATAGCTCAGCTGTCCTTGCATCCACCAACTCTTAAAATCATCACCACGCTCCCCGACATTATAAATAAATAATAAAGTTAATCCACATTTTGCTCCCCTGATCCACTTTTATAACCGTGCATACTGCTTTCTTCATAACAATCGGCATACACCATGCATAAAACTCACCAATTCTTGTTAACAGGTGCGAATCTCTGTGGAAAAACCCAAAGCTATGCTTCGCATCATTTAAAACTTGTCCAATTTCCACCCCCAACCTTTTAGTACCTTTTATTTTATTTTTTTCTGTTCAACTAAAGACCGACAGACAAAATTCCCATCCATTTACGCACTCCATGCATCTTCCCTTCGCAAATGTTACAAGCTTATCATCACTACATAAAGTTCGCAACATCCTAGAAGAGACCGACTTCAACATCATCCTTCTGCCATGCTACAGGATACCGAACAAAAAGCTTCCAGAAATTCGTCAAACTCTGTCAATCAATCCGCCATTCCCTTTGCAACAACGTCCCAGACTTCACGCCGTACTCCATTATAGCCTCGACATCTTCAACCGACGACCATATCTCTCACTACCGACCTCGCTGGGACACCACGCAACCTCCAATTGACCGATGATATCAAGCCTCAAGGTGCTGTTCACACAAAACCAACCCTGGTTGGCTGTTATAATTTACAGAGAATATAATTGGTCATGGAATCGAATGAAATGGATATGGCAGCGAAGGGCAAATCATGAGGATTATAATGATATGAATTTCGAGATTTAAGGAATTTTCTTGAGTTTCTAGGAAATTTTCAAGCTTGCTATATTACTGTATAATTCCTGAAGGTTGCGGCCCAAATGTTTGAGGATGAGAAGGAGATGCAGAGTATTTAAAGTGGGTCGATGGCTTGACTTGCACGACGTTTATTTGCTTGGCACGCACGGGGATGCGATGGCTTGGCTTTCACGGAATTAAGCAAAAACGTGGAGAGCACGTTGTTTTTGAAAGGCGTGGAGAGCACGGCTATATTTGCTTGGGGATCACGGATATAGACTAGCGTAGGTCCTGTCACTTTCTTTGGTAGGCATATGCATGATTTAGTGAGTAAATTAATAGAATAGACTGGAGGATAACAGGCCATAAATAATTAATTTATCAATGCAAAATGAGTCAACCGTTAGTGATGATACAAAGAATCTTGTAGCAAGTAATCAGAATTTTCCTTATTTAATTTGATGTCACCGATATACTTTTCATTCTAATCTTATATGGTCCTTTCATGACATATAAATCCTCATATCCACGGCTCCACCACGTACACAGAATCACCCACAGTCAGCCATTACCTTACATGGTTTTCATACAAATCCTAATGTATTCAGCATCACTTTCTTCGGCAGGCATGTGGGTGGTATTTAATCTCGTATGTGTGTGATTTAAATATATATACACACACACAGGCATGGAGACTCACGTATGTGCGTTACAGTTTGAATAAAGGTAATCCACAACTAACCTTTGCTATTTTCTTATTTTCTCTACTTTAATGATCGCTCCGGACAGAAATAAAAATATGATCGTAACAAGCAATATGCCACGATTCCAAAAATATAATAATATCGGTAGTTTAACTTATATTGTGAAACCCCGAAATATTGATAAAAGGTTGCAAAATACTCCAAATAAAAAGTTGCTTATTTTACAAAATAAAAATTACAGTAAAATTCTAAAAATTAAATTACAACTACGCTTCAAAAGAATCTTGTCCAAATTCAAGACTGATACTTAAATATATTTAAATAACCGTTACGGCTTATATATGATTCTACGTCGACTACTTGAAAATTTGATTTGGACGTAATTCAAAATATATAAGACAAAATCTCAATTTTTCACTTCCATTAGAAAGATACTGTTCAACAGAACCGAACTTTTCTTGTTTCAAAGAAATCCAACTTATAACGAATCCTGTATACTCAGTTGAAGTTCAAAACGTTAAATTATGAAGTGCCGCACCATTTCGAACTCGTTTTTTTTATTAATTATATTCTAAATTATACGTTCAAACTTCGTTTTATAAAAAAATTCCTTATAAATTCCTATATCTGATTCAAATAAAATATTTAAATCAAAATTAGATATTCAAAATTCAATGGCTAAAAATCTGGGTCGTTACAGCTACCTATTAATAGGAAAAGACAAAGGCGAAATACTGATTTTTGGTTGCCTGCACATGTGTTTTGCACTAGTTGTGTACAAGCCATGTGAAGAAAAATTGGTATAAAAGCAACAACTTAGCTTCTAAGGCAAATGTATACTATTTAGTTATGGACATCATTGATTCAAAATAGCAATTCAATGTATGAAATAATTATTCTTATTATTAATCTAATTTTGAACTAATTTATATCTAGATGCACTTAGAACAAGTTTTAATACACAGAAATATTAAATAACTTTTACCTGTATATATTTAGATATAACCAGTAAAAATATAAACATATAATATTATCTATATTTTTAACAAGAGTTTAAAATAAAAACAAAATGATCGGTAATTTCTTACCGTATTTATATACATATATACACCGGTTAGAAATTTTAAAATCTTAAAATATATCCTGGGAATCCCCTTATATTTATTACTCACAATTTATTATTAAAATCAATTATTAAAATAATCTTTTGTAATAAATCATATTACAAAAGTAGTCAAAAACCGGGATGTTACTATGTACCCCCTTTAAAAGAATTTTTTCCTCGAAATTGAAGAGTGATGAGGAGAATACGGTTATATTTATATTCATAGATTTACAAACAAACACATATTTGGTCATCCTTTAATAATTACAATAAACAAGGCATCCATAATTCATATGTTAACTACTAAACAATTGTCTGCAACCAAAACATTCAATAACACATATTTTGGTCATCTCTTTCAAATCTTTTCTATTCGATAATTCTTTCCTTCGATAAGGTATATTCGAAAACTCTATTCAATTTATTCTATTCACGTAACTATTTTGATTTAACTCTAACTCTATTCACTTAACTCCTATCGAATAAACCATATACGATAACTCTTTTAATTCTATTTGAATAAACTATATATTCGATTAACTCCTTTATTCTATTTGAATAAACTATATATTCGATTAACTCCTTTTACTTTCTATTCGAATAAACTATAATCGATTAACTCCTTTTACTCTATTCGAATAAACTATATTCGATTAACTCCTTTTACTTTCTATTCGAATAAACTATATTCGATTAACTCTTTTATTCTATTTGAATAAACTATATTCGATTAACTCCTTTATTCTATTTGAATAAACTATATTCGATTAACTCCTTTTACTTTCTATTCGAATAAACTATATTCGATTGACTCCTTTTACTTTCTATTCGAATAAACTATATTCGATTAACTCCTTTTACTTTCTATTCGAATAAACTATATTCGATTAACTCCTTTATTCTATTTGAATAAACTATATTCGATTAACTCCTTTTACTTTCTATTCGAATAAACTATATTCGATTAACTCCTTTATTCTATTTGAATAAACTATATTCGATTAACTCCTTTTACTTTCTATTCGAATAAACTATATTCGATTAACTCCTTTTACTTTCTATTCAAATAAACTATATTCGATTAACTCCTTTATTCTATTTGAATAAACTATATTTGATTAACTCCTTTTACTTTCTATTCGAATAAACTATATTCGATTAACTCCTTTATTCTATTTGAATAAACTATATTCGATTAATTCCTTTTACTTTCTATTCGAATAAACTGTATTCGATTAACTCCTTTTACTTTCTATTCGAATAAACTATATTCGATTAACTCCTTTATTCTATTTGAATAAACTATATTCGATTAACTCCTTTTACTTTCTATTTGAATAAACTATATTCGATTAACTCCTTTATTCTATTTGAATAAACTATATACGATTAACTCCTTTTACTTTCTATTCGAATAAACTATATTCGATTAACTCCTTTATTCTATTTGAATAAACTATATTCGATTAACTCCTTTGTTTTAACTCTAATCGATTTAACTAACATCGATTAACTCCTTTCGATTAAACTAACATCGATTAACTCCTTTTAACTCGATTCAACTAACATCGATTAACTTCTTTTAACTCGATTAAACTATTCATTTATAAAGATTTACTTATAGTAACGATTCTTCACTTTACAAATGATTTCCTTCTTATAACAGTTTCCTTTTTATAACGTTTTTCCCTTTTTCTAAATATCTCCTATTTATAAATATTCCAATTTATAAATATTCCTTATTTATAAATATTTTATTTTCAAATATCACTTTGAAAATACTCTCTTATCAACATTTCGGTATGTTATGGTATTCAACATATCAAATCACGATGATCAGTATCGTCCAAACACATATAATCGACAACAGATTATATATTACATCATATATTACAATATATGAATCACAGTAAAATAAATGTTGAGGAATCCAGTTGGATTCCTCCAACCTGTTTCCCTGCATCACAGATGTTATACAATATAAAATCAACATCACTTTCAGTTCCATATGATATATTCTGTTAAACAGAATCAATATAGAAATTCAACTAACTGACTAGCAGTTCAATCAAACAGTCAACACACAGTCAATCAGCCAATATTTAACAGTTCTAAAAATACAACATGAATTTATAAACTGTTCAGAGTTAGTGAGATTTACTCACATTGGACTATCATCGTTAATTAACGATAATTGTCGTTGATTCAGATCGGACGATTTATTTTGCTATAAATTGTAACGAGCTCCGATGGACTTCCAGTCAGTCTCATTGTGTTGCTCCTGTCCATACGATCCCAACGCAACTTACGGTTCGTCAATCTGATATCGTATGATCAAGGTATTGACTATACAAGTTAATACGTATTTATATAAAACAAAAACTTGAATTTTAATTAAACACTTGGGCTCACCCTTAACTTTCCTGGCCCAAACCCGTTTTCTAAAGCCCATTCGAAATAAAAGGGTCCGCACCTTTAATTTCCTTCTTCCCAGATCTAATTTTTCAACGCTCCAATAATTTTTTCCTCAAACCGTTGACCCGTCCCTTGACCCCCTCCGGCTTCCTCCTCGGTCATCAGTCCTGGCCGCAACCACCACCATCTTCCATCTCTTCGACCTCTCTCCACGCTCATACCCTTCCAACCCAACTTGGTGATGCTTCTCATGTCACGACATCGCCTGCTCCAGCCCAGGCATCGATGACAAACAGCATCGATCTCCACACAAGAAGGCACACCAAAACTAATCGATCCCCTGAACTCAATCTCAGCCTCAAAACCACGCATTAAAGCCTTAATCCGCAACTATTCCTAACCCTAGCGGTACTGTTAAAACCGAAACCCACATCGCACCAACTGAAACAAGTACATAGTTGAAGCAAATCATCTGAGGAGTTCAAATAACTTGGTTTCGTGATTTATGGAATTTTGCTTTTCATTTCTTTGATTTTTATTTTCTGCGGTTTGTTGAGGAATGGAAGATCTGTTCTTACGTTTTAAGCAATGGGTGTGTGGTTAGGAAATTAAGCAAACGTGGCCTTCTTTTTGATCATGGAACTCATTAGGATATTTTTCATTGATTAATTTATTCATTTATAATCTTACGTTATGTGTATTTACCTTCTAAAAATCAATACGACCACATAAGGTACCTAAAAATCACGAAACTGAACGTGCAGCTACAGTTTGACATTACGGTCCCGACGAAACTGGTTTCGTCGAATTCCGACTTCGTATGCTCACACAGCATATTTTTAACTGTTAGAATACTGACTGTTTCTCACTCTAAAAATCCATACGGCCACACACTGACTGTAAAAATCACCAAACTTGGAATCTAACAATAATTTAATATTGCGGAATCAACAAAATTAGTTTCATCGAATTCCGACTTCGTTTGCAAAAATGGCTATTTTTAAAGCTCTAAATAGCCTATTTAAATATATATAAATATATTTAAATATAATTGAATTAAATATTTAAAAATAAATATTATTGTCTATATTCACAGTGGAATACCATACAGCTCCAGAATATTCCTGTATGAATTTACAACTCGATATTACAACATCAGAGTTATATCGATGTTCTATTTCTATTTAAATCCTTATATAAAATATAATTAAATCGTTATGGTCAGAGCGCTACATTTCTGAGAATTTGATTTGGACGTAACTCAAAATCTACACGACGAAATCCCGATTTTTCTCTTCTAATAGAAAGATATTCTCCACCAGCTCCACACGTTTCTTGTTTCGCAGAAATCCGATTTAAAACGAACCCTGTATATTCAGTTGAAGTTCAAGTCGCCAAACAGCGAACTACAACGCCATTTCGAGCTCGTTTATAATTATATTATAAACTATACGTTCAACTGTCGACGATTGAATATATTCGTTATTCAAATTCAATTCCAAGCTGAATTAAATATCACAGATGATTCGGTTCACACCATATCCTCATTTCAGCCAATTCTGATTATTTCAGAATTAAATATATTATTTAATTTATTATTTTAATTAAATTTTCATCATTATTTAATTATACGACCATTTAATTCACTATATCACTATTTATATAATTAAATAAAATTAATTATAATACCTCTGCCAATGCGGGTCATTACAAAAGACAAGTGCGAAATACTGATTTTTGGTTGCCTACACATGTGTTTTGCACTAGTTGTGTACAAGCCATGTGAAGAAAAATTGGTTTAAAAGCAACAACTTAGCTTCTAAGGCAAATGTAAACTATTTAGTTATGGACATCATTGATTCAAAATAGCAATTCAATTATAAAACAATTATTCTTATTATTAATTTAATTTTGAACTAATTTTATTTCTAGATGCATTTAGAACAAGTTTTAATACATAAAAATATTAAATAACATTTACCTGTATATATTTAGATATAACCAGTAAAAATATAAACATATAATATTATCTATTTTTTTAACAAGAGTTTAAAATCAAAACAAAATGATTGGTAATTTCTTACCATATTTATACACATATATCACCAGTTAGAAATTTTAAAATCTTAAAATATATCCTGGGAATCCCCCGATATTTATTACTCACAATTTATTATTAAACTCAATTATAAAAATAATCTTTTGTAATAAATCGTATTACGAAAGTAGTCAAAAACCGGGATGTTACAGATTTTTTATTCTTTTCTAGAATTTATTATTTGTGGTTTTCGATAGTTATGCCTGTGATGAAGATGGTGTATAAATAGGGACTAGAAAACCTGAAGCGACCCGAACTTCCCCGGTCTCCGAAGAGATGAGAAAGAACGAATTACTGTGAGGACAAGACAAA
Source organism: Allium sativum (assembly GCA_030737875.1). Taxonomy (NCBI): domain Eukaryota; kingdom Viridiplantae; phylum Streptophyta; class Magnoliopsida; order Asparagales; family Amaryllidaceae; genus Allium; species Allium sativum. The sequence continues at coordinate 465,021,429 of CM060910.1, forward strand.
ATAGAACGCATACGGAAGAACATTTCATTGTTATTACAACAATTCCATCAGATACAAGAATATACAGAGTATAAATGAATAAATTACATTCAACATATATCAGAGATTTAAATTACATTTAAATACATCGCAGCGGAAAATAATACAAAAGCACAACTAGAAGTGATACACGGATACAGAGCTTTCCGAGCATCGTTCCAGCTGTATATCAGGACCCTGTGAATATAAATCTGCAAAACCAAAACTACTAGCTGCCCATGCGGAAAATAGGGGCACCCAGAGTTTAGGTTAAAACAATAAACTCCAGGTCAGTCATGTGACTGGTGTGAGAACTAAAGCAGTTATTAATCTTTATTCTTAAAGTTAGGTAAATCAAGGGACCACGCCGTATAACACGGAACGGGTTTCCTCCCAAGAATACCAGTGCATAAAACAAGCAGCGCAATGCTAAATAAAGAAAAATGAAGCTGTTATAAGACCCAGGTCCCATCACACAATGCAACGCAAGCCGGAGGATAGGGTTTTCCCTTATAACAGCCAAAGCATGCTTGATACGTTTAAAACACATTATTTGATACTATTATAAGTGTATAGTGTCAAAACAATTTCAAATCATAAATAACAATCATAGGCGGCATGGGTACCATCTATCATGTCGCCATACTAGTTCTACAATTAAAACCGCAATACACGTATTGGAAATTGGATTCCGTCATGAGCCGAGGCAAGGGGCAAGCTCCTCTCCGCGTTCGAGACACTCTAGCAATGCCTCAGGACCCCACTCTGATCCTTTGGAACCTCCAAGGCCGGTCCTCTCTTACTTTTGAGGATTAGTTATTCCTGAACACACGTTTCCCGGTCCTTACAGACCTATATCCGAGGCGCCTCATATCCAACAACCACACAGGTGAAAAGTATATAAATGTCAGGGCTGGTAGGTCACTGACACCACCCTAGCTAGAAAGAAACGTCGTGCACTCCTTGGGTCCGTATCCCGTTTTTGACTCATACCGAGGTGTGAGGCTCGCGAATTCACGTTATACACAAAGCTATGCCACACAGGCCGTGCTTTGATCATCAACCACAAGACTTTGCTTTTCAACAGAAGCCTTGATCAATTGCCACTTACGCGTGCCACATTGGCAATTCACTCCATGTGACTGATGTCCATCGATATACAACCTCTGAGCTCGTACGTCTCAGAGAAGGGCGTTAAGCAAGAGAATAAATTCTCCGCCGCCAAACAGATGTATATTTAATAGAGATCAATCAACACAGAATAAAATCCAATGTCAGACACACAATCCATTTACAAGTTCGTTCTGGGTCCGAACGAAACCGGAGGCACTTTCCTCGCATATCCATCCATCTCCAAGTACGTCTGGAAGATCACCAACTGATTCCCTCATCCTGGGTGTACAGCCCAATCAAGATCATCAGTAATCACCCAAACGATGTGAAGACTTCCGGTCTTCAACCACCGTCTTCATCTTCGACATCTCGTTGAATCGGTTATTCAGAATGGGTATAAACCCGGCCTTTCTGAATAACCCACGTATATAGTAAACAAATGTTACACAAACACTACAAACGCCTCATTCCAATTCAGAATATTCTTTTATTCACAAAATCACATTCTTAGGGAAATGTTCCCATTAATTTTATCCAAGATAAATTCTTCTAAATTTATTCTTTAATCCTCCTTTGGATATCCTTTCAAACTAGTCGGGATTAACGAACCACACCGAAGTAATTATTTATTTTATTTTCCAATCCCAACCTATATATCCCAGGGAGAAAACTGGTAATACTCCACATCTAACACCACGGTGTTATCGGTAAAATTAATTACCATTTCACGTTCAAATCTAATTAAAGATTTAACTATCGCTTTGGAGCAAAACTGGTGATACTCCACTCTCGATCACTTTTCAGATTTGATAATTTAAATTATCAATTCAACTTTTAATCTAATTAAAGATTCATTAAAACTCCACTTAGTTTTAATCTTTTCAGAAATCGATATCTTTCCTTTAACTGGGTTAAAGAACCAATGTTATCTAAAACACGATTCACGATAAACCCAAATCACATTTGATATTAAATACAAGGCTCTGAATAGAAAATATACCGGCTTATATTCAATATCAAATTCTGAAACCAACAAATATCGTATTGGAGATAACGATATAAAATATCTTTCAAATCCCCATAACAATATTTGTTTAGCCACGAAATCCAACATCGAAATATCCCGAAGATAATTTCGATTCAACTCCAGTCCAATTCACGTATTGGAAATATCGATTATTTTCAAAATCACTTTAAAATTTAATTTATTTATTTAAAAATAAATTGATTTTAATTCTAGTTCAAAACTAGTTCATTTCGATAAAAATCTATTTTTATCTTTTCAAATATGGAGTTTTTCACCCCAAATCTTCACAAATCATTTCTTATGATTTTACACAAATTATAGATATTTTTAATAATTTTATCAAGGCCCGTACAGTCGATTTCCATCAACGGCCATCGAACTGCACTTACAGCGACCTTTTCTGAAATTGATTTGGACATAATTCCAAATCCAACCGTTAGATTTCAAATTTCTAATATTCATTGGAAAGCTCTTTTCGATACGAACCCAACGGTTCCGGTTTTAGGAGAATCCGACGGTCGGATCTCCCGCAATGTCCGTTTGAAATAAATGGTCGAAATTCACGAACTACCGCGGCGCGGCGCGTTCTATTCAGGCCATTATATATATAATATATATATTATATATATTTCGTCGATTTCCTTTTTAAAACGAATTTTATAAATCGTTTTAACTTCGTTTCAAAACCATTTCAACACTATTTTCATTCAAAGCCAAAATTGAATTCTTCTTTATAAATTCGTTTTAAAATTCATTTCTATTCAATTCAAATTTTAATTCAATTTGAATTCATTTCAATTCACTTTCAATTCAATTTGAATTCGTTTTCAATTCAATTCACTTCGAAATCGTTTTCAATTCAATTCATTTCGAAATCGTTTTCAATTCAATTCATTTCGAAATCGTTTTCAATTCAATTCATTTCGAAATCGTTTTCAATTCAATTCATTTCGAAATCGTTTTCAATTCAATTAATTTCGAAATCGTTTTCAATTCAATTCATTTCGATTTCGTTTTCAATTCAATTCATTTCGATTTCGTTTTCAATTCAATTCATTTCGATTTCGTTTTCAATTCAATTCATTTCGAAATCGTTTTCAATTCAATTCATTTCGAAATCGTTTTCAATTCAATTCATTTCGATTTTATTTTCAATTCAATTCATTTCGAAATCGTTTTCAATTCAATTCATTTCGAAATCGTTTTCAATTCATTATACAACGAATAAAATCGATATAAATATCGTTCACGTCAAAATGGCGCAAAACTAATCAACACGGCTTTATATTTTTCACAACTTCTTTATTTTATTCAACAAATGAATATTTATCCCATTCAACACATGAATCTATATTTCTTTCAACACACGACTAATCTCAACACGTGAGTACTGTCGACACATCACTATTTTTGTTATGTAAAATATTTTATAAAACTATGGTATCTATCGTCTGATTTTCAATTAGACTTCTACTGGGAAGTAGTTCTAATTTTAAATATGATAAAGATGTAAATTTTTATTATATAAAATATTTCACTCAACACCTGGACATCGTCAACACATGACTATTTTTATATTCAACACATGAATTTTCTTTTATAATATTTATTATTTTCCCGATTGGAATGAGGCCCAATCAATCACCATATAACGTTAATTATATGGATTCCATACAACACATGTATATAATAGCATTGAAAAATAATCAACCATCAACCAAAGTGCACTACACAACTGCATAAGCATCAAATATAAATAATCGACGCTTACACAGTCTGTCGACCAATCGATCGACAATAATTAAATAATTGGGATTAGTATACACCAAATATCATCCCAACACTCGTGTGGGGTTTCAAATCAACAAACACACATTTTTGTTTGTGCAGTTGGGCGATGTGTAAAATTTATCAACCCAATCAATATCAGTCAAATCAGTGTAAATAAACAAATCGGCCGATTTGTTTATAAATATTTATTTATTCACTTTCACGTTAAAAATTATATTTTTAACGTCAAAAATATTTATTTCAACACTTGAATTTCTATTCAGTTCATTTACACAATAAAAATAATATTTTTATTTTTCTAACATATTTTAGAAAATTTCGGCGGCATAACGGCACGATACTAGAAACGGGACGAGGCCTAGCCTTATCCCCGGTCTAGTGAAGGCCCACGCCATTCACACATCAATCAAATCAGTTTCAATTCACCAAACCATTCAATTTAAACCAAACAATTCAATTTAAACCAAATAGACTAACCAACTACACAACCAAACAATTTAACAAACAAGCCATCCATGGTCTGTGGATGACGGGTGTCGGGTGCTACTAAGCACCGTCTACATCCTAGTATATATATATATAACTAGTAAAAGTGATTTTAGAGTGAGAAGTTCTCACCGAAAGCTATCCAATACCACGACACTCCTATTGTAGAGATCTTCGTCGTTCTCGCCTTTTCTTCTCCTTTGTTGCCCGTAGCCACTACATATAGAAATCACACATTTTTATATTTCGATGTCTTTAAAATAAAAAATCACATTTTTATTTATTCACTTTCAATTCAAATCATAATTTTACTATGCTATTCAATATATAAAAATCGAATTTTTACTACTATGTTATATAGATAAAAATTATATTTTTATCACGCTATTTTCTATATAAAGATTTCGCCTTTTTAAATTTAAAGATTTCACCTTTTTAAATTTAAAGATTTCACCTTTTTAAATTTAAAGATTTCACCTTTTTAAAGATCACCACTTTATTTCAACGTATATAAAATAAAAATCAGATTTTTATTTCGCCACAAATACAAAGATGTTATTTTTATATTCTCTATCCAATAAAGATTATATTTTTAATACTTTAAAAATATAAAAATCATATTTTTAATATTTCTATATAGTAAAGATTATATTTTTATCACCTTAATCAAATAAAAATTATATTTTTACCTTCTCTATATTATAAAAATTTCGCCTTTCCTTATTTAAAAATATGATCTTTCCTACATATAAAAATCTTAACATTATAAATATAAAAGATCTGAGTTTTTAACCTATAAAAATCTGAGTTTAAACCTATTTAAATAAATAAATAATACATAAAAACAAGGCTTACAGTTCTTGGTTGAAGGAGGGGGTTGTCGTGTGCTTTTGAACAGCGGTGGAGGCGGTGGATGGTCGGAGTGGGGGTCGGGGAGGGCGCTGCCACGACGCAGCAGGCGGAGGAGGTGGCCAGGGGACCCACGATGGCGTCGGGGCTTCGCGGTGGTCCAGGGTTTCGATTAGGGGGAAGCTCGGGTTCCAGGGGCGCGTGCGAGCATAGGAGGGAGGGAACGAGGCGGAGAACGGTGGTGGAGATCGGAGGTGGTGCGACATACGTCGGCTAGGGCGGGGGCGGAGCAGCGATCCGCTGAGGGGCGTCGGTGGTTGCGATTTTTTTTTTATTTTTTTTATTTTTGATTTCTGAAATTATAAGGGGGGGGCGCGGCTGATAAAGGAAAGGGGGTTTTTTTTTATTTATTTTTAATTATTTAATTATTTTATTTGCAAATAGTTGACTTTTACATATGACCTCGAAACGAGGTCCACCGCCTGTCGTCCATAGCGTTCTACCCCCATTCCGAACACAATGGGATATGTATCGTCAGCTGATTCGGCTGTTACAATCAGTTTCCGTTAAATTTACATTTAAATCACTATATTGAATTTTAAACGTACATTTCAAATTACCGGGGTCACATACTAACTCTAAAAATTCTCGAAAAATATTTTCTAGCTTCGTATTGACGATACGGTCCTAACAAAACTAGTTTCGTCGAATTCTGAGGCCGTTAGAAAAATGGCCATTTTCCAGTCAATTAAAATCAACTGAAACTGGTCAAACGCGTTTTCCTTTGCCACGCTCACATATTGATTCGAAAAATTATGAAATTTGAAACCTAGCAATAACTTGACACTGCGGATCCAACAAAAGTGGTTTCGTCGAAATCCGAGGTCATTTGCAAAATGTCCATTTTTAAGGGCCTGAATTCCATAGCGACTATTCAGAATTTTCAACTGGACATATCTTATCATTCCCGCTACGAAATCTTGATTTGTCGGATTCGTTGGAAAGATATCCACAATTAGATTCCATTATTTTTTGTTTCACTAAAATCCGGATTGTTTTGCACCCGCTACATTCAATTGAAGTTTGAAATCGAATTATCGAACTACCGCTCCATTTTCAATTCTATTTATAATTATATATAAATATTTATATTCTAACGACGCCGTATATAATATATACGTTGAATTCTATTCAAAATAAATTTTCTCGTCGATATTATTTAAAATAATCTATTTTAAATGTTCAAAATTCGCCAAAATTGCCAAAATAAAAATTTTAAACTGGCCCAGATTTTGCGGGTTATTACAATCTCCCCCACTTAAAACTTTTCGTCCCCGAAAAGGAACAAAGTCGAAAGTGGTTTGATTATTAAGCTCTACATTCGGTCGGGCTTCCATTCTCCAACTTTTCAGTTTCTGAGAATTTTCAAAATTTCAAAAATTTGGCTAACACCCTAAATTTTCGAAAAATTTCGCCATAACCTCCCCTGCACCGGGAGCATCGGGGAATTTCAAATAGCTTCCCCGGTCCTTCAGATCTCAAAAAGAAAAAGAAAAAGCCAAGCGGCTAGCCAATAGGCTCACAAAATCATCATCACCCAAACAAAACAGGAAATTATGTAGTAAACATGTACCTATTTGTCGGGCAAACAAATTTTATTCTCTGGTTCTAGCCTCCTTGCTATGACCTGTTCAATGTAAGTACAAGTATATGCATGCAGTTGCGACCAATTATCAATATAGTTCAATATTCGGTTCAATTAGGCTAAATGGTTAAAATTATCAAACAAATAAACTAACAACACAAACAGCAATCAATTAGTGAATTAGAGTTTCAAATTCATAATTTTGATATATATACAGAAAATCATGTTTTTGATGCCAATTCACAACAATGTGTTCTAACTATATAGGTTTTGGTTCTCACACCAGTCTAATGGAAATATATAGATATCACACCTTCGAAACACGAAAATAAATACTGGTAACGCTGCAACATTATCAGAATCATCTTCGGGTGTCTAGAATGTGACTCTATATCTATCCAGTATATTAAAACTTCGAATATACGTTCATGACGCGTATACGCGAAATCTATATATACTCGATTGTCCATATTCAAAATAAATAAATAATCAAATACGTTTTAAAATGGCTTAAATTTTCAAAACAAAATTGTTTTCCTTTGAAAAATATACTCTTCACACTCGTTCTAGGATACTACTGATCCTATCTCTAACGAGCCATTCTAATTGGATATTACTAATCCAATATCTGATGAATTCTTTCGTATGGTTCTAATGTGTCTTGTTCTCGAGCTCTGTAAACCAAAGCTCTGATACCAAATGAAGCGACCCGAACTTCCTCGGTCTCCGAAGAGATGAGAAAGAACGAATTACTGTGAGGACAAGACAAAATAGAACGCATACGGAAGAACATTTCATTGTTATTACAACAATTCCATCAGATACAAGAATATACAGAGTATAAATGAATAAATTACATTCAACAAATATCAGAGATTTAAATTACATTTAAATACATCGCAGCGGAAAATAATACAAAATCACAACTAGAAGTGATACACGGATACAGAGCTTTCCGAGCATCGTTCCAGCTGTATATCAGGACCCTTTGAATATAAATCTGCAAAACCAAAACTACTAGCTGCCCGTGCGGAAAATAGGGGCACCCAGAGTTTAGGTTAAAACAATAAACTCCAGGCCAGTCATGTGACTGGTGTGAGAACTAAAGCAGTTATTAATCTTTATTCTTAAAGTTAGGTAAATCAAGGGACCACGCCGTATAACACGGAACGGGTTTCCTCCCAAGAATACCAGTGCATAAAACAAGCAGCGCAATGCTAAATTAAGAAAAATGAAGCTGTTATAAGACCCAGGTCCCATCACACAATGCAACGCAAGCCGGAGGATAGGGTTTTCCCTTATAACAGCCAAAGCATGCTTGATACGTTTAAAACACATTATTTGATACTATTATAAGTGTATAGTGTCAAAACAATTTCAAATCATAAATAACAATCATAGGCGGCATGGGTACCATCTATCATGTCGCCATACTAGTTCTACAATTAAAACCGCAATACACGTATTGGAAATTGGATTCCGTCATGAGCCGAGGCAAGGGGCAAGCTCCTCTCCGCGTTCGAGACACTCTAGCAATGCCTCAGGACCCCACTCTGATCCTTTGGAACCTCCAAGGCCGGTCCTCTCTTACTTTTGAGGATTAGTTATTCCTGAACACACGTTTCCCGGTCCTTACAGACCTATATCTGAGGCGCCTCATATCCAACAACCACACAGGTGAAAAGTATATAAATGTCAGGGCTGGTAGGTCACTGACACCACCCTAGCTAGAAAGAAACGTCGTGCACTCCTTGGGTCCGTATCCCGTTTTTGACTCATACCGAGGTGTGAGGCTCGCGAATTCACGTTATACACAAAGCTATGCCACACAGGCCGTGCTTTGATCATCAACCACAAGACTTTGCTTTTCAACAGAAGCCTTGATCAATTGCCACTTACGCGTGCCACATTGGCAATTCACTCCATGTGACTGATGTCCATCGATATACAACCTCTAAGCTCGTACGTCTCAGAGAAGGGCGTTAAGCAAGAGAATAAATTCTCCGCCGCCAAACAGATGTATATTTAATAGAGATCAATCAACACAGAATAAAATCCAATGTCAGACACACAATCCATTTACAAGTTCGTTCTGGGTCCGAACGAAACCGGAGGCACTTTCCTCGCATATACATCCATCTCCAAGTACGTCTGGAAGATCACCAACTGATTCCCTCATCCTGGGTGTACAGCCCAATCAAGATCATCAGTAATCACCCAAACGATGTGAAGACTTCCGGTCTTCAACCACCGTCTTCATCTTCGACATCTCGTCGAATCGGTTATTCAGAATGGGTATAAACCCGGCCTTTCTGAATAACCCACGTATATAGTAAACAAATGTTACACAAACACTACAAACGCCTCATTCCAATTCAGAATATTCTTTTATTCACAAAATCACATTCTTAGGGAAATGTTCCCATTAATTTTATCCAAGATAAATTCTTCTAAATTTATTCTTTAATCCTCCTTTGGATATCATTTCAAACTAGTCGGGATTAACGAACCACACCGAAGTAATTATTTATTTTATTTCCCAATCCCAACCTATATATCCCAGGGAGAAAACTGGTAATACTCCACATCTAACGCCACGGTGTTATCGGTAAAATTAATTACCATTTCACGTTCAAATCTAATTAAAGATTTAACTATCGCTTTGGAGCAAAACTGGTGATACTCCACTCTCGATCACTTTTCAGATTTGATAATTTAAATTATCAATTCAACTTTTAATCTAATTAAAGATTCATTAAAACTCCACTTAGTTTTAATCTTTTCAGAAATCGATATCTTGCCTTTAACTGGGTTAAAGAACCAATGTTATCTAAAACACGATTCACGATAAACCCAAATCACATTTGATATTAAATACAAGGCTCTGAATAGAAAATATACCGGCTTATATTCAATATCAAATTCTGAAACCAACAAATAACGTATTGGAGATAACGATATAAAATATCTTTCAAATCCCCATAACAATATTTGTTTAGCCACGAAATCCAACATCGAAATATCCCGAAGATAATTTCGATTCAACTCCAGTCCAATTCACGTATTGGAAATATCGATTATTTTCAAAATCACTTTAAAATTTAATTTATTTATTTAAAAATAAATTGATTTTAATTCTAGTTCAAAACTAGTTCATTTCGATAAAAATCTATTTTTATCTTTTCAAATATGGAGTTTTTCACCCCAAATCTTCACAAATCATTTCTTATGATTTTACACAAATTATAGATATTTTTAATAATTTTATCAAGGCCCGTACAGTCGATTTCCATCAACGGCCATCGAACTGCACTTACAGCGACCTTTTCTGAAATTGATTTGGACATAATTCCAAATCCAACCGTTAGATTTCAAATTTCTAATATTCATTGGAAAGCTCTTTTCGATACGAACCCAACGGTTCCGGTTTTAGGAGAATCCGACGGTCGGATCTCCCGCAATGTCCGTTTGAAATAAATGGTCGAAATTCACGAACTACAGCGGCGCGGCGCGTTCTATTCAGGCCATTATATATATAATATATATATATTATATATATTTCGTCGATTTCCTTTTTAAAACGAATTTTATAAATCGTTTTAACTTCGTTTCAAAACCATTTCAACACTATTTTCATTCAAAGCCAAAATTGAATTCTTCTTTATAAATTCGTTTTAAAATTCATTTCTATTCAATTCAAATTTTAATTCAATTTGAATTCATTTCAATTCACTTTCAATTCAATTTGAATTCGTTTTCAATTCAATTCACTTCGAAATCGTTTTCAATTCAATTCATTTCGAAATCGTTTTCAATTCAATTCATTTCGAAATCGTTTTCAATTCAATTCATTTCGAAATCGTTTTCAATTCAATTCATTTCGAAATCGTTTTCAATTCAATTCATTTCGAAATCGTTTTCAATTCAATTCATTTCGAAATCGTTTTCAATTCAATTCATTTCGATTTCGTTTTCAATTCAATTCATTTCGATTTCGTTTTCAATTCAATTCATTTCGAAATCGTTTTCAATTCAATTCATTTCGAAATCGTTTTCAATTCAATTCATTTCGATTTTATTTTCAATTCAATTCATTTCGAAATCGTTTTCAATTCAATTCATTTCGAAATCGTTTTCAATTCATTATACAACGAATAAAATCGATATAAATATCGTTCACGTCAAAATGGCGCAAAACTAATCAACACGGCTTTATATTTTTCACAACTTCTTTATTTTATTCAACAAATGAATATTTATCCCATTCAACACATGAATCTATATTTCTTTCAACACACGACTAATCTCAACACGTGAGTACTGTCGACACATCACTATTTTTGTTATGTAAAATATTTTATAAAACTATGGTATCTATCGTCTGATTTTCAATTAGACTTCTACTGGGAAGTAGTTCTAATTTTAAATATGATAAAGATGTAAATTTTTATTATATAAAATATTTCGCTCAACACCTGGACATCGTCAACACATGACTATTTTTATATTCAACACATGAATTTTCTTTTATAATATTTATTATTTTCCCGATTGGAATGAGGCCCAATCAATCACCATATAACGTTAATTATATGGATTCCATACAACACATGTATATAATAGCATTGAAAAATAATCAACCATCAACCAAAGTGCACTACACAACTGCATAAGCATCAAATATAAATAATCGACGCTTACACAGTCTGTCGACCAATCGATCGACAATAATTAAATAATTGGGATTAGTATACACCAAATATCATCCCAACACCCGTGTGGGGTTTCAAATCAACAAACACACATTTTTGTTTGTGCAGTTGGGCGATGTGTAAAATTTATCAACCCAATCAATATCAGTCAAATCAGTGTAAATAAACAAATCGGCCGATTTGTTTATAAATATTTATTTATTCACTTTCACGTTAAAAATTATATTTTTAACGTCAAAAATATTTATTTCAACACTTGAATTTCTATTCAGTTCATTTACACAATAAAAATGATATTTTTATTTTTCTAACATATTTTAGAAAATTTCGGCGGCATAACGACACGATACTAGAAACGGGACGAGGCCTAGCCTTATCCCCGGTCTAGTGAAGGCCCACGCCATTCACACATCAATCAAATCAGTTTCAATTCACCAAACCATTCAATTTAAACCAAACAATTCAATTTAAACCAAATAGACTAACCAACTACACAACCAAACAATTTAACAAACAAGCCATCCATGGTCTGTGGATGACGGGTGTCGGGTGCTACTAAGCACCGTCTACATCCTAGTATATATATATATATATAACTAGTAAAAGTGATTTTAGAGTGAGAAGTTCTCACCGAAAGCTATCCAATACCACGACACTCCTATTGTAGAGATCTTCGTCGTTCTCGCCTTTTCTTCTCCTTTATTGCCCGTAGCCACTACATATAGAAATCACACATTTTTATATTTCGATGTCTTTAAAATAAAAAATCACATTTTTATTTATTCACTTTCAATTCAAATCATAATTTTACTATGCTATTCAATATATAAAAATCGAATTTTTACTACTATGTTATATAGATAAAAATTATATTTTTATCACGCTATTTTCTATATAAAGATTTCGCCTTTTTAAATTTAAAGATTTCACCTTTTTAAATTTAAAGATTTCACCTTTTTAAAGATCACCACTTTATTTCAACGTATATAAAATAAAAATCAGATTTTTATTTCGCCACAAATACAAAGATGTTATTTTTATATTCTCTATCCTATAAAGATTATATTTTTAATACTTTAAAAATATAAAAATCATATTTTTAATATTTCTATATAGTAAAGATTATATTTTTATCACCTTAATCAAATAAAAATTATATTTTTACCTTCTCTATATTATAAAAATTTCGCCTTTCCTTATTTAAAAATATGATCTTTCCTACATATAAAAATCTTAACATTATAAATATAAAAGATCTGAGTTTTTAACCTATAAAAATCTGAGTTTAAACCTATTTAAATAAATAAATAATACATAAAAACAAGGCTTACAGTTCTTGGTTGAAGGAGGGGGTTGTCGTGTGCTTTTGAACAGCGGTGGAGGCGGTGGATGGTCGTCGATGGTCGGAGTGGGGGTCGGGGAGGGCGCTGCCACGACGCAGCAGGCGGAGGAGGTGGCCAGGGGACCCACGATGGCGTCGGGGCTTCGCGGTGGTCCAGGGTTTCGATTAGGGGGAAGCTCGGGTTCCAGGGGCGCGTGCGAGCATAGGAGGGAGGGAGCGAGGCGGAGAACGGTGGTGGAGATCGGAGGTGGTGCGACATACGGCGGCTAGGGCGGGGGCGGAGCAGCGATCCGCTGAGGGGCGTCGGTGGTTGCGATTTTTTTTTTTTTTTTATTTCTGAAATTATAAGGGGGGGGCGCGGCTAATAAAGGAAAGGGGGTTTTTTTTTTAATTATTTAATTATTTTATTTGCAAATAGTTGACTTTTATATATGACCTCGAAACGAGGTCCACCGCCTGTCGTCCATAGCGTTCTACCCCCATTCCGAACACAATGGGATATGTATCGTCAGCTGATTCGGCTGTTACAATCAGTTTCCGTTAAATTTACATTTAAATCACTATATTGAATTTTAAACGTACATTTCAAATTACCGGGGTCACATACTAACTCTAAAAATTCTCGAAAAATATTTTCTAGCTTCGTATTGACGATACGGTCCTAACAAAACTAGTTTCGTCGAATTCTGAGGCCGTTAGAAAAATGGCCATTTTCCAGTCTATTAAAATCAACTGAAACTGGTCAAACGCGTTTTCCTTTGCCACGCTCACATATTGATTCGAAAAATTATGAAATTTGAAACCTAGCAATAACTTGACACTGCGGATCCAACAAAAGTGGTTTCGTCGAAATCCGAGGTCATTTGCAAAATGTCCATTTTTAAGGGCCTGAATTCCATAGCGACTATTCAGAATTTTCAACTGGACATATCTTATCATTCCCGCTACGAAATCTTGATTTGTCGGATTCGTTGGAAAGATATCCACAATTAGATTCCATTATTTTTTGTTTCACTAAAATCCGGATTGTTTTGCACCCGCTACATTCAATTGAAGTTTGAAATCGAATTATCGAACTACCGCGCCATTTTCAATTCTATTTATAATTATATATAAATATTTATATTCTAACGACGCCGTATATAATATATACGTTGAATTCTATTCAAAATAAATTTTCTCGTCGATATTATTTAAAATAATCTATTTTAAATGTTCAAAATTCGCCAAAATTGCCAAAATAAAAATTTTAAACTGGCCCAGATTTTGCGGGTTATTACAAAACCCTTGTCAAACTCTGATTTTATTGACTGTCTTGTTTTGATTTCTTGCGTGATTGAATCCTTTTTTGTTGCACTGTAAGTTGCCGTGATTTCCTTGTATGAATTTGTTGCCCTGTAAATGAATTTCTTCAATAAGTTGATCGAATTTCTTCCCACCATTGATTTGGGAACCATGCGTGATTTTGTTGCCATGCTGTGAATTTGTGGATGAAAATCTGGAAATGTTTTTAAGCCAGATTCTTGTATTGATTTCAGAATCAACCTGAATTGTTTATGTGGCCCCTTGAAAATGAATTGAATATATCTAGAAATAAATTTTGAACTTACCAAAACAAGTTTGTGCATATCTTCCCCCATGCAAATTTCACTTGCCAAAAATTCACATGATAAAATTGGAGATTTCTTATCTAAACATTTCTTGGCTTTATTTGTTGTCGTGACTAATCAATGTGATTTCAGGAAACTATTTGAATTTCTACATGACTTTAAACCCATTAAAACTTCTGCCACAAAACCATTTGAAATACAGAAAAATTTCTTTAACCAAAAACAGATTGTGTTACATTTATTAAAATTATCACTGGTTATTTGTTGAAACCTGGAAAGTGGTTTATTTGCCAAAATATAATGCTGGAATTCATCTTATAATGTAAACGCAAACTTCCCAAAATTTGACCTACAGATTTCCTGAAAACATTTTGAGCATTCATTTTGTACTTGAATGTTGATGGCTTGACCTTGTTTATTCCTTGTTTGTTGTTGCTAAGCGAAATTTGCATACCCCTTTATGTATTCGAATTTGCCATGTGTGTGTATATATATACGTATTTGTGTGTGTATATATATATATATATGTATATATATATGAATATATATATATATATTCTATGTGGTTGATTTTCTTGAGTTGTTGAGGCTTCATTTGGCTTGAACTGCTTGTGTGATAATGCTCCGTTTATGTTCCCATTCATGCTTACTTGCCTTCTTTGGGTCTTGTAATCCTACACCATTTTCTTATGCTCGGACTTATCTGTATTTTCATGCCCATATGCATGCCTATGCATGTTGTCTTGACAATTTCGAGATGAATCTTGAATCTGCGGCTTATTTACCATGTTTTTCTGTTGTGTATTGATTTGACATGTAATTTTCCCTTGACTTGTACATGTGTGCATGTCCTTGTTTATTACTCTTGCATGATCATGTATGCATTGGTTCTGTCGATCACCTTGTATATGTTGAACCATTTGCTACTGCTTGTTTGTCCATGTTTCCATTGCTGCATGAATTTGCACACTCCAAATTTGGCTCAACAACTTTGACATGTTTTCCCTTGCTCTTGAGTTCCTTGCCATGTAGTATTGTTGCACAAATATGCACTGCCCTGAAATGGTTTTGCTGTGTGCAATCCCTGTGCATGGCTCGACCTTGCCGTTTCTGGAAATGCATGAACACTGTCTTGTTACTTGTTCACGACCATTAACCATGCATGCTTGAAATTGAAATTTAGTTTTACACTTGGATCGGATTGACCATGTGTATATACGTATATATATATATAAATTTTGCGTATATATATACATATATATGCATGCATATGTGCATGATATCACTTCATTGTTAATGGACACTTGACCCCTGCACTGTGCATGTGTATCAGGCTTTACCTGAACACAACGGCTTGATATATTTGTCTCTTGCTGACCGTATTGTCCCTGCACAAATATGTGTATATAAATACATATGTATGTGTATACATGTATAGTGTACGTCCAGAGAATATATATATATATATATATATGTGTGTGTGAGCACTACCGACGATGTCTACCTTGTAGTATTTACATTGTATCACTGTGAATATCCCAAGCTGTCTAGATATAGATGGATGTCCATAAAAAACTCAGACCAAGTCTTGAAAAATGATGAGAAACACACCAAAATTCTGAGGAAAATAATTTTCTAAAAAAGAATTATATCTGCTAGAATATAAAATATTTCTGTTCTGGATTACTGTGTGTTCCTTTTTGTAACAGGTAAGAAGTCTGAACTGATAGTGATGAAGTATGAAGACTGGACTGATGACAGTGAAACAGGCAGAAGACAGAAGACAAAGCTATGAAATAGTATATGAGTGTATGAATGCATTTGTACAACTTGAGTGAAATGTAACTGAGAGTACTGTAGTGAGGAGCATTGTATATAAATGAAATTTAATATGAAATGTAATGTATAGTATTTCAGTGAATTGTACAAATAGTGGAGTTATAAATTTGTACTATTGAAATGTTGAAATAAAATATTATATTTAAATAAAATATTATTTGAATTTTCAAATTCTTGTGCAGTAGAATTCTATTAAAATATAAATATTATATTATGTCTGTGATGTAATATAACAGTACATTTACAAACACATTTTTAATAATAAATATATGTTTGTTATCATCAAACAAAAATCATAGAATTGTTAGTTACAACACAATTTACCAGTTTTTATCATTCAAAACCATATAAATTGGTTCAAACCTCTTTCAAATCATATTTTATAATGATTTTTTCCTATTTTATTTATATAAAAATAATCCACCTTCGCAAACAATTTCAGGTCACTATTGGTCCAGCCATTGTTTTTATTCAAATTTGATTTGAACTTTTCTCAAGATCTAACCATTGATTTTTCAAACTCTACTTATCATTGAAAGTTCTTCTTATTACGAACCCAACGGCTCTTATTTTGTGAAAATCCAATGGTCTAATCCCCCGGTATATCAGTTTCAAATTATAGGTCGAAGTTTGCGAACTAACACTGTGCGACGTGTTCTATTCTGACCGTATTTCGATGTATATTATAAACTACGTCGAATAGGTTCAAAAATAATTTATGTACTATATTAAATATATATAATAATTTTTGAGAGCTAAGTTTTTAAGTTTCAACTTCAATTATAATATTTAAGTATTATAATATTATTTAAATAATTAAAATAATATTATTTTTCAGACTTCATTATTTTGAATCCTAGTTTTCCTGATATCCGTTATGAATATAAATAAGACGGTTTTGTAAAGAAATCCTTTTTAAAACTCTTCCTAGATACGCTAATCGAACTTCACTTTTACGTGTTACTATTTAATTTGAAATAAAATCTTGAACATGCCTTAACTATATGAAAATTATTTTAAATCAATTTCTTTCTTTTATGAATATTCATCGTAATGACGTAAACTTTGTGTCCATCCAAAATCGGACGTCAAATTCAAACTTTTATTATTAATTAAATCCTTTATTTAATGGAGACTTAACCAACGAACCAATAATCACATTTATTGGTTATACTTAACCAGTGTATTACATAACACTATATTAATAATCATAATAACATACATCCACTCATATCATGGTATACACCATATAAGCCTTAAACTATTAACGCTTATATGGGTTTGTCAATCAACAGATTAACCTCAATATCAATCAAGTAGGCATATTTCAACCATCATTGTCAACCAATCATCATTTAATTACCTTAATAGGATTCACATCAACATCCATTAACCAGCACTTAGTTAATTTTCAGTTCAATGACTAATTAAGGTACAATCAATTCCCAATGTTCACATCATTAGTTTTAAGTGTCATATACTCAAGTAACTACAAGTTGTAACGGTCCGAAAATTCCTGATCCTGATTATCGATATTAATACGTTTCATGTATCACATATCGACTAATCAAACATCGGAAATTAACAGATCGTTAATAAAAAGAAGCTAGAGGGTGAGAAATAGAAAGAAAGAAGGTTAGAATAGAAGAAAAAGAAGAACAGAACACAACATAATCAGAGTATCACGCATCTCATAACGGAATTTAATAAAATATATTGTATAACATCTTGAAATACAAAAATGTATTTATACTTATATACATCATCAGAGTACAGCATATATATATAACACAACAGAAATAAACTATATATATCTAATGTTGAAGCCTCTGGCTCCAAGCTCCTTTAAGTGAATCTGTAAAATCTTGAAACCACATGACTGCCTATACAAATTTGGGCACCTAAGAGTTTACAAAAAACATAGAAAAATAAACTCTAGGTTCGTTATGGGACTAGTGTGAGTAAACGATTTTAAAACAGTTTGATTTAACGTACAAAAACCCTTTTGAAATAAAAGAAATCTGTAAGACCGATCCACACATAAACACGGACGGTTTTTAACTTACGATAACCCAAAACAATCTTTGAAATCAATACTATTCTGATATTATAATATTGTCTGTTGGAGAATGGATTTTTGATAATAATAACCTTATTTCAGTTATCATTATTAATTGATTATAAAATATATACTAACATCTTTATTTGGAATATATATACATATATATGCAGGATTTGTATACATGATTTAATACTGAATACTGTACAATTTTAGAGTTCCAAGAGATTAAAGATTCAAAGAGATTCAAGACTCATGAGTAACAAGATATCAAGATTTCAAGGGCTCAAGATTATTAAGTAAATAGAGTCTAGTTTGTAAAACTTGGAATAGCACTTTCAAATTTTGATTTCAAATTCTGTTTTCAAAATTCCTTTTTAAATTCCTTTTCAAATTATTCTTAAATTTCTTTTCTAAACGATTTCAAATTATCATAAGTATTTTACTTAATGATTTCATATATATATATATATATAGTTTATAAAGTTTTTAATAGTATGTTTATATGTATAGTTTTAAATCATATAACTTTATAAATATGTTTATATTATATATCACTATGTTTTCACATGTTTTTATACTTTAAAAACTTATATGAAACATTAGTTTTCATTCAAGAATTTCCAGAAAATATATATTGGTTTTAACACTTGAAATCTAATTTTAAAAAATAAATATATAAGGTATATGTCGACATAGGGGTAATGACATGTCGACATATAACTGTCATTTTATCAATTTTCAAAGGAAGTGTCTTTTCACTATTTGTAACGTTTCTAAAATGTTGCTACCATTGGAACACTATAAAAAAGGGATGATTTCGAATTTTTTATCATTCCTTCTTCTTCTTCTTCACCCCTTTACTTACCACCTTTAAAATTCTTAAATTTCTCAATTTCTCCACTTATATTCTGCAGAATTCAACAAAATTTATATCATTCTTCTGCTCTTTTCACTCTCTATCATCTACTCTCTGTTTGAAGTGGTAACTGAAGAGTTCTAGGGCTATTGTAATTGTTTGGGAATTATTTGGGAAGGGAGTGTTGCTTAGCCCTGAAATCAAGGAAAGGGAGCGGTGTTAAACTTGTAGCCGTGAAACCAATGGTGGTGGAATCAGTGTTAACCTTGTAGCCGTGAAATCAAGGGTGGTGGAATCAGTGTAACCTTGTAGCCATGAAATCAAGGGGATAGTCCTTGGATATTGATAATAATAAAACTCTGTGTAATCTAGCATTGCGTGAGACAAGACGTAGGAGTAATCTAAACCAGTATAAAATCTGGTGTGTTCTTTCCTTTTCTGCATTTTATATAGTAGATCAATTAAGTTTAATATTTTTATAAGTTCCTTATAAACACTATTCACCCCCCCTCTAGTGTTAGTTTTTCCTTAAGATCCGTATTCGACATCCTTAACAATTGGTATCAGAGCATAGGTTTTCAAAAGGTTTATAATCTAAATTTTGAAAATATTAAATGGAAAATTTTGAAATTATTTATAACACTAGTATTAATTCATGCGTTGCATCATTGTTTAAAGACTCTGCATCCAGTTGTGTTGAAAATTCAAGTGATCTACTTAATTGTTGTCCAATACAGAAACGATGTGTTACATGACTATTGGAAATTCAAATTTTGAAAAGATGTGTTACATGGCTGTTGAAAATTCAAATTTTGATGGATAAATGACAGAGATCAAAAAGGAAAAATGGATATTGGATAGTGGTTGTTCAAGGCATATGACGGGAAATCCAGAATTACTGAATAATCTAGTATATGAAGATGGAGGAATGGCCAACTTCAGTGTTAACTCTAAAGGATATATAGTTCGCATCGGCAATGTCGATAATTCTGAAACTCATACTAGTTCTGATGTTTTATTAGTTAGGAATTTAAAACATAACCTACTAAGTATAAGTCAACATTGCGATAAAGGCTATAAGATAAATTTTGAAAAAGATAAATGCTTTATAAGAGATAGGAATTCAAAAGTAATATTCGAAGGAGATAGAAAGAAAAATATCTATATATTAAGTATGAAAATTTCGGATGATAACCTATGTCTTATGGCTAATACAAGTGATCCTTGGATTTGGCATAAGAGGTTTAGCCATATAAATTTCAAACACATTTCTAGAATTTCAAAGTTAGATTCAATTAGGGGATTACCCAAAATGAAATTTAAAGTAAATAACTTATGTGACGCTTGTCAATTCCAAAAATTAAAAAGAAGCTCATTTAAATTAAAAGAGAAAATTACAACCTCGAAACCAATAGAACTAATTCACATGGATCT
Source organism: Allium sativum (assembly GCA_030737875.1). NCBI lineage: Eukaryota > Viridiplantae > Streptophyta > Magnoliopsida > Asparagales > Amaryllidaceae > Allium > Allium sativum. The sequence goes on from CM060910.1 coordinate 465,042,213, forward strand.
ATTCGGTCCATCCTAAACTCAATAAATCATAACAAATATGTTTACATAATAGTCGACGATTTTTCAAGATTTACCTAGACCTTGTTACTTAAAAAATAAAAGTGATTCTTCTGATTAATTTAAAACCTTTGCTAAAAGAATTCAAAATTTGTTATCTTTAAAAATCAAAATGATATGTAGTGATCATGAAGGAGAATTCAAAAATGAAAATTTTGTAAAATATTGCAATAAAAAGGTAATAACCCTTAATTTTTCAATTCCGAGAACCCCTCAACAAAACGGAGTAGTTGTGTAAGGACCCAAGGATTTTCGACCCCGAAAATCGACATAAATACATTTACCATATCTCTTGCCAACATTCCAAATACTGAAAACACCGGAACATTTATAGAAAGAAATTAGAGGGTGGGATAAGAGAGAAAGAAATATAAGAACAGAAGAAGAAGAAGAAGAAGAACTAACACAACACAGAATTAGAGCCTCAGATCGCAACGGAACAAAATATAATACAGAAATACATTTTTAATGAGAGCTTTAAATAAAATTTACCATCATTAGAGTACATTATCACATCTGGACAGTTATAATAACATGTCCTTATATACAGTCACACAACGGAATAAATACTAGATATCATATGCCTGAACACCTCCAGCTCGTCTCTGGACTTCACAGCATCCGATAACCTGGACCTATACAACCCGGTCTAAACCGAGCATTACAAAGTACAAACACCGGTTCAGTCTGGTGAACCGAAGTGAGAAAAACTCGCAAATATTTAAGGGGAATCATCCAACTTGATTTTAAAGTTCAAAATCTTTTCGCAAGGAAAGGATAATCGTAAGACCAAATCAACACATAAATACGGACGGTTTTTACCTTACGATAATCCAAAACATTTTTGAAATCAATATCTTTTTGATATTATAATAGTGTCTAAATACAAATAAATTTCAATCTAGTGGAACGCTTGCACCTCACGCTACACATATATAGTATACAATCAAAACCGCGGGTGCTTATCAGAGATTGGATTCCGACTATGACAATGTATGGAACCATCTGCCAATAGTGTATCTCTAGAGGCGAATACACTGGGTTCAACAAGAACGTCTTGCAACCCGGCCCACATATTACCGACCACTCATTTCGCTTGATTGTATCGAATGTATATCACCAACGGTTGGGATTAGCAACTGTTTCCCGAAAAGGGACAACATCGAAATAGACTAAAGGAGGAAATGGAATTTCACTAGATAGGTGATTATACACCCTAATGGGAGCGACCTACATAGTCATGTTGCCTGCCCGATTTTTGTCATTTTCTACTTGATGAGGCTTGAGGTTAGAATTTTATCTTTAGAACATCTGACCACCATTTACTTTGAATGTCACATTATCAGATCCATCAGAATCACTAATTAACGTCCCCAAAAATACTCTTGTTGTTAAGAGAAGGCCTTTCTCCGCCAATTGTGGTACGTTTGAAGAAATCAACGTACGTAACCCCTTTGGAAATACTCTGTTAGACACCCGTCCATACAAGTCATCCACGAACAGGATGAACCGAAGGCACCCTCTGTAACGACCCCTTTTTTCAGCTATATATAATTAATTAATTTAATTATCTAAATAATGGTTTAGAGATTTATATGGTCGTTTAATTAAATAATATTGAATATTTAATTAATATAATAATTAAATAATATATTTAATTCTGAAATAATCAGAATTAGCTGAAATGGCAATACTGTGTGAATTGGACAATTCAAAATATATAATTTAGTTTGGAATTGAATTATAATAACGAATATATTATATAAACAATAGTTGAATGTAGAATTATATTATAATTAAAATCGAGCTCGAAATGGCGCTGCAGTTCGTAATTTGGCGATTCGAACTTTAAACGAATATACATAATCCATTTTAAGTCGGATATCTGTGAAACAAGAAACGTTCGGAGCTTAGTGGAAGAGAAAAATCGGGATTTCATTGTGTAGATTTTGATTTATGTCCAAAACAAATAAAATTTTAGAAAAGTCGCTATGGAATTCTTTTATAATTTATAATGATTTATAAAATGATTTAAATATAAATCGAATATCGATATAACTCTGATGATGAAATATCGAGTTGTAAATCCATATATAATTATTATGGAGCTGTATGATTTTCTAGTGTGAATATATACGATAATATTTATTTACAAATATTTAATTTAATTATTTTAAATATATTTATATTTAAAATAGGGGTTAGTTAGAGCTTTAAAAATAGCCAGTTTGCAAATGACCTCCGTTTTCGACGAAACTAATTTTGTTGGATCCGCAATATTATATTATTGCTAGATTTCAATTATCGTGATTTTTGAAGTCAGTATGTGGCCGTACGGATTTTTAATGTGAAAAATAGTCGATAATCTGACTTTAAAAATACGCTGCTTGAGCAAACGGAGTCGAAATTCGACGAAACCAATTTCATTGGGTCTGTAATGTCGAATTGTAGCTGCATGTCCATTTTCGTAATTTTTGGGTATCGTGTGTGATCATACGAATTTTAGAGGACGAATACAACTAGCGATTGATTAAAATAAAATAAAATAATCAACATTAAAATATTAAAAGCATCCTATAAGTTGTGATAACCCTAAACTTCCGTGATTCGAAAGTAAGGATAATCATTTGGAATACAACATATTTACAACAAAAACAGATCCCAGATAATTATCATAACACATAAACAGATAATTATCAAACCATTGCAGCGGAAATAAATGTCATCAGCATCATAATATCCAATACATCACAGTACGCAGTACAGGATACAACTTAGCGAAATAAAGAGTCTCAACAAAAGGGAAATAAGTTTCAATGGAAAAGAAACAGGTCCCAAACTCCATTACATACATCAAAGCTACAGAAGATAAAATGTCTTAAAGCAGAAGTAAAGACTAGAGGAAAGGTCTTCTTCTTCTTCCTTCCAAGCAAGCTCCAATCAGAATGTATCACCTGAACCTGTCAATTGGTTGCCCGTGTGGAAAGAGGGCACCCGAGTTTTCAAAAGTGAAACAAACTACGAGTCAGTCATGGGACTGGTATAAGAATTCTTAACTAAATTATCTAACAATGTGGCAAATCTCAGGACCACGCCGCTAACGCGGAACGGGTTTACTCCATAGGATTGCCAGTGCATAATTTTATAAAGTTTGTATAAAACAACGAAATGACTTTTGGAAAAGTGAAATCATCATAAGACTCAAGTCCTATCACACAATGCAACGCACACAGGAGGATAGAGTTTTCCCTTATGATGATCAAACATGCTTAATACATGAAAAGTAATATTTTAATATTATTATTAGTGTCTAAGCAGTATTAAAATACTACAATATAAATGTATCAATCATAGACGGCATAGGTACCATATACTATGTCGCCGTATATAAGTTTACAATCAAAACCGTGATGTCGTATTGGAAATTGGTTTTCTGTCATGAAATCGAGGCTAGGGATCGTCCTCTTCCGATTCGAGACACTCTAGCAAATGCCTCAGGATCACACCTATGGGCAACCCCTGGAACGGTAGGACCGGTCCCCACCTAACGGTAGTGGATTGGCAATTCCTGAATATACGTTTCCCGACCCTTTTGGACCTATAATATGACCACTTCTGGCCTATAAAAACGAGGTACCTCAATCCATAATCCACATAGTAAAATGTCGGGCCATGTCAAAGCCCAAACACCACTTCTAGCTAGAAAGAAACGTATGCACTCCCTACGGTCCATATCCCTTTTTGACTCATACCGGGGTGTGAGGCTTGCGAAGTCACGCTATACACAAAGCTATGCCTAAACATGCTATGCTTTGATCATCGACCACAAGGCCTGCTTTTCAACAAAGCCTTGATCATTGCATCTTGGCGTGCCACATTGACAATCCACGCCATGCGATCGATAACTATTACAATATATCCGGGTGTTAAGCAGAGAATAGATTCTCCACCACCAAACAGACATATATTAATACAAATCGATTTAATTACATGGGATGAACTCCAATGTCAGACACGCATCCATTGACAAGTCCATTCTGGGTTTGAACGAACCAGGAGACACCAAAGAGGCGCTCGCTTATCCGCACGACCAACACACACGTCCGAACAACTACTGCTTCAACCCCGTCCTGGGAGCAAGTCAGTCCAATGCATAAGTAGTCACCGTCCATTCGATGTGAAGATCGCCGGTCTTCAACCAACGTCTTCTTACATCTTTGATTTAATCGCCGTGCAATTATTTGAAATGAGTTAAGCTCGGTCTTTTCAAATAATTGTCGCATAATTATAGTTTAAAACATTTCACATATATTTATAACTATTTATCGCTATTTTTATTAATTAAAAATAGCTCGAAATAAATAAACGACGCTTCGGGTCAATGGGCGGCCCTAGCGCTGTTTTTACTAAATTTTGATTTACACATATCTTAAATTCTAACCGTCAGATTTTGATGAAAGTTATATCATTGGAAAGCTCTTCCCAAAGCGGTCCTGACGGTTCTAGTTTTGGGAAAATCCAACGGTCGAATCTTTTGGAATAATCGTTTGAAGTTACGATTGTCGATACGCGAACTGCCGCTCTCGTTTCGTTAAATTTTATATTTATATTTATATATAAACCATTTGGCGATTTCCCCTATTTAAAATCCATTCCTTTTTATTCTATAAAACCAATATTTTTGTTCGCCAATTCTAATGCGACAAAAATGACGATTACAACAATGTATATTTTTATATCCAATAAAATAACGTTTTTGTTCGCCAATTCTAATGCGACAAAAATGACGATTTCAACAATGTATATTTTTATATTCAATAAAATAACATTTTTGTTCGCCAATTCTAATGCGACAAAAATGACGTTTTCAACAATGTATATTTTTATATTCAATAAAATAACATTTTTGTTCGCCAATTCTAATGCGAGAAAAATGACGTTTTCAACGATGTACATTTTTATATTCAATAAAATAACATTTTTGTTCGCCAATTCTAATGCGACAAAAATGACGTTTTCAACAATGTATATTTTTATATTCAATAAAATAACACTTTTGTTCACCAATTCTAATGCGACAAAAATGACGTTTAAAAATGTACTTTTTCTTTAATTACATAGAAATGTTCTTTTCCTCCAATTCAATTTTATAACATAAAAATGTACTTTGTCTAATTCATTTTTATAACATAAAAATGTACTTCTTATCCTATTCCTCTTTGAAACATAAAAATATACTTTTTTATCTAATTCATTTTAAATACACAAAAAATGTACTTTTTATCCTATTCGTTTTAAATACACAAAAATGAACTTTTTAATGTAATTCATTTTTATAACATAAAGATGTGCTTTTTATGTTTTTATAAAATGTAAATATTTTATCTCTTTTTCTTTTACAATGAAAAATGTAAATTCTTTTACCTTTACATTAAAAAATGTAAACCTTCCATTGTTACAAAGAAAAATGGTAAATCTTTCATCTTCACATAGAAAAATGTAAATCTTATATTTTTACATAGAAAAATGTAAATCCTCTAATTATCTTTATTACATTAGAAAAATGTAAATTTTCTAATTATCTTCATTACATTAGAAAAATGTAAAATTTTCTGATTGTCTTCTTAATGCACATTTTTCCTATAGGGGGTATTTTCCTATCTAACTCAATTTGGTGTCAAAATATGATAACCAAAAATAATGGTTTTTGTCTAACCATTTCTATTTACCCAACATCGTCATTTCAATGTCCACACATACAACACAATATATGATTTGGTGTATAAATTTGATGAATCACAATAAAAGGTCTCATCTTTGTTTTATTTGTAAATCAAATAAAATATCTAATATTTATTTGTAAATCAAATATAATATCTAATCTTTACTTTATATTGTAAATCAAAATAAAATATCTAATCTTAATTTATCTTTTAATTAAAATTTAAAAGATTTAAACTTTCTTTATTTTATAAATCATAAACAAAATAAAGATTCAATCTTTTGTTCTTATTATGTAAATCAAAATAAAGATTCCACCTTTGTTATTATTTTGCAAATCAAAAATAAAGATTCAATTTTTGTTTTATTTTGCAAATCAAAAATAAAGCTTTAACTTTTGTTTTATTTTGTAAATCAAAAATAAAGATCAAACTTTTGTTTTATTTTGCAAATCAAAATAGAAATTTATCTTATGCTATTATTTTACAAATCAAAATAAAAATTTACCTTTCTTTTATTTTGTCAAAACAAAAACTCAACTTTTCATTTTATGTGTCGAACCAAAAATAAAGATTTAACTTTTCGTTTTGTTGTAAAACAAACAAAGATTCAATTTTTCATTTTATTTTGTAAAAACAAAATAAAGATTCAAAATTTCATTTTTGTTTGTAAAACAAACAAGATTCAATTTTTTTATTCCTATAAAGGGATAAAAATAAAAATAGAAATAAAATAAAAATAAAACTAATAAAGATGAGAACTTTATAGAGATTACATCCGAATTTTATAGATCTAAACTGACATGCTATATCATGATATCACAACGAATATTAATCAACCATACAACAATCAAAACATCGTAGATCAGAAACAATAACATACAATGATTCACATAACAAATAGAATTAAATTATTTAATTATTAAAATTTAGAAATCTCACAGTCGTTGCAGATTTTGGCCAAAATTCAAACTATTCAGAATGGTCCTGTTTCACTCTCAACACGTTCTATTCGCTGTTACGATTCCAAATCTTCCGAAATCATCAAATTCTGAGTTGAAACGAATCAGTTATGGTTAAATCAAGTTTTAAAACAATTTAAATTAATTAATTAATTAATTAGTTAGGAAATTAACCTCTCTTCTTCCTTCAGTTAAACAGGCCGATGGGTTTCGGTTCTCGTTCGATCTTAGGGTTGGAAATTGCTCGAGAACCGGGACACCTGGTGTAACATCCCATAATTTTATAACATTAAAATTCACAAATTAAAGTATACTTAATTTTTAGAAAAGAATTAAGTGAAATGGGTTGCGCAGATAAATATATATATTGATATATATATAAAAATTAAAAATTAAATAAATAAATATGCGAAAAAGTTCAAAACAGCGAATTGGGAGGGGGAATAACCGAACCGGCCCATTTTTGAGGTCGACCCAAGCCCTGCTGGGTCGACTAGGGGTTAATCCAGGGTGTTTGGCTATCAACCCGTAGGCCGATTCGCTCAAATGCAGATTTTGCATTTGATTGGTTCTCATGGTTCAGGGTTAATCTAATGGTCCTAAATAACTTCCTACACCTATAAATACATCCTAATGCTAACCCTAAACCTAATTAAAATAGAATAGTTACCGTCGCCATGGAAATCAATGGAGCCGCCGCCAACTAAGAAAGAAGAAAAGCAAATTCAATTCTAATTCTCTCAACCCTAAAGCAAAGCAAAACTCTCTCTTTTCTTCTCTAAATTATGAGTATGATGATCTTAACAAGATTATTATCATTTTCATTAGGTTGAGTTATGAATGGATTATGAGTAGATGATGTGAATTATCATATATGTTGTTGCAAACCCCTTTTGCTATCATGTATATTGTAAATCCAATGTTATGTGATGATGATATCTTATATGTTGTAAATCATGCAATGATGATGTTATGTATGTTGAAAGTTTCTATGCTAAGTTGTGATGAATCATACATGTTAAAAAGGCCATGATGTTACCATCTATGCTAGTTAGTTCATATTAATTAAATCATCATGTTTGGGTTATGTTGATCTATATGACAAGTCACATATGCAAGTTAGATTGATTAGAAAAGTTATGAACATATACCAAGACATCTATTATGACATCTAGAATTATGCTATGACATATGTGATATCCTATGCTAGTTCAGACCATCATTATGTTGCCTAAAAACCCCATATGCAAGTTTATGTATAGATTTGGGCTATGATCATATCATATAAATTGAGACATTTAACAAGTTGACACCTTTTAATCCTTAATATGTGTAGTTTATGCAAGTTTCACCCCTATTATGATTAGATTTATTTTAATTGTCTATATGTTGTGATAATTTATCTTTGTGCTAGGTGTTAGACTATACAAGTCTAGCCTATATTATGCGTTGAATAAGCGAACGTATAAACGTGGGGTAGGGGTAATATTAAGGATTTAATATTAAAAAGTTGGGGTGCAATTGATATGATTTTGCATGCCATAAGTGGATGGCCATAATTGAGTCAATTATGGACATCATTAAAAGTTGACTTAATTAATAATTTGAATAGGGAAATATTAAAACTGGGGGTAAAAGATTTTAAGTGTTAATCAATACTTAGGACACGAGGTTGGACTCGTTTGTGACATAAACCTGCCCGGACCCGCCCGGCAAATCCAGTGGTCACAAATGTCAGCCCAATGTGAGAGGTCCTAGGCCTAAACTAAAGCATAACGGTTGTAAAGACACGAGGTTAGACTCTTTTATGGTGTAAGACTGCCCGGACCCGCCCGGCAAATCCAGCTGCCATAAATGCCAGTCTAATGTGAGAGGTCTTTATGAGGTTATGGCCTGAATGAATTAAGAAATACTTAACCAGATAAACATGTAAGGTGGGACATGGGGGTTAAGTAGGTGCCTTGGGTGGCACGAGGAATCTAGGGGGTGCCCTTAGTGGCATGTGAAATACGATTAGTGAGACTTAACCAAACACACATGTAAATGAACATGACTAAGAGGGTTAAGTGGAATATACTAGTGACAAGCTTAGGTGGGTAGATTGTGGGGGCCCATTTCGACCAGTATCCCAAACGTATCTTTGTGGGCTCGACCCAAGTCGAGGACAGGACACGCATGCTGGGTTCGACTGTAAGAGGCCAAAACGGGGAGCGGTGGAAACGCAAGTCCAACGGGTTTCATATGCGTGTATGGACCCGGGCTGGTAGATAAGACGTTGTTGCATCGTGTAGGTATAAGCCGTGCATTCTCAAGTTGTATCGGGTTGCCACTTTAGGGGAGTGATACACCCTACTGTGGGGCCAGCACGGGTATCTACGAGTAGGGAGCCGATCGAAAGTGGGTAGTGGGGTACACCTAGTGGAGATAGGGGCAGACGGCACCTATGTAGTCAGCTAGGGGTACGTAAGGCTATTTATAAAGTTTCTGTGTGAAGCAAGTGGGATCAAACAATAGGGTGACCGGTATGGTGCAGTGTAGTAATGTACGGTGCAGTGTAGTAATCATTCGTTAGTAATTAGGTGTGCCTTTACAGTTATCTTAAACGCTATCTTTATCTTCCTAAGAGTTCATAGACATTTACTTGTCTTCCAGCTTATGCCTTAGTCTAGTTATTTTGATAATAGTATTGTTAGAATTATCATACTCGCCAGACTTTATGTCTGACCCCCTCTATTTCTATCGTTTTTCCCCCTCCAGGTCCTCAGGTTGGGCCCAGCTCTAGTGGAGTTTGATTGAATTGCTTCATCTCTCTTTGGAAAGCTTGGACCATTGAAGTAAAGTCCAGCTTGTTATCTTTTTTTATGGCTATTTATGTAATGGGATTATGTATTTTGTTTTTTATGAAGATGGATATTGTACTTGGTTTTATGGTGTAACAAACATGTTTAATTTCCGCTGCAATAAAATGAAGTTTTAGATTTCCAAGTACTATTTATTATCTGTCTTGTTGTAATTTTTCTGTTCTATATTCACTTATAACCTCCATGGAAGTTAATGCATTCCCTTCGTGAGTGACATTAATGGACGTGGGGTGTTACTCGTGGTATCAGAGCTTAAGGTTACCAGAACAGATAAAAATACTTTAGAAAAATAGTTATTTTTGGAAGAAGTGTTTTCAAAAACATGTTTTAATGAGAAATTTAAAGAGAAAAGTTTTTAAGAAAAACATAATCCCCAATAGCCACATATCTTTATCTTTCGAATTCTCTATTTCGAATCTTTCCTTTTTCGTTTCAGCATGGCTGAAGATCTTAATCTACCCGACGGTGTAACGATACCAGGATGGTATAGGAGGCTATTAGAGGCTAGGGCCGCTGCAGGTCTAGCCAATGTTCCTCCACCACCAGTTGCACCCGTTCCTCCTCCTCCTCCTCCTCCTCGTGTAGATACTTTTGCAAAGATGTGCAAGGAATTCAAGGCTATGGATGGAAAACCATTTCAAGGGTCAGAAACGTTTGTGGAAGCTAGAGATTGGCTTAAGGAGGTGGAAGAATTGCTAGAAATCTTTGAAGTAGAAGAAGGGAGGAGAGTTTGTTTAGCAGCTTGGTTGATGAAGGGAGAGGCCTCGTTTTGGTGGGAGGTCACTAATGGGGAGCGTCCTGTTGACTCTTGGGCGGATTTCAGACGTAGGTTCGAGGCGAAGTTTCTCTCAAGGGCGAAAGAAAATCTATATATGGAAAGGTTCTTGACATTGAAGCAAGGAAGCCCGTCAGTGAAAGAATATGTCAATAAATTTAATCAGTTAGCAAGGTTTGGCTTGGACTTAGTGAACACGCCGGAGAAGAAGGCGCTGAGGTTCGTGAATGGCTTGAATGAACCATTGCAAGGGTTGGCTATGACCCACATCCCTATGGGGGCCACCTTTGAGAAGTTAGTAGAAATGGCGCTTATGCATGAGGAGAAAAGCGCTAAAGCTGATAAGGCACCCGAGAAGAAGGGGGGTCAGAAGAAACCACAACAGCAAAACAAGAAGGGTGGTAAAGACAATAACGGCAAGGGAAAGAAGAAATGTTTTAACTGTGGGACACCAGGCCATCTCAGCAAGGATTGCCGAAAGAAAAAGAAGACAGGCTGTTTTCATTGTGGCGATGCCGGACATTTAGTGAAGGACTGCCCAAGGAAAGGGCAGAGGGCAGGAGCTACCTTGGGAGGACAGGTGCAGGCTCTTATGGCACCAGGGCAGGCAAGGGGACAAGTTCAGGCTCTCGCGGTCCCACCGCTGCAAGAACGAGGTAGAACCATTTCTGTTGAAAGCTTAGTTTTTCTGTTTGATCATCCTGTCCGTACCTTATTCGATTCGGGCGCATCACATTCGTTTATCTCTACATCATTAGTTGAATCACTGCACTTAAATACCAGTTTAGTAGAGGATCCCTTAGTTGTTTCGAATCCAATAGGGGGCTCAGCTTATTAGTCCATGATGTGTTTGGATTTGAAAATTTCCATACTTAGCGTTGAATTTAGATGTGATGCTTATGTGTTGGGCTTCACGGGCTATGGGCTAATTTTAGGAATGGATTGGTTATCCAGAAATGGGGCCGTTCTTGATTGTGAAAGGAGAGTAGTTAGGCTCGTGACTCGCCTTGGCAACACTCTCGAAATCTTCTGTAATCCCATAAATTCGGTTATGCTAAGTTATCTAGAATCGCTTGACGCGTCTGAGGAAAATCTACGATCTGTTAGAGTGGTCCGAGAATATTCGGATGTGTTTGAGGAGGTGAAGGGCTTGCCTCCGAAGCGGGATATAGATTTTCGAATATATCTTGTGGATAATGCGAAACCAGTATCTTTGCCAGTACGACACATGGCTCCACGTGAAAGGAGGGAACTCGATAAGCAAGTGAAGGAGTTGCTTGAGAAGGGGTTCATAAGACGAAGTATATCAGAGTGGGGTGCTCCAGTAGTATTTGCCACGAAGGCGGATGGGTCCCTTAGACTGTGTGTGGACTATAGAGAACTTAATAAACTTACTCAGAAGAACAGACACCCACTGCCGAGGACTGACGATCTCTTCAATCAGTTAGTTGGCACCTCAGTGTTTTCGCTGTTGGACTTAGCCACTGGGTTCCATCAGTTGAGAGTGGCTGAGGATAGCATAGACAAGACTGCCTTTAGGACTCCGGACGGTTTCTATGAATGGCTAGTGATGCCCTTCGGTTTGACAAACGCCCCAACATATTTTGTTGATTTGATGAGTAGGGTGTTTAGGGAGTACCTTAACAAATTCGTGGTAGTCTTTGTAGATGACATCTTGATCTTTTCTAAGGATGAAGAAGAGCATGCCCTACATCTTAGGGAAGTGTTGGAGACCCTACGAGCGCATAGCCTTAAGGCTAAATTTTCTAAGTGTCACTTCTGGAGGAAGGAAGTACGGTTCTTGGGGCACGTGGTTTCCAAAGAAGGGATAGCAGTGGATCCCGCGAAGGTGGTGGCCATCCAAGATTGGAAGGTCCCTAAAAATGCTACTGAAGTGAGAAGTTTCTTGGGGTTGGCTGCCTACTATAGGAAGTTTATCAAAGACTTCGCAAAGATATCAGCTCCATTGACACGCTTGACGAAGAAGAACCTAGTTTTCACATGGGACGTAGATTGTGATGATGCGTTCCAACGTTTGAAGAGAGCTTTGACTTCAGCCCCAGTCTTAGTATTGCCAGACGGGATTAAGCCGTTTACCGTTTATACTGACGCTTGTGGGACAGGACTAGGCGCAGTCTTAATGCAAGAGGGCAGGGTAATAGCCTATGGTGGAAGGCAGTTGAGAGCGCATGAGAAGAATTACCCCACACATGACCTAGAGTTGGTCGCTATTGTTTTCGCGCTTAAGTCTTGGCGTCATTATCTTCTTGGCGAGAAATTCGAATTATTCACTGACCACAAGTCTTTAAAATACCTATTCTCTCAAAAAGACTTGAACTTAAGGCAGCAAAGGTGGATGGAGTTCTTAGCGTCCTACGACTTCGAAATAGCCTATACCCTTACAAGGGTAACGTGGTGGCAGACGCCTTAAGTAGAAAAAGATTATCCTTAAGTCCTTTGTTTGTTGAGCGGCGAAGTTTAGAATTCATTTCGATGTTTGACTTTAGACCTTCCGTTGACTTCGTACCCGGTTTGCTAACATCCTTGGAGGTCAGACCTACGCTTTTGGGACGGATTGGCGAGGCACAGCGAGAAGACCCGCAGTTGGTTGAGTTAGTAGAAAAACTCAAAGGAGGGGAGTCATCAAGCCATCTCCGTAGGTATACCCTAGACGATAAGGGTTGGTTACGTAGGGACGGTAGACTTTGTGTACCAAAAAACGATGACCTAAGGAAGACTATTCTTGACGAAGCACATCATTCGAAGATGACCATTCATCCCGGCAGGGACAAGATGTACAAAGACATGAAGAGAGTTTACTTTTGGGCCGGCATGAAGAAAGACGTGGCCGAGTATGTCGCTAGATGCTTGGTGTGCCAACAAGTAAAAGCGGACCAAAAGAAACCCGGTGGGTTGCTTCACCCATTGGAGGTTCCACTATGGAAATGGGAAAGCATCTCGATGGATTTTGTGGATGGATTACCGCGATCGAGTAAGGGTAATACGTGAATTTGGGTTATAGTAGATAGACTTACTAAGAGCGCCCATTTTATTCCCGTGAAGAGTAAGAGGACTGCTCCATGGTTAGCTTCCGTATACGTTTGAGAAATAGTTCGTTTGCACGGTGTTCCTTCTAGCATAGTGAGCGACCGCGATCCTATTTTCACTAGCGAATTTTGGAGAAGCTTACAAGAGGCGGTAGGGACTCAGTTATGTTTGGGCACCGCATATCATCCTCAGACGGACGGCCATACCGAGAGGGTGAATCGCATTCTAGAGGATCTGTTGAGGCTATGTATCCTAGACTTTGGGGGTACGTGGGAAGAACATCTTCCATTGGTGGAGTTCGCATATAATAACAGCTTTCAGTCCAGCAATGGTATGGCACCATTCGAAGCTCTTTATGGATGACCTTGTCGTTCACCTACATGTTGGTGGGAATCTACGGATAAGATCTTACTTAGGCCCGATATGATTAGGGAGACTTCGGAGAAGATCGACTTGATTCGAAGGAGGATGAAAGCAGCACCGGATAGGCAGAAATCTTATGCGGATAAGAAGAGGACAGATCTCGAGTTTAAAGTTGGGTACATGGTCTTTGTCAAAGTGTCTCCATTACGGAATGTTTTTCGCTTTGGGTCCGTTGGGAAATTAGCACCAAGGTTTGTAGGGCTGTTTCCTATTAAGGAGAAAATTGGACAGATGGCGTATAGAGTGGAGTTGCCCGAGAGACTTAGTGGTGTACACGACGTATTCCATGTGTCACATTTGAGGAAGTGCTTGCACGAGACCGTGGAAGTGGTAGAGCCGAGCTTTCTTAGAGAGGTGGAGATAGAGCGTGATGCGACAATTCGATGAGCTCCTACGCGCATTCTTGGGTCGGAGATCAAGAGGTTGAGGAAACGAGAGGTCAGACTAGTCAAAGTGCAATGGGGAGATGATGATAGCAACGCTACTTGGGAGACAGAAGAGAAGATGCGTTCACGGTACCCTTTTCTTTTTGAGGGTATGTCTTTTAATTTCTCCTTTATCGCTTAGCTTGTACTTATCTTATCTTTAGTATATCCTCTCGCTAGTATCTTTGACCTTTAGTTAGGATAATCCTATGGTTGAAACATGTGTTTGAGACATGTTATGTATGGTGGATGCAAAGTGGATGCAAGTGTTTGCTAGTGGTTTCTCGTGGATGCATATACACACACTATTAGGCACCAGATCGGCTCAGTCACTTCATATTGCATATTGCATATATGGATGTATTTAGTAAAATGGATGTATAATGGTTGTATTATCATATAGTTGCTGCATTCGGGTGGATGGTTGTGCACGCATATAGAATTAATATGTACATTAGGAATCTTTTGCATACATATTGGACGCATGGCACTATCATGAATTGCACTAAGGAGGTCGACTGAATCAGTAGACCGCCTAATTTTGCATTAGATATGGACATATACGCACACTGTGCATATAAACATTAAAGCATTAGAAGTCTTTTAAGGAAAATGGATGCTGGTGTTTGATGGTTGAGTAGATGGACGATTAGATGGTAGGATATACATTCTTCTTGACTTGGAGATTTCGGGGATGAAATCCTTTAAGGAGGGAAGAATGTAACACCCCGTAATTTTATAACATTAAAATTCACAAACTAAAGTATACTTAATTTTTAGAAAAGAATTAAGTGAAATGGGTTACGCAGAGAAATATACATATATTGATATATATATATATATAAATAAAAAAATAAAAAAATAAATATGCGAAAAAGTTCAAAACAGCGAATTGGGAGGGGGAATAACCGAACCGGCCCATTTTTGAGGTCGACCCAAGCCCCGCTGGGTCGACTAGGGGTTAATCCAGGGTGTTTGGCTGTCAACCCGTGGGCCGATTCGCTCAAATGCAGATTTTGCATTTGATTGGTTCTCATGGTTCAGGGTTAATCTAATGGTCCTAAATAACTTCCTACACCTATAAATACATCCTAATGCTAACCCTAAACCTAATTAAAATAGAATAGTTTCCGTCGCCATGGAAATCAATGGAGTCGCCGCCAACTAAGAAAGAAGAAAAGCAAATTAAATTCTAATTCTCTCAACCCTAAAGCAAAGCAAAACTCTCTCTTTTCTTCTCTAAATTGTGAGTATGATGATCTTAACAAGATTATTATCATTTTAATTAGGTTGAGTTAATAATGGATTATGAGTAGATGATGTGAATTATCATATATTTTGTTGTAAACCCCTTTTGCTATCATGTATATTGTAAATCCAATGTTATGTGATGATGATATCTTATATGTTGTAAATCATGCTATGATGATGTTATGTATGTTGAAAGTTTCTATGCTAAGTTGTGATGAATCATACATGTTAAAAAGGACATGATGTTACCATCTATGCTAATTAGTTCATATTAATTAAATCATCATGTTTGGGTTATGTTGATCTATATGACAAGTCACATATGCAAGTTAGATTGATTAGAAAAGTTATGAACATATACCAAGACATCTATTATGACATCTAGAATTATGCTATGACATATGTGATATCCTATGCTAGTTCACACCATCATTATGTTGCCTAAAAACCCCATATGCAAGTTTATGTATAGATTTGGGCTATGATCATATCATATAAATTGAGACATTTAACAAGTTGACACCTTTTGATCCTTAACATGTGTAGTTTATGTAAGTTTCACCCCTATTATGATTAGATTTGTTTTAATTGTCTATATGTTGTGATAATTTATCTTTGTGCTAGGTGTTAGACTATACAAGTCTAGCCTATATTATGCGTTGAATAAGCGAACGTATAAACGTGGGGTAGGGGTAATATTAAGGATTTAATATTAAAAAGTTGGGGTGCAATTGATATGATTTTGCATGCCATAAGTGGATGGCCATAATTGAGTCAATTATGGACATCATTAAAAGTTGACTTAATTAATAATTTGAATAGGGAATTATTAAAACTGGGGTAAAAGATTTTAAGTGTTAATCAATGCTTAGGACACGAGGTTGGACTCGTTTGTGACTTAAACCTGCTCGGACCCGCCCGACAAATCCAGTGGTCACAAATGTCAGCCCAATGTGAGAGGTCCTAGGCCTAAACTAAAGCATAACGGTTGTAAAGACACGAGGTTAGACTCTTTTATGGTGTAAGACTGCCCGGACCCGCCCGGCAAATCCAGCTGCCATAAAAGCCAGTCTAATGTGAGAGGTCTTTATGAGGTTATGGCCTGAATGAATTAAGAAATCTAGGGGGTGCCCTTAGTGGCATGTGAAATACGATTAGTAAGACTTAACCAAACACACATGTAAATGAACATGACTAAGAGGGTTAAGTGGGATATACTGGTGACAAGCTTAGGTGGGTAGCTTGTGGGGGCCCATTTCGACCAGTATCCCAAATGTATCTTTGTGGGCTTGACCCAAGTCGAGGACGGGACACGCATGCTGGGTTCGACTGTAAGAGGCCAAAACGGGGAGCGGTGGCAACGCAAGTCCAACGGGTTTCATATGCGTGTGTGGACCTGGGCTGATAGATAAGACGTTGTTGCATCGTGTAGGTATAAGCCGTGCATTCTCAAGTTGTATCGGGTTGCCACTTTAGGGGAGTGATACACCCCACTGTGGGGCCAGCACGGGTATCTACGAGTAGGGAGTCGATTGAAAGTGGGTAGTGGTGTACACCTAGTGGAGATAGGGGCAGACGACACCTATGTAGTCAGCTTGGGGTACTTAAGGCTATTTATAAAGTTTCTGTGTGAAGCAAGTGGGATCAAACAATAGGGTGACTGGTGTGGTGCAGTGTAGTAATGTGTGGTGCAGTGTAGTAATCATTCATTAGTAATTAGGTGTGCCTTTACCGTTATCTTTAACATTATCTTAAATGCTATCTTTATCTTCCTAAGAGTTCATAGACATTTACTTGTCTTCCGGCTTATGCCTTAGTCTAGTTATTTTGATAATAGTATTGTTAGAATTATCATACTCGCCAGACTTTATGTCTGACCCACTCTATTTCTATCCTTTTTCCCCCTCCAGGTCCTCAGGTTGGGCCCATCTCTAGTGGAGTTTGATTGAATTGCTTCATCTCTCTTTGGAAAGCTTGGACCGTTTAAGTAAAGTCCAGCTTGTTATCTTTTTTATGGCTATTTATGTAATGGGATTATGTATTTTGTTTTTTATGAAGATGGATATTGTACTTGGTTTTATGATGTAACAAACATGTTTAATTTCCGCTGCAATAAAATAAAGTTTTAGATTTCCAAGTACTATTTATTATATGTCTTGTTGTAATTTTTCTGTTCTATATTCACTTATAACCTCCATGGAAGTTAATGCATTCCCTTCGTGAGTGACATTAATGGACGTGGGGTGTTACACCTGCTGACGATCGGACCAGACCACGGTAGAGGGCTAGGGGCGACGCACGAGGGGGGTGGGTTGGGTCAGCTCGGTCGAGCCTAGGGGTCCGACGGCGGTGTGAAGCGGCGGTCTTTGGGGGCTCGGTCCTTCGATTTCAGGCGACGAGAGGTCGATCAACCCGTATGGGATTAAAGAGGGAGGAAAGGGCTTCGATTTGGTATAAAGATTGGGTTCTAATTCGAAGAGATGAAGGAGAAATTAGAAAGAGAAGTTCGGAGGACGGTGGCCATGGATTTGGGGGGGTGGCGGCGGCAAAGACAATGAACAGTGCCTAGGGTTTAAATTTTCTCAATTATTTATAATATTTTCAATTTATTTTTACAATTAAATCCATATCTTACAAACCATTTCAATTTCAGTACAACAGAAGGTGCCCCTAGCTAATAGCCCATATTCCGAATCCAATGGGATAGGTCCCATCAGCCCAAACGGCTGTCTGTGGCCTGTATTATTTAATTTAATATTTAATTTCTTTATTAAATTAATTCGTTCGCACAAATAAATTTACTGAGGCCACATACAGACTCAGAAAAATCCATAAAAAATATATTTGTCCTCGTTATGATGATACGGTCCTAACAAAATTAATTTTGTCGAATTCTGAGACTGTTTGAAAAATGGCTATTTTTCAGTCAATTAAATTTGACTGAAATCGACCAAACACATTTTCCTTCGCCACGCTCACATATTAATTCGGAAAATTCTAAAAATTGAAACCTAGCAATAATATGACATTCTGGTTCCAACAAAAGTGGTTTCGTCGAAAACAAAGATCGTTTGAAAATTGACTATTTTCACTGGCTTTAATATTATTTAAAAATGAATTTTTTTATTTCTGCCACATTTTTCCACCAAATTATTTAAAATAAAATTTTTAAATTGGTTCGGATTTTCCGCGTCGTTACAATCCCCCCCACTTAAGAATTTTTGTTCTCGAAAAGGAAACAAAGTAAAGTAGGAACCAAGATGGAAAATGTAAATTGGTGTAAACGTACCTCAATACAGGAGTTACTCGGAGATATCCACTCTGCACTTGGGGTAAGCCTTTTTGATGCTATCCTCTGTCTCCCAAGTATAGTCTCTAGGATCCCCACTCCATTGAAACTTGTCTAGGTTGATCCTCTTGTTCCTCAAAATTTTGGTTTCTTTGCCAATGATCTTGATCGGGTCCTTTCTCGCTTCAGATTTGGAGCAATATCTAGGACCTGTTGATTTAATTCATCCTCTATCAGATATGGATCATGAACATGCTTGCGGAGTTGAGACACATGAAATACATCATGCACCCCTGGCAACCAGTCAGGCAGCTGCACTCTATAAGCGAGAGTACCAATCCTTTCTAGGATAGGGAATGGACTAATGAATCTCGGTGCCAACTTTCCCGTCTTCCCAAAGCGAATCACGCTTCTCAAAGGAGAAACCTTCAAGTATACTGGATCACCCATAGAGAATTCTAGATTTCTTCTTCGTTGGTCTGCATAGCTCTTCTGTCAGCTCTGAGCAGTCAACAAGCGCTTCTTAATCAAGTCAACCTTATCCCATGCTTCACGAACCATGTCGGGGCACAAGACTAGTCGATTGCCTGACTCCACCCAACATGCCGGAGATCTGCATGGCCTGCCATAAAGTAATTCAAACGGTGACATCTTCAAGCTTGCTTGGTAGCTATTATTATAGGAGAACTCCACCAAGTGCAAGTGGTCCTCCCATGAACCGCCATAATCAAGAATGCAAGCTCGCAACAAGTCTTCCAAAACACGATTCACCCTCTCAGTCTGGCCATCTGTCTGAGGGTGATAAGTAGAGCTCAGATTCAACTTGGTCCCAAGTTCTTCTTGAAAAGCTTCCCAGAATTTGCTGGTAAATAATGGATCCCGATCACTGACAATGCTTTTGGGAACCCCATGTAGTCTGACTATCTCTTTAAGATAAAGCTGTGCCAAACTACGAGCTGTTCTATTGGACCGAACAGGGTTGAAATGGGCAGACTTTGTTAAGCGATCCACAATCACCCATATGCTATCATTCCCTTTTCTGCTTCGGGGCAAGTCATCTATAAAGTCCATAGAAATTTCCTCCTACTTCCAACCTGGAACTCCCGGTGTTTGCAACAAACCGGCCAACTTCTGCTGATCACTTTTAACTTGCTGAAAAGTGGGACATCTAGCAGCATAAATAGAAATATCTCTCTTCCTCGACCTCCACCAAAATTTGCGCTTGAGGTCGTGATACATCTTGCTCACTCCAGGGTAAACACTAAGCTTAGATTTATGACATTCATCCATAACCTCCCTTCTGAGCTTAGAGTCGTATGGGACACAGATTCGGCCTAATAGTCTCAGAATCCCTTTGTCGTCAATTTGGAAACTTGTGGTTTCGCCATCCTGAATTCTTTTGATAATCCTCTGAATAAATTTATCATTCTTCTGAAGAGAAGAGACTTTATCAATCAGAGTAGGAGTGATAATGAGATTGGCGGTAATGAGATTGTTGCATTCTTTCTACTGAGCGCATCGGCTACAACGTTGTCTTTTCCTGGAGTATATAGGATATCCAGGTCATATGATGCAAGAAATTCAACCCAGCGTTGCTGCCTCATATTCAAATCTTTTTGGGTAAAAAGATGTTTCAAGGATTTGTGATCCATGTAAATTTCAAACTTCTCACCCAAGAGATAATGCCTCCATATTTTAAGAGCAAACACAATGACCATTAGCTCAAGGTCATGCATGACGTAATTCTTCTCATGCGGTTTCAGCTGGCGGCTAGCGTATGCGACTACTCTGCCTCTTTGCATCAGCACCGCACCAATACCTTAAATAAATAAGGGATAACATGTTAAAATGAGATTTGACATTAGAAGAAAATGTTATCTCTGAAATGTTAATTTATAAAAGAAACAACCTTGCTTAGAAGCGTCGGTCCAGACCTTCAAATCCTGATTGCCATCTATGATGGTCAACACAAGAGCATTGGTCAACCTCTTCTTTAGCACTTGGAAAGTTGTCTCGCATTCCGGTGTCCACTTGAATTTTGTATGTTTCTTGGTCAGGTTTGTCAATGGGCAAGCTAGCTTCGAAAAATCTTTGACAAATTTCCGATAATAGCCAGCCAGTCCTAAGAAACTTCTGACCTCTGTGGGAGTTCTAGGCTGCTTCCATTCTTGGATGGCTGAGATCTTTCCTGGATCTACTGAGATGCCTTCCTTTGATACAACATGGCCGAGGAATTTCACCTCTTCTTGCCAGAATATGCATTTAGAAAATTTGGCTTTCAGCACATTTCTTCGCAAAATCTCTAAGACTTCTCTCAGATGTTGTTCGTGCTCAGCAGTGGATTTAGAAAAGATGAGGATGTCATCGATGAACACGAGCACGAATTTATTTAAAACATCTCTGAACACTCTATTCATCAGATCAACAAAATATACTGGAGCATTACATAGACCGAAGGGCATTACTAGCCATTCATAAAAGATATCCGGTCCTCTTAAAGCAGTTAAAGGCACATAGTCATCGGCAATGCAAAGTTGATGGAAGCCTGTAGCTAGGTCCATCCTAGAAAATACTCGCGCTCCATGCAAGCGGTCAAGTAAGTCATCAACACGAGGCAGTGGGTATTTGTTTTTCAGAGTTTGTTTGTTGAGATCACGGTAGTCTACACATAGCCTGAGAGTACCGTCTGATTTTGGGACGAACACCACTGCTGCTCCCCATTCTGAGAAGCTGGGCCTGATCAGACCCTTCCAAAAAAGCTGCTTGGTTTGATTTTTCAGCTCCTCTCTTTCTTTTGGCGACATTCTCCGAATGGGATGTACGACAGGCCTTGCATTCAGAGCTAAATCAATTCTGAAGCTGATTTCTCTATGCAGAGGTAAGCCCTCAACTTCTTTGAATACATCAGCGAAATCTTTGACGACAGGGATATCCTCAATAGAAGTAGGGATAACTTCTAGAGAAGACCAGAATGTTTTTCTGTCGGTGGCTGAGCCATGGCACGGGATACATACATTCCCGAGATTAGTTTTAACTTTGACAATTCTTTCGGCACATTTGACTTCGGCCTCATATTTTGTCAGCCAATCTATCCCAAGAATAACGTCATAACCGGAGAAACTCATAACGATCAAGTCAAAGGGAAACTGGCAGCGAAAATAAGAAACAGGTACTCTACAATACTGATCAAGAATAAGAGAACCTCCTATCGGGCTATTAGCTCTAATCAAATTTTTGAGTTTCCTTGGTTTTAGTTTCAACTTTTTAATTGCATCATTAGAAATAAAGC
The DNA here is from genome assembly GCA_030737875.1 of Allium sativum. Lineage (NCBI taxonomy): Eukaryota > Viridiplantae > Streptophyta > Magnoliopsida > Asparagales > Amaryllidaceae > Allium > Allium sativum. The sequence continues at coordinate 465,064,313 of CM060910.1, forward strand.
TTCGTGCAGCACCCGTATCAAATAAGACAGTAATAGGGATGTTCTTAATATTAAGCGTACCTTCTAAGACATCGGGTTTACCTGGCCTCTCGGCAGAAGCTGGTGCATCTGCTCCCTCATAAACATGTGCCTCTTCAGTTTTCTTCAACAGGGGACAGTTTCTGGCAAAGTGCCCTGGCTTATGGTAGTTATAGCAATCCTGGGTGTTCCTGGGGTTCTGACCACGATTCTGAGAATTCTGACCACGGTTCTGGGAATTCTGACCACGGTTTTGACTAGGGCCTGAATCATTTCTCTTGACCTTTTTAGGTGCTCTACACTCGTAATCAAAATTCCCAATCTTGCCGCAGTTATAGCAGGTCACCTTGCTCTTATCCCTCTTCTTCCCTTGGGGTTTAGCGTTAGAAGAATTGCTCACCTCTGGTTTCTTGTTAGCCTGTTCCTTCTGGTTGTTGCCTTGACTTTTCCCTCTATCCTACGGTCCAGACTCGTCATTTTCCTCGTAGCGGCACGCCATCTCTACTACTTCATTGAAAGGAAGCTTGATATGAGCAGTGACTCGGTTCAAATATTTCTTTGACAGGCCCTTGATAAACTTTTTATTCTTCTCTACCGGATCTTGAATCAAACTAGGAGCATATCGTGAAATCTCATCAAATTTCCTCACATACTCGGAAACGGTCATATTCCCTTGCTATAGGTTAACGAACTGCTCGCGTAGGCGCTCTCTAGCTTGTGGGGGTATATACTTCTCATTGAAAAGTTCCTTATTGGCCACATCATTGCAGATCTTGATCGTATCCCACCAAAGCCCTGCTTCCTCTTTTAGTTGCCATACTGCCAGGTAACGCTTTTGCTGATCTTCCAGTTCTAAGCCCTCTAGGATCTTTTCACAATCTTTAAGCCATGCTTCTGCCTGAATCGCAGACTCTCGCCCCGTGAAAGGTACACCTCTTAGGTTTTTGAATTTATTTGACATTCTCTCCAAATCGAAGGCCTGTGGAGGTGGAGGTGGTTCGGCTACGACCTCTGAAGTATGTTGTTCCTGAGTGATGGGTGTCTCGTCTCTAGCTTGCCCTCCAGCTCCTACACGGGCTCCTCCTTTGGCCCCGCCTCGAGCTCCACCTCAGGCTCCGCCTCGGGCTGTTCTTGCTCTAGTATCCATTTAAATCAGTCTATGCCATCAAGGAAAGATTCAAACCAACAAAAATGAGAATTTTCAAGAAAAGAGAAGATAAGGACAAGGTGAAAAGATGATGATATAATGACTGATAAATATGTGCTATTATTCTGTGCTCATTCTAGGACATTACTAGTCCTATCTCTAATGAGCTACTCATCTTAGAATAATGTGGATTCTATCTAGACGAATTGTTCTAAATATGTTATATTCCGAGGCTAAGGTTAACCTTAGACTCTGATACCAACTGTGATAACCCTAAACTTCCGTAATTCGAAAGTAAGGATAATCATTTGGAATACAACATATTTACAACAATAACAGATCTCAGATAATTATCATAACACATAAACCATTGCAGCGGAAATAAATGTCATCAGCATCATAATATCCAATACATCAGAGTACGCAGTACAGGATACAACTTAGCCAAATAAAGAGTCTCAACAAAAGGGAAATAAGTTTCAATGGAAAAGAAACAGGTCCCAAATTCCATTACATACATCAAAGCAACAGAAGATAAAATGTCTTAAAGCAGAAGTAAAGACTAAAGGAAAGGTCTTCTTCTTCCTTCCAAGCAAGCTCCAATCAGAATGTATCACCTGAACCTGTCAATTGGCTGGCCGTATGGAAAGAGGGCACCCTAGTTTGCAAAAGTGAAACAAACTACGAGTCAGTGATGGGACTGGTATGAGAATTCTTAACTAAATTATCTAACAACGTGGCAAATCTAAGGACCACGCCGCTAACGCGGAACAGGTTTACTCCATAGGATTGCTAGTGCATAATTTTATAAAGTTTGTATAAAACAGCGAAATGACTTTTGGAAAAATGAAATCATCATAAGACTCAAGTCCTATCACACAATGCAACGCACACAGGAGGATAGAGTTTTCCCTTATGATGATCAAACATGCTTAATACATGAAAACTAATATTTTAATATTATTATTAGTGTCTAAGCAGTATTAAAAGACTACAATATAAATGTATCAATCATAGACGACATAGGTACCATATACTATGTCGCCGTATATAAGTTTACAATCAAAACCGTGATGTCGTATTTGAAATTGGTTTTCTGTCATGAAATCGAGGCTAGGGATCGTCCTCTTCCGATTCGAGACACTCTAGCAAATGCCTCAGGATCACACCTATGGGCAACCCCTGGAAAGGTAGGACCGGTCCCCACCTAACGGTAGTGGATTGGCAATTCCTGAACATACGTTTCCCGGCCCTTTTGGACCTATAATATGACCACTTCTGGCCTATAAAAATGATGTACCTCAATCCATAATCCACATAGTAAAATGTCGGGCCGTGTCGAAGCCCAAACACCACTTCTAGCTAGAAAGAAACGTATGCACTCCCTACGGTCCATATCCCGTTTTTTACTCATACCGGGGTGTGAGGCTTGCGAAGTCACGCTATACACAAAGCTATGCCTAAACAGGCTATGCTTTGATCATCGACCACAAGGCCTGCTTTTCAACAAAGCCTTGATCATTGCATCTTGGCGTGCCACATTGACAATCCACGCCATGCAATCGATAACTATTACTATATATCCAGGTGTTAAGCAAAGAATAGATTCTCCACCACCAAACAGACATATATTAATACAAATCGATTTAATTACATGGGATGAACTCCAACGTCAGACACGCATCCATTGACAAGTCCGTTCTGGGTCTGAACGAACCAGGAGACACCAAAGAGGCGCTCGCTTATCCGCACGACCAACACACACGTCCGAACAACTACTGCTTCAACTCCGTCCTGGGAGCAAGTCAGTCCAAGGCATTAGTAGTAGTCGTCCATTCAATGTGAAGATCGTCGGTCTTCAACCAACGTCTTCTTACATCTTTGATTTAATCGCCGTGCAATTATTTGAAATGAGTTAAACTCGGTCTTTTCAAATAATTGTCGCATAATTATAGTTTAAAACATTTCACATATATTTATAACTATTGTAACACCCCACCTCCGCTAGGGTCACTCACAAAGGGAATGCACTAGGTTTGGTGAAGCATTATCGAGGTAAACATGCACCGAAATATTACAAGACAGAACATATATAAAACAACGGAAGTAAAAACAAATTTCATTACCTTATAAAATAAGGTCTAAAGCCTTTTACATCAGAATACATCAAGACCTGTCTTGCAATAATAAAGAAGCATAAAACCATTTCATAAATTATTCCCCAAGTAAAACAGTAAAGTAGCCATAGCCAAGAAAAGTCCAAGCCATGCGTGATGACCTTCAAGCAGAAGAAGTCCGAACTAGATAACAGTGTTTCCTCCCTGAAACCTGGGGGGAAACGGAAGACAAAGAGGCGAAACAAAACGGGGTCAGTCATAAAGACTGGTAAGTCCTATCTACTTCCAATATAAAAACAGGTAAAGGTAACATGACATGCATAAACTGAAAGTAAACATAAGGATGACGACAAGATAGATAAACTAAACCAGGGTAACAGGCTGAACTACTGTAGCAAGGTAAACTAAGATATCATGATAAACTACGGTGTCATGATAAATCAAGGTATCACATCGTCAGGTTTCTATCAAGTATACTATCCCAAGGTATCTATCCTGTATATTTCTCATGGTTCTAACATGTATATTTGCTCTGCACCTCTCGTACTAGTATCCCAACCCGCGTCCTGTGTTAATTATGACTGTCCCTTGCCCCATGTCATGTAATGGTCCATGTCAACCTAATATATATAGCATATGTAGGTTTTCCCTAACTCGTATGTTTCTTTCCATGTATAAGTTCAGTCCTTTGTCGTAGGCCATACGAACTTTCCCATGTGAACGTTTTATCCTTGAGGTTATTTTGGACTGCTACCCTTGATCTTGTTATGTTTCCTTACCATGAACTATCGCGCGTTCCCTTAGGATTTATGCCACCTAGGACCACTAGGGATTATGCTACCTAATGAACGTTTCCGTGTCTCGGTTTGGGCTTTGGCCACCTAGGACCACTAGGGATTATGCCACCCGTCAACCGCGCCCTTTTATCCCACGTATGTATCGTGAACCGTTTTCCATGTCTAGACGCACATGTTCCTCAATGTGCCATCCGAGTTCCGTGCCAGGGCAAATCAAGAAATACGGAACTCGGTCGGGAGCTTTAAGTCGTCTGCTGATGCAGATATCAAGGTCTGTTTTTGTACCCGTGGCTATGGTCCCACGTGACCCCTCCCTCTACTACTGAAAGGCAATCCAAGAAAAATCATGTATGAGAACTACACTACGGCCCATCGATGCCCACTTCCAGATAGCCAACCTCACCCATAACTCGATAGCAAGTATATGGTCTGTTGGGAGTTCCCTGCCTTTCCGTACGTACACGATTGACTAAAGATGGTAGGTAGTCGGCGACATGCTATCCAGGGAAAAATCAAGTATCGTCGACTCCACGCTAATCCATCCCAGTCTTTAGGTCGCTCGCATAGCAACCAAGGCATACTCTTGGCTCTTCTACCGCAGACCTTAACACCTGTGAGGTCGGGTTTCATGGACCATCTGCCACCTCACAGAGGGATACCAAGAGTACCCTCACGTCCCCCGAAGCTACCGCTTCGTCACCCAGTTCGTTGGAGCCTTTATCTAAGTCAGATAATTTGCTCCCCCTCGTGTTTTAAGCGATGACCTACCGTACCGGGTTACTCATCTATTCATGAACTAGTCCCATGTCCTTGGCTAAGAATTATTACTTAGTTATACTTAACTAAGGTTTACCACTTAGCTTCATTTTTCCGTTACCCTTGATTAACTACGATTTTCTACCTAGTTCCTCTAACTAGGATTTTGCCTATTGGGTTAAGTGTTGTTATTCAAGTTCATGGCTTAGCCCGCCTATGAATCATGTCAAGATTGGCTAAGTATTCAAGTCCAAGACCTAGCCCTACAAGTTGGTTAAGTATACCAAGAAGCTCATGACTTAACCCTATTCAATCATCAAGTCAATTTGGTTAAGTATTGGTTTGTCTTAACCCTATCAGATTATCGTGTTAGATTGATTAAGCATAGATTATCTTAATCGCATCAGGTCATCGAGTCGGATCGGTTAAGTATGGGTTAGCTTAACCCCATCCACTAATCGTATTACCATGGTTAAGCCCAATGTTTAAAGGTCTTGTGACTTAACCCTATCAGGTCCACCCATTAGATTGGTTAAGTATAGGTTACTTAACCTCATCAAATCATCATGTAAAATTGGTTAAGTATAAGTTACTTACCCCATTAAATTATCATGTTAAATTGGTTAAGTATTGATTACCTAACCTCATTGAATTACCAAGTTTAGATTGGTTAAGTGTTTAACTTAACCCCATCGAATTACCGTGTTTAGATTAGTTAAGTATATGTTACTTAACCCCATCTAATTACCGTGTTTAGATTAGTTAAGTCTAAATTACTTAACCCCATCTAATTCCAAGTCGGATTAGTTAAGCGTAAATTACTTAACCCCATCTAATTACCAAGTCGGATTAGTTAAGCGTAAATTACTTAACCCCATCCCCTAATTGTCTTGTATGGTTAAGTGTCATTAAGAAATCAAGCCCGGTCCCACTTAACCTACCCATTCGTGTCATATCGGTTAAGTGTCATTAGTCAAATTTACTTAACCTTATCATGTGGCATTAATTTAATTAATGCACTCTCAACCTCTCACATTAGACCTTGTTGTGGTTACTAGTTAAGCCGGGCGGGTCCGGGTAGTTTTACACCACAACCTAGTCTAACCTCGGGTCTTAAGCGCGACATGACCAACTTCTCACATTGGATCCTATTGTTTGTAGCCACTAGTTAAGCCGGGCGGGTCCGGGTAGATTTATGCTACAAACTCAACCCAACCTCGAGTTGGCCACTTTCATGTTTGGTCTAGTGTCTTATTACACTTACAACCCACCCATGTCTAGTTCAAGTTCCATGTTTTCCCACGTGTCATGACCATGAATGTCATGTTCTCATGTAAACCCCATGTCAAGTTTTTCGCGTCATTCTCATGTTTGTCTATCCTACCCCAAATCATGTTTTCACTTGAGTAAAAGCGAGTCAACATAGTTGGTATACTATGGCTACATGAAGACCCCAAAACATGCACGATGCCACAAAAGGGATTGGCTCCAAACATGCATGGTATCATAAGGGGGTTTGGCCTTAAAACATGAACGATAGTGTCATATAGGGATTGGCCATAAGCATGCATAACATAAAAGGGGATTGGCCACAAGCATGCACAATGTCATAAAGGATTTGGCCACAAACTTGCATATTATCATAGGAAATTTGGCCACAAACATGCATAGCATTCTAAGGTAATTTGGCCACAAACATGCATAAGCCCCAAAGTCAAGTTTTTGCCCATGTTTCACAAGTCAAGTGGATCCCAAAGGTTCATGCTAACATTTCATAGATAAAGATTCAAACTTGCAAGATATACTAGGTTAAACATAACATGAATGGCATGATTAAGTCGCTACAACTTAGCTCAAGGTCATAGATCATAGAAAAGGGGCAAACTTAGGTTCACATAAGCTAGCATACTTATGTTTCATCGCATTTTATCCCATGTCACATTAGAACCACCGTTAGAATCTACAAGTAGCTAGAACTTACATAGCGAGGCTTAGGGAAGGTTTATGCATCGTCGTGACGAAGAAAGGTGGCTCCTTTGATGAAGAACCGTCATGAAATCGCCGTAGCAACGTTGATCGAGCCTCGATTTGGTGTAGGATGCTTGCACCTTTCGATTCGGATCCGATTTGCATTCATAGTCTCTTGGAGTTGGAGATGGAGGCCATGATCACTTGGCATTTGGGCAGCACTTCGTGGCATGAGTGAATTATGAGGGGTTTAGGGTAGGCTTAGGGTCTTTTTATAGAGATTAGGAGTAGTTTAGGCCGTTAGATTAACCCTAGGATAGATCCAAGCCCTCAAAAATCGTCACAAGCCTCCAAAACCGAGCCAAACAGCAAAACCAGTGCACCAGGCTGCCTGGGTCCGACCAGGCAGGTCGACCCCCAGGTCGACCCTGGGGTCGACTCCCCAGTCGACCTGGTCCCACCCAGGTCGACACCCAGGTCGACCCCCTGGTCGACCTGGTCTGGGCGGGATTTTTCCCGCCTACCCTGATTTTCTGAAATTTTGAATCTGTTTTGAATTTGAATTTTTCGTGAAACTTCGCGAGGCCATATCTCGGTCATACGGACTCCGATTTACGAAATTTCGGACTCTATTTCGCGTATTTTTCCAAGACGAACGCAATGGCGCAATCCGTTTCTTCTGATTCGGATTTTATGATTTAATTCTGCCTTGATTCATGTCTTAACACGTTATTAAAATTCGGGTTGTTACATTCTCCCCTCCTTTAAGGATTTCGTCCCCGAAATCTCCAAGTTAGGAAGAACGTATCCTACCATCCATCATCCATCTACTCAAAACATCATCCACAGGCAACCATTGTCCTTAGACGATTCCTAATGCCATATGAACATATGCAAAACGTGTGTGTATATTCTCCTTAGCTAATGCTAATGATCAGGCCTGAGTAATCTTTCTAATGCAAAATATGTTTGGTGCCATGAGTCCAACATGTATGCAAATAGTCCTAGTCATATAAGTACTATATGCGTGCACAAACATTCATTCATATACAACATCTGCATGATAACACATTCAATTTCATCCATAAACAAGTATAAATACTCGTGCATATGCAACATGAATCGTGACCGCGTCAATCTAGTATCTAATGTGTATTCGCACATCCACGAGCAACCACTTGCAACCATATCAATCATAACATGTTTCAAATACATGTTTACATCCATAGAGTTCTATCTAAGGTTCCCAAGATAAGATCGAGGAGATAAACAAGACAAACTCCTTATGGGGTTAGTAACAGAAACAGGACCGAGAGGATATCCACCAAGCGATAACATGTAAGTAAGCTCTACAGGAGAACCAGGGATCAACGATATACACTTACAAAGAGACACGATGCGCGCGTCTAAGCCGCATTTCCTTGAGCTTAATTCCAGTGTGCCTTGACTGCCTTTGACTTTATGATTTCGTAGCCCCTTGATTCCTATTTCCAAGGTATGAGTCGGAACTCTTTTCACTGTCGCCTCTCGTTTCACTTTCATTTATTCTTTCCCTAGTATACTTGGCTCAACCATATCTACGCACTCATGCAATCTCTCCAAAATTCACTAGTGAATTCTGGATCTCGTTTACCAATGCCAATCCATGATACCACGTGCACTTACTAGGGTGATTCCTATAACCCATACTCAAGCGGAATGAACCATCCGCCTTATTGGCGAACGTTATTCGATCGGATCAGAGATTTCCGATAAATACATCAAGAGGTTCTAGGTAACTAACCATGACAGAACCCAAAAGGTTATACGAGACTTCGAAGGTATTAACAAAGCAAGCCAAGAGTCTGACTACCCTCTTTTCAAAACCGAGAATGGCATCCCTTACTGGATAACCACTTTACCCCTAGAATCCATCCATAGCTCAACAATAGAAGCATTGCTTCTAATCTCAACACTTGGAATAGACGTCCTCAAATCCAAGCAAGTCATGAATAAATGGACCGATTCTCCAACCAGATTTTGGGACTAAAGTGGGATCTTCTACCATGCTAGTACTAAGGTGCAGAGACTTAACTATCGAAGCAGACTTAAATGATGCGATGATCAAAACAAAGTCTAGACGGGATGATAGAGAGGAAAAGCTAAACGTTTAACAAGATCGTTACCATCCTTACGAGATACGCTAGAAATGAGAGTATACAATTGCCCTCTCGATGATCTTGTCCTTGTCCCATAATTCTTAACTATCCGTCCCGTTTTTCCTCCATTGTGGCTTAAGCCATACCAACAAGTTTCCTATCCTTAAGCTTGTGTCCCTTATCCTTGTTCATGCTATCCTTTCTTATAACGCGGCAACTGGTCTCTCGAGAACCACCTCCATCGCACGGAAAACACTTCGTAGCACGAAAAATTAGTCGTAGTTAAAACTACTGTGACTACAGATGGAGGAAAGAAAGGAAAAGAAAATCAATCAAGGAAACGAAGGATAGTGCTAATGGCCTTTGGGGAATAGCCTTTAAAAACTTTTCTTGAAAAATGCTTCTTTGTAAACGGTTTCTCAAATACTTTTCAGAAGGTTTTAAAAACTTTTGCCCAGTCTGGTAACCTTCTGCTCTGATACCAAATGTAACACCCCACCTCCACTAGGGTCACTCACAAAGGGAATGAACTAGGTTTGGTGAAGCATTATCGAGGTAAACATGCACCAAAATATTACAAGACAGAACATATATAAAACAGCGGAAGTAAAAACAAATTTCATTACCTTATAAAATAAGGTCTAAAGCCTTTTACATCAGAATACATCAAGACCTGTCTTGCAATAATAAAGAAGCATAAAACCATTTCATAAATTATTCCCCAAGTAAAACAGTAAAGTAGCCATAGCCAAGAAAAGTCCAAGCCATGCGTGATGACCTTCAAGCAGAAGAAGTCCGAACTAGATAACAGTGTTTCCTCCCTGAAACCTGGGGGGGAAACGGAAGACAAAGAGGCGAAACAAAACGGGGTCAGTCATAAAGACTGGTAAGTCCTATCTACTTCCAGTATAAAAAAAGGTAAAGGTAACATGACATGCATAAACTGAAAGTAAACATAAGGATGACGACAAGATAGATAAACTAAACCAGGGTAACAGGCTGAACTACTGTAGCAAGGTAAACTAAGATATCATGATAAACTACGGTGTCATGATAAATCAAGGTATCACATCGTCAGGTTTCTATCAAGTATACTATCCCAAGGTATCTATCATGTATATTTCTCATGGTTCTAACATGTATATTTGCTCTGCACCTCTCGTACTAGTATCCCAACCCGCGTCCTGTGTTAATTATGACTGTCCCTTGCCCCATGTAATGGTCCATGTCAACCTAATATATATAGCATATGTAGGTTTTCCCCAACTCGTATGTTTCTTTCCATGTATAAGTTCAGTCCTTTGCCGTAGGCCATACGGACTTTCCCATGTGAACGTTTTATCCTTGAGGTTATTTTGGACTGCTACCTTTGATCTTGTTATGTTTCCTTACCATGAACTATCGCGCGTTCCCTTAGGATTTATGCCACCTAGGACCACTAGGGATTATGCTACCTAATGAACGTTTCCGTGTCTCGGTTTGGGCTTTGGCCACCTAGGACCACGAGGGATTATGCCACCCGTCAACCGCGCCGTTTTATCCCACGTATGTATCGTGAACCGTTTTCCATGTCTAGACGCACATGTTCCTCAATGTGCCATCCGAGTTCTGTGCCAGGGCAAATCAAGAAAAACGGAACTCGGTCGGGAGCTTTAAGTCGTCTGCTGATGCAGGTATCAAGGTCTGTTTTTGTACCCATGGCTATGGTCCCACGTGACCCCTCCCTCAACTACTGAAAGGCAATCCAAGAAAAATCATGTATGAGAACTACACTACGGCCCATCGATGCCCACTTCCAGATAGCCAACCTCACCCATAACTCGATAGCAAGTATATGGTCTGTTGGGAGTTCCCTGCCTTTCCGTACGTACACGATTGACTAAAGATGGTAGGTAGTCGGCGAAATGCTATCTAGGGCAAAATCAAGTATCGTCGACTCCACGCTAATCCATCCCAGTCTTTAGGTCGCTCGCATAGCAACCAAGGCATACTCTTGGCTCTTCTACCGCAGACCTTAACCCCTGTGAGGCCGGGTTTCATGAACCATCTGCCACCTCACAGAGGGAAACCAAGAGTACCCTCACGTCCCCCGAAGCTACCGCTTCGTCACCCAGTTCGTTGGAGCCTTTATCTAAGTCAGATAATTTGATCCCACTCGTGTTTTAAGCGATGACCTACCGTACCGGGTTACTCATCTATTCATGAACTAGTCCCATATCCTTGGCTAAGAATTATTACTTAGTTATACTTAACTAAGGTTTACCACTTAGCTTCATTTTTCCGTTACCCTTGATTAACTACGATTTTCTACCTAGTTCCTCTAACTAGGGTTTTGCCTATTGGGTTAAGTGTTGTTATTCAAGTTCATGGCTTAGCCCGCCTATGAATCATGTCAAGATTGGCTAAGTATTCAAGTCCAAGACCTAGCCCTACAAGTTGGTTAAGTATACCAAGAAGCTCATGACTTAACCCTATTCAATCATCAAGTCAATTTGGTTAAGTATTGGTTTGTCTTAACCCTATCAGATTATCGTGTTAGATTGATTAAGCATAGATTATCTTAATCGCATCAGGTCATCGAGTCGGATTGGTTAAGTATGGGTTAGCTTAACCCCATCCACTAATCGTATTACCATGGTTAAGCCCAATGTTAAAAGGTCTTGTGACTTAACCCTATCAGGTCCACCCATTAGATTGGTTAAGTATAGGTTACTTAACCTCATCAAATCATCATGTAAAATTGGTTAAGTATAAGTTACTTACCCCATTAAATTATCATGTTAAATTGGTTAAGTATTGATTACCTAACCTCATTGAATTACCAAGTTTAGATTGGTTAAGTGTTTAACTTAACCCCATCGAATTACCGTGTTTAGATTAGTTAAGTATAGGTTACTTAACCCCATCTAATTACCGTGTTTAGATTAGTTAAGTCTAAATTACTTAACCCCATCTAATTACCAAGTCAGATTAGTTAAGCGTAAATTACTTAACCCCATCTAATTACCAAGTCGGATTAGTTAAGGGTAAATTACTTAACCCCATCCCCTAATTGTCTTGTATGGTTAAGTGTCATTAAGAAATCAAGCCCGGTCCCACTTAACCTACCCATTCGTGTCATATCGGTTAAGTGTCATTAGTCAAATTTACTTAACCTTATCATGTGGCATTAACTTAATTAATGCACTCTCAACCTCTCACATTAGACCTTGTTGTGGTTACTAGTTAAGTCGGGCGGGTCCGGGTAGTTTTACACCACAACCTAGTCTAACCTCGGGTCTTAAGCGCGACATGATCAACTTCTCACATTGGATCCTATTGTTTGTAGCCACTAGTTAAGCCGGGCGGGTCCGGGTAGATTTATGCTACAAACTCAACCCAACCTCGAGTTGGCCACTTTCATGTTTGGTCTAGTGTCTTATTACACTTACAACCCACCCATGTCTAGTTCAAGTTCCATGTTTTCCCACGTGTCATGACCATGAATGTCATTTTCTCATGTAAACCCCATGTCAAGTTTTCCGCGTCATTCTCATGTTTGTCTATCCTACCCCAAATCGTGTTTTCACTTGAGTAAAAGCGAGTCAACATAGTAGGTATACTATGGCTACATGAAGACCCCAAAACATGCACGATGCCACAAAAGGGATTGGCTCCAAACATGCATGGTATCATAAGGGGGTTTGGCCTTAAAACATGAACGATAGTGTCATATAGGGATTGGCCATAAGCATGCATAACATAAAAGGGGATTGGCCACAAGCATGCACAATGTCATAAAGGATTTGGCCACAAACTTGCATATTATCATAGGAAATTTGGCCATAAACATGCATAGCATTCTAAGGTAATTTGGCCACAAACATGCATAAGCCCCAAAGTCAAGTTTTTGCCCATGTTTCACAAGTCAAGTGGTTCCCAAAGGTTCATGCAAACATTTCATAGATAAAGATTCAAACTTGCAAGATATACTAGGTTAAACATAACATGAATGGCATGATTAAGTCGCTACAACTTAGCCCAAGGTCATAGATCATAGAAAAGGGGCAAACTTAGGTTCACATAAGCTAGCATACTTTTGTTTCATCGCATTTGATCCCATGTCACATTAGAACCACCGTTAGAATCTACAAGTAGCTAGAACTTACATAGCGAGGCTTAGGGAAGGTTTATGCATCGTCGTGACGAAGAAAGGTGGCTCCTTTGATGAAGAACCGTCATGAAATCGCCGTAGCAACGTTGATCGAGCCTCGATTTGGTGTAGGAAGCTTGCACCTTTCGATTCGGATCCGATTTGCATGCATAGTCTCTTGGAGTTGGAGATGGAGGCCATGATCACTTGGCATTTGGGCAGAACTTCGTGGCATGAGTGAATTATGAGGGGTTTAGGGTAGGCTTAGGGTCTTTTTATAGAGATTAGGAGTAGTTTAGGCCGTTAGATTAACCCTAGGATAGATCCAAGCCCTCAAAAATCGTCACAAGCCTCCAAAACCGAGCCAAACAGCAAAACAGGTGCACCAGGTTGCCTGGGTCCGACCAGGCAGGTCGACCCCCAGGTCGACCCTGGGGTCGACTCCCCAGTCGACCTGGTCCCACCCAGGTCGACACCCAGGTCGACCCCCTGGTCGACCTGGTCTGGGCGGGATTTTTTCCGCCTACCCTGATTTTCTGAAATTTTGAATCTGTTTTGAATTTGAATTTTTCGTGAAACTTCGCGAGGCCATATCTCGGTCATACGGACTCCGATTTACGAAATTTCGGGCTCTATTTCGCGTATTTTTCCGAGTCGAACGAAATGGCGCAACCCGTTTCTCCTGATTCAGATTTTATGATTTAATTCTTCCTTGATTCTTGTCTTAACACGTTATTAAAATTCGGGTTATTACAACTATTTATCGCTATTTTTATTTATTAAAAATAGCTCGAAATAAATAAACGACGCTTCGGGTCAATGGGCGGCCCTAGCGCTGTTTTTACCAAATTTTGATTTACACATATCTTAAAATCTAACCGTCAGATTTTGATGAAATTTACATCGTTGGAAAGCTCTTCCCAAAGCGGTCCTAAAGGTTCCAGTTTTGGGAAAATCCAACGGTCGGATCTTTCAGAATAATCGTTTGAAGTTACGATTGTCGATATGCGAACTGCCGCTCTCGTTTCGTTAAATTTTATATTTATATTTATATATAAACCATTTGGCGATTTCCCCTATTTAAATCCATTCCTTTTTATTCTATAAAAACAATATTTTTGTCCGCCAATTCTAATGCGACAAAAATGACGATTTCAACAATGTATATTTTTATATTCAATAAAATAACATTTTTGTTCGCCAAATCTAATGCGACAAAAATGACGATTTCAACAATGTATATTTTTATATTCAATAAAATAACATTTTTGTTCGCCAATTCTAATGTGACAAAAATGACGTTTTCAACAATGTATATTTTTATATTCAATAAAATAACATTTTTGTTCGCCAATTCTAATGCGACAAAAATGACGTTTTCAACGATGTACATTTTTATATTCAATAAAAAAACATTTTTGTTCACCAACTCTAATGCGACAAAAATGATGTTTTCAACAATGTATAATTTTATATTCAATAAAATAACACTTTTGTCCGCCAATTCTAATGCGACAAAAATGACGTTTAAAAATGTACTCTTTCTTTAATTACATAGAAATGTTCTTTTCCTCCAATTCATTTTTATAACATAAAAATTTACTTTGTCTAATTCATTTTTATAACATAAAATTGTACTTCTTATCCTATTCCTCTTTGAAACATAAAAATATACTTTTTTATCTAATTCATTTTAAATACACAAAAAATGTACTTTTTATCCTATTCGTTTTAAATACACAAAAATGAACTTTTTATCCTATTCGTTTTAAATACACAAAAATGAACTTTTTAATGTAATTCATTTTTATAACATAAAGATGTGCTTTTTATGTTTTTATAAAATGTAAATATTTTATCTCTTTTTCTTTTACAATGAAAAACGTAAATTCTTTTACCTTTACATTGAAAAATGTAAACCTTCCATTGTTACAAAGAAAAATGGTAAACCTTTCATCTTCACATAGAAAAATGTAAATCTTATATTTTTACATAGAAAAATGTAAATCCTCTAATTATCTTTATTACATTAGAAAGATGTAAATTTTCTAATTATCTTCATTACATTACAAAAATGTAAATTTTTCTAATTGTCTTCTTAATGCACATTTTTCCTATAGGGGGTATTTTCCTATTTAACTCAATTTGGTGTCAAAATATGATAACCAAAAATAATGGTTTTTGTCTAACCATTTCTATTTACCCAACATCGTCATTTCAACGTCCACACATACAACACAATATATGATTTGGTGTATAAATTTGATGAATCACAATAAAAGGTCTCATCTTTGTTTTATTTCTAAATCAAATAAAATATCTAATCTTTATTTGTAAATCAAATAAAATATCTAATCTTTACTTTATATTGTAAATCAAAATAAAATATCTAATCTTAATTTATCTTTTAATTAAAATTTAAAAGTTTTAAATTTTCTTTATTTTATAAATCATAAACAAAATAAAGATTCAATCTTTTGTTCTTATTATGTAAATCAAAATAAAGATTCCACCTTTGTTATTATTTTGCAAATGAAAAATAAAGATTCAATTTTTGTTTTATTTTGCAAATTAAAATTAAAGCTTTAACTTTTGTTTTAATTTGTAAATCAAAAATAAAGATCAAACTTTTGTTTTATTTTGCAAATCAAAATAGAAATTTACCTTATGCTATTATTTTACAAATCAAAATAAAAATTTACCTTTCTTTTATTTTGTTAATCAAAATAAGAACTCAACTTTTCATTTTATGTGTTGAACCAAAAATAAAGATTTAACTTTTCATTTTTGTTGTAAAATAAACAAAGATTCAATTTTTCATTTTATTTTGTAAAAACAAAATAGAGATTCAAAATTTCATTTTTGTTTGTAAAACAAACAAGATTCAATTTTTTCTATTCCTATAAAGGGATAAAAATAAAAATAGAAATAAAATAAAAATAAAACTAATAAAGATGAGAACTTTATAGAGATTACATCAGAATTTTATAGATCTAAACTGACATGCTATATCATGATATCACAACGAATATTAATCAACCATACAACAATCACAACATCGTAGATCAGAAACAATAACATACAATGATTCACATAACAAATAGAATTAAATTATTTAATTATTAAAATTTAGAAATCTCACAGTCGTTGCAGGTTTTGGCCAAAATTCAAACTGTTAAGAATGGTCCCGTTTCAGTCTCAACACGTTCTATTTGCTGTGGTTAAATCAAGTTTTAAAACTGAGTTGAAACGAATCAGTTATGGTTAAATCAAGTTTTAAAACAATTTGAATTAATTAATTAATTAATTAGGAAATTAACCTCTCTTCTTCCTTCAGTTAAACAAGCCGATGGGTTTCGATTCTCGTTCGATCTTAGGTTTGGAAATTGCTCGAGAACCGGGACACCTACTGACGATCGGACCAGACCACGGCAGAGGGCTAGGGCCAGCGCACGAGGGGGGAGGTTTGGCTCAGCTCGGTCGAGCCTAGGGGGGCCGACGGCGGTGCGAAGCGGCGGTCATTGGGGGCTCGGTCCTCCGATTTCAGGCGATGAGAGGTCGATCAACTCGTATGGGATTAAAGAGGGAGGAAAGGGCTTCGATTTGGTATAAAGAGTGGGTTCTAATTCGAAGAGATGAAGGAGAAATTAGGAGGAGAAGTTCGGAGGACGGTGGCCATGGATTTGGGGTGGTGGCGGTGGCAGAGACAATGAACAGTGCCTAGGGTTTAAATTTTCTCAATTATTTATAATATTTTCAATGTATTTTTACAATTAAATCCATATCTTACAAACCAGTTCAATTCCAGTACAGCAGAAGGTGCCCCTAGCCAATAGCCCATATTCCGGATCCAATGGGACAGGTCACGTCAGCCCAAACGGCTGTCTGTGGCCTGTATTATTTAATTTAATATTTAATTTCTTTATTAAATTAATTCGTTCTCACAAATAAATTTACTGAGGCCACATACGGACTCAGAAAAATCCAGAAAAAAGTATATTTGTCTTCGTAATAACGATACGGTCCTAACAAAATTAATTTCATCGAATTCTGAGACTGTTTGAAACATGGCTATTTTCAGTCGATTAAATTTGACTGAAATCGACCAAACACATTTTCCTTCGCCACGCTCACATATTAATTCAGAAAATTCTAAAAATTGAAACCTAGCAGTAATATGACATTTCGGTTCCAACAAAAGTGGTTTGGTCGAAAACAGAGATCGTTTGAAAATTGACTATTTTCACTGGCTTTAATATTATTTAAAAATGAAATTTTTAATTTCTGCCACATTTTTCCACCAAATTATTTAAAATAAAATTTTTAAATTGGTTTGGATTTTCCGGGTCGTTACATAAGTACCCTCCCAACCTAAACCTGATTCCTATTCCTCTGGTCAACCCATAAATTTCTGCCATCGTTTGTTCTTCAGGAAAAGTGAGATTTCATTTTTAAAAAATCCAAAACAAAAAGGGTAAATTCATAAAAATCACGAGATTTGTATATATGGAATCATGATGTCATTCTCTTCAATCCGTTGTCTCCTTTGAGAGGTGCGATTCAGGTTTCTCGGGCTCGACATTTGTACAACGTTAGTTTTAGTTTCTAGGGTTCGAGATTTTGAGATTTATGTGCATCGAAATGAATTTTTGAAGTCGTATTCGGGTTTATGAGGTCGTTAAGCATCTCGTTGAGGGGTTTGGTGAAAATCGTTTCAAATTTGGTTCGATGGTTTTGGTCTGACAGCGTCAGTTAGCTGAAAGTCGCGGATGACAGGGATGATGCGAGTTGGACAAGGAGTAGGGGTGATAATGAAGTTTTGAATGAAAAGTAAAATGGTTTTGGTTTGAAGGTGAATGGTGGAGAAACGAGGCGGGGATGGTGATGTAAAAGTCGGCTATGGTAGGTTTTCCACTGGGATTGGTTCGGATGGAATATGCAGGAGGAGGAAGATGGAGTGGACGCGGGTTTGGGCTTAGTATTCACATATGGGAGTGGACCAAGAGAGGGGTAAAGCCCAAATGGGAATTTATATAAGTTTTATTTAAATTTAAATATTGTACAAACTTGTGTAAGTCATAACTTGTTCATACGTTAACAGAATTCAGCGAAACAAGATCCGACAGGATCGTATGGACGACGATTACAAAATGGAACTGACTGGGAGTGAATTGGAGCTTGTTACAATTTATAGTAAAATAAATTGTCCATCTGAATCAAGCGATGGCTACCGTTATTAACGACGATCGTCCAATGTGAGTTTTTACTCACCAACTCTATCAGTTCATATTTTTATAACGTATTTTTAGAACTGATAAATGATGGTTGATTGCTGTGTGTTGACTGTTTGGTTGAACTGCATATGTATTGGTTGAAATTATAGATAATGATATATATATAAATCGTTAATCAAATATTGATTTTGTTTATCAGAATATTGCATATCGAAATGAAATCATTGTTATTATACTGTTTAACATCTGTGGATGCAGGGAAACAGGTTGGAGGGATCCAACTAGATTCCTCAATATTTATAATATTGTTGTTTTTCATACATGATGATATATGATGTGATATATAATCTTTTGTTGATGATATGTGTTAGAATGATATTGATCATTGTTATTTGGTATTTTAAATACCATAAGGAATACTGGAATGTTAAAAAGGAAATTTTCAATGTTGTATTGAAAAATAAATAAATATATATATATATATAATCAAAGGATTTTATAAAAAGAGATATTTATAAAATCAAAGGATTTTATAAAAAGAAATATTTTTAAAATGAATAGAATTTTATAAAAGGTATTATTTATATAATTAATAAGATTATATAAAAGGAAATATTTGTAAAACATTTACAAATAGAATTGAAAGGAAATCTTGTAAAACATTCACAAATAGAATATGAAAGGAAATATTGTAAAACATTTACAATTGAATTGAAAAGGAATATTTATTTTTTAAATAAATAGAGTAAGATAAAAGTAATATTTATTTGTTAAATAAATGGAGTAAGACAAAAGGAATAATTATTTGTTAAATAAATGGGGTAAGATAAAAGGAATATTTATTTGTTAAATAAATGGAGTAAGATAAAAGGAATATATATTAGGAAAATAAATAGAAAGATAAAAGGAATTAGAGTTAATCGAATAAGAGGCAATCGATTATTAGTTATTCGAAGAGAGTTATCGAATATTGGTTATTCGAAGATAGTTATCGAATATTAGTTATTCGAAAAGAGTTATCGAATATTAGTTATTCGAAAAGAGTTATCGAATATTGGTTATTCGAAAAGAGTTATCGGATATTGGTTATTCGAAGAGAGTTATCAAATATTGGTTACGAAGAGAGTTATCGAATATTAGTTATTCGAAGAGAGTTATCGAATATTAGTTATTCGAAAAGAGTTATCGAATATTGGTTATTCGAAGAGAGTTATCGAATATTGGTTATTCGAAGAGAGTTATCGAATGTTAGTTACTCGAAAGAGAGTTAATCGAATATTAGTTATTCGAAAGAGAGTTAATCGAATATTAGTTATTCAAATAAGAGTTAGTCGAATATTAGTTATTCGAATAAGAGTTAGTCGAATAGGAATTAATCGAATATAGTTTATTCAAATAGAGTTAAAGGAATTTATCGAACATAGTTTATTCGAATAGAGTTAAAGGAATTTATCGAATATAGTTTATTCGAATAGAGTTAAACGAATTTATCGAATATAGTTTATTCGAATAGAGTTAAAGGAATTTATCGAATATGATTTATTTGAATAGAGTTAAAGGAATTTATCGAATAGAGTTTATTCGAATAAAGTTAAAGGAACTTATCCAATATAGTTTATTCGAATAGAGTTAAAGGAATTTATCAAATATAGTTTATTCGAATAGAGTTAAAGGAAGTAATCGAATATAGTTTATTCGAATAGAGTTAAAGGAGTTATCGAATATAGTTTATTCGAAAGGAGTTGATCGAATATAGTTTTTTCTAAAGGAGTTAAGTGATAAGAGTTAATGAATTAAAGTTAATCGAGTTATATTTTGGAGCTAAATATTTCATAAGTAGGGATCTTAACGCTATAGTTATAATCAATGTTTTTCAATAAAGAAGTGGATTCGTAAATAGAATCCAAGAGTTTCATAAGGAAGTTTGTTAAAGTTTTAAAGGGTGAACTTTGTCTATTTCGAGGTTAGAAATGTTGTTCAGTTAAGGTCTGAGAGGTAGTTATACCCCAACTTGATTGACTCCGTCTTTAGCTAAGGAATGGTTAAGGTTCGATAGTGAAGGAGTTAAGTGAATTTAGTTAATAAATATTAATGGTTCGAGTTGGCATAGCGATGTTTTATTTAAACATCTGTTTAAATCCAATGAATGAGTTTTGGAAATAGTTTCCAAATATAATCAAAGATATTTTCTAATCTTAGAGAATGAAATGTTTGATGATAAAGAATACTGGAATGAAAGTGATACATGAAAAAGAGATGGAAATGTTTTCTCATGATTAATAACATATATTTTCTAACTTTAGAAAATAAGGGTTGTTGAATATATGGAAACAGGAAATGAAAAATGAATAAATTAATGAACTAAAGAGATAAATGTTAAATGATAACTGACTGATATAATTTCCATTTGGAAATAATATCGTTGTTTGCACACATGTTTTTCTTTGATAGTTAACTCACCGACTATCGAAGTTTTTGACCATTTTTCTGTTGTCAAAACAGAGATACCGGGATCAGATATATTATCTGAAAACCACTCTGTATGGCATTAGCGTTGCGAATCAAATATAATGAAGATAATTGAAGACGAAGTTATGAAAGGGTTGTCCTGTTTACAGAATAGTGCTTTTGGTTTGTCCAGTCCTAGGACGACCCGCACGGAAGAATGTCTGAGAGAGTATATTTAATCGATCGCGTAAGTTGACCTCTTCAAACGTATTTACGTTTGGTGATGGAGGAATTCGTTTCTCCTAGCTGTACACGCGTTGTATTTTTGGGGAAATCAGTGATTTGGCGGGTATGACGATGTGACATTCAAAGTGAATAATTGTGTGATCTGTCAAAGATAAGTGTGGCCTCTAGCCTCACAACCGGGAAATGACAAAAATTGGGCAGGCAACATGGCTAAGTGGTTGGCTGCCAATTAGGGTGTATTATCACCTATCTAGAGATATTCATTTCATTCTTTAATCTATTCGATGTTGTCCCATTCGGGAAGCGATTTCTGATCCCAACCGTTGGTGATATACATTCGATACACAAAAGCGAAATGAGTGGTCGGTCATGTGTGGCCGGGTTGCAAGATGTTCTTGTTGAACCCAGTGTATTCCTCTCTAGAGGTACACGATCGGAAGGTGGTTCCATATCTTGTCATAGTTGGAAATCCATTACCCAATAAGTGCTCGCGGCTTTGATTGTATACTAAATATGTAACAACCCGGAATTTTGGGGCCAATTTAAAATTTTTAATTTAGAAATTTTAATGGATTTTATATATTTAAAATAATTTATTTTAACTAATAACGACTAAGAATTTATTTTAAAATGAATAAATTTAATTTAGTTATAAAAGGAGTTTAAAACAGTGCTGCAGTTTGAAAATTTGAATTTGAACTATGACTGAATGTACAGGATTCATTTTAAATCAGAAATGAGAAAAACCAGAAATATTTAAATCTGTTTAATCATATCTTTCTAATGAATCTGAAAAAAAATGAAATTTCACTTTATAATTTGAAAGTTATGTCCAGTTTAAAATTTTGAAAAGTCGTTGTAGAATTTATATATTTTTTAATATAATATATTGGCCTTAAAAATAGCCATTTTGCAAACGACCTCGGTTTTCGACGAAACCACTTTTGTTGGAACCGGAATGTCAAATTATTGCTATGTTTCAATTTTCATAATTTTTCGAATTAATATGTGAGCGTGGTAAAGGAAAACGTGTTTTGTCAGTTTCAGTCAAATTTAAACGACTTAAAAATAGCCATTTTCAAACGGTCTCGGAATTCGACAAAATTAGTCTTATTAGAACTGTATCGTCAAAACATAACCAGAAATAATTTTTCTATAATTTTTAGAGGTAGTATGTAGCCCCGGTAATTTAAAATATATGTTTGAATTTAATAATTAAATGATTTGTAATTGAATTTGAAGAAAAACATATCGTAACAGCCGAACTGGGTTACGAAACATGTTCCATTGTGTCCGGCACGGGGGTTATTAGCTAGGGGCGACATTTGTTGGATTCGTTTCGGTGTTGGTATCAACGGACAACCATTTTCTTGAATTAAGATAAATAAATAGTATAAAATACTAGTATAATTACAGTATAATACGGCTAACCCTAATTTTCAGAATACAGCCGCCGTATGTATGAATTCCATGGCCGAAATCATCCGAATTTGATTCCTTAATTTCTTCCAATCCACTTCGAATTAAAATCCAATCCTTGTACCAAATCGAAGAGATTTTGGAGGCCTTTAATTTGGTACGGATGTGATCGGAAACAGTGGGGTATAATGGGCGGAATTGGAGCTGGAAGTCGTGATGTTTGGCGCGGGTTTCGGGGTGGCTTGGACCACCGAGCTCGGCGGGTTTCAGGGCGTGGGGGCGGCATCTGAAGGGCTTCGTCGTGGCGAGGTTTGATCGGTTGCTGGTGGCTCGTAGGGGGGTGCGACGTGAAGATAGGAGGAGCGGATATGGGTTTCGACGTTGGCAGTAAACGATGAAGAAGGATTAAAGGTTTATAAATTAATTAATTATCAAATTATATAATTAATAAATTCAAATGCTCAAATGCCTATAACTTTTGCAAATGAAATCAGAAATTGATGAAATTAGTCACGTTGGATTCACAACGAAAAACTCTACAACATGGAACTGACTAGGACCATTTCTGAGAAGATCAAATTTTGGCCAACTTTCGAATCTGATTTATTCAGAATTGAACAGATGGTGAGAAATCTATTTATTCTTTTTTTTTAGAAATAATTCTGAATTTATAATCATAAATCTACAGTCATTTTCTGTTTGCTATTATTTATGATTTGTTCTGTGCTAAATGAAATGTTTGTATCTTCTTGTTTGGTGATGTTATTTGGGAATAAATGGTTAAACACACTGATCTGTAGGGAGATAATTTGTTAGAAACATTTAGATCAATTTGTAGTGATAAAAGGAGAAAAACAAGAATATATAAATTGTGGTTAGATAAAATGATCGAAAATATGAAACACCAAATTTTCTTAAGTTGTTGAACTAGTATATTTCAACAAATATATGAACACCAAATTTGGTCATTTTGTTGTACTAGTATATTTCAACAAAGATGAAATAACACTTTAAAACCCTTCTTGTTAGATTAGAATTATCACCAAAATGAAGTACCAACTTTCATACCTTTTGTTGAGTTAAGAATAGAAATAGAAGATTCATGTTTTAGAATTAAAACATGATTTTAATTAAAAGTACACTTTTAATGTAAGAATAGAGACATAAGAAGATTTATGTTTTAGAATTTAAAAACATAGAAAGATGTTAGCATATAAAATATTCTTTTATATGATATTTAAAAACATAGAAAAAAAAAGAAAAGATTTAACATAAATTATTTCTTTTTATGTTAAAATAAAATGTTAGGAAGATTTAACATATATTTTTGTGTAACATTTTTTTTAACAAAAAGAACAGATTTTTATGTAACATTCTTTTTCAATAAAAAGAAATTATGTTTTTTTTATTTGTCGCATTTACTACAATAAAAAGTGTAGGATTGGAAATTATGTTTTTGGTATCATATTGATTTCAATAAGAAGTGTTGATTAGAAATTTGTTATGAAAAATAAAAAGAAACATTTTGTTTAGAAATGTTAAGTATGATCAAAAGAAACATTTTGTTTAGAAATGTTAATTATGATAAAATGGACATTTTTGTTTATTAAAAAGAGTAGGCAAAAATTCACATTTTTGTTTATTTAAGAAGATTATACAAAATTCACATTCTGTTTACATTAAAAAGAATTATAACAAAATCATCACATTTTGTTTATTTAAAAGGGATTATAACAAAATCATCACATTTTGTTACATTAAAAGAATTAGCCAAATTTATCATTTTTGTTTACATTAAAAGAATTAAACAAAAATGTACATTTTACTCATTTAAAAAGGAGGAAATAAGAATACACATTTTTGTGTTAAAACATTTTTGTTAGCAAATGTAAATAATAATAAAAATGACATTTTGTTAGGAAATGTAAATTAGAATAAAAATAACCTTTTTGACTAGAAATTTGTTATGCTTAATACAAATATCATTTTATGTAGATGATGCCTTGTTAAATAAAAATGTCATTTCATTTAAATAATGTCGTGTAGATAAAATATCCTTTTAGTCATAAATGTCATTCGTGTTGAGTTATAAATAGCATTTATGCTAGAATTCAAAATGTCATTTTTATAGAGTCATGTTTGTTCATAGTTAGAATATTATTTTGTTGAACTGTATTTGTGTAACATAAAAATATCAATTTTATGTTGAACTAGAATGGCCATATAAGAACATTTTTATGTTAAATTAGAATGATGAAAATTATACATGTTTGTCCAAACAAAAGAATGATTAG
Source organism: Allium sativum (assembly GCA_030737875.1). Taxonomy (NCBI): domain Eukaryota; kingdom Viridiplantae; phylum Streptophyta; class Magnoliopsida; order Asparagales; family Amaryllidaceae; genus Allium; species Allium sativum. The sequence goes on from CM060910.1 coordinate 465,089,027, forward strand.
TGAAAATTAAAACTTTTTGTCAAAAGAATGATTAGAAATTAAAATATCATTTTTGGTTAAAATATGATTAGTGAGAAACGGACATTCTTGTCACATTTAAAAGAATGAAGTAGAAATGGACATTTTTGTCATTTATAAGAAATGAAACAAAAACATTTACTTTTTGTCATGTAATTAGAATGATGAAAAATATTCATTTTTGCCATTAAAAAATGAATGGGACCAAAATATTCATTTTTGGTCACTGTTACCCCACTTTGTGCACTGGGCAACACAAAGTCGAGATGTGAAACGTTGAAGAACTTAGAAAGCATCATAGCGGATCGGATCGGAGAGGTGTTGCGGATCGGATCGGAGAGGTGTTGCTGTTCGGATCGGAGAGATGCTACTGTTTGAATCAAAGAGGCACTGCTGTTCGGATCAGAGAGCTACCTACTGTCAATCGGATCGGAGGGCTACCTACTATCGGGTCGGAACGGAGCAGAGCAAAGTGGATAAGGACTTAGTTTTAGGTTAATCCGGGTTGGATCGGTTAACCCGATCCGAACCCCCTCTGCAGGCTCCTCCGATCCGAACCCATATTCCACATCACTTTCCCCCATGACCGCCTGGTTATTCGGAGCGGTTATGACCAGTTCCAACCCACGAAAACCACTACTCTGATGTGCTGTCAGCACTAGAACCCATCCGAACCCGAGGACGATGGGATGGAAGACACGTGGATCCGATCCGGATCGGGTTCTGAGCAAATTTTCACCTATAAATATCCTGTCTGGAGACAATTAAAGGGGGCTTCTTTTTGGCACTTTGACAGTTCAACCACTTTCATAAACCGAATTCCAGCACTCCTGGATAATCCAAATCGTCTTTCAACATTTGTTTTGAGACAATTGAGTGAATGTATGTGAGTTGTGAGTGAAATTGAGTGAATATCTCATTGTAATTGCAACTCTATCATCGAGAATAGTGATTGACAAGTGGACGTAGGCTTTTTAACGCCGAACCACTATAAATTCTGTGTCTCCATTCTACTTTTGATCTTATTTTGTTCTGATTTTAGTCAATTTGGGTGTTAGAACCACTTTTTGGTCTAACATTTTGGTGCTTTCACTAAGAACCATCTGAATTCTCTGTTTTTTGGGATTATCGTTCTATTTTTTGGACCGCCGAGTTCAAAGAAGTTAATCCTCAAGTTTCGACACTCCTGAATATTTGTTGACTGATTGCTGAAAGACTATGGCCAAAGGAAAAGGCAAGGAAGTTCAAACTAGTCGAGGGAACGGAGTTGGTGAAGATCAGCAAAATGCAGTTGTGACAAGGTCTCGTGGGCAGAGCTCAGCAGTGGAACGAACTGATACAGGAAATCCGAACCGCAATCAAGGGGAGAGCTCCGATCCGATCCGGGTAGGAGAGTCTGAAGCAGTGCACTCCCCCAACCTGAACCGACCCGAACAGTTTTCCCAGCTCCGACCCGAACCAGTCTCCCAGCTCCGACCCGAACCGTTCGCAAATCACCGAACCGACCCGACACTTGGTGATGTTGGAACCTCTACTCGAGCCCCCACAAATGCTCCGACTCCAGTCACCAGGGTCAATGATCAGGTCAATCCATCCGCGCCTATTACTCAAGGAGATTTCTCGCGCCTACTTGATATGCTTGAGAGTACTAGGGAGGCTATGAAAATACACGAGCGCACCAATCTCATGATGAAAGAAAACATGAGACTCATGAGCAGGGAAATTAGCGAACTCCGTAGACAGAGAACCCCATCCCCGGTTCTCCACACACCAATGGATCAGTCTTCTTCTTCCGAGGAAGAATGACCCCATGAAAGAAGGCCGCTCGAACGACCTCAGAATTTGGAGCAGCTGACGTTCGAATCTTTGGGGTCCCGCGAGGATGTCGCACGAGCACTAGGAACCAATGATCCAAGCTTGAGAGACCCTAACCTTACTAATCCCACTTAGGGGCAGATGCTCCAGCTCCTCCTCCCGAGATCGACCGGGAGCGTAGGGAACGAAGCAGAGCAGAAGCAGCTCAAAGAAGAAGGGCATCTCCTGAACAAGAGCCTAGAAGGAACCCGGATACCAGGGCCAGGGAGCCTGAACGACCCCTGACTAATGCTGACGTATGGGCGATGGTACGCCAGATTATGTCTGAAAGCCGGAACTACACCAATGAAGATTATGGCATTGAGCGAAGCCATACTCCTTTCACTGATGACATCCTCAACTTTCAATTTCCCCGACGTTTTAACCTGCCGCAGATGGATAAGTATAATGGGAGAACCGATCCGGGATAGCATTTGATGCGATACTCGTGGCTCATGAATGTTGCTGCTGCTCCTGACGCATTGAAGTGTAAAGCATTCCCGATCTATTTAGAAGACGTGGCGCTACTATGGTTTACCCGACTTCCCCCTCGTTCGATATCGAATTATAGGGAATTGAGCGAACGTTTTATGAATCAGTTCCGACTCCATACCCGAAAGTCTAAAAGTGTTATTGAATTATCAAGAATTAAGCAGGCACCGGGAGAGTCTTTGAGGTCATATCTCGACCGTTTCAACTTAGCTGTGACTGAAGTTAGTGACCCGCACGAGCCCACCATCTTGATGGCTTTGATGGAAGGAGTCGATCCTGACTCCGAGTTTGGAGATTACCTTTCTGGGAAGCCACATCCCACGAGAGAGTTATTTTATGAAAAGGCCGATATTCAGTTGAGACGAGAGGAGGCCAAGGAAAACCGAAAGAGAAAGCCTGGAGCGGCTTCAAAAGAGAATGTTCAGAGTAATGTCGCCGTGAAGCAGTCTGGAGAAAGTCCCGGAAAAGTTGAGGTGAATGTGGGAAACAAGAGTGGAAACGACAATAATGGAAACGGGGGCAACAGCAACAACTGTAATGCGAACGGTAACAGAAGAAATAGAAATAGGGGAAGTGATCCTAATAAAAGACCCCGGTTCCAGACTAATGAGAATTATACACCGTTGAACGACACTCTGGAGAACATTTATTTGGATACATACAATGTTTTGCAATATAAAAGACCGCCACCTCGCGACTCAACGGAGAAAGAAATGGCAACTGGAAAGTTTTGTTTGTTTCATGGAACTCATGGGCATTCAACCAATGAATGCCGACATTTGAGAGACGTGATTGAGAAGCTACTACGCGAAGGGAAATTGGATGAATATAAGGTTGCCCCGAGAGACAGGGGGCAAGGAGAACAGGCTCCGAAATAGATCCAATCTGCTCCCAAGCCTACGGCGCAGCAGAAAGGCAAGGGAATTGTTATCAACTCCATAGTGGGTGGACCTCACCCAGCGATCCACAGTTTTAGAGCAATGGATCAATATGTAAATGCAGCTAAGCACGTAGATGTGGATGAATGTGATGATTTGGAAGATATCGCCCCCATAAAGCAACAGAAGACAATGTTTGACGACGTGGTATTCCGAAGTAGAGATAATACCGGGATCCAGTCACCCACCGACGATCCGTTGGTCATTACCACCACCATTGGGTCGGCATTGGTTCATAAGGTGTTAATGGACAATGGAAGCTCTGTTAATATTCTATTTAAAAATTCATTCGATCAGATGAAGCTGGAGATTTGAAGCCATGCGAAGGTTGGATCCGAGGCTTCAACGGAGCATCAACGGCTCCAATAGGGTACATAGAATTGCCCGTAACCTTGGGGCAAGGAGAACGCCGAAGAGTACGGATGCTTCAGTTCGTAGTATTGGACGTAGATTCGCCTTATAATGCATTTTTGGGAAGACCTGCCCTTGCTGAGTTCAGGGCTTGCATCGCCCCTTGGTGTTTATTGCTTAAGTTCCCAACTGAAGCGGGAACTGGAGTAATAAGAGGAGATCAAGTCTCCGGACGGGCCTGCTATGTTGCCGAATTAAAGATGTTGATGAAGGGACTTAACGTCTAGAGTAAAGGTGCCTCGCCTCCTCCAAAGGAGGGCTCGGCGTAGCAATTAGAGGGATCGGCCCTGAAGGAGTTGCCCAAAGGAACGCCTGAAGACCTCGATCCCAGAAAAGACGAGGAACCAGAGACTAGAAATGCAACTCCTAATGAAGCGACAGTGGAAATTCCCATTGATGAAGCTGATCCAACAAAAGTTTTGAAGATTGGATCTCAGTTGGATCCACGTCGGGCCAAAGAACTAACTGAATTCTTGAAGGCAAACTTGGACGTGTTTGCCTGGACCCACGCTGACATGTGTGGGATATCGCCATCCATCATAAGTCATTCACTAAATGTAAACCCGAAACACCCGCCTGTAAAGCAAAAGAGACGTATGTTGGGCCCAGAGAGGTCGGCCGCTCTGAAAGAAGAAGTGGAGAAGCTGAAACAGAACGGATTTATTAGAGATTCGACATATCCCGACTGGATATTGAATCCCGTCTTAGTAAAAAAGTCGAATGGAAAGTGGCGGACTTGCATTGATTTTTCAGATTTGAACAAAGCTTGCCCGGAAGATAGTTTCCCACTTCCCAGGATTGACCAGCTTGTAGATTCGACAGCGGGACACGAACTTCTTTCTTTCATGGACGCATATTCCGGGTACAACCAAATTCCTATGCACGTACCAGATCAAGAACACACGAGCTTCATTACAAATTTGGGGTTATACTGTTACGTGGTCATGCCGTTCGGATTGAAAAACGCTGGAGCCACTTATCAGCGCTTGGTGAACAGGATGTTTTATAATCAAATAGGAAAGACTATGGAAGTTTATGTGGATGATATGCTCGTCAAATCGAAACGGTCCCCTAGCCATACGCAAGACTTGGCAGAAATGTTCGGTATCCTACGAAAGTATCGGATGAAGTTGAATCCTTTGAAATGTTCATTTGGAGTGGCATCGGGAAAGTTTCTAGGCTTCATTGTGAGCTCCCGAGGAATTGAAATCAATCCCAGCCAAATAGCGGCGATTAGAAACATTGAAGAGCCGAGGAGAATTAAAGATGTCCAAAGTCTTGCGGGGAAAGTAGCCGCGTTGAGTAGATTTATCTCCAAAGCCACAGACAAATGCATCCCGTTTTTTGATTTGATTAAAAGGGGAAAGAAGAACTTCGAGTGGACTCCGGACTGTGTTGAGGCCTTTCGGAATTTATTGGAATTGCTAGAAAAACCACCGATTTTGTCAAATCCAGTGGACCACGAAGAGTTATTTGTTTACTTGGCAGTTTCGGCTCACGCTGTTAGCACAGCCTTGGTTCGAGAAGAAGACAAAGTGCAAAGGCCGGTATATTATGTAAGTAAGAAATTGGCAGCGGTAGAACACAACTACCCAAAGATTGAGAAGCTCGCTTACAGCCTCCTAATCGCCTCCCGAAAACTTCGTCACTATTTCCGAGCTCACCCAATAATCATATACACTGACCAACCTCTAAGGCAGGTGTTGCAGAGACCCGAAGCATCAGGACGATTGATCAAATGGAATATTGAATTAAGTCAGTTTGATTTAAGTTTTCAGCCGCAGAGGTCGATTAGGGGGCAGGCTCTGGCTGGCTTTATAGCAGAATTCACCATCCCAGAGGAGGAGGTAATCGATGACAGAGTGGTCAAGTCCAAAGATGAGTTAAAGATAGATCCATGGAAGCTATACACAGACGGAGCCAAGAACGACCGAAGGTCCGGAGCTGGAATCGTCTTAGTTACTCCTGAAGGACGGTTGTTATATTATGCTCTACGATTAGAATTTTCGGCGACTAACAATGACTCTGAATATGAAGCCCTGATTGCCGGGCTGAAGCTTGCTAAAGACCTCGGAATAAAAACGTTGGACATATTCTGCGACTCCAAAATCGTTGTATGCCAAGTGAAAAAGGAGTTTGTGGCTCGGGGACCTCGACTCATCGCCTACCTCGAGAAAGTGGAAAAGCTATTGAGCAACCTGGAGCGGTACAACATAACGCATATCCCAAGAACTGAAAACCAGAAGGCAGACAGGTTGGCAAAGCTAGCTAGTTCCGACAACCCGGAAGACACTGAAATAATTCCAATTGAGACGTTGGAATCGCCAAGCTTTGAGTCGATGGAAATTGAGTTCGCTTTCGAAGCGGAACTGGAAAAGGAGTTGTGGATGACCCCAATTAAGAACTTCCTTAAGAATGGGACACTCCCATCAAAGAAGAGTGAGAGACGGGCTATAGTTCGCAAGGCTACCAGGTACGTCCTTCAAGATGATACTCTTTATAGACAAGGATTTTCTATGCCCCTGTTACGATGTATAGCACACGACGACATCAAACGTGTACTAAGAGAAGTACATGAAGGTGAGTGTGGAGATCATACAGGAGGTCAGACTTTAGCGAAGAAGATATTACGGTATGGATACTTCTGGCCCACAATTAATAAAGATGCGGCTGATTATTCACGACGCTGCGATAAGTGCCAGAGATTCGCCAAAATCCCCAGAGCACCGTCGACCCAACTCAAATCAATGGTGAGTCCTTGACCTTTTGCCACGTGGGGAATTGATATCATCGGAGTTCTACCAATTGCTAAAGGAGGAGCGAAATATGCAATAGTCGCTGTGGACTATTTTACGAAGTGGGTGGAAGCTGAGCCTCTAACCAAGATCACGGCAAGAAAGGTGATAAGTTTTGTGGTTCGCAATATTATATGCCGATTCGGGATCCCAAGGACTATTATAACTGATAACGGAACCCAGTTCGATGGTGCTGAATTCAGAAATTTCTGCCAGAAATATAAGATCGACAAACGGTACACTGCGGTTGCCTATCCGCAGTCGAACGGGCAAGTAGAAGCAATAAATAAAGTTATAAAATTCATCCTCAAGAAACGGTTAGAGCACGCAAAGGCAAAATGGGTTGACGAATTGCCCTTAGCTTTGTGGGCGTATCGAACAACGTTTAAAACAGCTACTGGTCATACCCCTTTCTCTCTCTCTTTTGGTTCAGAAGTAGTAATTCCAGTAGAGCTTGAGGTTCCCTCCCACCGGGTGACGTATTATGACCCGATGACGAATCGGGCGCTCTTACTCGAGTCTCTTGATGAAATCGAAGAAAAAAGGGACAAAGCGGATTTGCGAGCGGCAAGACATCGACGTCAGATGGCACTCTATTACGACAAAAAAGTTCGCCTTAGGACTTTTGAACCAGGAGATTTGGTGCTAAAGAGAGTCTTTCCATCCCTTCCTCACCTCGGTCCAAAGTGGGAAGGACCCTTTGTCATCCAACGGAAACTTGAAACAGGAACCTTCAAGTTAACGACCGTAGATGGCGAAGAAGTACCTAGGGCATGGAATGCCCAACACTTGATGCGATATTTGGATTAGAAATGTTGTACTCTTTGTCATTTTTCTTATGAACTCTGTAAAAAGGCACGACTTGCCTTAGGAAAATATGATGATATGAATAAAGGACTATAAAGTGGATGTAGGCTACGACTTAGCCGAACCACTATAAAAATATCGTGTGTTATTTACTTTCATGCATTATATATATACCTTCATCGACTATTCTGTTGCGATTATGGAATATAAGATGACTTAAAACCTGAAAGGTTGAAAACAGTTTATACGCAAGAAAAAGCACAACGACTATTTGTGCGATAAGACATAAAAGAATGGGAAGACGACATTCTTAACTCTAACTCTCGAAAATTGAGAGAGAGTATAAAGGACGGGAAGACGACGTCCTCTGAGGCGTGAAGGTGCACCCAGACAAGAGACCGCCTCAGTAAGAACTCTAACCTGAGTATAAGACAGGAGAGTATAAAAAAAATGCCAGAAAAAACGACAGGCATTGATGGCATACAGAATGCAATCCCGTCGAAAAATCGGGGACATTCAGACTACATGATTAAGTTTTGAATAGTTTTTGAGATTGACTGGGGGCATATATGTATACACATATTCCCCCCCCCCCCCCCCCACCATAACTTCATTACACAACTATAGTAAGACATGCATTCTTACATAAGTGCAAAACTAATGGCTAACAGACATTGCAGAAAATGAATTATTTTTTATTTACAAATGAATGAATCTGTACAGGAAAACAGTCAAAAAGAAGGTGCAAGGGCCACCCTTATAGCAACAATTATTGGTCAACCAAATGCTAAAATAACGCAAGACAGCCCACTATTTAGACTTCGAGGGAGGCTTGGACTTCTTGGCGGCTTTCTCTGCATCCTTCGCTTCTTTTTCGGCCTCCGTCAAGATGCGCTTTGATTTTTTCTTTCCTGAAGCTGAGGTGCTGGAATCGGTTGACTTCTTCCCGGAGGGCGGAGCGCTGGAATTAAGAGAAGACTTTTTAGCGAGTTCCTCTGTAATAGATCTAGTTGAAAGCTTAACAACTAACCTTGATCCCGCATCCACAACTGCGAGAGGCTTAAGGCTTTCAGGGTCTAAGTCTTCAGCTTTTAACTGCAAGCGTTTATCTTGGTCAGCTTTCAGTGCAGCCAAAGTAACATCATCTTCGCTTTTCGACTCCCCGACTATTGCCACCTCCGGATCTTCCTCATGTCCTCCGTCGCCGCAATCATCCTTTAAGGCATCTATCATTTCATCATCACGAGGTGTGTCAGCCTTAGACGGTTCGCTTCCTTCTCCCAAATCTATGGGAGCAGCCTTGTCCTTACCCCCTTTTGCCTTCTCCATAGGCTCCGCCCCAGAGGCGGTTCCCTGGGTCACATCTGTCTTTCCGGATGGCTCAATACCTACAGAGTGAGAAGCAACAGTTATCAACTCAGGAGAAAATAATGGGTTTTTCATCGATTGCTCAATCACGTGGCGAAAGGTAGAGATAGCCTTGACGAATTGAAGTGAAAATGTAGAGATACCTTCCGAAGACTTCTCGGCTGGGGTAACTGCTGTCTCCGATGCCGTTTCGGGAATAGGGGATAACAGAGTTGTTCGAGGGATCCCCGGGTTTTCAGGATCATATCCCTCTACTTCAGAAGTTGCGGGGGCAGTAGAAGAGGAACCAGCCTCGGGAATTTTCTTTTTCTTAGTCCTCCGCCTCTCTTTATCCATAGCAGCAGCAATGAGGCGGCGCCCTTCAACTAGGCGTTCTGGCTCATCATCCCTTAAATATTTCTCCATTTGCTTGTCCTCGTCAATGGAATCAACCTTGAGCTCCTCTTTCTCCCACTCAACGATCTGACTCCATACTTGGACTAGAGTAGATGGATAATCTTCAATCCAAGAAATGTTCCGGCGACGGATGATATGCGCAAAGAATTCAATCATTAATTCGCCGAAGCCCTGAATCTCTACCTCAGCCTCTGACAATTGTTTGCGGGCCTCCTCAGCGGATTTGATGGCACATTCGACGTTACCCTACGCCAGGGCATCTCTGTTCTCCGCCTCCATTAGCTTAGAAGCCAAATCAACATTTTTCTTTTCTAGTTCAGCATTCCTCCTTGCTAACTCGGCATTTTTCCGTTCAAGGTCAGCGTAAGCAAGGCGTGTTTTAGCGGCATCTGACTTAGCATCTTCGGCTTGCTTTTTTAACTCAGAACGCTCTTGAGTATGAGATTCAAGCAAATCATGGTAACGTTTTTGCATATCTTCAAATTGTTGTTTGAAGCTAGTAGCGTCCCTTTGAGCAACAGCAAGCTGGGCCTGTGTGTCCTCCAAATCTTTCCCTAGATTCTTTAAGGCCTTTGCATCGTCTTCCGTGGTTTTTTGCATCGAATCAGCATTCGTGATTAGAGTACGGATGATTCTGGAAAGGTTGCGTGAATACTTGAACATTTCAGAATACTGTTTTTCGACCGCATCTATCTTTGCTTTGGCCTCATCTGCCCACCTGGAAGAAATAGGCTCAAGGGCAGGTAAAAAAGTCAAGTTCTCGAAGTACTGTTCGGGAAATTGCTCCTCCAGATACGCCCGCTTGATTGCAGTTTCAGCATCTAGTGGTGGAGGAGCGGGGATCGTCAGCTCAGTACCCCTATGCGTGGAGGATTCAGTAGCCTCTTTATCTGTTCTAGGCCGTTTAGCAGAGACCTTGCGTTTACTTCGCGACTCAGTATCTTTTGGCGGACTTCTCTCCCTGCTGCGCTTTTCTTGAGAAGAGGTGGAGTCTTTTGGTTGTGGCCTGTCCTCTTCTCGACAACCCTGGTAACCTTTATATCGTTCTGGATCTGTCCGGACAGGAGAGCGAGAACGCGAGGTTCGCGAACGATAAGAATCATAGGGTCTTCTGTCCTCCCTACCACGATCTTCACGGCGATCATGCTCAGTATCATAGGGCGGATTTGACATGCTGCGGCGAAGTTTCCTGATATCATAGTAAGATTGGGACATCGTGCCTGCACAACAAAACAAATGAAATTCAGAATCAATATTTTCACAAAGAGAAAGATGCAGTGAGTTGTGATGTTATTGTGTAAAGTGTGTCCTAAGTGGTGTTTTCCCCCCGACAAACCCGAGTCCGAAGCTAGACTAGTACGGGCGGGCTCTTTGGCCTTAGCAGGAGTGGTCTCTTCGGAAGAAGTGAAAACTAAAGGATTCTTCCTAAAATCCTCTGAAGTATAAATGGTCTCAGGTAAGGGGAGATCCCCCAAACCCTGAAACAGTGGGTCATCAGTACTAGGGACATCCCCCTCAGAAGCATCGATCGGTGACTCTTTGGAAGACGTTGACTTTTCTGGAGAAATGGCATCATCGGGAACAGTATACCCTTCGCGATGCTTTTCCGCCAAGTTAGCCAATTCATCATCTTGGGTAGAAGAAGGAGAGGGTGAAGCTTGAAGAGGCACTGTAGGAGCTCTCGAACTTTCGCCCGTTTCGGGGATTACGTCCACTGGGGGAATATATATATATGGAGCCGTCCCATGACCAATGCTACGAGTAACAGATAGCAACCCATGGAAATGAAGATATTCGTCCTTAAGGATTTCGTCAATAGTTAAAAACTTCTGATCGCCATTAAGGAGCTGATGCATCCGGTCAAAGAATACTTGTTCTGATATTTGTTTTGGGTTATCGACTGCAAACAAAAAGAAAAACGAGTTAAGGCGATGGCTTAAATGTATAGGGTCGATATTTAGAAAACCAGTGCTTTACTTGATTTCGTCCACCTCCTGGCACACCCTGGTTGTCGCTTCACATAAAACCATTCCAGCCTGGAATCCCCAGCTTTACTACTGAATGGCGCGGGAATTATTTTCCTCTTAGGAACAGACTCAAAATAGCAGAAAGAAGGAGTCTCTCGAGTCCGATGCTTGAAGTTGTAGAAGAAATGAACGTCATCGAAAGTGAGCTCTATGCCTAAGATCTCACGGTATGCTACATATAAGGTGTATAAGTAAGCATAAGAATTAGGGTGCAGTTGCATGGGGGCAATCCGCATTTTTCTTAGAAAATCGACGATGAAAGGAGAAAATGGAGGGATAGCACCGACCATGCACATCAACCGAGTAATTGCCATATACCCTTCTGGAGGGGTGTGGGGACGATCAGTTCTCGAAGGCACCAGGGTGTCCCTTTTTAGTATCCCGTATTTTAAACAAATTCGGATAAGTATGTCGTTGTCGATTGTTGATTCAACAGAATCTTGGGGTGATTCCAATATGACAGACGATTCAAACTCATCAGGAGCTCGGTCGTCACCAATCCCTCCTTCCTCTTCAAAACCTAGAGAAACTTCACCCTCCGAAGACACATTGTCACTTTCGCGATTTCCAACCTTGTAGTTTGAACCCTCATCATTCCATTCTGGATCCGAGGGAGAAGATATGTCCTCGAGAGTAACTTTGTTGGATGTCTCCGGGGCCTCTTTCTTCCCGGCTAGTCTAGAAGAGCGTCTGGGTCTCATGGTCACAAAACTATTGAAGAAGCAATAGCACAAGTTATAGTAAATTAGCCCGTATCCCCCCGTGAATGTGTGCAAACTAAAGTGTAAACTGTGTATGCGGAAAGTGGAAAGTTAATATTTGAAAGTGCAACGCAAAATTTTGGCAAAGTAATAAGGGTAAAGGCAGTTCTTGATGTCCAGTTATGTTCGCAAGGCACTATCCTAACTGTCCATTAAGTTGAAGATTATGCCAAGAGTTGATTGGGCCAGTTAAACGAGTTTTTATGCATTAAGATGGACTGCCCTTCGGTTTGGTTCGGGCGCATTCATGGGGATCGGATCGGGGGCGTAGCCTCGCCTTGGGCTCGGATAAACTTTAAAGCTCAGGAATTAAAATTGGATCGGCTCGGAGGTAGATTCCCCTAACGGTTCGGGTCGGATCACACAGTCATGCCTCTCCTCCTTTATCTTACAGTCCGACCCGATCCGGTTAGGTGAGCTCCATTCCCCCTTTTTTTCTACTTGCCCCGACCCGATCCAACTTTTCTGGACTTCTTTTCTTTTTCCCTTTCTCCACTTGCCCCGATCCGATCCGACATTCTGGACTTCTTTTCTTTTTCCCTTTCTCCACTTGCCCCGACCCGATCCGACATTCTGGACTTCTTTTCTTTTTCCCTTTCTCCACTTTCCATACTCCACCGCCCGAACCGACTCCCTATGATCTTCTTCTTCTTCCTCCTTTTTAGCCTTAAACCCAATATCATCTCCGACGCCCCATTCATGATCGAACAAACCACGACTCCATCTTCCAACGCCTCGAAGTAGCAACGAAGCCACCAACGACAATAACGAAGGAAGAGGAGACTGCAGCGTGGAAACCACATCCATATCGGTCGAATTGACCATCAATTTCAATTAAAACCTGTTATCATGAAACCGATCAAGGATTTAAACCTACCAGAGTATATAAGTTGGAGATTCACACGAGAATTGTAAAGAGTTTTTTCTCTTTTGAATCCTGGAGTTTCAGAACAGAACTTGCAAAACGATGGAATAAAAAGAAAGTGAAAGAAAAATGAAGGCTGGGCTTATATAAAAGCAAGGTGACCATTCGTATCCCCATTCGGATCGACTCGACAGCCCAGTAACGCAGCGTGGCCCAATAGTACAATACGAAATAGAAGAAGAAGGGGATCCATTCGGGTCGGAATCCGAACAGAACGTAGCGACTCAGCAGTAAATTGAATTAAAATTCGAAGAAGAGGATGAGAGCACAAAGAAAATCAAAGGAAAAGTTACCTAGAAGACACTGTGCAATGATAATCAAAGCATGCTCCGTCTCCAACAGAAGCATCCTTTGAGGGGGCAAAATGTTAGCCCACTTTGTGAACTGGGCAACACAAAGTCGAGATGTGAAACGTTGAAGAACTTAGAAAGCATCATAGCGGATCGGATCGGAGAGGTGTTGCGGATCGGATCAGAGAGATGTTGCTATTCGGATCGGAGAGATGCTACTGTTTGAATCAAAGAGGCACTGCTGTTCGGATCGGAGAGCTACCTACTGTCAATCGGATCGGAGGGCTACCTACTATCGGGTCGGAACGGAGCAGAGCAAAGTGGATAAGGACTTAGTTTTAGGTTAATCCGGGTTGGATCGGTTAACCCGATCCGAACCCCCTCTACAGGCTCCTCCGATAAGAACCCATATTCCACATCACTTTCCCCCATGATCGCCTGGTTATTCGGAGCGGTTATGACCAGTTCCAACCCACGAAAACCACTACTCTGATGCTCTGTCAGCACTAGAACCCATTCGAACCCGAGGACGATGGGATGGAAGACACGTGGATCCGATCCGGATCGGGTTCTGAGCAAATTTTCACCTATAAATACCCTCTCTGGAGACAATTAAACAAGGCTTCTTTTTGGCACTTTGAGAGTTCAACCACTTTCATAAACCGAATTCCAGCACTCCCGGATAATCCAAATTGTCTTTCAACATTTGTTTTGAGACAATTGAGTGAATGTATGTGAGTTGTGAGTGAAATTGAGTGAATATCTCATTGTAATTGCAACTCTATCATCGAGAATAGTGATTGACAAGTGGACGTAGGCTTTTTAACGCCGAACCACTATAAATTCTGTGTCTCCATTCTACTTTTGATCTTATTTTGTTCTGATTTTAGTCAATTTGGGTGTTAGAACCACTTTTTGGTCTAACAGTCACTAAAAGGATTGGTTAAAAATTTACATTTTTGTTTATTTAAAGTGACTAGACAAGAATTTACATTTTTGTTTATTTAAAAGGATTAAACAAAAATTTCATTCTAATGTAAATGTATACATTAGGATTTTATTCAAAATGAACATATACCATTCTAGTGTTATTCATAATGTTGTCTTAGGAAAGAAATAACATTTTTGATGTAAATGTTTCAGTAAAGGAACTTAAAGATTACATTTTTATGTCATGTTGTTTTTATTAGAAGAATTGAATTAAAAGACTAGGTTTTTATTGTCATTTGTTCATAATAAGAAGAATAGAAATATATGTCTGTGATGTTGAAATGTGTGATCTGTTAAATATAATGTTGAGTATATTCAAGTTTGAATATTACACTCCCATTTACAAGTTACCCGACTTGTTTATGTGATTGGGACGATAATTTTCACACATCGCCCAAGTGCACGAATAATCTATTATTTGTTTGATGGATGAAACCCCACACGGGTATTGGGATGATACTGGATACATACTAATCCCAATATTTAGTTATATGTCAATCGATGGATTGACAGTCTGTGATGAGCGTTAGTTATTTACTTTAATGCTCACATAGTTATAAATTCCACTACGATCGTCATTTGGATGTTTAATAATTATTTATCATGATTGTTGATCACATACAATATATGGTTGTTGATTGAGTCACATTCCAATAAAGGATATTCTAGAAAAGAATATTTTAGAAAATGTCTTAGAAAAGAATATTTTAGAAAAGGAATATATTTTAAAAAATATATTTTTATTGAAATGCACTAGTTATCAACTAGGATTAATCATTAAATTTAAATTTAATGAAGATTTCCAATTTGTTAATATTTAATTGAAATTAAATTAAATAAATTGGATTTGGGTTTGTCGTGAATAGTGTCTTAAATAACACTGTTCTTAAACCCCGTATGAAGAGAATAATCTTTTAATTTAGATTATTAAAGTTTTCAATTATATTTAGTGATTGAAATAAGATGAAATGTGAGTTGGGTTTATTGTGAACTATGTTTTTAAGCGACATTTGTTCTTTACCTCAACTGATATTGAAGATTATGATTTGGAATTTATAAATCTTTTATTAAGATTCAAAGTGGAATTTTCCAAAAGTAAAGTTTTCCAATTTAATATATTAGATTGGAATTGAATAGAATTCGAATTAATTATAACCGAGATAAGCTTCTGTAAAAGAAAACCGATACTACATATGGAATTTAAAAGGCTTTGCCTTTATTCCATTTATATTATTGGTCGGATACAGAAATTTATAACGATCATATATTGATTTGATTTCTGAGAAGATTCCATATTTAATGGAAGTCGATTTTGGGTTTATCGTGAATGGTGTTTTAAAATGACACTAGTTCTTTAACCCAGTTAAAGATAAGATTTATTTCTTAAATTTAAATAATCATTGAATAATGATTTTTGATATTTAAAACCAAATTAGGTTTTTAATAAATCTTTAAAAGAAAGATTTAAGAATAAACTTAAAGGATTTATCTTTGATAGAATAATACGAATATTTTATTAGAAGAATATTCTGAATTGAAATGAGGCGTTGGATGTGTTTTTAATAGTACTTGATTTTTAATTATAAAATACGTGAGTTATTCGGGAAGACCGGGCTTAACCCATTCCGAATAATTACTACGACGATGAAGAGTCGAAGATGAAGACGGTGGTTGAAGACCGACGATCTTCACATCGAATGGATGTGTTGCTACAGAGACCCTTGATGGGAGTAGCTACCTTGAAGGGGCTTCAGTGGTGGCCGTCCGGACTATTGTTGATTGTTCGGATTTGGTTTTCGCTCAGACCCAGAGCATAAGCTAGTAAATGGATGCGTGTCTGACATTGGATTTCGTTCCATGTGAATTAAATCGATTTCTATTAATGTATGTCTGTTTGGTGGTGGAGGATTTATTCTCTACTTAACACCCTGGTATATATTAATAGTGATCGATCGCATGGCATGAATTGTCAATGTGGCACGCCAAGATGCAATTGATCAAGGCTTTTATTGAAAAGCAGGGCCTTGTGGGATGATCAAAGTATAGCCTATTACGGCATAGCTTTGTGTATATCATGACTTCGCGAGCCTCACACCCTGGTATGAGTCAAAAACGGGATATGGACCGTAGGGAGTGCACACGTTTCTTTCTAGCTAGTGGTAGTGTCATTGCTTAAACTGGCTGACATTTTACTTATGTGGATAATGGATTTTGAGGCGCCTTAGGCCGTTAGTGGTCATACTATAGGTTCAAAGGAACCAGGAAACGTGTGTTCAGGAATAACCAATCCACTGCCGATAGGCGGGGACCGGCCCTACCGCTCCAAGGGTTCACTGCGAGGGATCCTGAGGCATTTGCTAGAGTGTCTCGAATCGGAGAGGAGCTCGCCCCTAGCCTCGACTCATGATGGAAATCCAATTTCCAATACGACCTTGCGGTTTTGATTGTAGAACTAGTATGGCGACATGATATATGGTACCCATGCCGTCTAGGATTGATACATTTATATTTGAAATGTTTTTATTAAAACATATACACACTAATACTAAATCCGTTTTACCGTATCAAGCATCTTTTGACCATTATAAGGTAAAACCCTATCCTCCGGTTTGCGTTGCATTGTGTGATGGGACTTGGGTCTTATAATGGTTTCATTTTTCTAAAAAGCATTGCATTGTTTAACGTTTTACTTTATTTTATGCACTGGCAATCCAATGGAGTAAACCCGTTCCGCGTTAGCGGCGTCCTGTGATTAGCCTTATTATTAGATAGTTAACTTAAGATTTCTCATACCAGTCCCATGACTGACCTGTAGTTTGTTTCACTGGCAAACTCGGGTGCCCATATTTTCCACATGGGCAATCGAGTAGCTTTTTGCAGATATATTTACAGGATCCTGGCTTACAGCTAAAGCGGTATTCGGAAAGCTCTGTATCCATGTATTCCTTCCAGTTGTATATTTGTATTATTTTTCTGTTGCTATTTAAATGTAATTTAAAACTCTGATATTATTGTATTTCTATTATGTAATAAGTATTCATACTCTGTTACATTCTTGTACTCTGATGTAATTGTTGTAATCAGCAATAAAATGTTCTTCAGTTTGTGTTCTATGTGTGTTGTTCTCAAAGAAATCCAGCCTTTCCTTTACCAGGAAGTTTGGGTCGTTTCAATATATGTGGAACGTGAGATGAAAGCATTTCTACTAGATGATTATTTAATTGTGGTTAATAGACATTATTATAATATCAAAAGAGTTTGATATAAAGTTTATCATTTCGTTCAAAAGGATTTTTGATGTTAAATCAAATGCTTTGGATTCTCATAAGGGAAAAACCCGTTCCGTTATACGGCGTGGTCTTATGAGATATCGTTTTTATTGCTCAAACTGTTTTAAATTGTTTTACTCACACCAGTCCCATGATTGACCCAAAGTTTATTTTGTTTTGTTTTCCCTAAACTCTTGGGTGCCCAATTTTGTACGGGCAGCCAAGTAGTCAGGAATTTTCAGATATACTTGGAGAGCTTCAGCAGGAGGCTTCAGGATTATATAGCTATTGTTATTTCTGCTATGTTGTAAGTGTTGTACTCTGATAATGTTACTGTATACATATACTGATTTTATTTCAAAGTTATGTATCTGTTTTATATTGTTCGTTCTGCTGTGAGATCCGTGTTACTCTGATGATGTTATATGTTCTTCTTCTTCTTCTATTCTAAGTTTCTATCTTATCTATTCTCACCCTCTGATTTCTTTCATGGACGATCTGGTGTTTCCGATGCTTGAATAGTCGACATAGTGTTATATGCCGATATCCAGGATCGCAAATTCCCCGGGTCGTTACAGTGGTATCATAGCTTAAGGTTAAGTAATTATCTTGGCTCTGTGGCGTAACTCAGTAGAGATAGGGTTAGTAACAACCTAGATTGAGTTGAATGTATATATAGAAGAAAGCGTGTTTGTTATTGATATAAAAATTGTTTTATATTGTGGAGATTTATTGGTTGAGTTGTTTATGAGTTCTAGTCGATCAGTTTGATCCACTTTATCGATAGGAGTTTATAAACACTCGAATATGATGAACCAACATGATATGTTTTGAAAAGTGGGTAAATGAAATAATTTTACTTCAATTATATTTTGATATAAAGGAATTATATTTGAATTAGTATAGTGTATAGGATGTGTTGGTTGTTATTACAATCGTATAATTGAGAAGGTTATATATATAACCAAATAAAATTCGTATAAGTGTTACGAAATGAATTAAATCTGAATTTAAATCAGAATTGAAATTAAAAACCCTTGAGGTTTGGAAAAGTGATTGTAAACATATTTGGATTAAATATATGAGAATTTTAAAATCCTGGGAGATTTTAAATTGTTTAAAGCATTGCAAATGATATTTTGAATTGATTTCAAAATGGAAGTGTTTAGAAATGGTTTTGAAAGTGATATAGTATTGAACTCACTTCGGTCGCTGGAAAATAAATTCTGATGTTGATCTGGACATCATCGGTGTTCATTTTCGAGTGTTTAAGTGACGGATTACTACCAAAGAGATGATTTTTGAATTGTTTTGTGGAAAGCAAGCTGTATTGAAATTCCAGAAAAGGATATTTGATTTTTGGAAAGGCAAAGCTATTTGAAACTCCCAGGTAAAGATTGTTTGAAATAAAAACAAATTAAATAAAAATTTGTAAAAGCAAATAGAAATAGAAATTGAATTGAAACTAGTTAAATGGAAAATGAATTAAGATAGAAAATATCGAATTAGATTGGATTAGAGATAATCTGAAATGGAATTGGACTGGTATGTTAAGACTTGAAATCTAAAATGGAATCTGAGTTAAAAAAAGAATTTGGTTTGGATATAAGTGAATAGCTATGTTGAACAGATATTGATTGGAAATTGGTTGAGATGACATTAGTATATGCAGAATTGGTAGCAGATGTAAAGGATATAATTATATGCCCGACCAAAAAGGTACACGTTTATATTCATATGAGTTTGATGAGTTATGAGCCGATGTGGCAAGCCGCTTGGCTGTTTGATTTTCTTTTGGATTGGGGATGGCCTAGAGAGGCGAGTTGTAGTTGTACTGATTGACCCGTACAAAGGAGGTGCTGGAGAAATTTTTCAAAAATTTTGGGTGTTAGAAAATTTCAGGATTTTTGAAATTTTTCGTTAGTAGGAATAAATAAATATTTAATTAAAATTAAATTGGTTCAGTTGAAACTGAAGTTAAGAAGTGAACAAATAATTTTTAACCAGTAACAGGGTTTGTTTTCTACCTTAACAATTTCGAGGACGAAATTATTTTAAAGGTGAAAGAATGTAACGACCCGTATTTTCAGCTATATATAATTAATTTATTTAATTATCTAAATAATGGTTTAGAGATTTATATGGTCGTTTAATTAAATAATATTGAATATTTAATTAATATAATAATTAAATAATATATTTAATTCTGAAATAATCAGAATTAGCTGAAATGACAATATTTTGTGAATTGGGCAATTCAAAATATATAATTCAGTTTGGAATTGAATTATAATAATGAATATATTATATAAATGACAGTTGAATGTATAATTATATTATAATTAAAATCGAGGCCGAAATGGCGCTGCAGTTCGTAATTTGGCGATTCGAACTTTAAACGAATATACATAATCCGTTTTAAGTCGGAATTCTATGAAACAAGAAACGTTCGGAGCTGGTGAAGTATATTTTTCCAGTGGAAGAGAAAAATCGGGATTTCATTGTGTAGATTTTGATTTATGTCCAAATCAAATTTTAGAAAAGTCACTATGGAATTCCTTTATAATTTATAATGATTTATAAAAGGATTTAAATATAAATCGAATATCGATATAACTCTGATGATGAAATATCGAGTTGTAAATCCATATATAATTATTATGGAGCTATATGATTTTTTAGTGTGAATATATACGATAATATTTATTTATAAATATTTAATTTAATTATTTTAAATATATTTATAGCTAAAATAGGGGTTATTTAGAGCTTTAAAAATAGCCAGTCTGCAAACGAGCTCCATTTTTGATGAAACTAATTTTGTTGGATCCGCAATATTAAATTATTGCTAGATTTCAATTATCGTGATTTTTGAAGTCAGTATGTGGCCGTACGGATTTTTAATGTGAAAAATAGTCGATAATCTGACTTTAAAAATACTTATGTGAGCAAATGGAGTCAGTATTCGATGAAACCATTTTCATTGGGTCTGTAATGTCAAACTGTAGCTGCATGTCCAATTTTGTGATTTTTGGGTATCATGTGTGATCATACGAATTTTAGAGGACGAACACAATTGGTGATCCATTAGAATAAAATAAAATAATCAATATTAAAATATTAAAAGCATCCTATAAGTACCCTCCCAACCTAAACCTCTAGTCAACCCATAAATTTCCGTCGTCGTTTGTTCTTCAGGAAAAGTGAGATTTCATTTTCAAATATCCAAAACAAAAAAGGGTAAAATCCTAAAAATCACGAGATGTGTATATATGGAATCCTGATGTCATTCTCTTCAGTCCGATGTCTCTTTCGAGAGGTGCGATTCAGGTTTCTCGAGTTCGATATTTGTACAGCGTCAATTTTAGTTTTTAGGGTCCGAGATTTTGAGATTTGTGTGCATCGAAATGGATTTTGGAAGTCGTATTCGGGTTTATGAGGTGGTTAAGCATCTCGTTGAGTAGTTTGGTGAAAATTGCTTCAAATTTGGTTCGGTGTTTTTGGTTTGACGGCATCGGTTTAATGAAAGTCGCGGATGATAGGGATGATGCGAGTTGGACAGGAGTACGGGAGATGATGGGGTTTTGAATGAGGAGTAAAATGGTTTTGGTTTATAGGTGAATGGTGGAGAAACGAGGCAGGGATGGTGATGTAAAAGTCGGCTATGGTGGGTTTTCCACTGGAATTGGTTCGGATGGAATACGCAGGAGGAGGAAGATGGAGTGGACGCGGGTTTGGCTTTGTATTCACGTATTGGAGTGGCCAAGAAAGGGGTAAATCCAAAATGGGAATTTATATAAGTTTTATTTAAATTTAAATATTGTACAAATTTGTGTAAGTCGTAACTTGTTCATACGTTAACGGAATTCAGCGAAACAAGATCCGACAGGATCTTATGGACGACGACTACACAATGGAACTGACTGGGAGTGAATTGGAGCTCGTTACAATGTATAGTAAAATAAATTGTCCGTCTGAATCAAGCTATGGTTATCGTTATTAACGATGATCATCCAATGTGAGTAAAATTCACCAGCTCTATCAGTTCATATTTTTGTAACGTATTTTTAGAACTGATAAATGATGATTGATTGTTGTGTGCTGACTGTTTGGTTGAACTGCTAATGTATTGGTTGAAATTATGGATAACGATACATATATATATATCGTTAATCAAATATTGGTTCTGTTTATTAGAATATTTGATATCGAAATGAAATCGATGTTATTATATTGTTTAACATCTGTGGATGCAGGGAAACAGGTTGGAGGTATCCAACCGGATTCCTCAATATTTATAATACTGTTGTTTTTCATATATGATGTGATATATAATCTTTTGTTGATGATGTGTGTTAGAATGATATTGATCATTGTTATTTTGTATTTTAAATACCATAACGAATACTGGAATGTTAAAAAGGAAATCTTCAATGTTGTATTGAAAAAGAAATACATATAAAATCAAAGGATTTTATAGAAAGAGATATTTATAAAATCAAAGGATTTTATAAAAAGAAATATTTTTAAAATGAATAGAATTTTAAAAAAGGAATTATTTATATAATAAATAAGATTATATGAAAGGAAGTATTTGTAAAACATTTACAAATAGAATTGAAAGGAAATATTGTAAAACATTCATAAATAGAATATGAAAGGAAATATTGTAAAACATTTACAATAGAATTGAAAAGGAATATTTATTTGTTAAATAAAAGGAGTAAGATAAAAGGAATATTTAATTGTTAAATAAATGGGGTAAGATAAAAGGAATATTTATTTGTTAAATAAATGGGGTAAGATAAAAGGAATATTTATTTGTTAAACAAGTGGACTAAGATAAAAGGAATATATATTAGGAAAATAAATACAAAGATAAAAGGAATTAGAGTTAATCGAATAAGAGGTAATCGAATATTAGTTATTCGAAGAGAGTTATCGAATATTGGCTATTCGAAGAGAGTTATCGAATATTAGTGTAACAATCCGCAAATTTTGAACCAATATAAAATTTTTATTTTAGTGGAAATTTAATAGTTAAAATAATTTATTTTAAATAATAACGTTTAAAAATTTATTTTAATTGAAGTTAAAACAAGAAATTTTGTATTAATTATATAAGGAGTAGAAATAGCGCGGTAGTTTGAAAAGTCAAACTTGAACTTTGACCGAGTGTACCGAATTCAAAATTTAACGGATTTTAGTAAAGCCAAAAATATTAGAATCTATTTAAAAATATCTTTCCAACGAATCCGAAAATTTGAGATTTCATAGCGGGAATCAAAAGTTATGCCTAGTTTAAATTTTAGAATAGTCGTTGTAGAATTTATATATATTTTTTAATATTAAAAATAGCTTTTTTCAAACAACCTCCATTTTCAACGAAACCACTTTTGTTGGAACCGGAATGTCAAATTATTGCTAGGTTTCTATTTTCATAATTTTTAGAATTAATATGTGAGCGTGGCAAAAGAAAATGTGTTTTGTCAGTTTCAGTCAAATTCGATCTACTAGAAAACGACTATTTTTCAAACGTTCTCAAATGAGACGACCCCAAACCCCGTACTGACGGTGGAAAGGTGTAACGACCCAGAAAATCTGAACCAATTTAAAATTTTTAAATTGGCTAAAATAATGGATTTTAAATATTTAAAATAAATATTTTAAATGATGGCAATGAAAACTGAGTTCGAATCGACATTTGAAAACGAATATAATTAATTATAATTATATATAGAATTGAAAATGGCGCGGTAGTTCGATAATTCGATTTCAAACTTCAATTGAATATACCGGGTACAAAACAATCCGGATTTTAGTGAAACCAAAAACATTAGGATCTAATTGATGATATCTTTCCAACGAATCTGACCAATCGAAATTTGATAGCGGGAATCAAAAGATATGTCCAGTTGAAAATTCTGAATAGTCGCTATGGAATTCAGGCCCTTAAAAATGGACATTTTGCAAACGACCTCGGATTTCGACGAAACCACTTTTGTTGGATCCGGGATGTGAAGTTATTGTTAGGTTTCAAATTTCATAATTTTTCGAATCAATATGTGAGCGTGGCAAAGGAAAACGCGTTTGACCAGTTTCAGTTGATTTTAATCGACTGGAAATTGGCCATTTTTCAAACAGTCTCAGAATTCGACGAAACTAGTTTTGTTAGGACCGTATCGTCAATACGAAGCTAGAAAATATTTTTCTGGAGTTTTTCGAGTTCGTATGTGGCCCCACTAAATTGAAATGTGCGTTTAAATTGAATATATAAAGAAGTACACTTTAAATTCAACGGAAACTGATTGTAACGATCAAATCAGCTTGCGATACATATCCCATTGTGTTCGGAATGGGGGTAAAACGCTATGGACGGCAGGCGGTGAGCCTCGTTTAGAGGTCGCATGTAAAAGTCAACTTTTTGAAAAATTAAATAATAAAATAATTAAAATAAATTTTAATTCCCCCCTTTATCTTCCTTTCTGCCCCCCCCCCCCCGTTCGTTTTAATTTCAAACGAAAAGAAAAAGAAAAAAAAACCTACCGATGACCTAAACCCATCGCCCCCCCCCCCCTCAGCCTCCCCATAGATCGACGCGCCGCCCCTCCGTCCAGCCTCCTCCTCCCAGTGACGAAACCCCCCTCCATCGATCGAAGACCCGAGCCTCCACGAGGCTATCGCGACGCGAATCGAGCAGCGCCCCCCCTGAAGCCTCGACGCCACCACCGCCCAGTTCGAGACCTGCCGCCGACGTCTCCTTCCCCCCCCCCCTCCTTCGCAGGTTAAAAGTAAGTTATTTTATTTTACTTTTTTTTATTATTTTTAATCTGAAGATTTTGATTTTAAAAAGCAATTTAAATCTGATTTTTAAAGGTATTGAAAACTGATTTTTTTTAGATTTTAAAACTGATTTTTTTTAGATTTTAAAACTGATTTTTTTTAGATTTTAAAACTGATTTTTTTTAGATTTCAAAACTGATTTGAAAATGATTTTAAAACTGAATTGAAAATGATTTTAAAACTGAATTGAAAATGATTTTAAAACTGATTTGTTTAAAAGTTAAAACAGATTTTTGAAAGATGTAAAAACTGATTTTTAAAAAGGTTTTAAAAGATTTGAATTTTGAAAAGTAAAAGAAAAAGATTTGAACTTTTAAAAGAAAAAGATTTGAACTTTTAAAAGAAAAAGATTTGAGCTTTAAAATAGAAAAGATTTGAACTTGGAAAAAAATAAAGATCATATTTTTAAAATAGAATAGACGGAAATTTTATTAAGTAGAAGGAGTAAGATATGATTTTTATATTTTTAAAGTAATAAAAATATAATTTTTACATCATAAGAATATTAAAAATATAATCTTTATTTTTGAAAAGGCGGAATATATATTTTTGAAATGCAGTTTTTATATATTGAATAACATAGTAAAAATTCGATTTTTACATATGTAGAGAATACGGGCAACGAAAGCGACGAAAGGCGAGATTGGCGAAGATTTCTAAAGGAAGAGTCGTGAAGTTGGATAGCTATTGGTGAGATTTCTGATTTAAAAATATTATATATGTGTTGAAGTAAAAGTGAATTGCTATATATAAATAAACATATATATATATATACGCCCCTCGTCCACAAACCATGGACGATATTTATTTATTGAAATTGTTGTGATAATTGATTGATAGCGAATGATTGTTTGGGATTGTTTGTGATTGATATTGGTTGATTGTGGTTGAAAAATACCCATTTGTGGTTGAGAAATATTTGGTTGAAACCACATAGGATTAGTTTGTGGAAATGAAATAAATATATACATGCCGCCTGCGTGCGAACTAGATGCATGATCCCCATTGTCAAAAACCGCGAGGTTTTAAGGTAGAGCGAGGAGCCGTACTAGGGACAGTCCCGGTTTAACTACCCTGCCGTTATGCTGCCGAAATTTTGAATAATATTCGTGTGTTTGAATTATTTTCATATGCTTAAACTATATTTATTTATTGAATAGAAAACATTCATGTGTTGAATTGATATTCATTCGTTGATTAGAAATTCATGTGTTGAATGGTATTCATATTTTGAAATAAATTGTTTGATAATAAAAATCACCTTTTATCGACTATATGAACTGTGTAAAATAACCTCGCTTTAAAATAAATTGGTTGATGATAAAAATCCTATTTTTATCACCTATATGAACTATATAGAACGATAGTGTTTTGAAATGAATTGTTTTACAATAAAAATCACATTTTTATTGTATGCATAAATCGTTGAAGTGTGAAGTGTTAAAAATAGCCACTTGTTCAAAATAAACATATATGAGATGAAATATTCATTAATTAGCTAATGAAATGATTTGCACCTATGTATGTAACATTAGAATAAATGGTGTCTTTAAACCAAACAGAAATCGAATATGAAGTTGAATAGAAAACGATAAATGATATGAACTGTAAATATATGTACATACATATTCATTGAACAGGTTATAGCAAAGGGGCTAGAGAAGAGGAATAAAATTTTGTGCCCGACAAATAGGTACACATTTACTGTTTTGTTTGGGTGATGATTTTATGAGCCTGTTGGCTAGCCGCTTGGCTTTTTCTTTTTCTTTTTGAGATTAGAAGGACCGGGAACGCTATTTGCGATTTCCCGATGCTCCCGGTGCAGGGGAGGTTATGGCGAAATTTTCCAAAATTTTAAGGTGTTAGAAAAATATTTGAAGTGAAAACGATATGGAAATCATTGAATGAACTATATTTATATAAATATATAAATATAAATAAAATTAAAACGAAACGAAGCCGTGCAGTTCGTATTTTGAAACCGTGATTTCAAACGACTAGTGCGGGAAATCCGACCATTGGATTTTCCCGAAATCTCAACCGTCGGGTTCGCCTTGGAATAATCTTTCCAACGGCACCAACCTTGTAAAAATCCAACGGTTGGATTGTCTGGAATGTTTAATTCAAATCTGAAGAAAAACAGCGCCAGAAGCGATTATATTTATATATATATATAAATATAATTATATATTTAATCGAATAACGACGCTGCAGTTCGTATTTTGAAATCGAAATTTCAAACGATTGTACCGGGAGATCCGACCGTCGGATTTTACCGAAACTGGAACCGTTGGGTTCGTTTTGAAAAGACCTTTCTAATGATGTAAATTTTGTGAAGATCCAACGGTTAGATTTTCAGATATGTGTAAATCAAATCTGAAGAAAAACAGCGCCACGGCCGCGTTATGGCCCGAAGCGTCGTTTTGAATAAATTAGCTATTTTAAAATAAATAAAAATAGCGATAATTAGTTATAAAATATCATAAGCGATATGGAATGGAAATAAACTGAATTTGCTTGATTTGTGTGGCTTTTGATGGTTGAATGTGTTTGGTGTGAAAATTACATTAAAGAACACAATTGGTGTTGTCGAATAATTTAACCATTGAAATAAATCGATTTGAAATTCTAAATATACGTGAATTATTTGGAAAGGCCGAGTTAATTCTCATTTCGAATAATCGACCGACGATTGAAATTCGAAGATGAAGACGATGGTCGAAGACCGGAGATCTTCACCTCGTTTGGATGGTAACCGAGGTCCTGATTGGGAGGCATCCCGAAATATGGATAATGAGTGGTGATCGTTCAGACGTGAGTGGTGATCGAAGGGTTTGCGAGGTATTTAGTGCCTCCGGTTTCGTTCAGACCCAGAACGGACTTGTAAATGGACTGTGTGTCCGACATGGGAATTTGTTCTGTGTGATTGATAGCCATCAGTTGCACGGTGTGAATTGCCTGTGTGGCATGCTAAGATGCAGTGATCAGGGCTTCTGTTGAAAAGCAAAGTCTTGTGGTGATGATCAAAGCACCGCCTGTGTGGCGTAGCTTTGTGTATAACGTAAATTCGCGAGCCTCACACCCCGGTATGAACCAGAAACGGGAGGAAGGACCTCAGGGAGGACATGCGTTTTCTTCTAGCTAGGGTGGTGTCAGTGACCTACCAGCCCTGACATTTATATACTTTTCACCTATGTGGTTGTTGCTGTTGCGAGGCGCCTCGGTTTGATCGGACGATCCGGGTCCGATGGAGTCATTCGTTGGCTCGTTGACGCCCCAAAGGGCGGGGAAACGTATTGTTCAGGAATTTTAATCCACATCGGTGGACCGGCCCTGTCGCTCCTAGGGTCACTCGAGCTCTGATCCTGAGACACGGGCTAGAGCGTCTCGAATTCGGTAAGGACTATCTTTTGCCTTGGTTCATGACGGAAATCCAATTTCCAAATACGACATCGTGCGGTTTTGATTGTATATATATATGGCGACATGATATATGGTACCCATGCCGTCTATGATTGATAGTTATGATTTGAAATTGTTTTCAAAACACATAAACACTAGCAATAATATCAAATGCCTTTGTTTTATTCGTATCAATCATATTTTGGCCATTATAAGGTAAAACTCTATCCTCCGGTTTGCGTTGCATTGTGTGATGGGAACTGAGTCTTATAATGGCTTCATTTTTATAAAAAGCATAGCGATGTTTAAAAGAAAGATTTGTTTTAAAGCACTGGCAATCCAATGGAGTAAACCCGTTCCACGAAAGTGGCGTGGTCCTGTGATTAGCCAAATTATATATATGTGTTGAGTAGATTTCTCATACCAGTCCCATGACTGACTCGTAGTTTGTTCACTCTCAAACTCGGGTGCCCTTTTTTCTGCACGGGCAGCCTTGTATTCAGGTTTAGCTGGTTCTTTCTGGATAGCTGGAGCTGAAGATGGATTCTATCGTTTATTTCTTTTTATGCTGTTCAGCCCTATTGTACATATTTTGTTTATTTCCGCTGTAGACATTTATGTATAGCTGAACTGTGTTTGTACTAAGTAAGATCCTGTATACTGTGTAACTCTGATGATTACTTCTATCCAGTATATTCTGTTGTTCATTATCTGGTGTGTTTATTTAATTCTGTTCTGCTATTATATGTTTCTGTGTTATATTCCAAAGATAACCCTGTTTCCGTGAGAACGGGAATTCGGGTCGTCTCATCGTGGTATCAGAGCTTTGGTTAAGCTTAGTTCTGGAATATAACATTTGAACGAACTCGTCAGAAATAGAACCAGTAGTGTTCTAGGACGGGTAACTCAATACAGATAGGATCAGTAATATCCTAGTATGAGTAGCAGAATGAAATAGCATCCCAGTAGACACATTTACATTGAAGTATATGTTTCTTTGTTTGAAAATTTTCTTTTCTGCGACCTGACACTTGATCTGCTATTTGCAGAAGTACTAGAAAATGAGTGCCAGAAACAGAAGGAATACAGAACCCGATCTAGAGGCTCTATTAAAGAAATATCGAAATCTGAACGGAGCCCAATTCTCGGGCAATGAATCTATTATTCAAACTCAAGCTTGGATGAGTTCTGTCGAAAGAATCTTTGAGCATATCCAGCTGAGAGAAGACCAAAAACGGTTAGTAGCATCTTGGGCGCTCAAAGAAGAAGCTTTAATCTGGTGGGAATCAATCATCAAAGATAATCCAGAAGGTGATATAACCTGGGATAGATTTAAAGTGATTTTCCTACAAAGATTTACTCCTCCCGAAGCAACCGAGAGATTAAGTGATGAATTTTCTTATCTGATACAAGGTGATATGACCATTCCCGAATATCATAAGAAATTCAATGAACTTTCTCACTTTGCCCCTCATCTAATTCAAAATCCGAAGAGGAAAAATATGAGATTTATTCACGGACTTCAAAGGAAATATCAGAATAAAGTATTGGGGCATGTGAAGCTTCCTTTTTCTAAAATGATATATATGGCCTATCAGTATGAAGATCTCCATAAGAAAGGAATGTTATGCGACGAAGAAGAAGTCAGTTTTAGTGACATAGCAGAGTCGGAAACTGATGTTCCTGAAGCTAGTACGACGTCTGAGATCCGTAAATAGCCCGATGCAAATCGCAAAAGGGCTGAATCTGAGAAAGGGCAAGGAACGACTACGATATGCAGTAACTGTAAGAAGCCAGGGCATTTGTCGATTAACTGCGGACCCTTAATGAAGCGATTAAAGGGCGGGTTTCAATCCAAGAAGGGATTTCAAGAGAATAGAAAGTGCAGTCAATGCCATCAGTCCGGTCATCTTTCAAAGGCCTGCCCGCTATTCAGAAAGCCTAAAGCAGTACATGTAAATGAAGTGGTAGAAGTACCTGCCTCCCCGTCTGCTCAGGAAAGGTCTGATGTTTTAGAAGGCACGCTCAATGTCAAAAACATTCCAGTTAAAGTACTGTTTGACACAGGCGCGTCACGAAGCTTTATTGCAAAGAGTGCAGTCAAGAAACTGGATTTGAATTTGAAGAAGCTCAAAGAGCCAATGACTGTCCAAAATCCAGTGGGAGGTTCCATCAATCTCAGTTGGATTTGTGCAGTACCTGTCTCTTTTTCTTGCTATAAATTCCCTATTATCTCTATCATCATGAATTTTAATGAATTCGATCTTATTCTGGGATTGGATTGGCTAACTAGATATGAAGCTGAAGTTAAATGCGCCGAGAGAGTGGTTAAAGCAAAGGCCCAATCGGGGAATTATATAACCATACCATGTGAAGGCCCGACTTCAGGTAGAAAAGATTTCTGGTCAGCTCTCGATGTTTCTCCAGCCCAAAAAGAAAATGTTCCTGAAGTCACAGAGAATATTCCTGACCTCATTAAAGATATTCTTGTCGTCAAGAACTATGCGGACGTGTTCGAAGAAGTTGTTCGTTTACCTCCACAGAGAGAAATAGATTTCAAGATTGCTTTAATTCCCAATGCAAGGCCGGTAGTTCACGCTATTCGAAGAATGTCCTTGAAAGAGAAAGAGGAATTAGACAATCAAACACGACAGCTCGTATGTAAAGGTCTGATCAGGCCTAGTTTCTCTGATTGGGGTGCAGCAGTGGTATTTGTCCCAAAATCTGACGGTACTCTACGTCTATGTGTGGATTATCGTGATCTGAACAAACAGACAATAAAGAACAAATATCCATTGCCGCGGATTGATGATCTGTTGGATCGATTAAATGGCGCACAAGTATTCTCAAGGATGGACCTAGCTACAGGTTTCCATCAACTTCGAATTGCCGAAGAGTGTGTTCCAATGACAGCGTTCAGAGGCCCCGACTTATTCTACGAGTGGTTAGTAATGCCATTCAGCTTATGTAACGCTCCAGCTTATTTCGTCGATCTGATGAACAGAGTATTCAGAGGAGTGTTGAATAAATTTGTTCTGGTTTTTATTGATGATATTCTAATCTTCTCTAAATCAAAGGCCGAACATGAAAAGCATCTGGAACAAGTGTTAGAAATTCTCAGACGGAATGTATTAAAAGCCAAGTTTTCCAAATGTATATTCTGGCAAGATGAAGTGAAATTTCTAGGCCATGTCGTATCGAAAGATGGAATCGCTGTGGATCCAAGCAAAATCACAGCTATTCAGAATTGGAAACAGCCCAGTACTCCCACTGAAGTCCGCAGTTTTCTCGGATTGGCTAGCTATTACCGAAAGTTCGTTAAAGACTTTTCGAAGATATCTGGTCACTTAACGAAGCTTACAAAGAAGCATTCTAAATTCAAATGGACTCAAGAGAGTGAGGAGGCTTTCGAAGAGCTTAAGTTGAGATTAACGACAGCTCCAGTATTAACCATCATCGATGGCAACCAAGATTTAAAAGTCTGGACCGATGCTTCTAGAGAAGGCCTTGGTGCAGTGTTGATGCAAAGGGGCCAAGTGATTGCTTATGCTAGCCGTCAACTGAAACCGCACGAGAAAAACTATGTAACTCATGATCTTGAGTTATTGGCTATCATATTCTCTTTGAAAATCTGAAGACACTATCTTCTGGGTGAGAGATTCGAACTGTTTACAGATCATCAGTCGTTAAAGTATCTGTTCACTCAGAAGGACTTAAATTTGAGGCAGCAACGTTGGCTAGAGTTTCTTGCAGCATACGACTTTGAAATTATATATACTCCAGGAAAAGCCAACGTCGTGGCCGATGCTCTGAGCCGAAAGAATGTAATGATCGCCAGTTTTATTATTACGACTTCATTGTTAGATAAAATATCTGCTCTTCAGGAGGATGATCACTTCATTTAGAAGATCAGAGGGATAATTCAACAAGGCGAACCCTCGAGTTTTCAAGTCGACAATGATGGGATTTTAAGGCTCAAAGGTCAAATCTGTGTCCCTAACATTCCTGAACTTCGAAAAGAAGTACTGGATGAATGCCACAAGTCCAAACTCAGTATCCACCCGGGAGTAAGCAAAATGTATAATGACATCAAACGCACTTTCTGGTGGAAGTCGATGAAAAGGGACATTTCTTTATATGTTAGCCGATGCCCTACTTGCCAGCTAGTCAAGAGTGACCAACAGAAACTGGCTGGATTATTACAACCGCTAGAAGTTCCTGGCTGGAAGTGGGAACATATTTCTATGGATTTCATTGATGGTTTGCCCAGAACCAGAAAGGGAAATGACAGTATTTGGGTGATCGTAGATCGCTTCACGAAGACCGCCCATTTTATACCTGTCAAATCGAATAGAACCGCTCAGAGTCTGGCGCAGATATACTTCAGGGAAATAGTTAGACTACATGGAGTGCCACTCAGTATAGTCAGTGATAGGGATACAATATTCACTATCAAATTCTGGGAAGCATTTCAAGTCGAGCTGGGAACGAAGTTAAACTTGAGCACCGCTTATCATCCTCAGACAGACGGTCAGACTAAGAGGGTGAATCGCATTTTAGAAGATCTATTGCGGGCTTGTGTTATAGATTTCGGTGGATCATGGGAATACAATCTGCATTTGGCTGAATTCTCTTATAACAACAGCTACCAGGCGAGTCTGACAATGTCGCCATTCGAAGCATTGTATGGTAGACCGTGCCGATCTCCTGCTTGTTGGGTCGAGCCAGGTAATAGACTTGTGTTGGGTCCTGATATGATTCGAGAAGCTGCCGACAAAGTCGATTTTATAAAAAAGCGATTACTCGCCGCTCAAAGCCGACAAAAGAGCTATGCCGATAGAAGAAGAAGAGATATATCCTTTGAAGTTGGTGTAACACCCCGTATTTTGGGTTAATGCTAAAATTTACTAATTATAGAATAAATAATCTCAGATGTGGGAATTGGGGGTAACGGGCTGCGTTATTGCGTTCGTCTCGGAAAAATACGCGAAATAGAGTCCGAGTTTTCGAGAATCGGAGTCCGTATGGCCCGGTTATGGCCCAAAGAAGTTTGTAGAAAATTCAAAATTAAAAACAGAATTAAGAATTTAAAATTCAGATTTTTAAATTGGACAGGTGGGGTCAGGCGGGAAAAATCCCGCCCTACCCATGTCGACAGGGCTGTCGACAGGCCTATCGACAGGGGTGTCGACTTGCCTGTCGACTTGCCTGTCGACAGGGGCGTGGCGTCCAGTGAACATGGGTGCACCAGGTTGGGTTCTAGGCTGGCTTAGAGGGCTGGTTCTAGAGATTTCCTAAATCTAAGGGTCCTAATCTAATCTAGGGTTAATCTAAGGGCCTAAAACACTCACCTAATCCTATAAATAAGACCCCAACCCTACCCTAATTCATTCATAATTAGGTCTTGTAACTAAACTATGGCAAAATGAAATTTGAGCATGGCCTCCACTAGTTCATGAAGGAAGTTGCAAGCAAATCCCTCTCTAATCAATCTCTAATCATCACCATCTTCATAGTTAGCAACTAATTCCACTTCATAAGTTTGCTAATCTTGGTTTTGGTGAGTTTCTATCACTTTAACATCAATTGTTAAAGTAAGTAGATTGGGTGTAATGAGACTTATGGTCTTAAATGCGGATTAGTGAGTTTGAATCATTTATAATGATATGCTACTCTATGTTTTTCCATGTTTATGCATGTTTTGATAAGTTGGTTTATGCATGCTTAATAAGTTGGTTTATGCATGTTTAACAAAGTGAGATATGCAAGTTCATATGCTAGTTATGTATATGCCTAAATGCAAGATTAATGTGATATGCAAGTTATGCATGCTTATGCAAGTATATGGATGCTTATGCAAGTTAAGTATATGTTTAAATGCAAGTTTAACATGATATGCAAGTTATGCATGCTTATGCGAGTATATGAATGCTTATGCAAGATATGTATATGCTTAAATGACATGATATGCAAGTTATGCATGTTTATGCAAGTATGTGAATGTTTATGCAAGTATGTGAATGCTTATGCAAGTATGTGAATGCTTATGCAAGTATGTGGATGCTTATGCAAGTTATGTGTATGCTTAAATGCATGTTTAACATGTTATGCAAGTTATGAGAATGCTTATATGCAAGTTCAACATGTTATGCAAGATATGTAACACCCCACGTCCGCTAAGGTCACTCATACCAGGGGAATGCCTTAGTTTCGGTGAAGTATTTTAAGTGAATATAGAACAGTAAAATTACAACAAGACAGATATAAGTAATACTTGAAAATTTAAAACATCATTTCATTGCAGCGGAAAGTAATACATGTTTGGTTACATCACAAAACCATAAACCAAAGTCAAGTACATAATATCCATCTTGATAAAATAGAAGTACATAATCCCACTACATAACTAATAGCCATAAAAGAAAAGATGAACTGGGCTTCACTTCAACGGTCCAAGCTCCAAAGAATAGATACAGCAATCCGATCAAAGCCCACTAGCACCAGGCCCACTCTAATAACCTGGGGTTGGGGGAAAAAGATAAAAACAACGGGGTCAGACATAAGTCTGAGTGAGTCCTATAACCCTAACAATACAATCATTAAAATAACCAGAGAAGACATAAGTCGATATACGGTAACGCCTGGGGATGCATGGCTACACCAAGCAGCTTGGCAAACTTAGGATAAACTAAGATAACCGTAAAGACGCATTTACCCACCCAAGGATAATTACTAAATTACACCGCCCCAGACCTACTCAAAGATAATTCCTACACTGCACCACACCAGTTTTACCTACCTAAGATTAATTCCTACTTAAAGGTTGATCCCACTAAATGTACTTAGTAACTTTTACCCAGTAGTTTCTAGTACCCCTACATAGGTGCCGTCTGCCCCTATCATTACTAGGTGTACCCACTACTCCCAAGCGATCGGCTCCCTAACGTAGATACCCGTGCTGGTCCCACAATGGGGTGTATCATTTCCCCAAAGTGGCAACCTGATAATATCAACGGTGCACGGCTTTATATCTACACGATGTAACAACGATTTACTAACCAGCCCGGGTCCACACACGCATATGAAACCCGTTGGTCCTACGTTGCCACCGCTAACCCGTTTTTGGCCTCTTATAGTCAAGCCCAATATGCGTGTCCCGTCACCCGACTTGGGTCGAGCCCACAAAGATACGTTTGGGATATTGGTTGAGATGGGCCCCCACAAGCTACCACCTAAGCTTGTTATTTTTTTATCTAGTGTATCCCACTTAACCCCTTTAACCATGTCTACTTACATGTTATAAATACTTTGGTTAAGTCATTAATCATATTTTAATTACCTTTCAAGGCACCCACTAGATTTCCACATGACACCCAAGTCCTTTACTTAATTCCCACATGCCACCCGAGGCACTTACTTAACCCCTTAATCATGTTTAATTACATGTTCCACTTTGGTTAAGTATTCTAATCGTGTTTTCTATTGCCACCCAAGGCAACCCACTAGTTTTCTCATGCCACCCAAGGCACCCACTTAACCCTCAAGCCCCACTACATGCTTATATGGTTAAGTGTTTCTTAATTAATTAAGACCGTGATCCTCATAAAGACCTCTCACATTAGACTATCTTTTATGACCGCTGGTTAAGCCGGTTGGGTCCGGGCAGCCTTATGTCATAACCGAGTCTAACCTCGTGTCTTTACATTAATCACGTATTTAGTTTGTGCCTAAGACCTCTCACATTGGGCTAACATTTGTAGCAACTGGTTAAGCCGGTTGGGTCCGGGCAGTTTTACGCTACAACTGAGTCCAACCTCGTGTCTTAGTCGATTAATTACACCTAATTAATCACCCCCATAATTTATATTAATTATCCCTAATTAATATCAAGTTTTTCATAACATGGGTAGACCTAACTCAATAGGTAAATTCCCATGGGGTAGACCTAACTCAATAGGTAAATTCCCACTTATGTTAATTTGTTTTTATGGTATGCTTAATCATACCCAATCATACTTTTATTAACATCTTTATTAACCCCATCGTTCCCCACGCAAATCGTTTTCATTTCATGACATAATAAAAGGGAAGATCCATCACAACATCATGGGTTTAACCAAATCTTAGCATATAACTTTGTCATGGGTTAAGAGAATGTCAACTTGCATACATGAGCATATATTAACCCAACTATATTTAACCCAAACTTGCATATTATCGCACATGACTTGCATAACATATTGCATATGAACTTGCATATTATCATACACATATCTTGCATAACATGTTGAACTTGCATATTAGCATTCACATAACTTGCATAAGCACACATAACTTGCATAACATGTTGAACTTGCATATAAGCATTCTCACAACTTGCATAACATGTTAAACATGCATAAACCCACTTGTTAAATATGCATAAAACAACTTATTAATCATGCATATTATCACATACTTAGCATGCATAGAATCACATACTAAACTTGCATAATATCATATGCTTAGCATGCATAGAATCACATACTAAACTTGCATAATATCACCTACTTAACTTGCATAAAATCAATTACTTATTATGCATAAACCCACATATCCAACTTGCATAAACTCTCATATTCAACTTGCATAAACTTACATATTCAACATAGGATTAATATTATACATAGATTAGCATATCATTACAAATGATTCAAACTCACAAATCCGCATTCAAGACCATAAGTCTCATTACACCTAATCTACTTATCTTAACAATTGATCATCAAAGTGATAGAAACTCACCACTAGCAATTTGCACTCCAAATGAAGAAGATTAAGATGCTTAGAATGGATTAGAAGTTGATTAGAGAGGTTGATTAGCTTGCTTTCCTCTTCATTGATTTGTGGAGGCCATGATCAAGTTTCATTTTGCCATAGTTTAGTTACTAGGTTTAATTATGAATGAATTAGGGTAGAGTTGTGGTCTTATTTATAGGATTAGGTTGCATTTTAGACCCTTAGATTAACCCTAGATTAGTTTAGGACCCTTAGATCTCGGAACTCTCCAGAAATCAGCCCTAAGACCAAGCCCAAACCCCAAACTGGTGCACCCAACCACAGAACTCTCTAGAAACTGTGCAGGTTTCTTGGCTCGGCACGGGCGCACTTCCCAAGTGCGCCAGTCTATTTTTGTACTGGCGCACTTCACAAGTGCGCCAGTGCATTTTTGTTCTGGCGCACTTCACAAGTGCGCCAGTGCATTTTTGTTCTGGCGCACTTCACAAGTGCGCCAGTGCATTTCTGGCCTGTTCCGGGTTCTTCTGCCTAACTTCGTTCGTCCATATCTCTTTCATACGGACTCCGATTCTCGAAAACTCGGACTCTATTTCGCGTATTTTTCCGAGACGAACGCAATGACGCAGCCCGTTTTCCCCCAATTCTCACATCTGAGATTATTAATTCTGTAATTAGTGAATTTTAGCATTAACCGAAATTCGGGGTGTTACATTCTCCCCTCCTTAAAGGATTTCGTCCCCGAAATCTCTAAGCTAAGGAGAATGCATATCCGACCATCCAAACAACCATCTACTCAATCCATCAAACACGGGCATCCATTGTCCTTAAACAATTTCTAATGATGTATGAGCATATGCGAAAAGTGTGTGTATATGTTCCCTATCTAATGTACGAACATATGCAAACCATGATAGTGCCATGCATCCAATATGTATGCGAGATAAC
The DNA here is from genome assembly GCA_030737875.1 of Allium sativum. NCBI lineage: Eukaryota > Viridiplantae > Streptophyta > Magnoliopsida > Asparagales > Amaryllidaceae > Allium > Allium sativum. The sequence continues at coordinate 465,126,336 of CM060910.1, forward strand.
CCCATCGACACATACCGTATCTATATGAGTGCACAATCATTCACCAAAATGCATCATCCATATGATAACACAATCATTATACATCCATCAATATAGCTAACTACACACAATTTTATGCAATATGCAATATGAAGTGATTGAGCCGATCTAGTGCCTAGAGTGTGTATATATGCATCCACGAGCAACCACTAGCAAACACTTGCATCCACTTGCATCCATCAACCATAACATGTCTCAAACACATGTTTCAACCATAGGTTTTCCTTATCTAAAGGTCAAACAGGACTAACGAGAGGACCTACTAAAGATAAGATAAGTACTAGGCAAGCGATAAAGGAGAAGTTAAAAGACATACTCTCCAAAAGAAATGGATACAAAGAACGTATCTTCGCTTCCGTCTCCCAAGTAGCATTCTAACTAGCTGAACTTCTCTATTCCTCAACTTCCTAGTCTCTGGCCCAATGATGCGAGTAGGAGCTCGTCGAATCATCTCATCGTGCTCTAACTCTACTTCTTTAAGCAAACTCGGCTCTACCACCTCAGCGGTCTCATGTAAGCACTTCCTCAAATGGGACACATGAAATACATCCGGTACACCACTAAGTCTGTCAGGCAACTCCACTCTATATACCATCCGTCCAATTCTTTCCTTAATGGGAAATGGCCCTACAAACCTTGGTACTCACTTCCTAACAGATCCAAAGTGAACCACATTCCGTAACGGAGACACCTTGATAAAAAGCATGTCCTAATATCAAACTCAAGCTCTGTTCTCCTCTTGTCCGCATAAGATTCCGCCGCTTTCATCCTTCTTCGAATCCAACCCATCTTCTCTGAAGTCTCTCTAACCATATCTGGCCCAAGCAAGATCTTATCCGTAGATTCCCACCAACATGTAGGAGATCGACAAGGCCTTCCATAAAGAGCTTTGAAAGGAGCCATACCAATACTGGACTGAAAGCTGCTATTATATGCGAACTCCACCAACGGAAGACGCTCTTCCCATGTACCTCCAAAATCCAAAATACATAACCTCAAAAGATGTTCTAGATACGGTTCACCCTCTTGGTCTGACCGTCCGTCTGAGGATGAGATGCGGTGCTCAAACACGACTGAGTCCCTACCGCCTCTTGCAAACTTCTCCAAAACTCACTAGTGAAGATAGGATCCCGATCGCTCACTATACTGGGAGGTACACCATGCAATCTAATAATCCCTTGAAGGTAAACTGAAGCTAGACACGGAATAGTCCTCTTGCTCTTCACGGGTATGAAATGGGCACACTTAGTAAGTCTATCTACCATAAGCCCAATCCCCGTATTACCCTTCCTTGATTTCGGTTATCCAACGAGGCCCTATCCTACTTCCTATTTCGGAACTTCCAACGGGTGAAGCAACCCTCCGGGTTTCTTCTGTTCCACTTTCACTTGTTAGCATACCAAGCATCTAGCGACATACTTGGCCGCGTCTTTCTTCATATTGGCCAAAAAGAAAACTCGCCTCATGTCTTGGTACATCTTGTCCCTACCGGGATGAATGGTCATCTTCGACCGATGTGTATCATCAAGTATAGCCTTCCTTAAATTCTCGTCTTGCGGTACACAAAGTCTACCGTCTCTACGCAACCACCCCTTACCATCTAGGGTGTATCTTATTCAAAATGTTGGACGACCCTCTCCTCGTGAGCTTCTCTACTAACTCATCCAACTGTGGGTCGTCTCGCTGTGCTCCGCCAATCCGCCTAAAAGAGTAGGCCTAACCTCCAAGGAGGCTAGCAAAACCGGGTACAAAGTCAACGGAAGGTCTAAAGTCAAACATAGAAATAAATTCTAAACTCTATAGTTCAACGGACAACCTTTTTCTTCTTAAGGCGTCTACTACCCTGTTTCCCTTGTTAGGGGTATATGCTATCTCAAACTCATAAGATGCTAAGAATCCTATCCAAAATCGTCACAACTGTCCATCTCTCACACAGACCACCCTAGACGAATTCGACATCCCCCAAATGCAAGCCCCAAAGGCCGAAACCAATATCAGACAAGCACCCAAGGGACATCTCCTTCGAGTTCAGGCAACCTACGTGAGATGATACTAAAAATAATAATAATAATGGCTAAACAATTAAGCCTTTGACCAACTTTGGATGTCCTCGCCACTCTCGCTCCAAAACCACCGTTTATCCTATAACTGGCTTTGCTCACCCTATTGAGCACATACGAAAACTTATTACGCTCCTTGAAAAGACCAAGATGTCATTTACAAAGGCCATCACAAACTTATTTAGGTACTCCCTGAACACCCTTCTCTTCCAATCAACAAAGTATGCGGGGGCGTTCGTCAAACCAAATAGCATCACCAGCCACTCATAAAACCATCCGGAGTCCTAAAGGCAATCTTCTCTATACTATCGTCAGCCACTCTCAACTGACGAAACCATGTGGCTTAGTCCAACTGCGAAAATACTGAGGCGCCAACCAACTGATCAAAGAGATCATCAATCTTTGGCAATGGGTGTCTATTCTTCTTTGTGAGTTTATTTAGTTCTCTTTAGCCTACACAAAGTCTGAGGGACCCATCCGCCTTCATGGCAAAAACTACTGGAGCGCCCCACTCCGATATACTTCTTCTTATGAACCCCTTCTCAAGCAATCGCCTACTTACTTATGGAGTCCCCTCCTCTCACGAGGAGCCTTGTGGCACACTGGCCAAGTCACTGGTTTGGCATTGTTTACCAGATATATTCGGAAGTCAATCTCCCGCTCCGGAGGTAAGCCCTTCACCTTCTCAAACACATCCGAGTATTCCCGGACCACTTCTAACAGATCGCAAACTCTCGACCGACGTGTCCAGCGATTCTAGATAACTTAGCATAACAGATTCTATGGGATTACTAGAGATCTCGAGAGTGTTACCCAAGCGGGTCATAAGCCTAACAACTCTCCCTTCAAAATCAAGAACGGCACCCCTACTGGATAACCAGTTCATGCCCAAAACTAACCCATAGTCCGTGAAGCCCAACAAGCATCACATCCAAACTCAATGCTAAGTATAGAAACTTTCAAACCCAAACACATCATGGAGCCCAATTGGGTTTGAAACAACTAAGGGATCATCTACTAAACTGGTGTCTAAGTGCAGTGACTCACTAACAATGATGAGATAAACGAACTTAATGCGTCCAAATCAAATAAAGTTCGAATCGGATAATAAAGAAATCCTAATTCCAACCTAAACGGTTTATCCCCATCCGGCACCCTAGTCGTGAGGGAATACAACTACCCTCCAGAAGATTCCATACCTTGTCCTTGCTTCTTTGGTCAATCCTAATAAGGTGTCCTATTCCTCCCAAAAGGATAACTACTAGCCTTCTCCTTCCCATTCTCCACTCGTAACCTCCCATCAATGAGGCTTCGTCCTTTATTAACCAAACAACTATTAGAGCCTTCCTCCCATCGTCCATCCAATAAGTACCTACAAGTCCTCCTCCTTCTTGAACCAACTTCTAATCTGATTTACGTCTAAGTCCCTTGAAGCGGTTTTCCATTCTTATCTATCTTAGAAAGATCATCTACACACGGAGGGGAAACTCAAAACGAGAGAAAAAAAAAAGATTCAAACGGAGAATTCGAAAGATAAAGATATGGCTATCGGGGATTATGCTTTTCTCTCAAAAACTTTTCTCTTAAAAGACATGTTTTTGAAAATACTCCTTCAAAATTTTTCTTAGAAAAATAGTTTTTCTAAAAATTTTATCTGTTCTGGTAACCTTTGCTCTGATACCACGTGTAACACCCCACGTCCGCTAAGGTCACTCATACCAGGGGAATGCCTTAGTTTCGGTGAAGTATTTTAAGTGAATATAGAACAGTAAAATTACAACAAGACAGATATAAGTAATACTTGAAAATTTAAAACATCATTTCATTGCAGCGGAAAGTAATACATGTTTGGTTACATCACAAAACCATAAACCAAAGTCAAGTACATAATATCCATCTTGATAAAATAGAAGTACATAATCCCACTACATAACTAATAGCCATAAAAGAAAAGATGAACTGGGCTTCACTTCAACGGTCCAAGCTCCAAAGAATAGATACAGCAATCCGATCAAAGCCCACTAGCACCAGGCCCACTCTAATAACCTGGGGTTGGGGGAAAAAGATAAAAACAACGGGGTCAGACATAAGTCTGAGTGAGTCCTATAACCCTAACAATACAATCATTAAAATAACCAGAGAAGACATAAGTCGATATACGGTAACGCCTGGGGATGCATGGCTACACCAAGCAGCTTGGCAAACTTAGGATAAACTAAGATAACCGTAAAGACGCATTTACCCACCCAAGGATAATTACTAAATTACACCGCCCCAGACCTACTCAAAGATAATTCCTACACTGCACCACACCAGTTTTACCTACCTAAGATTAATTCCTACTTAAAGGTTGATCCCACTAAATGTACTTAGTAACTTTTACCCAGTAGTTTCTAGTACCCCTACATAGGTGCCGTCTGCCCCTATCATTACTAGGTGTACCCACTACTCCCAAGCGATCGGCTCCCTAACGTAGATACCCGTGCTGGTCCCACAATGGGGTGTATCATTTCCCCAAAGTGGCAACCTGATAATATCAACGGTGCACGGCTTTATATCTACACGATGTAACAACGATTTACTAACCAGCCCGGGTCCACACACGCATATGAAACCCGTTGGTCCTACGTTGCCACCGCTAACCCGTTTTTGGCCTCTTATAGTCAAGCCCAATATGCGTGTCCCGTCACCCGACTTGGGTCGAGCCCACAAAGATACGTTTGGGATATTGGTTGAGATGGGCCCCCACAAGCTACCACCTAAGCTTGTTATTTTTTTATCTAGTGTATCCCACTTAACCCCTTTAACCATGTCTACTTACATGTTATAAATACTTTGGTTAAGTCATTAATCATATTTTAATTACCTTTCAAGGCACCCACTAGATTTCCACATGACACCCAAGTCCTTTACTTAATTCCCACATGCCACCCGAGGCACTTACTTAACCCCTTAATCATGTTTAATTACATGTTCCACTTTGGTTAAGTATTCTAATCGTGTTTTCTATTGCCACCCAAGGCAACCCACTAGTTTTCTCATGCCACCCAAGGCACCCACTTAACCCTCAAGCCCCACTACATGCTTATATGGTTAAGTGTTTCTTAATTAATTAAGACCGTGATCCTCATAAAGACCTCTCACATTAGACTATCTTTTATGACCGCTGGTTAAGCCGGTTGGGTCCGGGCAGCCTTATGTCATAACCGAGTCTAACCTCGTGTCTTTACATTAATCACGTATTTAGTTTGTGCCTAAGACCTCTCACATTGGGCTAACATTTGTAGCAACTGGTTAAGCCGGTTGGGTCCGGGCAGTTTTACGCTACAACTGAGTCCAACCTCGTGTCTTAGTCGATTAATTACACCTAATTAATCACCCCCATAATTTATATTAATTATCCCTAATTAATATCAAGTTTTTCATAACATGGGTAGACCTAACTCAATAGGTAAATTCCCATGGGGTAGACCTAACTCAATAGGTAAATTCCCACTTATGTTAATTTGTTTTTATGGTATGCTTAATCATACCCAATCATACTTTTATTAACATCTTTATTAACCCCATCGTTCCCCACGCAAATCGTTTTCATTTCACGACATAATAAAAGGGAAGATCCATCACAACATCATGGGTTTAACCAAATCTTAGCATATAACTTTGTCATGGGTTAAGAGAATGTCAACTTGCATACATGAGCATATATTAACCCAACTATATTTAACCCAAACTTGCATATTATCGCACATGACTTGCATAACATATTGCATATGAACTTGCATATTATCATACACATATCTTGCATAACATGTTGAACTTGCATATTAGCATTCACATAACTTGCATAAGCACACATAACTTGCATAACATGTTGAACTTGCATATAAGCATTCTCACAACTTGCATAACATGTTAAACATGCATAAACCCACTTGTTAAATATGCATAAAACAACTTATTAATCATGCATATTATCACATACTTAGCATGCATAGAATCACATACTAAACTTGCATAATATCATATGCTTAGCATGCATAGAATCACATACTAAACTTGCATAATATCACCTACTTAACTTGCATAAAATCAATTACTTATTATGCATAAACCCACATATCCAACTTGCATAAACTCTCATATTCAACTTGCATAAACTTACATATTCAACATGGGATTAATATTATACATAGATTAGCATATCATTACAAATGATTCAAACTCACAAATCCGCATTCAAGACCATAAGTCTCATTACACCTAATCTACTTATCTTAACAATTGATCATCAAAGTGATAGAAACTCACCACTAGCAATTTGCACTCCAAATGAAGAAGATTAAGATGCTTAGAATGGATTAGAAGTTGATTAGAGTGGTTGATTAGCTTGCTTTCCTCTTCATTGATTTGTGGAGGCCATGATCAAGTTTCATTTTGCCATAGTTTAGTTACTAGGTTTAATTATGAATGAATTAGGGTAGGGTTGTGGTCTTATTTATAGGATTAGGTTGCATTTTAGACCCTTAGATTAACCCTAGATTAGTTTAGGACCCTTAGATCTCGGAACTCTCCAGAAATCAGCCCTAAGACCAAGCCCAAACCCCAAACCCCAAACTGGTGCACCCAACCACAGAACTCTCTAGAAACTGTGCAGGTTTCTTGGCTCGGCACGGGCGCACTTCCCAAGTGCGCCAGTCTATTTTTGTACTGGCGCACTTCACAAGTGCGCCAGTGCATTTTTGTTCTGGCGCACTTCACAAGTGCGCCAGTGCATTTTTGTTCTGGCGCACTTCACAAGTGCGCCAGTGCATTTCTGGCCTGTTCCGGGTTCTTCTGCCTAACTTCGTTCGTCCATATCTCTTTCATACGGACTCCGATTCTCGAAAACTCGGACTCTATTTCGCGTATTTTTCCGAGACGAACGCAATGACGCAGCCCGTTTTCCCCCAATTCTCACATCTGAGATTATTAATTCTGTAATTAGTGAATTTTAGCATTAACCGAAATTCGGGGTGTTACAAGATATGTGTATGATAATATGCAAGCTCATATGCAACATGTTATGCAAATCATGTGTATGATAATATGCAAGTTTGGGTTAAATGTAGTTGGGTTAATATATGCTCATATATGCAAGTTGACATCCTCTTAACCCATGACAAAGTTATGTGCTAAACCCATGATATTTGTGATGGATCTTTCCCTTTATTATGTCATGAAATGAGAACGATTTACGTGGGGAACGATGGGGTTGGAAAATATGTTAATAAATGTATGATTGGGTATGATTAAGCATACCATAAAAATAAATTACCATAAGTGGGAATTTACCTATTGAGTTAGGTCTACCCCATGGGAATTTACCTATTGAGTTAGGTCTACCCATGTTATGGAAAACTTGATATTAATTAGGGATAATTAATATGGGGGTGATTAATTAGGTGTAATTAATCGACTAAGACACGAGGTTGGACTCATTTGTAGTGTAAAACTGCCCGGACCCGACCGGCTTAACCAGTTGCTACAAATGTCAGCCCAATGTGAGAGGTCTTAGCCATAAATTAAATACGTGATTAAAGTAAAGACACGAGGTTAGGCTCTGTTATGACGTAAGACTGCCCGGACTCTACCGGCTTAACCAGGCGGTCATAACAGCCAGTCTAATGTGGGAGGTCTTTACGGGAGATCACGGTCTTAATTAATTAAGAAACACTTAACCATATTAGCATGTAGTGGGACATGAGGGGTTAAGTGGGTGCCTTGGGTGGCATGTGGAAATTTTGTGGTTGCCTTGGGTGGCATGTGGAATCTAGTGGGTTGCCTTGGGTGGCAATAGAAAATACGATTAGAATACTTAACCAAGTGGAAACATGTAATTAAACATGATTAAAGGGTTAAGTGGGATACACTAGATATATGACAAGCTTAAGCGGGTAGCTTGTGGGGGCCCATTTCAACCAATATCCCAAACGTATCTTTGTGGGCTCGACCCATGTCGAGTGACGGGACACGCATATTGGGCTTGATTATAAGAGGCCAAAACGGGTTAGCGGTGGCAACGCAAGTCCAACGGGTTTCATATGCGTGTGTGGGCCCGGGCTGGTAGATAAGCCGTTGTTGCATCGTGTAGATATAAAGCCGTGCACCGTTGATAGTATTGGGTAGCCACTTTAGGGGAGTGATACACCCCACTGTGGGACCAGCACGGGTATCTACGGTAGGGAGCCGATCGCTTGGGAAGTAGTGGGTACACCTAGTAAAGATAGGGGCAGACGGCACCTATGTAGGGGTACACGAAACTACTGGGTAAGAATTACTGAGTACACCTAGTGGAGATAGGGGCAGACGACACCTATGTAGTGGGCTAGGAGTACATGGAACTACTGGGGAAATTTTCTAAGTCCTTGGAAGGAATCAACCTTTAAGTAGGAATGACTGGTGTGGTGCAGTTAATAATTATCCTTGGGTGGGTAGATGCGTCCTGACGGTTATCTTAGTTTATCCTAAGTCTACCAAGCTGCTTAGTGTAGCCATTCATCCCCAGATATTACCGTAGGTCAAGTTTATGTCTTCTCTGGTTACTTTAATGATGGTATTGTTAAAGTTGTAGGACTCACTCAGACTTATGTCTGACCCCGTTGTTTTTATCTTTTTTTTTCAACCCTCAGGTCCTACGGTGGATCCTAGCAGTAGTAGAGCTTGATCGGATTGCTGTTCCAGTCTTGAGGAGCTTGGGTAGATGTAAAGCTCCAGTTATCCAGTTATCTTTTCTTTTGTTCTGGCTATTTTATGAGAAAGTGGGATTATGTACTTCTTTATTTTGACGGATATTGTACTTGACTTTTATCATGGTTTTAAGATGCAACCAGACATGTTTATTTCCGCTGTTATGAGATGATGTTTTAAAATTTCAAGTACTATTTATATCTGTCTTGTTGTAATTTTTCTGTTCTATATTCACTAAAATACTCCACCGATGCTATGGCATTCCCTTAGTGAGTGACCATAGTGGGAGTGGGGTGTTACACGTGGTATCAGAGCAAAGGTTACCGGAACAGATAAAATTTTTAGAAAACTATTTTTCTAAAACATTTTTGGAAGAGATTTTTTCAAAAACATGTCTTTTAAGAGAAAAGTTTTTGAAGGAAAAGCATAATCCCCAATAGCCATATCTATATCCTTCGAATTCTCCATTTTGAATCTTTCCTCTTTCGTTTCAGCATGGCCGAGAATTTTAATTTTCCGGAGGGTGTGACGGTACCAGTATGGTATAGGAGATTGATGGAGGCTAGGGCCACCACGGCAGGTCCAGCAAATGTTCCTCCACCAACCGTAGCACCCGATCTTCCTCCTCCCCCTCCTCCTCGCACGGATACTTTTGCTAAGACTTGCAAGGAATTTAAAGCTATGGGAGGGAAACCTTTTCAAGGATCTGAAACTTTTGTGGAGGCTAGAGATTGGCTTAAAGAGGTGGAAGAATTGATAGATATCTTTGAGATGGAAGAAGGAAAGAAAGTCAAGTTGGTTGCTTGGTTAATGAAGGGAGAGGCCTCATTCTGGTGGGAGGTCACTAATGGAGAACGCCCCGTTGACTCTTGGGCGGATTTTAGGCAAAGATTTGTGGCAAAGTTTCTCTCAAGGGCGGAGGAAAACTTGTATATGGAAAGATTCTTGACTCTAAAGCAAGGAAATCTCTCGGTGAAGGAATATGTCAACAAGTTTAATCAATTGGCAAGATTTGGCCTAGACATGGTGAATACACCGGAGAAGAAGGCGTTGAGATTCGTGAAAGGCTTGAATGAACCAATGCATGGGTTGGCTATGACTCATATCCCTATGGGGGCCACCTTTGAGAAGCTAGTTGACATGGCACTCATGTACGAAGAAGAGAAGGGTCCCAATGCTAATAAGGCACCCGAGAAGAAGGGAGATCAAAAGAGACCTCAGCAACAACAGCAAAGCAAAGGTGGGAAAGGCAACGGTGGCAAAGGCAAGAAGAAGAAGTGTTTCAATTGTGGGACACCTGGCCACCTAAGCAAGGATTGTCGCAAGAAGAAGAAGACTGGCTGCTTCCACTGTGGCGAAGCAGGGCATCTAGTGAAAGATTGTCCTAAGAAGGGGCAAAGGACGGGATCTACCTCAGGAGGACAGGTGCAAGCTCTTATGGTACCGAGTCAGGCTAGGGGGCAAGTACAGGCTCTCGCGGTTCCACCGATTCAGGAGAGAGGTAGAACTATTTCCGTTGAAAGTCTGGTCTTTCTATTTGATCATCCTGTCCGTACGTTGTTTGATTCAGGCGCATCGCATTCGTTTATCTCATCATCATTAGTTGAGTCACTGCACTTAGACACCAGTCTGGTAGATGATCTCTTGGTTGTTTCAAACCCAATTGGGGGCTCCACTTATTTGTCCATGGTATGTTTGGGTTTGAAGATTTCTATACTTAGCATTGAGTTTAGATGTGATGCTTTTGTGTTGGGCTTCACGGGTTATGGGCTGATTTTGGGCATGGACTGGTTATCCAGTAATGGTGCCGTTCTTGATTGCGAAAGGAGAGTTGTTAGGCTCATGACCCGCTTGGGTAACACTCTCGAGATTTCTTGTAATCCCAGGGACTCTGTTATGCTAAGTTATCTTGAATCGCTTGACGCGTCGGTCGAGAGTTTGCAATCTGTTAGAGTGGTCCGGGAATATCCGGATGTGTTTGAGGAGGTGAAGGGCTTACCTCCGAAGCGGGAGATTGACTTCCGAATATATCTGGTGGATAATGCTAAACCGGTATCTTTACCAGTGCGCCACATGGCTCCTCGTGAGAGGAGGGAACTCCATAAGCAAGTAGGGGAGTTGCTTGAGAAGGGGTTCATAAGACGAAGTATATCGGAGTGGGGTGCTCCAGTAGTATTTGCTACGAAGGCGGATGGGTCCCTCAGACTTTGTGTAGACTATAGAGAACTCAACAAGCTCACAAAGAAGAATAGACACCCATTGCCGAGGATTGATGATCTTTTCGATCAGTTGGTTGGCGCTTCAGTATTTTCTCAGTTGGACTTAGCCACGGGGTTTCATCAGTTGAGGGTGGCTGAGGATAGCATAGACAAGACTGCTTTTAGAACTCCGGATGGTTTCTATGAGTGGCTGGTGATGCCATTTGGGTTGACGAACGCCCCTGCATACTTCGTTGATTTGATGAGTAGGGTGTTCAGGGAGTTCCTTAATAAATTTGTGGTGGTCTTTGTGGATGATATCTTAGTATTTTCTAAGAGTGAAGAAGAGCATGCCCTACATCTTGGGGAGGTATTGAAGACTCTTCGAGCACATAGCCTTAAGGCTAAATTCTCTAAATGTCACTTCTGGAGGAAGGAGGTGCGATTCTTGGGGCATGTGGTCTCCAAGGAAGGGATAGCTGTGGATCCCGCGAAGGTAGTATCAATTCAGGATTGGAAGGTTCCGAAGAATGCTACCGAAGTAAGAAGTTTCTTGGGGTTGGCAGGTTATTATAGGAAGTTTATTAAAGACTTCGCAAAGATATCAGCCCCATTAACCCGCTTGACGAAGAAGAATCTTGTTTTCACATGGGACGTAGATTGCGATGATGCGTTCCGACGGTTAAAGAGAGCTTTAACCACCGCTCCAGTTTTGGTGTTGCCAGATGGGAGCAAGCCATTTGTTGTCTATACCGATGCCTGTGGGACAGGACTTGGCGCAGTCTTAATGCAAGAGGGAAGGGTAATAGCCTACGGTGGAAGGCAGTTGAGGGCACATGAGAAAAATTACCCTACCCATGATCTAGAGCTGGCCGCTATTGTTTTTGCGCTTAAGGTTTGGCGCCATTATCTTCTTGGTGAGAGATTCGAGTTGTTCACTGACCATAAATCATTGAAATACTTATTCTCTCAGAAGGATTTAAACTTAAGACAGCAAAGGTGGATGGAGTTCTTAGCATCTTATGATTTCGAGATAGCGTATACCCCTGGCAAGGGTAACGTGGTGGCGGACGCCTTGAGCAGGAAGAGGTTGTCCTTGAGTCCATTGTTCGTGGAACGACGAAGCTTGGAGTTTATCTCGATGTTTGATTTCAGACCTTCCGTTGACTATGTACCCGGTTTGCTAGCTTCTTTGGAAGTTAGACCTACTCTTTTGGGGCGGATTGGAGAAGCACAGAGGGACGACCCACAGTTGGTTGAGTTGGTAGAAAAGCTCATAAGGGGGGAGTCGTCCAGCCATTTGAGTAGGTACACCCTAGACGATAGGGGGTGCTTGCGTAGAGACGGTAGACTTTGTGTACCGCAAGATGAGCGTTTGAGGGAGGCTATTCTTGATGATGCACACCGTTCTAGGATGACCATTCATCCCGGTGGGGACAAGATGTACCGAGACATGAAGAGGGTTTTCTTCTGGGCCGGTATGAAGAAAGATGTGGCCGAGTATGTCGCTCGATGTTTGGTGTGCCAGCAAGTAAAGGCGGAGCAAAGGAAACCAGGTGGGTTGCTTCACCCATTGGAAGTTCCGCAATGGAAGTGGGATAGCGTCTCGATGGATTTTATTGACGGGTTACCCAGATCGAGGAAGGGTAATACAGGAATTTGGGTGGTGGTAGACAGACTTACTAAGAGCGCCCATTTCATACCTGTAAAGAGCAAGAGGACTGCTCCATGGCTAGCTTCAGTATATCTTCGAGAGATAGTTCGATTGCATGGGGTACCCTCTAGCATAGTGAGTGATCGAGATCCTATCTTCACTAGCGAGTTTTGGAGAAGTTTGCAAGAAGCAGTGGGGACTCAATTGTGTCTGAGCACTGCATATCATCCTCAGACAGACGGCCAGACTGAGAGGGTGAATCGTGTTCTAGAAGACCTTCTGAGGCTTTGTATCTTAGATTTTGGAGGTACATGGGAAGAGCATCTTCCATTGGTGGAGTTCGCATATAATAACAGCTTTCAGTCCAGTATTGGTATGGCTCCTTTCGAAGCTCTCTATGGAAGGCCTTGTCGATCACCTACATGTTGGTGGGAATCTACGGATAAGATTTTGCTTGGGCCTGATATGGTTAGGGAGACTTCTGAGAAGATTGACTTGATTCGAAGAAGGATGAAAGCAGCACAAGATAGGCAAAAATCTTATGCGGACAAGAGAAGGACGGATCTTGAGTTTGAGGTTGGGGATATGGTTTTTGTCAAGGTATCTCCGTTGAGAAATGTTGTTCGCTTTGGATCCATTGGGAAGTTAGCACCGAGATTTGTTGGGCCGTTTCCTATTAAGGAAAGGATTGGACGGATGGCATATAGGGTGGAGTTGCCCGACAGGCTTAGTGGTGTTCATGATGTATTCCATGTATCACATCTGAGGAAGTGCTTACATGAGACGGCAGAGGTGGTAGAGCCAAGCTTGTTTAGAGATGTAGAGGTAGAGCGTGATGCGACGATTCGACGAGCTCCTACTCGCATCCTTGGGTCAGAGACTAGGAAATTGAGGAATCGAGAGGTTCAGCTAGTCAAAGTACAATGGGGAGAAGATGAGAGCAACGCGACTTGGGAGACGGAAGCGAAGATGCGTTCTTTGTATCCATTTCTTTTTGAGAGTATGTCTTTTAACTTCTCCTTTATCGTTTGACTAGTACTTATCTTATCTTTAGTATGCCCTCTCATTAAGTACCTTTGACCTTTAGATAGGGTAAACCTATGGTTGAAACATGTGTTTGAGACATGTTATGGTTGATGGATGCAAGTGGATGCAAGTGTTTGCTAGTGGTTGCTCGTGGAGGCATATACACACACTCTAGGCACTAGATCGGCTCAGTCACTTCATATTGCATATTGCATAAAATTGTGTGTAGGAAAATATATTTATGGATGTATAATGGATGTGTTATCACATGGATGATGCATTTTGGTGAATGATTGTGCACTCATATAGATATTGTATGTGTCGATAGGGTTCTTTCGCATACATAATGGATGCATGGCACTATCATGGTTTGCATATGTTCATACATTAGATAGGGAACATATACACACACTTTTTGCATATGCTCATACATCATTAGAAATTGTTTTAAGGACAATGGATGCCTGTGTTTGATGGATTGAGTAGATGGTTGTTTGGATAATAGGATATGCATTCTCCTTAGCTTAGAGATTTCGAGGACGAAATCCTTTACGGAGGGGAGAATGTAACACCCCGTATTTTGGGTTAATGCTAAAATTTACTAATTATAGAATAAATAATCTCAGATGTGGGAATTGGGGGTAACGGGCTGCGTTATTGCGTTCGTCTCGGAAAAATACGTGAAATAGAGTCCGAGTTTTCGAGAATCGGAGTCCGTATGGCCCGGTTATGGCCCAAAGAAGTTTGTAGAAAATTCAAAATTAAAAACAGAATTAAGAATTTAAAATTCAGATTTTTAAATTGGACAGGTGGGGTCAGGCGGGAAAAATCCCGCCCTACCCATGTCGACAGGGCTGTCGACAGGCATATCGACAGGGGTGTCGACTTGCCTGTCGACTTGCCTGTCGACAGGGGCGTGGCGTCCAGTGAACCTGGGTGCACCAGGTTGGGTTCTAGGCTGGCTTAGAGGGCTGGTTCTAGAGATTTCCTAAATCTAAGGGTCCTAATCTAATCTAGGGTTAATCTAAGGGCCTAAAACACTCACCTAATCCTATAAATAAGACCCCAACCCTACCCTAATTCATTCATAATTAGGTCTTGTAACTAAACTATGGCAAAATGAAATTTGAGCATGGCCTCCACTAGTTCATGAAGGAAGTTGCAAGCAAATCCCTCTCTAATCAATCTCTAATCATCACCATCTTCATAGTTAGCAACTAATTCCACTTCATAAGTTTGCTAATCTTGGTTTTGGTGAGTTTCTATCACTTTAACATCAATTGTTAAAGTAAGTAGATTGGGTGTAATGAGACTTATGGTCTTAAATGCGGATTAGTGAGTTTGAATCATTTATAATGATATGCTACTCTATGTTTTTCCATGTTTATGCATGTTTTGATAAGTTGGTTTATGCATGCTTAATAAGTTGGTTTATGCATGTTTAACAAAGTGAGATATGCAAGTTCATATGCTAGTTATGTATATGCCTAAATGCAAGATTAATGTGATATGCAAGTTATGCATGCTTATGCAAGTATATGGATGCTTATGCAAGTTAAGTATATGTTTAAATGCAAGTTTAACATGATATGCAAGTTATGCATGCTTATGCGAGTATATGAATGCTTATGCAAGATATGTATATGCTTAAATGACATGATATGCAAGTTATGCATGTTTATGCAAGTATGTGAATGTTTATGCAAGTATGTGAATGCTTATGCAAGTATGTGAATGCTTATGCAAGTATGTGAATGCTTATGCAAGTATGTGGATGCTTATGCAAGTTATGTGTATGCTTAAATGCATGTTTAACATGTTATGCAAGTTATGAGAATGCTTATATGCAAGTTCAACATGTTATGCAAGATATGTGTATGATAATATGCAAGCTCATATGCAACATGTTATGCAAATCATGTGAATGATAATATGCAAGTTTGGGTTAAATGTAGTTGGGTTAATATATGCTCATATATGCAAGTTGACATCCTCTTAACCCATGACAAAGTTATGTGCTAAACCCATGATATTTGTGATGGATCTTTCCCTTTATTATGTCATGAAATGAGAACGATTTACGTGGGGAACGATGGGGTTGGAAAATATGTTAATAAATGTATGATTGGGTATGATTAAGCATACCATAAAAATAAATTACCATAAGTGGGAATTTACCTATTGAGTTAGGTCTACCCCATGGGAATTTACCTATTGAGTTAGGTCTACCCATGTTATGGAAAACTTGATATTAATTAGGGATAATTAATATGGGGGTGATTAATTAGGTGTAATTAATCGACTAAGACACGAGGTTGGACTCATTTGTAGTGTAAAACTGCCCGGACCCGACCGGCTTAACCAGTTGCTACAAATGTCAGCCCAATGTGAGAGGTCTTAGCCATAAATTAAATATGTGATTAAAGTAAAGACACGAGGTTAGGCTCTGTTATGACAAAAGACTGCCCGGACTCTACCGGCTTAACCAGGCGGTCATAACAGCCAGTCTAATGTGGGAGGTCTTTACGGGAGATCACGGTCTTAATTAATTAAGAAACACTTAACCATATTAGCATGTAGTGGGACATGAGGGGTTAAGTGGGTGCCTTGGGTGGCATGTGGAAATTTTGTGGTTGCCTTGGGTGGCATGTGGAATCTAGTGGGTTGCCTTGGGTGGCAATAGAAAATACGATTAGAATACTTAACCAAGTGGAAACATGTAATTAAACATGATTAAAGGGTTAAGTGGGATACACTAGATATATGACAAGCTTAAGTGGGTAGCTTGTGGGGGCCCATTTCAACCAATATCCCAAACGTATCTTTGTGGGCTCGACCCATGTCGAGTGACGGGACACGCATATTGGGCTTGATTATAAGAGGCCAAAACGGGTTAGCGGTGGCAACGCAAGTCCAACGGGTTTCATATGCGTGTGTGGGCCCGGGCTGGTAGATAAGCCGTTGTTGCATCGTGTAGATATAAAGCCGTGCACCGTTGATAGTATTGGGTAGCCACTTTAGGGGAGTGATACACCCCACTGTGGGACCAGCACGGGTATCTACGGTAGGGAGCCGATCGCTTGGGAAGTAGTGGGTACACCTAGTAAAGATAGGGGCAGACGACACCTATGTAGGGGTACACGAAACTACTGGGTAAGAATTACTGAGTACACCTAGTGGAGATAGGGGCAGACGGCACCTATGTAGTGGGCTAGGAGTACATGGAACTACTGGGGAAACTTTCTAAGTCCTTGGAAGGAATCAACCTTTAAGTAGGAATGACTGGTGTGGTGCAGTTAATAATTATCCTTGGGTGGGTAGATGCGTCCTGACGGTTATCTTAGTTTATCCTAAGTCTACCAAGCTGCTTAGTGTAGCCATTCATCCCCAGATATTACCGTAGGTCAAGTTTATGTCTTCTCTGGTTACTTTAATGATGGTATTGTTAAAGTTGTAGGACTCACTCAGACTTATGTCTGACCCCGTTGTTTTTATCTTGTTTTTTCAACCCTCAGGTCCTACGGTGGATCCTAGCAGTAGTAGAGCTTGATCGGATTGCTGTTCCAGTCTTGAGGAGCTTGGGTAGATGTAAAGCTCCAGTTATCCAGTTATCTTTTCTTTTGTTCTGGCTATTGTATGAGAAAGTGGGATTATGTACTTCTTTATTTTGACGGATATTGTACTTGACTTTTATCATGGTTTTAAGATGCAACCAGACATGTTTATTTCCGCTGTTATGAGATGATGTTTTAAAATTTCAAGTACTATTTATATCTGTCTTGTTGTAATTTTTCTGTTCTATATTCACTAAAATACTCCACCGATGCTATGGCAATCCCTTAGTGAGTGACCATAGTGGGAGTGGGGTGTTACAGTTGGCGACTATGTATATTTGAAAGTATCGCCGATGAGAGGAGTAATCCGGTTCGGTAAAACTGGAAAGTTAGCGCCCAAATTCATTGGTCCGTTTCCTATTCTGGAACGGATCGGAACTCTCGCTTACAGGGTCAAACTTCCTGATTGGTTGCCTGGAGTTCATGATGTATTTCATATATCTCAACTTCGAAAGCACGTTCATGATCCAGACTTGATCGTGGAAGAAGCAGCTCAGCAAGATATTGAAATTACTCCAGAACTAGCTGTGAGAAGAGAGCCGCTAAAGATCATCGGCAAAGAAACCAAAGAGCTGAGAAACAAGAAGGTTCACTTAGTCAAAGTGCAATGGAGTGGAGATCCGCGAGATTGTACTTGGGAAACTGAGGAGAGCATCCAGAAAGCTTATCCTAGATGCCGAGTAGATATCTCTGATTGACTCTGGTGCAAGGTACATTTACCCTACTTTGCATTACCATTCAATTCTCTACTCTATTGATATTTTCTTTTTGTAGATATACACTTTTAATTCTATAGTCTGAAGGATTTTTAAAAGGAGTATTAAAATAGATTAGTATATTTTTGAAAGGTTAAAAACAATTGGATTGGTTGTTGTGTTGTGTGATTGTAGATTTATCAAACCACTTTCGACTTTATTCCTTTTCGGGGACGAAAAGTTTTAAGTGGGGGAGATTGTAACGACCCAGAAAATCTGAACCAATTTAAAATTTTTAAATTGGCTAAAATAATGGATTTTAAATATTTAAAATAAATATTTTAAATGATGGCAATGAAAACTGAGTTCGAATCGACATTTGAAAACGGATATAATTAATTATAATTATATATAGAATTGAAAATGGCGCGGTAGTTCGATAATTCGATTTCAAACTTCAACTGAATATACCGGGTACAAAACAATCCGGATTTTAGTGAAACCAAAAACATTAGGATCTAATTGATGATATCTTTCCAACGAATCTGACCAATCGAAATTTGATAGCGGGAATCAAAAGATATGTCCAGTTGAAAATTCTGAATAGTCGCTATGGAATTCAGGCCCTTAAAAATGGACATTTTGCAAACGACCTCGGATTTCGACGAAACCACTTTTGTTGGATCCGGGATGTGAAGTTATTGTTAGGTTTCAAATTTCATAATTTTTCGAATCAATATGTGAGCGTGGCAAAGGAAAACGCGTTTGACCAGTTTCAGTTGATTTTAATCGACTGGAAATTGGCCATTTTTCAAACGGTCTCAGAATTCGACGAAACTAGTTTTGTTAGGACCGTATCGTCAATACGAAGCTAGAAAATATTTTTCTGGAATTTTTCGAGTTCGTATGTGGCCCCACTAAATTGAAATGTGCGTTTAAATTGAATATATAAAGAAGTACACTTTAAATTCAACGGAAACTGATTGTAACGATCAAATCAGCTTGCGATACATATCCCATTGTGTTCGGAATGGGGGTAAAACGCTATGGACGACAGGCGGTGAGCCTCGTTTAGAGGTCGCATGTAAAAGTCAACTTTTTGAAAAATTAAATAATAAAATAATTAAAATAAATTTTAATTCCCCCCATTATCTTCCTTTCTGCCCCCCCCCCCCCCCCGCGTTCGTTTTAATTTCAAACAAAAAGAAAAAAAAAACCTACCGATGACCTAAACCCGTCGCCCCCCCCCCCCCTCAGCCTACCCATAGATCGACGCGCCGCCCCTCTGTCCAGCCTCCTCCTCCCAGTGACGAAACCCCCCTCCATCGATCGAAGACCCGAGCCTCCACGAGGCTATCGCGACGCGAATCGAGCAGCGCCCCCCTGAAGCCTCGACGCCACCACCGCCCAGTTCGAGACCTGCCGCCGACGTCTCCTTCCCCCCCCCCCCTCCTTCGCAGGTTAAAAGTAAGTTATTTTATTTTACTTTTTTTTATTATTTTTAATCTGAAGATTTTGATTTTAAAAAGCAATTTAAATCTGATTTTTAAAGGTATTGAAAACTGATTTTTCTTAGATTTTAAAACTGATTTTTTTTTAGATTTTAAAACTGATTTTTTTTAGATTTTAAAACTGATTTTTTTTAGATTTCAAAACTGATTTGAAAATGATTTTAAAACTGAATTGAAAATGATTTTAAAACTGAATTGAAAATGATTTTAAAACTGATTTGTTTAAAAGTTAAAACAGATTTTTGAAAGATGTAAAAACTGATTTTTAAAAAGGTTTTAAAAGATTTGAATTTTGAAAAGTAAAAGAAAAAGATTTGAACTTTTAAAAGAAAAAGATTTGAACTTTTAAAAGAAAAAGATTTGAACTTTTAAAAGAAAAAGATTTGAGCTTTAAAATAGAAAAGATTTGAACTTGGAAAAAAATAAAGATCATATTTTTAAAATAGAATAGACGGAAATTTTATTAAGTAGAAGGAGTAAGATATGATTTTTATATTTTTAAAGTAATAAAAATATAATTTTTACATCATAAGAATATTAAAAATATAATCTTTATTTTTGAAAAGGCGGAATATATATTTTTGAAATGCAGTTTTTATATATTGAATAACATAGTAAAAATTCGATTTTTACATATGTAGAGAATACGGGCAACGAAAGCGACGAAAGGCGAGATTGGCGAAGATTTCTAAAGGAAGAGTCGTGAAGTTGGATAGCTATTGGTGAGATTTCTGATTTAAAAATATTATATATGTGTTGAAGTAAAAGTGAATTGCTATATATAAATAAATATATATATATATATACGCCCCTCGTCCACAAACCATGGACGATATTTATTGATTGAAATTGTTGTAATAATTGATTGATAGCGAATGATTGTTTGTGATTGATATTGGTTGATTGTGGTTGAAAAATACCCATTTGTGGTTGAGAAATATTTGGTTGAAACCACATAGGATTAGTTTGTGGAAATGAAATAAATATATACATGCCGCCTGCGTGCGAACTAGATGCATGATCCCCATTGTCAAAAACCGCGAGGTTTTAAGGTAGAGCGAGGAGCCGTACTAGGGACGGTCCCGGTTTAACTACCCTGCCGTTATGCTGCCGAAATTTTGAATAATATTCGTGTGTTTGAATTATTTTCATATGCTTAAACTATATTTATTTATTGAATAGAAAACATTCATGTGTTGAATTGATATTCATTCGTTGATTAGAAATTCATGTGTTGAATGGTATTCATATTTTGAAATAAATTGTTTGATAATAAAAATCACCTTTTATCGACTATATGAACTGTGTAAAATAACCTCGCTTTAAAATAAATTGGTTGATGATAAAAATCCTATTTTTATCACCTATATGAACTATATAGAAAGATAGTGTTTTGAAATGAATTGTTTTACAATAAAAATCACATTTTTATTGTATGCATAAATCGTTGAAGTGTGAAGTGTTAAAAATAGCCACTTGTTCAAAATAAACATATATGAGATGAAATATTCATTAATTAGCTAATGAAATGATTTGCACCTATGTATGTAACATTAGAATAAATGGTGTCTTTAAACCAAACAGAAATCGAATATGAAGTTGAATAGAAAACGATAAATGATATGAACTGTAAATATATGTACATACATATTCATTGAACAGGTTATAGCAAAGGGGCTAGAGAAGAGGAATAAAATTTTGTGCCCGACAAAATTTGAAGTGAAAACGATATGGAAATCATTGAATGAACTATATTTATATAAATATATAAATATAAATAAAATTAAAACGAAACGAAGCCGTGCAGTTCGTATTTTGAAACCGTGATTTCAAACGACTAGTGCGGGAAATCCGACCATTGGATTTTCCCGAAATCTCAACCGTCGGGTTCGCCTTGGAATAATCTTTCCAACGGCACCAACCTTGTAAAAATCCAACGGTTGGATTATCTGGAATGTTTAATTCAAATCTGAAGAAAAACAGCGCCAGAAGCGATTATATTTATATATATATAAATATAATTATATATTTAATCGAATAACGACGCTGCAGTTCGTATTTTGAAATCGAAATTTCAAACGATTGTACCGGGAGATCCGACCGTCGGATTTTCCCGAAACTGGAACCGTTGGGTTCGTTTTGAAAAGACCTTTCTAATGATGTAAATTTTGTGAAGATCCAACGGTTAGATTTTCAGATATGTGTAAATCAAATCTGAAGAAAAACAGCGCCACGGCCGCGTTATGGCCCGAAGCGTCGTTTTGAATAAATTAGCTATTTTAAAATAAATAAAAATAGCGATAATTAGTTATAAAATATCATAAGCGATATGGAATGGAAATAAACTGAATTTGCTTGATTTGTGTGGCTTTTGATGGTTGAATGTGTTTGGTGTGAAAATTACATTAAAGAACACAATTGGTGTTGTCAAATAATTTAACCATTGAAATAAATCGATTTGAAATTCTAAATATACTTGAATTATTTGGAAAGGCCGAGTTAATTCTCATTTCGAATAATCGACCGACGATTGAAATTCGAAGATGAAGGCGATGGTCGAAGACCTGAGATCTTCACCTCGTTTGGATGGTAACCGAGGTCCTGATTGGGAGGCATCCCGAAATATGGATAATGATTGGTGATCGTTCAGACGTGAGTGGTGATCGAAGGGTTTGCGAGGTATTTAGTGCCTCCGGTTTCGTTCAGACCCAGAACGGACTTGTAAATGGACTGTGTGTCCGACATGGGAATTTGTTCTGTGTGATTGATAGCCATCAGTTGCACGGTGTGAATTGCCTGTGTGGCATGCTAAGATGCAGTGATCAGGGCTTCTGTTGAAAAGCAAAGTCTTGTGGTGATGATCAAAGCACCGCCTGTGTGGCGTAGCTTTGTGTATAACGTAAATTCGCGAGCCTCACACACCGGTATGAACCAGAAACGGGAGGAAGGACCTCAGGGAGGACATGCGTTTTCTTCTAGCTAGGGTGGTGTCAGTGACCTACCAGCCCTGACATTTATATACTTTTCACCTATGTGGTTGTTGCTGTTGCGAGGCGCCTCGGTTTGATCGGACGATCCGGGTCCGATGGAGTCATTCGTTGGCTCGTTGACGCCCCAAAGGGCGGGGAAACGTATTGTTCAGGAATTTTAATCCACATCGGTGGACCGGCCCTGTCGCTCCTAGGGTCACTCGAGCTCTGATCCTGAGACACGGGCTAGAGCGTCTCGAATTCGGTAAGGACTATCTTTTGCCTTGGTTCATGACGGAAATCCAATTTCCAAATACGACATCGTGC
Source organism: Allium sativum (assembly GCA_030737875.1). NCBI lineage: Eukaryota > Viridiplantae > Streptophyta > Magnoliopsida > Asparagales > Amaryllidaceae > Allium > Allium sativum. The sequence continues at coordinate 465,149,158 of CM060910.1, forward strand.
GGTTTTGATTGTATATATATATATGGCGACATGATATATGGTACCCATGCCGTCTATGATTGATAGTTATGATTTGAAATTGTTTTCAAACCACATAAACACTAGAAATAATATCAAATGCCTTTGTTTTATTCGTATCAATCATATTTTGGCCATTATAAGGTAAAACTCTATCCTCCGGTTTGTGTTGCATTGTGTGATGGGAACTGAGTCTTATAATGGCTTCATTTTTATAAAAAGCATAGCGATGTTTAAAAGAAAGATTTGTTTTAAAGAACTGGCAATCCAATGGAGTAAACCCGTTCCACGAAAGTGGCGTGGTCCTATGATTAGCCAAATTATATATATGTGTTGAGTAGATTTCTCATACCAGTCCCATGACTGACTCGTAGTTTGTTCACTCTCAAACTCGGGTGCCCTTTTTTCTGCATGGGCAGCCTTGTATTCAGGTTTAGCTGGTTCTTTCTGGATAGCTGGAGCTGAAGATGGATTCTATCGTTTATTTCTTTTTATGCTGTTCAGCCCTATTGTACATATTTTGTTTATTTCCGCTGTAGACATTTATGTATAGCTGAACTGTGTTTGTACTAATTAAGATCCTGTATACTGTGTAACTCTGATGATTACTTCTATCCAATATATTCTATTGTTCATTATCTGGTGTGTTTATTTAATTCTGTTCTGCTATTATATGTTTCTGTGTTATATTCCAAAGATAACCCTGTTTCCGTGAGAACGGGAATTCGGGTCGTCTCAAAAGGGCAATCCTTGGAATATAACACATAAATAGATAATAGAGAACAGAAATAAATAAATACACCAGATAATGTACAATAGAATACACTGGATAAACGTAATCATCAGAGTTACACAGTATACAGGATCATACTTAGTACAAATACAGTTCAGCTATACATAAATATCTACAGCGGAAAACAAACATAAAATGTACAATAGGAGCTGAACAGCATAAAGAGAGATAAATAATAGAATCCATCTTCAGCTCCAGCTATCCAGAAAGAGCCAGCTAAAACCTAAATGCAAGGCTGCCCGTGTAGAAAAAGGGGCACCCGAGTTTGAAAGTGAAACAAACTATGAGTCAGTCATGGGACTGGTATAAGAAATCTACTTAACACATTTAAATGATGGCTAATCACAGGACCACGCCACTTTCGTGGAACGGGTTTACTCCATCGGATTGCCAGTGCTTTAAAACAAATAATTCTCTTAAACATCCCAATGCTTTTTATAAAAATGAAGCCATTATAAGACTCAGTTCCCATCACACAATGCAACGCAAACCGGAGGATAGAGTTTTTACCTTATAACGGCTAAAATATGCTTGATACGAATAAAACAAAAGAATTTGATACTACTAGTGTTTATAAGTTTCAAAAGCAATTTCAAAACATAAGTATCAATCATAGACGGCATTAATGCCCCATACCACTATGTCGCCATATATAGGTATACAATCAAAACCGCACAGGCACGTATTTGGAAATTGGATTTCCATCATGAACCAAGGCAAAAGATAGTCCTTACCGAATTCGAGACAATCTAGCCCATGTCTCAGGCACAGCCACAACCGTACCTTGGATCGTCAGGGCCGGTCCACACGAAGTGGATTATAATGCCTGAACAATGCGTCCCTCCGCCCTTTGGGGCGTAAATGAGCCAACAAATGACTCCATCGGTCCCGGATCGACCGATATAACCGAGGCGCCTCGCAACAGTAACAACCACATAAGTCAAACTCGTCAGGGCGTGTAAAACCACTGATGCCACTTCTAGCTAGAAAGAAAACGCACGTCCCCCCTGAGGTCCTCTCCCGTTTCTGGTTCATATCGGGGTGTGAGGCTCGCGATTTCACGTTATACACAAAGCTACGCCACACAGGCGGCACTTTGATCATCACCACAAGACTTTGATTTCCAACAGAAGTCCTGATCACTGCATCTTAGCATGCCACACAGGCAATTCACACCGTGCAACTGATAGTTTTCAATCACACAAATAAATTCCAATGTCAGACCCACTGTCCATTTGCAAGTCCGTTCTTGGTCTGAACGAAACCGGAGGCACTACATATCTCGCAAACCCATCGACCTCCACGTACATCTGGATGATCACCACTCATTATCCATATTTCGGGATGCCTCCCAATCAGGACATCAGTTACCATCCAAACGAGGTGAAGATCTCCGGTCATCGACCACCGTCTTCATCTTCGATTTCTTATCGTCGATTCAGTTATTCAGAATGGGATAAACCCAGTCTTTCTGAGCAACTCGCGTATATGATAAACAAGTGCAACACAAATACACATACGCATCATTTCAATTCATTAGTCGCTAACCGTAAATCAGTAAGAGAACGATTTCCCAAATATTAACCCCGAAGGCCAAAACCAACATCAGATCAATACCCAAGAAACCATTCGACTTAGCCAACCTTCAGTTAGTTTCCAAATTTCACATCCATATCGGTTATAATATTTAATAACAATTTATCGCTATTTTTATTTATTTTAAAATAGCTAATTTATTCAAAACGACGCTTCGGGCCATAACGCGGTCGTGGCACTGTTTTTCTTCAGATTTTATTTATACATATATGAAAATTTAACCGTTGGATCTTCACAAAATTTACATCATTTGAAAGATCTTTTCAAAACGAATCCAACAGTTCCAGTTTCGGGAAAATCCGACGGTCGGATCTCCCGGTATAACCGTTTGAAGTTTCGATTTCGAAATACGAACTGCAGCGTCATTATTCGATTTAATATATTTATATTTATATATATATAAAAATATAATCGATTCTGGCGCTGTTTTTCTTCAGATTTGAATTAAACATTCCAGACAATCCAACCGTTGGATCTTTACAAAGTTGGTGCCGTTGGAAAGATATTTCCAAAGCGAACCCAACGGTTGCGATTTCGGGAAAATCCGATGGTCGGATCTCTCGCACTAATCGTTTGAAATTTCGTTTTCAAAATACGAACTGCAGCTTCGTTATTCGATATATTCCAATTCTATTTATATATATATATATCGATTCTTCGATTTCAAAACTATATGATTTTCATACATTTGATAAAAATGATATTTTTATCTAACTGTCTTCTATTTCAACACTTCACTATTTTTAACAATTCATGTATATAATAAAAATGTGATTTTTAATGTAAAACAATTTATTTCAAAACTCGACTATTTTATATAGTTAATATAGGTGGTAAAAATAGGATTTTTATTATAAAACCATTTATTTCAAAATAAGATTATTTTATATAGTTCATATTGATGATAAAAATAGGATTTTTATTATAAAACAATTTCTTTCGAAATATGAATACCATTCAACACATGAATTTCAATTCAACGAATGAATTTCGATTCAACACATGAAGGTTTTCTATAGTTTATATATAAAGATAAAAAGGTGATTTTTATATTTAAAACACGAATACCATTCAACGCATGAATTTCTATCCAACGAATGAATATCGATTCAACACATGAAGGTTTTCTATAGTTTATATATATAGAGTAAAATGTGATTTTTATATTTAAAACACAAATACCATTCAACACATGAATTTCTATCCAACGAATGAATATCGATTCAACACATGAAGGTTTTCTATAGTTTATATATATAGAGTAAAAAGGTGATTTTTATATTTAAAACATGAATACCATTCAACACATGAATTTCTATCCAACGAATGAATATCGATTCAACACATGAAGGTTTTCTATAGTTTATATATATATAGAGTAAAAATGTGTTTTTTATATTTAAAACACAAATACCATTCAACACATGAATTTCTATCCAACGAATGAATATCGATTCAACACATGAAGGTTTTCTATATTTTATATATATATAGTAAAAATGTGATTTTTATATTTAAAACACGAATACCATTCAACACATGAATTTCTATTCAACGAATGAGTTTCAATTCAAGACATGAAGGTTTTATATTCAACGAATAAATATAGTTTCAACAAATGGAAATAATTCTAACACATGAATATTATTCAAAATTTCGGCAGCATAACGGCAGGATAGTTAAAACCGGGACCGTCCCTAGTACGGCTCCTCGCTCTACCTTAAAGCCTCGTAGCTTTTGACAATGGGGAATCATGCATCTAGTTCGCACGCAGGCGGCATGTATATATTTTTTCATTTCCACAAACTAATCCTATGTGGTTTCAACCAAATATTTCTCAACCACAAATGGGTATTTTTCAACCACAATCAATCAATTTCAACCACAAACAATTTCAATCAACCATTTGTAATCAACCAATTTTCACACCAATCACAACCAATAAATATCATCCATGGTTTGTGGACGAGGGGCGTATATATATATATATATATATATATATAGCATTTCACTTCTATTTCAACACATATATAATTTTTACAACGCATATACAACTTATACATCGAACGTACAACTTATACAACGCTTATACAAGAGATGTACAATGCTTATATAACTCATACATCGATTATATAATTTATACATCGTCGTTTTCCATATCGTTTATAATTTAGAAATCTCACATTGGGTTCCACTCCACCAAAAATAGCAGAAGGCTCAAAATAATATGCGGTCTCTTCTAGAATGTAGAAGACGTCCACATGATTCCACTGTCTCTTGCTTCACTGAATTTCGTAAAGAAACGAAAAAGATATGATTTTTACAAGTTTGCAACGGTTTAAAAGTGTTAAAACAGATTAAATAATCAAAGCCGATTACCTCAGCAAATCGTTCGAAACTAGGGTTGAAATTTTCTCCCAATCCGTGAAGCTAGAGGACGATCGACCTTCGCAGCGTCGAAGGGCTAGGAGAGAGCTTCGCGCGCATGGGGGAGTGGGCCAGCTTGGTGGACCCTGCTGATGGCGGCGGCGCTCCAAACAGGCCGACTTCGGCGAGGTGACTCAGCCAAACCAGGAGGCCAGGTGCAGTGATGTTTATATGGATTTGAAGATCTCGCAGAGTGCTACAAAATCCTCAACAGGAGGAAGGTGTAATTTCGCTTGTAGGAGGAGGAAAGGAGGAGAGAAGGGGGCAAGCGTATTCCCCCATCGTTCGCGTTTAATCGGGGAGAGAGAATGAGATTTTTCCCTTTTTTTTATAAAAAATCTGATTGGCCAGGGGGTTTTAAAAGGGGTTTTCTGACACGACCTCCAATCCAAACGCAACAACTATCGTCCCTAGTGTTTTACCCCCATCCCGAACACAATGGGATATGTTTCGTAGGCCCATTCGACTGTTTCAGTCAGTTTTCATTCAATTTAAAATATATAACATTCAATATTCGATTTGAACGTACATTTCAATTTGCCAGGGCCACAAACTGATTTGAAAAATTCCAGAAAAATAAATCTGGCTATGTTTTGACGATACGGTCCCAACAAAACTAGTTTCGTCGAATTCTGAGACCGTTTGAAAAATGGCCTATTTCTGGTCGATCCAATTTAACTGTAATTGACCAAAACACATTTTCTTTTGCCACGCTCACATACTAGCTTCAAAATTATGAAATTTGAAATCTAGCAATAACTTCGCATCCTGGATCCAACAAAAGTGGTTTCGTCGAATTCCGGGGTCGTTTGCAAAATGGCCAATTTCACGGGCTATATAAATTCCATAGCGACCTTTCTAAAAAATCATTTGGCCATAACTTTTGCTTTTCGCTATGAAACTTTGATTTTTCAGATTCGTTAGAAAGGTATTCACTAACAGATTTAAATATTTTGGTTTCACTCAAATCCGTTTTGTTTTGCACCCGGTACAGTCAGTCAAAGTTTGAATTCAAATTTTGAAACTACCGCGCCATTTCAGCCCTTGTTTATAATTAGAATTAATTATATTCCTTTTCAATTGTCGATTCAAACTCAGTTTTCATCTTTATTATTTAAAATATTTATTTTAAATATTTAAAATCCACTATTTTAGCCAATTTAAAAATTTTAAATTGGTTCAGATTTTCCGGGTCGTTACAATCTCCCCTACTTAAATCTTTTCGTCCCCGAAAAGGAACAAAGTCGAAAGTGGTTTGATTAATCAGCTCTACGTTCAATCTGGCTTCCATTCTCCAACTTTTCGGTTTCTGAGAATTTTCAAATTCTTCAAAAATTTGGCTAACACCCGGAATTTTCGAAAAATTTCGCCATAACCTCCTTTTTACGGGGAGAGGTTTGGAAATTTATTGGGCCATATTAGGTAACCAATAAATCATAATAAGCATACACATATTTATAGTGATATATTCTGGTGTTTACAGGGGAGCGTGTATAGATAATAACTCCGGAGAATAAATTCTCGTCACCCTGTCAAAGCCTGAGGGAGTGTGTATTTTAATTGCTCCAAAGGATAAATCCTCGTCACCTCGTCCCGTGTGGGAAATAAATAGTCCATGTGCCGTATCTAATAACTTAGAGAGACGTGATTATTGTCAACTCCAGACCCGTGTGGGGTTTTTATTAGTCTGGCAATTTATCGTTACAATTTAAATAGTCCATATCAGTCATCAGTTCAACCTGTAACATATAGTCATCACCATACAAGCCTCTCGCTCATATGGTAAATCTTCCACCTCGTCACACAAGCTCCAAATGCTTATGTGGTATATGATGAAGTATGCCTATCTTCAAGAAGTATGCCATGTAATGTAGTTCAAAATTAATTGTTACTATCCTATGGCGACGTTTATTATTTCACACAGAACAACCAGCACTCCGCATCCAATGGCATTCACAGGAGTTGATATAATAATATTTCGCATCCAACTCATTAAGGTTTACCTATTTGTCGGGCACGCAAATAAATTCTTTACTCAAAAGCTATCCAATTACCTGTTCAAACATATATGATGCACATGTATATATTTCTATCTATTTTTAAATCAGTTCAATGCGTGAGTTAATCGAATAAATCCTACCATTCATTCTTTTATTAATTAAATTAACTATAGTTTCAATAATTTAATTAATCCAATTTACTATCACATAATGTAAACAACAAGCAATTTGTTTTTAACACTTCAAAAATATACTAATCAATTTCTATATTCTTTTAAAATCATTCAGACCATAGAATTAAAAGTGCACATCCATGGAAAGAAAATAACAACAGAGTAGAGAACTAATTGGTAATGCAAAGTATGGTAAATGTACCTTGCACCGGAGTCAATCAGAGATATCTACTCGACACTTAGGATAGGCTTTCTGAATGCACTCCTCAGTTTCCCAAGTACAATCTCGCGGATCTCCACTCCATTGCACTTTGACTAAGTGAACCTTCTTTTTCCTCAGCTCTTTGGTTTCCTTGCCGATAATCTTTAGCGGCTCTATTCTCACAACTAGTTCTGGAGTAATTTCAATATCCTGTTGAGCTGCTTCTTCCACGATCAAGTCTGGATCATGAACGTGCTTTCGAAGTTGAGATATATGAAATACATCATGCACTCCAGGCAACCAATCAGGCAATTTAACCCTATAAGCGAGAGTTCCGATCCGTTCCAGAATAGGAAACGGACCAATGAATTTGGGCGCAAACTTCCCAGTTTTTTCGAACCGGATAACTCCTCTCATCGGCGATACTTTCAGATATACATGGTCGCCAACAACAAATGATATATCTCTTCTTCTCCTATCGGCATAGCTCTTTTGTCGGCTTTGAGCAACGAGTAATCGTTTCTTGATAAAATTGACTTTGTCGGCAGCCTCTTGGATCATATCAGGCCCTAACACGAGTCTATTGCCGGGTTCGACCCAACAAGCAGGAGATCGGCACGGTCTACCATACAATGCTTCGAATGGTGACATTGTCAGGCTCACCTGATAGCTGTTGTTATATGAGAATTCAGCCAAATGCAGATGGTCTTCCCATGATCCGTCAAAATCTAGAACACAAGCCCGCAATAGATCTTCTAGTATTCGATTTACCCTCTCAGTTTGACCATCTGTCTGAGGATGATAAGCGGTGCTTAAGTTCAGCTTTGTTCCCAGCTCTACTTGAAATGCCTCCCAGAATTTGCTAGTGAATATTGGATCTCTATCGCTCACTATACTGATCGGCACTCCGTGAAGTCTAACAATTTCCTTGAAATATATTTGCACCAGACTCTGAGCGGTTCTGTTTGATCTGACAGGTATGAAATGGGCGGTCTTCATGAAGCGATCTACGATCACCCAAATACTATCATTCCCTTTTCTGGTTCTGGGCAAACCATCAATGAAGTCCATGGAAATATGTTCCCACTTCCAACCTGGAACGTCTAGCAGTTGTAACAGTCCAGCAAGTTTCTGTTGGTTGCTTTTGACAAGCTGGCAAGTAGGGCATCGGCTAACATATATTAAAACGTCTCTTTTCATAGCCTTCCACCATAATGTTCGCTTGAGGTCGTTATACATTTTGGCCACACCTGGATGGATACTCAGCTTGGACTTGTGACACTCGTCTAACACTTCCCTTTTGAGCTCGGGGATGCCAGGAACACAAATCCTTCCTTTCAATCTCATGATTCCATCGTTATCTATTTGGAAACACGAGGGTTCGCCTTTCTGAATCCTTTTGATCATATACTTAATAAAGTTATCATCCTTCTGAAGAATAGATATTTTGTCAATCAAGGAAGTCATAATAACAAAGCTGGCGATCATTACATTCTTTCGGCTTAACGCATCGGCCACGACATTTGCTTTCCCTGGAGTGTATATAATTTCAAAGTCATATGCTGCAAGAAACTCCAGCCAACGCTGCTGCCTCAGATTCAAGTCTTTCTGGGTGAACAGATACTTTAACGACCGGCGATCTGTAAACAGTTCAAATCTCTCACCCAGAAGATAGTGCCTCCAGATTTTCAAAGAGAATACGATAGCCAATAACTCAAGATCATGAGTTACATAGTTTTTCTCGTGTGGTTTCAACTGACGGCTAGCATAAGCAATCACTTGACCTCTTTGCATTAACACTGCGCCAAGGCCTTCTCTAGAAGCGTCAGTCCAGACTTTCAAGTCCTCATTGCCATCTATTATTGTTAAAACTTGAGCAGTTGTCAGTTTTAATTTCAGCTCCTGGAAAGCTTCCTCACATATCGGAGTCCAATTGAATCTCGAATGTTTCTTAGTCGGTTTTGTTAAGGAACTAGATGTCTTCGCGAAATCCTTAATGAATTTCCGATAATAACTGGCTAACCCGAGAAAACTTCTAACATCTGTTGGCGTACGAGGCTGTTTCCAATTCTGAATAGCAGTGATCTTACTGGGATCCACTGAAATTCCTTGCTTTGACACTACGTGGCCAAGAAATTTGACTTCTTCTTGCCAGAATATACATTTGGAAAACTTTGCTTTTAATACATTCCTTCTGAGGATTTCCAGAACCTGTTCCAAATGTTTTTCATGTTCGGCCTTTGATTTAGAGAAGATTAGAATATCGTCAATAAAAACCAGAACAAATTTATTCAAAACTCCTCTGAACACTCTATTCATCAAATCGACGAAGTATGCTGGAGCATTACATAAGCCGAACGGCATTACTAACCACTCATAGAATAAGTCTGGACCTCTGAATGCTGTCATAGGAACACATTCTTCGGCAATACGAAGCTGATGGAAGCCTGTGGCTAGGTCCATCCTTGAAAATACCTGTGCTCCATTCAGATGATCCAATAAGTCATCGATTCGCGGCAATGGATATTTATTCTTTATTGTCTGTTTGTTTAAATCACGATAATCCACACATAGCCATAGAGTACCGTCAGATTTTGGGACAAACACCACTGCTGCACCCCAATCAGAGAAACTAGGCCTGATCAGACCCTTCCATACTAGCTGTCGTGTTTGATTGTCAAGTTCTCCTTTCTCCTTCAAGGACATTCTTCGAATAGCGTGAACTACCGGCCTTGCATTCGGAATTAAAGCAATTTTGAAATCAATTTCTCTCTGCGTAGGTAAGCGAATAACTTCTTCGAACACATCCGCATAATTCTTGATGACAGGAATATCTTTTATGAGGTCGGGAATATTCTCTGTGACTTCAGGGATATTTTCTATTTGAGCAGGAGAAACGTCCAAAGCTGCCCAGAAGTCTTTTCTATTAGAATTCTGACCTTCACAGGGAATGGTTATATAATCACCTGATTTTATCTTTGCCTTTACGACTCTGTCGGCGCATTTAACCTCAGCTTCATACTTGGTCAACCAGTCTAACCCCAAGATAAGATCAAACTCTGTAAAATTCATGACGACCGCGATGGTAGGGAACCGATAACGAGAAAAGGAAACCGGCACTCCACAAACCCAACTGAGATCGATGGAACCCCCGAACGGGTTTTGAACAGTCATTGGTTCTTTGAGCTTTTTCAAATTCAAATCCAGTTTCTTCACTGCATTCTTTGCAACAAAGCTTCGCGATGTGCCTGTGTCAAACAATACTTTAACTGGGATATCTTTGACAGTTAGCGTGCCTTCTAAAACATCTGGCCTTTCCTGAATAGACGAGGATGCAGGCACTTCTGCCACTTCATTTACCTGAGCCTCTTTGGTCTTTTTTAACAGCCAGCAATCTCGTTTTATATGACCGGCCTGATGACAAAGATTGCACTCTCGAGTCACATGAAACTTGCCCTTGGATTTAGACCCCTCCTCCTTTCGTTTCTTCGAGGATTTACAATTCCTGGTCAAATGCCCCTGTTTATGGCAGTTACTGCATATGGCCGTCGTTACTGGTTCTTTCTCAGATCTGGCCCTTTTTCGATTGACTTTGGGTTTCTTACTCACCTCAGATATCGCACTGGCCTCGGGATTATCAGTTTCAGGCTCATCTTTATTACTAGAACTGACCTCTTCTTCGTAAGGCAACATACCTTTCTTGTCGAGATCTTCGTACTGGTAAGCCATGTATATCATTTCAGAAAAGGGGAGCTTCACATTCCTCATCACACTATTCTGATATTTTCTTTGCAGGCCATGAATAAATCTCAGATTCTTCCTCTTTGGATCTTGAATCAGATGAGGAGCAAAGTGAGAAAGTTCGTTGAATTTCTTATGATATTCGGGAATGGTCATATCTCCTTGTATCAGATAAGAAAATTCATCACATAACCGCTCGGTTGCTTCGGGAGGAGTAAATCTTTCTAGGAAAATCACTTTGAATCTATCCCAGGTGATATCACCTTCTGGATTATCTTTAATAACTGAATCCCACCAAAACAAAGCTTCTTCTTTGAGTGCCCAAGACGTCAGTAATCTTTTCTGATCATCTCTCAGCTTTAAACCCTCAAAGATTTTCTCTACAGAACGGATCCAAGCTTGTGTTTCCATAATGGACTCTTTGGCTAAGAATGGCGATCCACCCAGATTTCGAAATCTCTTGAATAGAACTTCTATATCTGATTCTGGCTGTGGGAGCACAACTGGCTCATTAGCTGGTCGAGCCATACGATTGTTTCTTCTGTTCCTGTCACTCATTTCCTAGTGCATCTGCAATTAGCAGACAAAGTGTCAGGTCAACAGAAAAGATATTGCAAAACATAGAGACAAATACTTCAATGTAAATGTGCTTACTGGGGTGTATTTCATTCTGCTTTACTTATAATAGGATAATACTGATCCTATCTGTATAGAGTTACCCGTCCTAGAACACTACTGGTTCTATTTCTGACGAGTTCGTTCATATGTTATATTCCAGAACTAAGCTTAACCAAAGCTCTGATACCAAAATGTGACGACCCCAAACCCCGTACTGACGGTGGCAAGGGCAATCCTTGGAATATAACACATAAACAGATAATAGCAGAAAAGAAATAAATAAATACACCAGATAATGTACAATAGAATACACTGGATAAACGTAATCAGCAGAGTTACACAGTATACAGGATCATACTTAGTACAAATACAGTTCAGCTATACATAAATGTCTATAGCGGAAAACAAACATAATATGTACAATAGGACCTGAACAGCATAAAAAGAGATAAATAATAGAATCCAGCTTCAGCTCCAGCTATCCAGAAAGAGCCAGCTAAAACCTGAATACAAGGCTGCCTATGTAGAAAAAGGGGCACCCGAGTTTGAAAGTGAAACAAACTACGATTCAGTCATGGGACTGGTATGAGAAATCTACTTAACACATTTAAATGATGGCTAATCACAAGACCACGCCACTTTCGTGGAACGGGTTTACTCCATCGGATTGCCAGTGCTTTAAAACAAATAATTCTTTTAAACATCGCAATGCTTTTTATAAAAATGAAGCCATTATAAGACTCAGTTCCCATCACACAATGCAACGCAAACCGGAGGATAGAGTTTTTACCTTATAACGGCCAAAATATGATACGAATAAAACAAAAGCATTTGATACTACTACTAGTGTTTATATGTTTCAAAAGCAATTTCAAATCATAAGTATCAATCATAGACGGCATTAATGCCCCATACCACTATGTCGCCATATATAGGTATACAATCAAAACCGTACAGGCACGTATTTGGAAATTGGATTTCCGTCATGAACCAAGGCAAAAGATAGTCCTTACCGAATTCGAGACAATCTAGCTCATGTCTCAGGCACAGCCGCAACTGTACCTTGGATCATCAGGGCTGGTCCACACGAAGTGGATTATAATGCCTGAACAATGCGTCCCTTCGCCCTTTGGGGCGTAAATGAGCCAACAAATGACTCCATCGGTCCGGGATCGACCGATATAACCGAGGTGCCTCGCAATAGTAACAACCACATAAGTCAAACTCGTCAGGGCGTGTAAAACCACTGACGCCACTTCTAGCTAGAAAGAAAACACACGTCCCCCCTGAGGTCCTCTCCCGTTTGTGGTTCATACCGGGGTGTGAGGCTCGCGATTTCACGTTATACACAAAGCTATGCCACACAGGCGGCGCTTTGATCATCACCACAAGACTTTTCTTTTCAACAGAAGTCATGATCACTGCATCTTAGCATGCCACACAAGCAATTCACACCGTGCAACTGATAGCTATCAATCACACAGAATAAATTCAAATGTCAGACCCATTGTCCATTTGCAAGTCCGTTCTGGGTCTGAACGAAACCGGAGGCACTATATACCTCACAAACCCATCGACCTCCACATACGTCTGGATGATCACCACTCATTATCCATATTTTGGGATGCCTCCCAATCAGGACATCAGTTACCATCCAAACGAGGTGAAGATCTCCGGTCTTCGACCACCGTCTTCATCTTCGATTTCTTATCGTCGATTCGGCTATTCAGAATGGGATAAACCCGGTCTTTCTGAGCAACTCGCGTATATGATAAACAAGTGCAACACAAATACACATACGCATCATTTCAATTCATTAGTCGCAAACCGTAAATCAGTAAGAGAACGATTTCCCAAATATTAACCCCGAAGGCCGAAACCAACATCAGATCAATACCCAAGAAACCATTCGACTTAGCCAACCTTTAGTTAGTTTCTAAATTTCACATCCATATCGTTTATAATATTTTATAACGATTTATCGCTATTTTTATTTATTTTAAAATAGCCAATTTATTCAAAACGACGCTTCGGGCCATAACGCGGCCATGGCGCTGTTTTTCTTCAGATTTGATTTATACATATCTGAAAATATAACCGTTGGATCTTCACAAAATTTACATCATTTGAAAGATCTTTTCAAAACGAATCCAACGGTTCCAGTTTCGGGAAAATCCGACGGTCGGATCTCCAGGTATAATCGTTTGAAGTTTCGATTTCAAAATACGAACTACAGCGTCGTTATTCGATTTAATATATATATATATATATATATATATATATAATCGATTCTGGCGCTGTTTTTCTTCAGATTTGAATTAAACATTCCAGACAATCCAACCGTTGGATCTTTACAAAGTTGGTGCCGTTGGAAAGATATTTCCAAAGCGAACCCAAAGGTTGCGATTTCGGGAAAATCCGATGGTCGGATATCTCGCACTAATCGTTTGAAATTTCGTTTTCAAAATACGAACTGCAGCTTCGTTACTCGATATATTTCAATTCTATTTATATATATATCGATTCTTCGATTTCAAAACTATATGATTTTCATACATTTGATAAAAATGATATTTTTATCTAACTGTCTTCTATTTCAACACTTCACTATTTTTAACAATTCATGTATATAACAAAAATGTGATTTTTAATGTAAAACAATTTATTTCAAAACTCGACTATTTTATATAGTTAATGTAGGTGGTAAAAATAGGATTTTTATTATAAAACCATTTATTTCAAAACAAGATTATTTTATATAGTTCATATTGATGATAAAAATAGGATTTTTATTATAAAACAATTTCTTTCAAAATATGAATACCATTCAGCACATGAATTTCAATTCAACGAATGAATTTCGATTCAACACATGAAGGTTTTCTATAGTTTATATATATAGATAAAAAGGTGATTTTTATATTTAAAACACGAATACCATTCAACACATGAATTTCTATCCAACGAATGAATATCGATTCAACACATGAAGGTTTTCTATAGTTTATATATATAGAGTAAAAATGTGATTTTTATATTTAAAACACAAATACCATTCAACACATGAATTTAGATCCAACGAATGAATATCGATTCAACACATGAAGGTTTTCTATAGTTTATATATATAGAGTAAAAAGGTGATTTTTATATTTAAAACACGAATACCATTCAACACATGAATTTCTATCCAATGAATGAATATTGATTCAACACATGAAGGTTTTCTATAGTTTATATATATAGAGTAAAAATGTGATTTTTATATATAAAACACAAATACCATTCAACACATGAATTTCTATCCAACGAATGAATATCGATTCAACACATGAAGGTTTTCTATATTTTATATATATATAGTAAAAATGTGATTTTTATATTTAAAACACGAATACCATTCAACACATGAATTTCTATTCAATGAATGAGTTTCAATTCAACACATGAAGGTTTTCTATTCAACGAATAAATATAGTTTCAACAGATGGAAATAATTCTAACACATGAATATTATTCAAAATTTCGGCAGCATAACGACAGGGTAGTTAAAACCGGGACCGTCCCTAGTACGGCTCCACGTTCTACCTTAAAGCCTCGCAGCTTTTGACAATAGGGAATCATGCATCTAGTTCGCACGCAGGCGGCATGTATATTTTTTTTCATTTCCACAAACTAATCCTATGTGGTTTCAACCAAATATTTCTCAACCACAAACGGGTATTTTTCAACCATAATCAATCAATTTCAACCACAAACAATTTCAATCAACCATTTGTAGTCAACCAATTTTCACACCAATCACAACCAATAAATATCGTCCATGGTTTGTGGACGAGGGGCGTGTATATATATATATATATATATATATATATATATATATATATATAGCATTTCACTTCTATTTCAACACATATATAATTTTTACAATGCATATACAACTTATACATCGAACGTACAACTTATACAACGCTTATACAAGAGATGTACAATGCTTATATAACTCATACATCGATTATATAATTTATACATCGTCGTTTTCCATATCGTTTATAATTTAAAAATCTCACATTGGGTTCCACTCCACCAAAAATAACAGAAGGCTCAGAAAAATATGCGGTCTCTTCTAGAATGTAGAAGACGTCCACATGAGTCCACTATCTCTTGTTTCACTGAATTTCGTAAAAAACGAAAAAGATATGATTTTTACAAGTTTGCAACGGTTTAAAAGTGTTAAAACAGATTAAATAATCAAAGCCGATTACCTCAGCAAATCGTTCGAAACTAGGGTTGAAATTTTCTCCCAATCCGTGAAGCTAGAGGACGATCGGCCTTTGCTGCGTCGAAGGGCTAGGAGAGAGCTTCACGCGCATGGGGGAGTGGGCCAGCTCGGTGGACCCTGCTGATGACGGCGGCGCTCCAAACAGGCCGACTTCGGCGAGGTGATTCGGCCAAACCAGGAGACGAGGTGCAGTGATGTTTATATGGATTTGAAGATCTCGCAGAGTGCTACAAAATCCTCAACAGGAGGAAGGTGTAATTTCGCTTGTAGGAGGAGGAAAGGAGGAGAGAAGGGGGCAAGCGTATTCCGCCGTCGTTCGCCTTTAATCGGGGAGAGAGTAAGAGATTTTTCCCTTCTTTTTTTATAAAAAAACTGATTGGCCGGGATGTTTTAAAAGGGGTTTTCTGACACGACCTCCAATCCAAACCGACCGACTGTCGTCCCTAGCGTTTTACCCCCATCCCGAACACAATGGGATATGTTTCGTAGGCCCATTCGACTATTTCAGTCAGTTTTCATTCAATTTAAAATATATAACATTCAATATTCGATTTGAACATACATTTCAATTTGCCAGGGCCACAAACTGATTTGAAAAATTCCATAAAAATAAATCTGGCTATGCTTTGACGATACGGTCCCAACAAAACTAGTTTCGTCGAATTCTGAGACCGTTTGAAAAATGGCCCATTTCTGGTCGATCCAATTTAACCGTAATTGACCAAAACACATTTTCATTTGCCACGCTCACATACTAGCTTCAAAAATTATGAAATTTGAAACCTAGCAATAACATCACATCCCTGATCCAAAAAAATTGGTTTCGTCGAATTCCGAGGTAGTTTGCAAAATGGCCAATTTCACGGGCTATATAAATTCCATAGCGACCTTTCTGAAAATTCATTTGGCCATAACTTTTGCTTTCCGCTATGAAACTCCGATTTTTCAGATTCGTTAGAAAGGTATTCACTAACAGATTTAAATATTTTTGGTTTCACTCAAATCCATTTTGTTTTGCACCCGGTACAGTCAGTCAAAGTTTGAATTCAAATTTTGAAACTACCGCGCCATTTCAGGCCTTATTTATAATTAGAATTAATTATATTCCTTTTCAATTGTCGATTCAAACTCAGTTTTCATCTTTATTATTTAAAATATTTATTTTAAATATTTAAAATCCACTATTTTAGTCAATTTAAAATTTTTAAATTGGTTCAGATTTTCCGGGTCGTTACATCAGAATTCGACGAAATTAGTCTTGTTAGAACCGTTTCGTCAAAACATAGCTAGAAATAATTTTTCTGGAATTTTTAGAGACCGTACGTAGCCCCGGTAAATTTAAATGTACGATCAAATTAAATAAATAAATGATTCATATATTAAATTAAAGAAAAACATATCGTAACGGTTGACTTGGGTTACCAAATATATTCCATTGTGTCCAGAGCGGGGGTATTTGGCTAGGGGCGACATTCATTAGGTTCGATTCGGAGTTAGTATCAACGAACAAATATTTTCTTGAATTAAACGATTAAATAATTAAATAATAAAAAAATACGGTAGCAATACGCAGCCCTAACCCTAAAGGATACAGCCGCCTCCTTCTTTGACCAATGGCCGATATGGTCCTAAATTCAAACGTTAATTCCACACAATCCAAATCAAATTAGATCATGAAATCAAAGCAAACACTGAAGAGCTTCCTTCACTCTTTAATTTGGTACGGCTATGACAGATTTTCACTGAGTATTAGACGCGAGTTCCTAGGCCAAAGGGGCCGACATTGGGTGCGGTTTTCGCGGTAGGGGGCCCAACGAGCATGAGGAGATCCACGGCAGACGGAGGAGCGTCTCGAGACGCGTTGGGGGAGCGGTCTTGATCGGACTCTGGTGTCCTAAGGTGTCGAACGACGGCAGGAGTTCATGTCGATGTTTGGGTTCAGTTTCCTGTAGATTAACGATAAGGAAGATGGTTTCAATTGTAATTAACGTACTCTAACTATTCTTTAATTATTTAAAATATAATTAAAAACTTGAAATGTTCATATCTTGACCATACGAACACAGAAATGGATAAGATCAGATGCGTTGGAATCAGAAAAACAAGAACTACACAATGAAGCTGACTAGATCTGAAAACGGAGAACTTTGAAAATTCAGCCAAATTTTAACATGAACGATTTCTGAAAGCCGATCAATATGAGATTTCTTCTTTTTATTTAATTAATTAATTATCTAATTTATTGGTTATGTGACGATTGAATGTGTATGATTCCGATCTATTATGTGATAATATTGTGGATGATTTATTTATTGATTAGTGATGTATAAACATAGATCTGTGTGTGTTGAATAAAAATAAATCATTTTGAAAAGTTATTGATTTGGATTAGAATTTCCAAACGATAAAAATAAATCATTTTGTAAAATCATTGATTTGGAATAGAATCGCCATTTCAATATGAAATGTTCTTTTATTTGCGTTCTTTTATGCAAATATACATAGGAAATATTATCGATCTTTTATTTGCATTCTTTTATGAAAATATATATAGAAATATAAAATGTTCTTTTATTTGCATTCTTTTATGCAAATATATACATAGAAATATAAATGTTCCTTTTTTTGCATTCTTTTATGCAAATATATACATAGAAATATAAATGTTCTTTTATTTGCATTCTATTACGCAAATATATATAGAAATATAAAATATTCTTCTATTTGCATTATTTTATGCAAATATATACATAGAAATATAAAATGTTCTTTTATTTGCATTCTTTATGCGAATACATTTTGACATATAAAATATCCTTTTATTTGCATTCTCCAACGCAAATATGCATTGAAATAATTAAAATCATATTTTTGTTTGCAGTTTTAGATGCAAACAAACAATTATAATTAAAACCATATTTTTTGTTTGCAATTTCAAATGCAAACAAGACATTAGAATTAAAATTACATTTTGCTTGCATTTTAAATGCAAACAAAAAAACACTAGAATGAATATTACATTTTTAATTTTGTATATTGGATAAAAATAGAAATATGATTTAAAAGGTTACATTTTAGTTGGTAAATTAAGTTGCAAGAAAAACATTTAATAAAGATTATATTTTATTTGCATATTTAGATGCAAATAAACAACATTTAACAAAGATTTTATTAGATTATATTTTATTTGCATATTTAGATGCAAATAAACAACATTTAATAAAGATTGTATTTTATTTGCATATTTAGATGCAAATAAACAACATTTAATAAAGATTATATTTTATTTGCATATTTAGATGCAAATAAACAACATTTAATAAAGATTATATTTTATTTGCATATTTAGATGCAAATAAACATCGTAGGTAAAAGATTATATTTTTATTTTCATTCTTTGATGCAAATAAACACCGTATTCAAAAGTTGAATTTTTATTTGCATTCTTTGATGCAAATAAACACTATATTTAAAAGCCGAATTTTCATTTGCATTCTTTGATGCAAATAATCACCGTATTAAAAGTTGAAATTGTATTTGCATTCTTTGGTGCAAATAAACTATGAAATAGAAAGTTGCATATTTATTTGCATTTCCTGATGCAAATAAAATATTGAATTAGAAGTTGCATTTTATTTGCCTTCTTTGATGCAAATAAAACTTGAAATTAAAAGTTCTATTTTTATTTGCATTCTTTGATGCAAATGAATCATAAATTAAAATATTACCTTTTATTTGGATTTTTAGATACAAATAAAAAGTATGGTTTAAGAAGTTACACTTTTACTACATTTTAGATATAAATAAAAGAATAGGATTAAAAATATCATTTTTACTTCAAACTAGAGTGAATAAAAAGACTATGATAAAATGAATTCATCTTTGTTGAAAATTTTTTAACTTTAATAAAATATTATTATTTTCATCATAGATTATAATAAAAAGATTAGAATTAAAAAGATATATTTTTAGTGTCATTTTAGCTTCAATAAAAAGGGTAAATAAATAGATAAGGTTCATTTGTCCTTTTGTTGCAATACAAAAAGATACAATTTTATCGTTTAATTAGAATGAGACAAAATTATTTAATTTTGTCATTTATAAAGGTTAAAACAAAGGTATCCATTTTTGTCATTTTAGAGTAATAAGGCAAATTATTTATTTTTGTGTTACTTAAAGGAATGAAGCAAAACATTCACCATTATCAAATTACAATAGTTGAAATACATTTTGTCACTTTTGTCAAACGATAATGGCTAAAACAAAACATTATCATTTTGTCGACAAAACAAACTCATCACTTATATTTGTTTGTTGAATTAGATTTGTCAACAAAAACAAAGCCATCATCTTTGTTGTTTTGTTGAAATAGAGTAGTTAAGTCAAAATGTGCATTTTAGTCATAATAGGCTAGTTAAAGCAAGCCAAAATTTTTGTCAAAATATATACTTTTGTCAATTTACATTAGTTGAAACAAAATAATCACTTTCATCAATTTATATTGGTTGAAACAAAATTATTCACCTCTGTCAATTTATATTGGTTGAATCAAACATTCATTTTGTATTATATTGGTTAAAACCAAAAGGACATTTTTATCAAATTAGAATTAAACACAAATAGCATTTTGATAAAATAGAATTGTCGGCAAATGAATGTATCACGCTTCTTATACATTTTGTTGAGATAGAATTTATATGACAATAAAATAATCATTTTTATTTGCATAACATACAATAGAATTTATAGGTAAATATAAAAATCATTTTTATGTGCAAACTTACATTGGAGGCTATATTCAAATATGAGAATTATCTTCTTGGTCAAACCATACCTTAGAATGTATAAGTGAGTTAAAGTGAAATTTCTATATGTTAATGCATACATTAGAATTTGTATGCATTTTGAAAATAAACATTTTATGTGTTAGTTTATACATTAAAACATATACAAATGAGATTTTTTTTCTTTACGTTAAGAATAATTACATACAAATAAAGTATAATGAAAATTATCTTTTATTTGTCATCCGCAATAATGTCATATAAATAAATTACATTCTATTAAATATTAGAAATGTATAAGGAAATTATGCGAGTAAAATATATTTACATTTCGACATTAGGAATAAAATATCATTTTTGTCCATCATTATCAACAGGTTGGTAGTATCAAATTTGGTTAAATTTATTTACCAATTATTTACTTATATGTACTGTTGTTGGCTGAAACCCCACACGGGTATTGGAATGATAATTGATATACACTAGTCCCAATAGTTATTTGTATGTCAATCGATAGATTGATAGGCTGCGATGAGCGTTATTATTTCATTTTAATGCTCACATAGTTGAAGACTTCACTTTGGATGTTGAATGGATGGCTTGATGATTATTTATTATTATTGTCATTTACATAAGATGTATGAAATCCATATGACCAAAGTTATATGGTAAATGATTGAGTCGCTTTCTGATTTAGAATATCTCTTATATAAAGAATATTTTTAACAAAGAATTTCTTTTAAATAAAGAATAAATCTTCCAACTAAGATTATTGGTATTTCAATTTATATTTATTTATTGGAAAATGATTTTTGGGTTTACCATGAACAATGTTTTCAAATGACATTGATTCTTTAACCCAATTAAAAATAAGATTTATTTCTTTAATTGGATTAATTGTAAAGTAATGATCTTTGATATTAAAACTGAATTGGAATATTAATAAATCTTTGAAAATAAGATTTAAGATTAAAATTTAGGAATAGCTTTGTAAAGTAATGATCAACGCATAGTCTATTTAGGAATAGCTTTGTATATTTCGTTGCCTCGCGAGCCTCACACCCCGGTATAGTCAAAACGGAGCAAGGGAACACAGGGAGTGCACACGTTTCTTTCTAGCAAGAAGTGGTGTTTGGGTTTAACACGGCCCGACATTTTACTTATGCAGTTGATGGATTTTGAGGCGCCTTGGATTTTTATTGGCCGCAATGGCCAATTTATAGGTCCAATAGGATCAGGAAGCGTGTGTTCAGGAATTGCCAATCCAACCCATTGCACTATTGGGGAACCGGCCCTGCAGGATCCAAGGGTTCGCCAGCGTCCGAATCTTGAGACATTGTTGGAGTGTCTAGAATCATTAAGGAGACCGTTCCTAGCCTTGACTCTTGATGGAAATCCAACCTCCAATACGACATCCTGCGGTTTTGATTGTATACCAATGTATGGCGACATAGTAGGATGGGGTACTATGCCATCTACGATTAATACATTATGATTGAAATGTTTTTAAAACATATATACACTAATAGTAATATCAAATCCGAGTTACTGTATCAAGCATTTTTGACCATTATAAGGTAAAACACTATCCTCCGGCTTGCATTGCATTGTGTGATGGGACCAGAGTCTTATAATGGTTTCATTTTTCTAAAAAGCATTGCGTTGTTTAACGATTTACTTTATTTAAATTATTCACTGGCAATCCAATTGATAAACCCGTTCCGCAATAGCAGCGTGGTCCTGTGATTAGCCTCCTTACTAGATAACTTAAGTAGAGATTTCTCACACCAGTCCCATGACTGACCCGTGGTTTGTTTCACTTTGCAAACTCAGGTGCCCTCTTTTCCACACGGGAAGTCGAGTAGCTTATTTTTTAGATATATTGAGCAGGATTCTGGATCGAAGCTTAGAGCTGTGTCCAGAGCGTTGATGGTTTTCCACTGTGTTAATTTAATTATCCCGCTGCATTGTATTAGTTTTGTTGTAATTAAATCTTCCGCTGTATTATTTATTTAATGTACTCTGATATATTCTACACTCTGATGTAACATTATCATGATGTTTATAAAAGTCTTCTATTTTTGTTCTGATGTGTTGTATTCCCAAAGTTAACGTATTCGGGTTTTGAATGGTCTTGGTCGATTTAGCGGTCGATCGGGTCGGGTGAAATCCGGGTCGTTACAGTTGGTATCAAAGCCAGGTTAACTCAAATCTTTGGGGTACAACTCGTTAGAACTTAACAAAAGACTCATCAGAGGTAGGATTAGTAATATCCTATAAAAGAATACTCGTTAGAGATGGGATCAGTAATATCCTAGAACGAGTGTGAAGAGTATTAATTTTTAAAATAAAAATGAAAACAAATTTAGTTTTGAAAATTTAAAATCTTTTTATACGTATTTGAATATATTATTTTATATTGGACAATCGAGTATATAGAGATTTTAATATATGTCTGATCCACGTGTATTCGAAACCTCAAATATACTGGGTAGATATAGAATCACACTTTAGTCGCCCAGAGATGTTCAGATGGTGGTTCGAAACATCATCAGAATTTATGTTCGAGTTTCGAAAGTGGTATATCTATATATTTCCATTGACTGGTGTGAGAACCAAAACTAGATAGGATCTATTGCTATGATTTGCACTAAATATATGATTTTTGACTATATATAAAAGTTATATATGTTTGAAAAGTTAATCACCTAATTGATTGCTGGTTGTGATGTTTGATAATTAGTTTAACTAATTAAAATATTGGAATGATAATTAATTCAACCAACATATAAAAGAATGACAAATTTAACTAAATCAAGTTTAATATTGAAATAAACTGAAATTTGATTAAAATTATGTAATAACCCGGAAATCGGGGCCAGTTTAAAATTTTTATTTTGACAATTTTAGTGAATTTTGATTATATAAAACGAATTATTTTAAATAATAACGATAAGAAATTTATTTCGAATAGAATTCGAACGTATATAGTTATATAGATCGACGATAGAATATAAATATTTATTTATATTTGTAAAAGGAATTGAAAATCGCGCGGTAGTTCGATAATTCGATTTCAAAATTCAAATGAATGTACCGGGTGCAAAATAAACCGGATTTTAGTGAAACTAAAAATATTTGAATCTAATTGTGAATATCTTTCCAACGATTCCAAAAAATTGAAATTTCATAACGGGAATCAAAAGATATGTCCAGTTGAGAATTCTGAATAGTCGCTATGGAATTCAGGCCCTTAAAAATGGGAATTTTGCAAACGACATCGGATTTTGACGAAACCACTTTTGTTGGATCCGGGATGTAAAGTTATTGCTAGATTCCAATTTTCATAATTTTTCGAATCAATATGTGAGCGTGGCAAAGGAAAATGCGTTTGACCAGTTTCAGTCGAGTTTAATCGACTGGAA
Organism: Allium sativum; assembly: GCA_030737875.1. Taxonomy (NCBI): domain Eukaryota; kingdom Viridiplantae; phylum Streptophyta; class Magnoliopsida; order Asparagales; family Amaryllidaceae; genus Allium; species Allium sativum. Next base: position 465,173,217 of record CM060910.1, read on the forward strand.
AATGGCCATTTTTCAAACGGTCTCATAATTCGACGAAACTAGTTTTGTTAGGACCGTATCGTCAATACGAAGCCAGAAAATATTTTTCGGGAATTTTCCGAGTTAGTATGTGGCCCCGGTAAAATGAAATGTACGTTAAAAATTCGGTATAACGATTTAAATGCAAATTCAATGGAAACTGATCGAAACGATCGAATCAGCCTACGATACATATCCCATTGTGTTCGGAATGGGGGTAATTAGCTTGGGACGACAGGCGGTGGGTCCCGTTTCGAGTCCAAAATTTTAATGATGCTTTTTGCATTTAAAATTAAAATTAAAATATAAATATATATATTCCTCTCCCTCTCTCCACTCAGTCAACGTTCAAACAAATAAAAAAAAACTAAACTAAAACCCGTCGTTCCCAATCGAGCGCTTCGATCTCGACGCCGCCGCCTGGCCACGCACCACCTCCCCTCCGTCGAACCCCTCCTCCTCTGGCCAACCCATCGCAGCCCCCTCCTTCTCTCTCCTCCTCCCTCATTAAGGCTTCCCCCCCCCAATCAAACCCCTGACACCCTAAAACCCCAAAACGGCCGCCGCCCCCACCCTCTGGTCAACCCCGACCACCAGCCCGCCACCCTGCTACCACCAGCGACCCCCCCCCCACCTCGTTTCTCTCTCCTCCCTCCGAGGAAGACTGCCGCGCCACCCAGACCACCACCGACGCCAAACAAACCCCCCCTCTCCTCTTCGTATGTTGTAAGTCCTCTTTTTTACTTTTATTTATTTTAATTTTCTCGTCTCTTTTTAGTTGTTGTGATTTTTATATATCATAACATTGTTTTGGAAGTAAAAGAGAAGTTTGATTTTTTTTTAAAAGAAAAGTTTTGATTTTATTTATTTAAGGATCAAATTTTTATAGTGTTGAAGAAGAGATTTTTTTTAGGATAAAAATATAATCTTTTATATTATAGAAGTATTTAAAATATGATTTTTATATATTGAATAGCAAAGTAAAAATATGATTTTTATATATTGAATAGTATTAAAAATATGATTTTTATATATTGAATAGCAAAGTAAAAATATGATTTTTATATATTGAATAGTATTAAAAATATGATTTTTATATATTGAATAGCAAAGTAAAAAAATATGATTTTTATATATTGAAGAGTATTAAAAATATGATTTTTATATATTGAATAGTATTAAAAATATGATTTTTATATATTGAATAGCAAAGTAAAAAAATATGATTTTTATATATTGAATAGTATTAAAAATATGATTTTTATATAAAGTAAAAATTCGATTTTTATATATTGAATAGCAAAGTAAAAATTAGATTTTTATATATTGAATAGCAAAGTAAAAATTCGATTTTTATATATTGAATAGCAAAGTAAAAATTCGATTTTTATATATTGAATAGAAAAGTAAAAATTCGATTTTTATATATTGAATAGCGAAGTAAAAATTCGATTTTTACATATGTAGAGAATACGGGCAAAGAAATTGACAAGTGGCAAGAACGGCGAAGATTTCTACCTAAGAAGAGTCGTGGGATTGGATTAGCTATTATGTGAGAATTTCTCACTCTTTAATTTAATTTACTTGTTGAAATATATACTAGGATGCAGACGGTGTTTAGTAGCACCCGACACCCGTCGTCCACAGACCATGGACGGCTTGTATGCTTGTTTGTTTGATTTTGATGTGTACTTGATTGTGTGATGTGAAATGAAATAAAATATTTGTATAATGAAATAAAATATTTTATAGGGGAAAATATTTTATAGTTAAAAATAGAATTTTTAACGTGTATATGAAATGAAATAAAAATAAACAAATCGGACGATTTGTTTATATACACACATTTGACTGATATTGATTGGGACGATAAATTTTACACATCGCCCAACTGCACAAATAAAATCTGTGTTCGATTGTTTGAAACCCCAAACGGGTATTGGGATGATGGATGACATACACTAATCCCAATAATTAGTTGTATGTCGATCGATTGATTGACAGACTGTTATAAGTGTTAAATATTTATATTTGATGCTTATACAGTGTAGAATGCACTTTGGATGATGGTTAATTATTCATCGTTGTTATTGTATACATGTGTTGTAGAAAATCCATATAATTAACATTATATGGTAATTGATTGGGCCTCATTCCAGTTTTAAATAGAATATTTGAAAAAGATATATTTGAAAGAGAAATATTTGAAAAAGAAATATTTGAAATAAAAATATTTGAAAGAGAAATATTTGAAAAAGAAATATTTGAAAAAGAAATATTTGAAAAAGAAATATTTGAAATAAAAATATTTGAAAGAGAAATATTTGAAAAAGAAATATTTGAAAAAGAAATATTTGAAAATAGAAATATATGAAGCCGTGTTGATTAGATTGACGCCATTTTGACGTGAACGATATTTATATTGATTTTATTCATTTTATAATGAATATCGAAAGTGATTTCAAAATTTGATATTTTGGAAAGAATTGAATTCGAATAGAATTGAAATAGAATTGAAATTGTTTTGAAATGAATTCGAATTAAATTGAAATAGAATTGAAATCGTTTTGAAATGAATTCGAATTGAATAAAAATGAATTTGAATTGAAATTGAGTTAATTTGAAATTCAAACTTAATTGAAAACGAATTGAAATTGAATTAAAAATCGTTTTGAAAGGGAAATCGACGAAGTATATATTATATATATTTTATATATATAATATAATGGCCTGAATAGAACGCGCCGCGCCGCGGCAGTTCGCGAATTTTGACCATTGACTTCGAATGGATATTGTGGGAGATCCGACCGTCGGATTCTCCTGAAACCGGAACCGTTGGGTTCGTATCGGAAAGAGCTTTCTAACGAATATTAGAAATTTGAAATCTAACGGTTGGATTTGGAATTATGTCCAAATCAAATTTGGAAAAGGTCGTTGTAAGTGCAGTTCGATGGCCGTTGATGGAAATCGAATGTACGGGCCTTGATAAAATTATTAAAAATAGTAATAATTTGTGTAAAATCATAAGAAATGATATGTGAAGAATTGGGATGAAAAACTCCATACTTGAAAAGATAAAAATAGATTTTTATCGAAATGAACTAGTGTTGAACTAGAATTAAAATTCTATTTATTTTTTTAAAATAAATAAAGTGAATTTGAAAAGGGTTTTAAAAATAACCAGAATTTCCAATGATTGCATTGGAATGGATTTGAATCGAAATTGTCTTTGGAATATTTCGATGTTGGATTTCGTGATTATACAGATATTGTTTGGGAAATTTGAAAGATATATTAATATCGTTATTTCCAATACGATATTTGTTGGTTGTAGAATTTGATATTGAATATAAGCCGATATATTTTCTATTCAGAGCCTTGTATTTGATATCAAATGTGATTTGGGTTTGTCGTGAATGGTGTCTTCATCAACACTGTTCTTGAACCCAGTTGAGAAAAGATTAAATCTTTTTATTTAGATTTAATGAAGTGTAATAATTAAATGATATTTAATTGGAATTGAACTAGCATTGATTTTTGGGTTTATCGTGAACAGTGTTTTAAATAACACTTGTTCTTTAACCCGATAATTAATGGAATGTGATTTTGGGTTTATCGTGAACCGTGTTCTAAATGACACTGATTCTTTAACCCAGTTAACGATTAAAACTAAGTGGAGTTTTAATGAATCTTTAATTAGATTGAAAAGGTGTTAGAATGGAGTATCACCAGTTTTGCTCCAGGCGATAGTTAAATCTTTAATTAGATTTGAACGTGAAATGGTAATTGAATTTACCAATAACACTGTGGTGTTAGATATGAAGTAGGACCAGTTTTACTTCATGGGATGAATAGGTTGGGATTGGGAAATAAAATAAATGATTATTTCGGTGTGGTTCGCTAATCCCGACTAGTTTGAATTGATATTCAAAAGAAGATTAAAGAATAAATTTAAAAGAGTTTATCTTTGATAAAATTAATGAGAACCTTTCCCAAAGAATATTCTGAATTGGAATGAGGCGTATGTTTTGTTTGTGTAACACTTGTTTAATATATACGCGAGTTATTCAGAAAGACCGGGTTTATCCCATTCTGAATAACTGTTTCGACGTGGTGTCGAGGATGAAGACGGTGGTTGAAGACCGGAAGTCTTCACATCGCTTGGGTGATTACTGATGATCTTGATTGGGATGTACACCTAAGATGAGGGAATCAGTCGGTGGTCATCCAGATGTGCTTGGAGATCGATGGATATGCGAGGAAAGTGCCTCCGGTTTCGTTAAGACCCAGAACGGACTTGTAAATGGACTGTGTGTCTGACATTGGATTTTAGTCTGTGTGATTGATTTCTATTAAATATATATCTGTTTGGCGGTGGAGAATTTATTCTCTTGCTTAACGCCCTTCTCTGAGACGTACGAGCTCAGGGGTTATATACTGATGGATATCAAACACATAGAGTGAATTGCCTGTGTGGCATGCCTAAGTGGCAAATGATCAAGGCTTCTGTTGAAAAGCAAAATCTTGTGGTTGATGATCAAAGCACCGCCTGTGTGGCATAGCTTTGTGTAACGTGAATTCGTGAGCCTCACACCCCGGTTGTGAACCAGAAACGGGAGAGGACCTCAGGGAGGGCATGCGTTTCCTTCTAGCTAGGGTGGTGTCAGTGACCTACCAGCCCTGACATTTATATACTTTTCACATGTGTGGTTGTTGCTGTTGCGAGGCGCCTCGGTTAGATCGGACGATCCGGGTCCGATGGAGCCATTCGTTGGCTCATTTACGCCCCAAAGGGCGGGGAAACGTAGTGTTCAGGCATTTTAATCCACATCGGTGGACCGGCCCTGTCGCTCCAAGGGTCGATGCGCTATGACCCTGAGACATGGGCTAGATTGTCTCGAAGACGGTGAGGACGATCCCTAGCCTCGGTTCATAGATGGAAATCCAACTTCCAAATACGAGACATTTGCGGTTTTAATTGTAGAGCCTAGTATGGCGACATAGTGGGATAGGGCGCTTATGCCGTCTATGATTGATACTTATGATTTGAAGTTGTTTTATGCACTATACACTTATTATAGTATCAAAAGATTTGTTTTAAACGTATCAAGCATTCTTGGCTATTATAAGGTAAAAACCCTATCCTCCGGCTTGCGTTGCATTGTGTGATGGGACCTGGGTCTTATAATAGCTTCATTTTTCCTTATTTAGCATTGCGCTGTTGTTTTATGCACTGGTATTCCTGAGAGGAAACCCGTTCCGTGTTATACGGCATGGTCCCTTGATTTGCCTAACTTTAAAAATAAAGATTAATAACTGTTTTAGTTCTCACACCAGTCACATGACTGACCTGGGGTTTATTGTTTTAACCTAAACTTTGGGTGCCCTTACTTTCGACACGGGCAGCTAGTAATTTTGGTTTTGCAGATTTATATTCACAGGATCCTGGTTTACAGCTGGAACGATATCCGGAAAGCTTTGTATCCATATATCTACTTCTAGTTGTGTATTGTATTATTTTCCGCTGCGATGTATTTAAATGTAATTTAAATCTCTGATATTTCTGTGTAATATTCATTTATACTCTGTATATTCTTGTATTCTGATGGTATTGTTGTAATATACAATAAATTTTCTTCCGTCTGCGTTCTATTTTGTCTTGTTCTCAAAACAATTCGTTCTTTCTCTTCTCTTCGGAGACCGGGGAAGTTCGGGTCGTTTCATCGTGGTATCAGAGCTTTGGTTTACAAAGCTCAGAGAACAAGGCACATTAGAACCATACGAAAGGATTCATCAGAAATTGGATTAGTAATATCCAAAGAGAATGACTCGTTAGAGATGGGATCAGTAGTATCCTAGAACGAGTGTGAAGAGTGTTGTTTTGAAAAAATAAAATGAAAACAACTTTTGTTTTGCAATTTTAATCGAATTATTCGTATTTGATTACTTATTTATATTGATTGGACAGTCCAGTATATAAAGATTTTGCATATACGCCTTGCAAACGTGTATTTGAAGTTTTAATATACTGGATAGATATAGATTCACACTCTAGTCGCCCAGAGATGATTCTGATGATTGTAGCTACATCATCAGAATTAGTGTTCGAGTGTCGAAGGTGTGATATTTATATATCTCCTATTGACTGGTGTGAGAACCAAAATTAGATAGGGCCTATTGTTGTGATTTGGCATCAAAAATCTGATTTTTGACTATGTATCAAAGTTATGCATTTGAAATAATAACCAACTAATAGATTGATGTTTGTGTTGTTTGGTTATTTGTTTGAAATTTTGAACCATTACGCCTAATAGAATCAAATAATAAATTGTATTGAAAATTTATCGCATTTGCTTGCATATACTTGTAATTTCATTGAACAGGTCATAGCAAAGAGGCTAGAGCAGAAGAATAAAATTTGTTTGCCCGACAAATAGGTACATGTTTACTATAATTTACTGTTTTGTTTGGGTGATGATGATTTTATGAGCCGATTGGCTTTTTCTTTTTCTTTTTGAGATCAGAAGGCCTATATGGCAATTTCGGGATTTTCCCGTGCTCCCGGTGCAGGGGAGGTTATGGCGAAATTTTTCGAAAATTTAGTGTGTTAGCCAAATTTTTGAAAAATTTGAAAAATTTTTAGAAATTGAAAAGTTGAAGAACTTAAGCCGTAGTCAAAATAATGGAAGTTGAGTTGAATTGTTAAACAACTTTCGACTTTGTTCCTTTTCGGGGACGAAAAGTTTTAAGTGGGGGAGATTGTAATAACCCGGAAATCTGGGCCAGTTTAAAATTTTTATTTTGACAATTTTAGTGAATTTTGATTATATAAAACGAATTATTTTAAATAATAACGACGAGAAATTTATTTTGAATAGAATTCGAACGTATATAGTTATATAGATCGACGATAGAATATAAATATTTATTTATATTTGTAAAAGGAATTGAAAATGGCGCGGTAGTTCGATAATTCGATTTCAAAATTCAAATGAATGTACCGGGTGCAAAATAAACCAGATTTTAGTGAAACAAAAAATATTTGAATCTAATTGTGAATATCTTTCCAACGAATCTGAAAAATTGAAATTTCATAGCGGGAATCAAAAGATATGTCCAGTTGAGAATTCTGAATAGTCGCTATGGAATTCAGGCCCTTAAAAATGGGAATTTTGCAAACGACCTCGGATTTCGACGAAACCACTTTTGTTGGATCCGGGATGTAAAGTTATTGCTAGATTCCAATTTTCATAATTTTTCGAATCAATATGTGAGCGTGGCAAAGGAAAACGCGTTTGACCAGTTTCAGTCGATTTTAATCGACTGGAAAATGGCCATTTTTCAAACGGTCTCAGAATTCGACGAAACTAGTTTTGTTAGGACCGTATCGTCAATACGAAGCCAGAAAATATTTTTCGGGAATTTTCCGAGTTAGTATGTGGCCCCGGTAAATTGAAATGTACGTTAAAAATTCAGTAAAACGATTTAAATGTAAATTCAACGGAAACTAATCGAAACGATCGAATCAACCTACGATACATATCCCATTGTGTTCGGAATGGGGGTAATTAGCTAGGGACGACAGGCGGTGGGTCCCGTTTCGAGTCCGAAATTTTAAAGATGCTTTTTGCATTTAAAATTAAAATTAAAATATAAATATATATATATATTCCTCTCCCTCACTCCACTCAGTCAACGTTCAAACAAATAAAAAAAACCTAAACTAAAACCCGCCGTTCCCAATCGAGCGCTTCGATCTCGACGCCACCGCCTGGCCTCGCACCACCTCCCCTCCGTCGAACCCCTCCTCCTCTGGCCAACCCATCGCAGCCCCCTCCTTCTCTCTCCTCCTCCCTCACCAACGCTCCCCCCCCCCAATCGAACCCCTGACACCCTAAAACCCCAAAACGGCCGCCGCCCCCACCCTCTGGTCAACCCCGACCACCAGCCCGCCGCCCTGCTACCACCAGCGACCCCCCACCTCGTTTCTCTCTCCTCCCTCCGAGGAAGACTGCCGCGCCACCCAGACCACCACCGACGCCAAACAAACCCCCCCTCTCCTCTTCGTATGTTGTAAGTCCTCTTTTTACTTTTATTTATTTTTATTTTCTCGTCTCTTTTTAGTTGTTGTGATTTTTATATATCATAACATTGTTTTGGAAGTAAAAGAGAAGTTTGATTTTTATTTTTAAAAGAAAAGTTTTGATTTTATTTATTTAAGGATCAAATTTTTATAGTGTTGAAGAAGAGATTTTTTTTAAGTGTTAAAAGCAAGAATTTTAAAGGTAAAAGGATCTGATTTTTTTTTTAGGATAAAAATATAATCTTTTATATTATAGAAGTATTAAAAATATGATTTTTATATATTGAATAGCAAAGTAAAAATATGATTTTTATATATTGAATAGTATTAAAAATATGATTTTTATATATTGAATAGCAAAGTAAAAATATGATTTTTATATATTGAATAGCAAAGTAAAAAATTCGATTTTTATATATTGAATAGCAAAGTAAAAATTCGATTTTTATATATTGAATAGCAATGTAAAAATTCGATTTTTATATATTGAATAGCAAAGTAAAAATTCGATTTTTATATATTGAATAGTAAAGTAAAAATTCGATTTTTATATATTGAATAGCGAAGTAAAAATTCGATTTTTACATATGTAGAGAATACGGGCAAAGAAATTGACAAGAGGCAAGAACGGCGAAGATTTCTACCTAAGAAGAGTCGTGGGATTGGATTAGCTATTATGTGAGAATTTCTCACTCTTTAATTTAATTTTCTAGATGAAATATATACTAGGATGCAGACGGTGTTTAGTAGCACCCGACACTTGTCGTCCACAGACCATGGACGGCTTGTATGCTTGTTTGTTTGATTTTAATGTGTAGTTGATTGTGTGATGTGAAATGAAATAAAATATTTGTAAAATGAAATAAAATATTTTATAGAGGAAAATATTTTATAGTTAAAAATAGAATTTTTAACGTGTATATGAAATGAAATAAAAATAAACAAATCGAACGATTTGTTTATATACACACATTTGACTGATATTGATTGGGACGATAAATTTTACACATCGCCCAACTACACAAATAAAATCTGTGTTTGATTGTTTGAAACCCCAAACGGGTATTGGGATGATGGATGACATACACTAATCCCAATAATTAGTTGTATGTCGATCGATTGATTGACAGACTGTTATAAGCGTTAAATATTTATATTTGATGCTTATACAGTGTAGAATGCACTTTGGATGATGGTTAATTATTCATCGTTGTTATTGTATACATGTGTTGTAGAAAATCCATATAATTAACATTATATGGTAATTGATTGGGCCTCATTCCAGTTTTAAATAGAATATTTGAAAAAGATATATTTGAAAGAGAAATATTTGAAAAAGAAATATTTGAAATAAAAATATTTGAAAGAGAAATATTTGAAAAAGAAATATTTGAAAGAGAAATATTTGAAAAAGAAATATTTGAAATAAAAATATTTGAAAGAGAAATATTTGAAAAAGAAATATTTGAAAAAGAAATATTTGAAAATAGAAATATATGAAGCCGTGTTGATTAGATTGACGCCATTTTGACGTGAACGATATTTATATCGATTTTATCCATTTTATAATGAATATCGAAAGTGATTTCAAAATTTGATATTTTGGAAAGAATTGAATTCGAATAGAATTGAAATAGAATTGAAATCGTTTTGAAATGAATTCGAATTAAATTGAAATAGAATTGAAATCGTTTTGAAATGAATTCGAATTGAAATTGAATAAAAATGAATTTGAATTGAAATTGAGTTAATTTGAAATTCAAACTGAATTGAAAACGAATTGAAATTGAATTAAAAATCGTTTTGAAAGGGAAATCGACGAAGTATATATTATATATATAATATAATGGCCTGAATAGAACGCGCCGCGCCGCGGTAGTTCGCGAATTTCGACCATTGACTTCGAATGGATATTGCGGGAGATCCGACCGTCGGATTCTCCTAAAACCGGAACCGTTGGGTTCGTATCGGAAAGTGCTTTCTAACGAATATTAGAAATTTGAAATCTAACGGTTGGATTTGGAATTATGTCCAAATCAAATTTGAAAAAGGTCGCTGTAAGTGCAGTTCGATGGCCGTTGATGGAAATCGACTGTACGGGCCTTGATAAAATTATTAAAAATAGTAATAATTTGTGTAAAATCATAAGAAATGATATGTGAAGAATTGGGATGAAAAACTCCATACTTGAAAAGATAAAAATAGATTTTTATCGAAATGAACTAGTGTTGAACTAGAATTAAAATTCTATTTATTTTTTTTAAAATAAATAAAGTGAATTTGAAAAGGGTTTTAAAAATAACCAGAATTTCCAATGATTGCATTGGAATGGATTTGAATCGAAATTGTCTTTGGAATATTTTGATGTTGGATTTCGTGATTATACAGATATTGTTTGGGAAATTTGAAAGATATATTAATATCGTTATTTCCAATACGATATTTGTTGGTTGTAGAATTTGATATTGAATATAAGCCGATATATTTTCTATTCAGAGCCTTGTATTTGATATCAAATGTGATTTGGGTTTGTCGTGAATGGTGTCTTCATCAACACTGTTCTTGAACCCAGTTGAGAAAAGATTAAATCTTTTTATTTAGATTTAATGAAGTGTAACAATTAAATGATATTTAATTGGAATTGAACTAGCATTGATTTTTGGGTTTATCATGAACAGTGTTTTAAATAACACTTGTTCTTTAACCCGATAATTAATGGAATGTGATTTTGGGTTTATCGTGAACCGTGTTCTAAATGACACTGATTCTTTAACCCAGTTAACGATTAAAACTAAGTGGAGTTTTAATGAATCTTTAATTAGATTGAAAAGGTGTTAGAATGGAGTATCACCAGTTTTGCTCCAGGCGATAGTTAAATCTTTAATTAGATTTGAACGTGAAATGGTAATTGAATTTACCAATAACACCGTGGTGTTAGATATGAAGTAGGACCAGTTTTACTTCATGGGATGAATAGGTTGGGATTGGGAAATAAAATAAATGATTACTTCGGTGTGGTTCGCTAATCCCGACCAGTTTGAATTGATATTCAAAATTAGATTAAAGAATAAATTTAAAAGAGTTTACCTTTGATAAAATTAATGAGAACCTTTCCCAAAGAATATTCTGAATTGGAATGAGGCGTATGTTGTGTTTTTTAACAGTTGTTTAATATATACGCGAGTTATTCAGAAAGACCGGGTTTATCCCATTCTGAATAACTGTTTCGACGTGGTGTCGAGGATGAAGACGGTGGTTGAAGACCGGAAGTCTTCACATCGCTTGGGTGATTACTGATGATCTTGATTGGGATGTACACCTAAGATGAGGGAATCAGTCGGTGGTCATCCAGATGTGCTTGGAGATCGATGGATATGCGAGGAAAGTGCCTCCGGTTTCGTTCAGACCCAGAACGGACTTGTAAATGGACTGTGTGTCTGACATTGGATTTTAGTCTGTGTGGTTGATTTCTATTAAATATATATCTGTTTGGCGGCGGAGAATTTATTCTCTTGCTTAAAGCCCTTCTCTGAGACGTACGAGCTCAGGGGTTATATACTGATGGATATCAAACACATAGAGTGAATTGCCTGTGTGGCATGCCTAAGTGGCAAATGATCAAGGCTTCTGTTGAAAAGCAAAATCTTGTGGTTGATGATCAAAGCACCGCCTGTGTGGCATAGCTTTGTGTAACATGAATTCGCGAGCCTCACACCCCGGTTGTGAACCAGAAACGGGAGAGGACCTCAGGGAGGGCATGCGTTTCCTTCTAGCTAGGGTGGTGTCAGTGACCTACCAGCCCTAACATTTATATACTTTTCACCTGTGTGGTTGTTGCTGTTGCGAGGCGCCTCGGTTAGATCGGACGATCCGGGTCCGATGGAGCCATTCATTGGCTCATTTACGCCCCAAAGGGCGGGGAAACGTAGTGTTCAGACATTTTAATCCACATCGGTGGACCGGCCCTGTCGCTCCAAGGGTCGATGCGCTCTGACCCTGAGACATGGGCTAGATTGTCTCGAAGACGGTGAGGACGATCCCTAGCCTCGGTTCATAGATGGAAATCCAACTTCCAAATACGAGACATTTGCGGTTTTAATTGTAGAGCCTAGAATGGCGACATAGTGGGATGGGGCGCTTATGCCGTCTATGATTGATACTTATGATTTGAAGTTGTTTTATGCACTATACACTTATTATAGTATCAAAAGATTTGTTTTAAACGTATCAAGCATTCTTGGCTATTATAAGGTAAAAACCATATCCTCCGGCTTGCGTTGCATTGTGTGATGGGACCTGGGTCTTATAATAGCTTCATTTTTCCTAATTTAGCATTGCGCTGTTGTTTTATGCACTGGTATTCCTGGGAGGATACATGTTCCGTGTTATACGGCGTGGTCCCTTGATTTGCCTAACTTTAAAAATAAAGATTAATAACTATTTTAGTTCTCACACCAGTAACATGACTGACCTGGGGTTTATTGTTTTAACCTAAACTCTGGGTGCCCTTACTTTCGACACGGGCAGCTAGTAGTTTTGGTTTTGCAGATTTATATTCACAGGATCCTGGTTTACAGCTCGAACGATATCCGGAAAGCTTTGTATCCGTATATCTACTTCTAGTTGTGTATTGTATTATTTTCCGCTGCGATGTATTTAAATGTAATTTAAATCTGTGATATTTCTGTGTAATATTCATTTATACTCTGTATATTCTTGTATTCTGATGGTATTGTTGTAATATACAATGATATGTTCTTCCGTTTGCGTTCTATTTTGTCCTGTTCTCAAAACAATTCGTTCTTTCTCTTCTCTTCAGAGACTGGGGAAGTTCGAGTCGTTTCAAATTAAAAGTTGAGTTGGTTAATTAAACGACTTTTAGCATCGTTCCTTTTCGAGGACGAAAAGATTTTAAGTGGGGGAGAGTGTAACAACCCGCAAATTCTGAACCAATTTAAAATTTTATTTTAGTGGAAATTTAATAGTTAAAATAATTTATTATAAATAATAACGTTTAAAATTGATTTTAATCCAAGTTAGAATGAGAAATTTTATTTTAATTATAAAAGGAGTAGAAATAGTGCGGTAGTTTGAAAAGTCAAACTTGAACATTGACCGAGTGTAACGAATTCAAAATTTAACGGATTTTAGTGAAACCAAAAATATTAGAATCTATTTAAAAATATCTTTCCAACGAATCCGAAAATTTGAGATTTCATAGCGGGAATCAAAAGTTATGCCCAGTTTAAATTTTAGAGTAGTCGCTATAGAATTTATATATATATATATATATTAATATTAAAAATAGCTTTTTTCAAACGACCTCCATTTTCGAGGAAACCACTTTTTTTGGAACCGAAATGTCAAATTATTGCTATGTTTCAATTTTCATAATTTTTAGAATTAATATGTGTGCGTGGCAAAAGAAAATGTGTTTTGTCAGTTTTAGTCAAATTCGATCGACTAGAAAATGAACATTTTTCAAACGTTCTCAGAATTCGACGAAATTAGTCTTGTTAGAACCATATCGTCAAAACATAGCTAGAAATATATTTTTTGGAATTTTTAGAGTCCGTATGTGGCCCCGCTAAATTTAAATATACAATCAAATTAAATAAATAAATGATTCATATATTAAATTAAAGAAAAACATATTGTAACCGCTGAATTGGGTTACAAAACATATTCCATTGTGTCCGGAGCGGGGGTATTTGTCTAGGGGTGACATTCGTTGGGTTCGATTCGGAGTCAGTATCAACAAACAAATATTTTCTTGAATTAAATGATTAAATAATTAAATAATAATAAAATGCGGTATAAATACGGTAGCAATACGCAGCCCTAACCCTAAAGGATACAGCCGCCTCCTTCTTTGACCAATGGCCGATATGGTCCTAAATTCAAATGTTAATTCCACACAATCCAAATCAAATTAGATCATGAAATCAAAGCAAACACTGAAGAGCTTCCTTCACTGTTTAATTTGGTATGGCTATGATCGATTTTCACTGAGTATTGGACGCGAGTTCCTAGGCCAAAGTGGCCGACATCGGGTGCAGTTTTCGCAGCAGTGGCCCACCGAGCTTGAGGAGATCCACGGCAGAGGGAGGAGCGTCTCGAGGCGCGTTGGGGGAGGGGTCTTGATCGGACTCTGGTGTCCTGAGGTGTCGAACGACGGCAGGAGTTCATGTCGATGTTTGGGTTCGGTTTCCTATAGATTAACGATGAGGAAGATGGTTTAAATTGTAATTAACATACTCTAGTTATTCTTTAATTATTTAAAATATAATTAAAAACTTGAAATGTTCATGTCTTGACCATACGAACACAGAAATGGATGAGATCTGATGTGTTGGAATAAGAAAAACAAGAACTACACAATGAAGCTGACTAGATATGAAAACGGAGGACTTTGAAAATTCATCCAAATTTGAACACGAACGATTTCTGAAAACTGATCGACGTGAGATTTCTTATTTTTATTTAATTAATTAATTATCTAATTTATTTGTTATGTGACGATTGAATGTGTATGATTCTGATCTATTATGTGATAATATTGTGGATGATTTATTTGTTGATTGGTGATGTATAAACATAGATCTGCGTGTGTTGAATAAAAATAAATCATTTTGAAAAGTTATTGATTTGGATTAGAATTTCCAAATCGGTAAAAATAAATCATTTTGTAAAATCATTGATTTGGAATAGAATCGCCATTTCAATATAAAATGTTCTTTTATTTGCATTCTTTTATGCAAATATACAAAGAAAATATTATCGATCTTTTATTTGCATCTTTTTATGCAAATATATATAGAAATATAAAATGTCTTTTATTTGCATTCTTTTATGCAAATATATACATAGAAATATAAATGTTCTTTTATTTGCATTCTTTTATGCAAATATATACATAGAAATATAAATGTTCTTTTACTTGCATTCTTTTATGCAAATATATATAGAAATATAAAATGTTCTTTTATTTGCATTATTTTATGCAAATATATACATAGAAATATAAAATGTTCTTATATTTGCATTCTTTATGCGAATACACTTTGAAATATAAAATATTCTTTTATTTGCATTCTCCAACGCAAATATGCATTGAAATAATTAAAATCATATTTTTGTTTGCAATTTTAGATGCAAACAAACAATTATAATTAAAACCATATTTTTTGTTTGCAATTTAGATGCAAACAAAACATTAGAATTAAAATTACATTTTGCTTGCATTTTAAATGCAAACAAAAAAACACTAGAATGAATATTACATTTTTATTTTTGTATATTGGATAGAAATAAAAATATGACTTAAAAGGTTACATTTTTGTTGGTAAATTAAGTTGCAAGCAAAACATTTAATAAAGATTATATTTTATTTGCATATTTAGACGCAAATAAACAACATTTAACAAATATTTTATTAGATTATATTTTATTTGCATATTTAGATGCAAATAAACAACATTTAATAAAGATTATATTTTATTTGCATATTTAGTTGCAAATAAACAACATAGTTAAAAGATTATATTTTATTTGCATATTTAGATGCAAATAAACAACATTTAATAAAGATTATATTTTATTTGCATATGATGCAAATAAACATCGTAGGTAAAAGATTATATTTTTATTTGCATTCTTTGATGCAAATAAACACCGTATTCAAAAGTTGAATTTTTATTTGCATTCTTTGATGCGAATAAACACAATATTTTAAAAGCCAAATTTTCATTTGCATTCTTTGATGCAAATAATCACCGTATTAAAAGTTGAAATTGTATTTGCATTCTTTTGTGCAAATAAACTATGAAATTGAAAGTTGCATATTTATTTGCATTCCCTGATGCAAATAAAATATTGAATTAGAAGTTGCATTTTATTTGCATTCTTTGATGCAAATAAAACATGAAATTAAAAGTTCTATTTTTGTTTGCATTCTTTGATGCAAATGAATCATAAATTAAAATATTACCTTTTATTTGCATTTTTAGATACAAATAAAAAGTATGGTTTAAGAAGTTACACTTTATTTCATTTTAGATATAAATAAAAGAACAGAATTAAAAATATCATTTTTACTTTAAACTAGAGTGAATAAAAAGATTATGATAAAATGAATTCATCTTTGTTGAAATTTTTTTAAATTTAATAAAATATTATTATTTTCATCATAGGTTATAATAAAAAGAATAGAATTAAAAAAGAAATATTTTTAGTGTCATCTTAGCTTCAATAAAAAGGGTAAATAAATAGATAAGGTTCATTTGTCCTTT
Organism: Allium sativum; assembly: GCA_030737875.1. Taxonomy (NCBI): domain Eukaryota; kingdom Viridiplantae; phylum Streptophyta; class Magnoliopsida; order Asparagales; family Amaryllidaceae; genus Allium; species Allium sativum. Next base: position 465,189,609 of record CM060910.1, read on the forward strand.
TGTTGCAATACAAAAAGATACAATTTTATCGTTTAATTAGAATGAGACAAAATTATTTAATTTTGTCATTTAAAAAGGTTAAAACAAATGTATCCACTTTTGTCATTTTAGAGGAACGAGACAAATTATTCATTTTTGTGTTACTTAAACGAATGAAGTAAAACATTCACCATTATCAATATACAATAGTTGAAATACATTTTTTCACTTTTGTCAAACTGTAATGGCTAAAAAAAAACATTATTATTTTGTCGACAAAACAAACTCATCACTTATATTTGTTTGTTGAATTAGATTTGTCAACAAAAACAAAGCCATCATCTTTGTTGTTTTGTTGAAATAGAGTAGTTAAGTCAAAATGTGCATTTTAGTCATAATAGGTTAGTTAAAGCAAACCAAAATTTTTGTCAAAATATATTGTTGTCAATTTACATTAGTTGAAACAAAATAATCACTTTCGTCAATTTATATTGGTTAAAACAAAATTATTCACCTCTGTCAATTTATATTAGTTGAATCAAACATTCATTTTGTCGAATTATATTGGTTGATACCAAAAGGACATTTTTATCAAATTAGAATTAAACACAAATAGCATTTTGATAAAATAGAATTGTCGGTAAATGAATGTATCACTCTTCTTATACATTTTGTTGAGATAGAATTTATATGCCAATAAAATAATCATTTTTATTTGCATAACATACAATAGAATTTTTAGGTAAATATAAAAATCATTTTTATGTGCAAACTTACATTGGAGGCTATATTCAAATATAAGAATTATCTTCTTGGTCAAACCATACCTTAGAATGTATAAGTGAGTTAAAGTGACATTTCTATATGTTAATGCATACATTAGAATTTGTATGCATTTTGAAAATAAACATTTTATGTGTTAGTTTATACATTGAAACATATACAAATGAGATTTTTTTTTTCTTTTACGTTAAGAATAATTACATACAAATAAAGTATAATGAAAATTATCTTTTATTTGTCATCCGCAATAATGTCATATAAATAAATTACATTCTATTAAAAAAATAGAAATGTATAAGGAAATTATGCGAGTAAAATATATTTTCATTTCGACATTAGGAATAAAATATCATTTTTGTCCATCATTATCAACAGGTTGGTAGTATCAAAATTGGTTAAATTCATTTACCAATTATTTACTTATATGTATTGTTGTTAGCTGAAACCCCACACGGGTATTGGGATGATAATTGATATACACTAGTCCCAATAGTTATTTGTATATCAATCGATAGATTGACAGGCTGCAATGAGCGTTATTATCTCATTATAATGCTCACACAGTTGAAGACTTCACTTTGGATGTTGAATGGATGGTTTGATGATTATTTATTATTATTGTCATTTACGTACGATGTATGAAATCCATATGACCAAAGTTATATGGTAAATGATTGAGTCGCTTTCTTATTCAGAATATCTCTTATATAAAGAATATTTTTAACAAAGAATTTCTTTTAAATAAAAAATAAATCTTTCAACTAAGATTATTGGTATTTCAATTTATATTTTTTTATTGGAAAATGATTTTTGGGTTTACCGTGAACAATGTTTTCAAATGACATTGATTCTTTAACCTAGTTAAAAATAAGATTTATTTCTTAAATTGGACTAATTGTAAAGTAATGATTTTTGATATTAAAACTGAATTGGAATATTAATAAATCTTTGAAAATAAAATTTAAGATTAAATTTAAAAGAATTTGTCTTTGATAAAATTAACGGGAACCTTTCCCTAATAATATGAATATTATATGTTAAAGAATATTCTGAATTGGAAAGAGGCGTTGGATGTGTCCTTATAAAACTTTATTTTTAATTATAAAAATACGCGAGTTATTCGGAAAGACCGGGTTTAACCCATTCTGAATAATTACTACGACGATTAAGATTCGAAGACATTGAAGACGGTGGATGAAGACCGACGATCTTCACATCGAATGGACGACTACTGATGCCTGGCATTGGGTTGCTCCCAATAAAGGGTAATTAGTGGTAGTTTGTCCGGACGTACTTGTTGATCGTCCGGATACACGAGAACTTAGGTGACTCCGGTTTCGTTCAAATCCAGAACGGACTTGTAAATGGATGTGTGTCCGACATTGAATTTCATGCAGTGTAATTAAATTGATATCTATTAATATATTTCTGTGGTGGCGGAGAATTTATTCTCTTGCTTAACACCCTTCTCTGAGACGCACGAGCTCAGAGGTTATATATTGGTAGTTATTGATCGCATGGTATGGACCGTCAATGTGACATGCCAAGTTGCAATTGAATGAGGCTTTTGTTGAAAAGCAGATACTTATGGATGATGATCAAAGCATGGCCTATTTAGGCATAGCTTTGTGTATTTCGTTGCCTCGCGAGCCTCACACCCCAGTAGAGTCAAAAACGGAGCATGGGAACGCAGGGAGTGCACATGTTTCTTTCTAGCTAGAAGTGGTGTTTGGGTTTAACACGGACCGGCATTTTACTTATGTGGTTGATGGATTTTGAGGCGCCTCGGATTTTTATTGGCCGCAATGGCCAATTTATAGGTCCAATAGGATCGGGAAGTGTGTATTCAAAATTGCCAATCCAACCCATTGCACTATTGGGGGACCGGCCCTGTAGGATCCAAGGGTTCGCCAGCGTCCGAATCCTGAGACATTGCTAGAGTGTCTCGAATCAGTTAGGAGACCGTTCCTAGCCTTGACTCTTAATGGAAATCCAACCTCCAATACAACATCCTGCGGTTTTGATTGTATACCTATGTATGGCGACATAGTAGGATGGGGTACTATGCCGTCAAAGATTAATACATTATGATTGAAACGTTTTTAAAACATATATACGCTAATAGTCATATCTAATCCGAGTTATCGTATCAAGCATTTTTGACAATTATAAGGTAAAACTCTATCCTCCGGCTTGCGTTGCATTGTGTGATGGGACCTGAGTCTTATAATGGTTTCATTTTTCTAAAAAGCATTGCGTTGTTTAATGATTTACTTTATTTAAATTATGCACTGGAAATCCAATGGAGTAAACCCGTTCCGCGATAGCGGCGTGGTCCTGTGATTAGCCTCCTTATTAGATAAGTTAAGTAGAGATTTCTCACACCAGTCCCATGAATGACTTGTAGTTTGTTTCACTTTGCAAACTCGGGTGCCCTCATTTCCACACGGGCAGTCGAGTAGCTTATTTTGCAGATATATTGAGTAGGATTCTGGATCGAAGCTTAGAGCTGTGTCCAAAGCATTGATGGTCTTCCGCTGTGTTAATTTAATTATCCAGCGGCATTGTATTAGTTTTGTTATAATTAAATCTTCTGCTGTTTTATTTAATCAATGTACTCTGATATATTCTGCACCCTGATGTAACATTATCATGATGTTTATAAAAGTCTGTTGTTTTTGTTCTGATGTGTTGTATTCCCAAAGTTAACATATTCGGGTTTTGAACGGTCTTGGTCGATTTAGCGGTCGATTGGGTCGGGTGAAATCCGGGGCGTTACAATTAATTATTCGAAAAGAGTTATCGAATATTAGTTATTCTAAAAGAGTTATCGATTATTGGTTATTCGAAAATAGTTATCGAACATTGGTTATTCGAAGAGAGTTATCGAACATTGGTTATTCGAAGAGAGTTATCGAATATTGGTTATTCGAAGAGAGTTATCGAATATTGGTTATTCGAAGAGAGTTATCGAATATTCGTTATTCGAAGAGAGTTATCGAATATTCGTTATTCGAAGAGAGTAATCGAATATTGGTTATTCGAAGAGAGTTATCAAATATTAGTTATTCGAAAGAGAGTTAATCGAATATTAGTTATTCGAAAGAGAGTTACTTGAATATTAGTTATTCGAAGGAGTTAATCGAATATTAGTTATTCGAATAAGAGTTAGTCGAATATTAGTTATTTGAATAAGAGCTAGTCGAATAGGAATTAATCAAATATAGTTTATTCGAATAGAGTTAAAGGAATTTATCGAATATAGTTTATTCGAATAGAGTTAAAGTCCTTTATCGAATATAGTTTATTCGAATAGAGTTAAAGGAATTAATCGAATATAGTTTATTCGAATATAGTTAAAGGAGTTATCGAATATAGTTTATTCGAAAGGATTTAATCGAATATAGTTTATTCAAAAGGAGTTAAGTGATCAGAGTTAATGAATTAAAGTTAATCGAGTTATATTTTGGAGTTAGATATTTCAGAAGTAGGGATTTTAACGCTATAGTTTTAATCAATGTTTTTCAATAAAGAAGTGGATTCGTAAATAGAATCCAAGAGTTTCGTTAGGAAGTTTGTTAAAGATTTATAGGGTGAACTTTATCTATTTCCAGGTTAGAAATGTTGTTCAGTTAAGGTCTGAGAGGTAGTTATACCCCAACTTGATTGACTCCGTTTTTAACTAAGGAATGGTTAAGGTTCGATCGTGAAGGAGTTAAGTTAACTTAGTTAATAAGTGTTAATGGTCGAGTTGGCATAGCGATGTTTTATTTAAACATCTGTTTAAATCCAATGAATGAGTTTTGGAAACATTTTCCAAATATAATCAGAGATATTGTCTAATCCTAGAAAATGAAATGTTTGATGATAAAAAATACTGGAATGACAGTGATACGTGAAAAAGAGATGGAAATGTTTTCTCATGATTAATAACGTATATTTTCTAACTTTAGAAAATAAGGAATGTTGAATATATGGAAACAGGAAATGAATAAATTAATGAACTAAAGAGAAAAATGTTAAATGATGATTGACCAATATAATTTTCATTTAGAAATAATATCGTTGTTTGAACACATGTTTTTCTTTGATAGTTAACTCACCGACTATCAAAGTTTTTGACCATTTTTCCGTCGTCAATACGGAGAGACCGGGATCAGATATATTATCTGAAAACCACTCCGTATGGCATTAGCGTTGTGAATCAAATATGATGAAGATAATTGAAGAGGGAGTTATGTAAGGGCTATCCTTTTTACAGAATAATGCTTTTGGTTTGTCCAGTCCCAGGACGACCCGTATGGAAGAATGTCTGATAGAGTATATTTGATGGATCGCATAATTTGATCTCTTCAAATGTATTTACGTTTGGTGGCAGATGAATTCGTTTCTCTTAGCTTTATACCCATTGTATTTTTGGGGAAATCAATTTGTGATTTGGCGGGTATAACGATGTGACAGTCAAAGTGAATAATTGTGTGATCTGTCAGAGATAAGCGTGGCCTCTAGCCTCACAACCGGGAAATGAAAAAAATCAGGCAGGCAGCATGGCTAAGTGGTTGGCTGCCAATTAGGGTGTATTATCACCTATCTAGAGATATTCATTTCATTCTTTAATCTATTCGATGTTGTCCCATTCAGGAAACGGTTGCTGATCCCAACCGTTAGTGATATACATTCGATACACTCAAGCGAAATGAGTGGTCGGTCATGTGTTGCCGGGTTGCAAGATGTTCTTGTTGAACTGTGACGATCTCAAAACCCGTACGATGGTGTTAAGGATAATCATTGGAATTTAACTCATTAATCATCATTAGCAGAGTACAAATAATAGCATGAATAACAAGTAGAATAATTTTACATAAATATGACAGCAAAATCATAACATGTAACAACATCAGAGTAGCACAGTGTAGGATATAACTTTGTGCATAAAAAGGGAATGATCAGTCAACATCGCCATAGCCGGATATATACATACAGTGAGACATAATAAAGGTATCAGTCTACAGCGCCTGAGGCGGTACATATACATAAGATAATAAATGTTGGAAGTAAATCAGTCTACATCGCAATAGGCGGAATCATATACATAAGATAATGATAGAGGAAAGTCAATAGCTAAAATAGAAGTAAATCTAATCCTCGCCATCAAGCCAAAACGCACTCCGTGCTGCAGTGCTAAGCCAAAATAACCTGTCATCTATCAACTAGGCTGCCCGTGTTAAAATAAGGGTACCCGAGTTTGCAAAGTGAAACAAACAACGAGTCAGTCGTGGGACTGGTATGAGAAATCTACTTAACTGGTTAAACAACAGTAATAAGGCAAATCATAGGACCACGCCACTTTCGCGGAACGGGTTTACTCCAGTGATTGTCAGAGCATTTAAAACAAAGTGAATGTGATGACCCCAAACTTCCATAGGATGAAAGTAAGGAATAATCATTTGGAATACAACATAAATATAACGATACAGATCACATATACAACATAGCAAAGGAAAATCATAGAATAACAAAATCATAGCAGCGGAATATGAATGTCATCAAACACAGAATCACACAGTCACAGAATACTAATTTATTACATCAAGTTTTCAGCAAAAAGGGAAATAAGTTTCAACTTCTGAATTAGAACAACTGGAAATAAAATAAGTCGGGATGTCTCAGAGTCTAAAGATAAAATGTAAACAAAAGATAAATGATAGATAGTCTTCGTGGTCCAACATAAGCACCTCCAAATAAGCAACACCAAGAAAGCTCCAAAGACAGCAACTCCAAAGAAAGCCAAACTTGTTACTTGGCTGCCCGTGTGGAAAAGAGGGCACCCGAGTTTGCAAAGGTGAAAACAAACTACAGGTCAGTCATGCGACTGGTGTGAGAATTCTTAACTAATTTAACTACTAGCAATAAGGCAAATGCAAAGACCACGCCGCTAACGCGGGACGGATTTACCCAATAGATTGTCGTGCATAATTTAAAGTGACATAACAAACAATAAGTAATTCGTAAAACAACGCTAAGCTTTTGAGAAAAATGGAATCACCATAAGACCCAAGTCCCATCAAACAATGCAACGCAAACCAAAGGATAGGGTTTTACCTTATGGTGATTAAACATGCTAAATACGATAAATACGAATATAATATTATTATTAGTTTATATAAAAACATTTCAAAATAAATGTATCAATCCTAGGAAGCATAGCTACCATATACTATGCCTCCGTACTAGTAATACAATCAAATTCGGAGGGTCGTATTTGGAATTTGGTTTCCAACATGAGTCAAGGCTAGGGAGGAGCTCCTTACCGATTCGAGACACTCTAGCTAATGTCTTAGGATCCCCCGCAGAGAACCCTTGGAAAGCTACAGGGTCGGTCCACACTTGCGGTTTGTGGATTAGTTATTCTTGAACGCACGTTTCCCGATCCTATAGGACCTAACATCCGAGGCGCCTCATTCCATCATCCACATAAGTAAAATATCAGCCAGTTTAAGCACTGACACTACTTCTAACTAGAAAGAAACATGCTGCTCTCCCTGCGTTCCCTTCTCCCGTTTTAGACTCCACCGGGTTGTGAGGCTCGTGAAGCTACTAATACACAAGGCTATGCTTATTCAAGCTGTGCTTTGATCATCACCACAAGGTTCTGCTTTTCAACAAGAAACCTTGATCATTGCATCTTAGTATGCCACACTGTCACTCCATATCACACAACCAATCCTTTGCCGAAATATATGAAAGGGTGTTAAGCAAGAGAATAAATTCTCCGCCACTAAACATTCATACATTCGACAGAAAATCGATAAATACAATATAAAGGAGTACAATGTCAGACACACATTCCATTTATAAGCTTATGCTCTGGGTCTGAGCGAAAACCAAATCCGTACAATCAACATGTTCGTTTGGACAATGACCATGACCTTTGAATTGGGGGCAAGTCAAATCAGGGCCTCGATTGTTGTCCTCTCGATGGAAAATTTACGGTCTTCATACGCCGTCTTCATACTTTGATTCTTAACGTCGTTTGATTATTTGGAATGAGAGAAACTCGGACTTTCCAAATAATTCTCGTATATATATACATATTGAAAATCCTTCCTATTCGTTAATATTATTTTATAACGATTAATTCCTATTTTAATTATTTAAAATAATTAAATTTTTATTTAATGACGCTTTGGGTCAATGGCGACCCTGGCGCTGCTTTCAACAAATTTTGATTTTCACATTTCTCAAAATCTAACCGTTGGATCTTAATGTAGTTTATATCGTTGGAAAGATCTTCCCAAGACAGCCCTAACGGTTTCAGTTTTGGGAAATTCCGACGGTTGGATCTTTTGGTATAATCGTTTAAATGTACGATTTCAAAACACGAACTACCGCGCTCGATTCGTTTAATTTTAATTATATATATATATATATATATATATCGTTTTTAACTTTAATTTTACATAAGAATGTAAATTCTATTACAACGTCTACTTTCACCATCATTTCTCCATTCTTCCATTCCTCTGTTTACATGGAAATGTAAATTATAATTCAACATTTCCTCCTACCTTATATTCTTTTATTAAAAAGGTAAATTCTATTCCAATGTAAAAATTTATTTTCCTTCCTAATCCTTAAATTACACTGTAAAATCTCCTCTTTAATTACATTAAAAATATAATTAGCATTATAATGTAAAATTCCTACCTTTCAATTGCATTGTAAAATTTCCCTTTTTAATTACATTGTAAACGTAATTAATATTACAGTGAAAAATTCTAACATTTTACATTAAAATGTAATTTCGATTCTAATGTTTAATTCTTTTTCTTAATCACATTGAAATGTAATTTCCAATATAATGTAAGCCTTTCTTTTTAAATTACATTAAGAATGTAAATTTCCTAACAGTGTAACTTCTATCTTTTAATTTGCCCTTTTATTTTCACTATAAAGTCCTACCCTTTTTATTACATTACAAATGTAATTTTATTTTACATGTCAAATTTTGTCTTTAATTTCCAAGGTAAAATCCTACCTTTAATTACATTAAAAATGAAATTTTATTTTCCATACAAATTCTCATTCTTAGTTTACAAATAAAAGTATACATTTAATCTACTATGTAAATTCTTCTCTTTAATTTCATAAAAAAAATGTAATTTACATTTGCAATGTAAATCTTCTTTCTTAATCTACATATAAAATGTGTTTTTAATTTCCATATAAATCCTCACCTTAATTACATAATAAAAAAATGTAAATTATATTTGCAGTGTAAATCCTATTCTAAATTTACATATATAAATGTAAATTTAATTACAATGTAAATTCCTACTCTTTATTTACATGCAAAAATGTAAATTTAACTACAATGCAAATTCTACTTATATTTACATGTAAAAATGTAAATTTCATTATAATGCAAATTTCTACTTTTAATTTTCACGGCAAAAAAAAATCTCATCTTTTACTTTACAATGTAAAAATATCTCTTTTTACTTTACAATGTAAAAATGTCATCTTTTTACTTTACATTGTAAAAATGTCATCTTTTTATTTACAATGTAAAAATATCTCTTTTTACTTTACAATGTAAAAATATCCAAATAAATTCAAAAATTGTCCCAATCAGTTCTAAGTCGAAGTATTTGTTGTCACGATTCACGCGGATCTGAAATTTTTCAGTTTGGAGTTCGTATGAATTAATTATCAATTTCTGAATAACAATTACATTTTAACAACTGCAGTTGCCACAGACAAAAGCGTGGCAAAATCTGAAATGAATTTCATACCTTTATTTTCAGTTTTTGTTCAAAATTTTGATTTGGATTTTCGGGAGATGTAGTTGATGGTTTTCAGAACGGTTTGTTGGAGATCGAAGAGCTAGGAGAGGGGAATCGGCGCCGGGAAGGGGGTGGGGAGCGGTTGGCCATGGTGGGCCCGGTTTGGTGCGGCGGCGGCTGACTTTGCGGGGTCGGGGCGTCGGCTACAGGGTACGGGAGGCCTTGATTTTGGTGTAGAATCAAAGAGCTCGAGAATCTCTTCGAAACGGGTATTACTGCGAAAGATTTCGTAGAGAAACGAGAGATAAATAGGAGTTTGAAATTATGAAGGGTTATGGGTTTCGGCGGCTGTAAAGGAACGGGGAGGAAGAAGCTACTGTAGCCCGTATTTATACTGTATTCTAGGGTATTTTCTTTTTATTTTTAATTCAATTAATTCTAGAAATTAGGGTTTCTCCATCCGATCTCCAAACGAAGCCCAACGACTGTCGAACAATAGGTTTTGACGTCTTCTGAACGCAATGGCGCTAGTACCGAAGTCTAATTCTGAAGTTTGCAACATGTTCCTTTTATTTTACAATAAATCTTTAATATTAAATTCGAACGTACTTTTTAATTTTACTGGGGCCACATACTAACTCAGAAAAATCCAGAAAAAATATTTCTGGCTTTCTTATGACGATACGGTCCTAACAAAATTAATTTCGTCGAATTCTGAGACTGTTTGAAAAAATGGCTATTTTCAGTCGATTAAATTTGACTGAATTGAGCAAAACACATTTTCCTCTGCCACGCTCACATATCGACTCGGAAAATTCTAAAAATTGAAACCTAGCAATAATTTGACATTCCGGTTCCAACAAAAGTGGTTTCATCGAAAACGGACACTGTTTGAAAAATGACCATTTTTAATTATTTAAAATTGGAAATTTTAAATTTGGATTAAATTTCCAACAAAATTTCTAAAAATAAAATTTTCAAACTGATTCAGATTTTCTGGGTTATTACAATCTTCCCCACTTAAGAATCCTCGAAAAGGAAAAGGAGAAATAGAAGAGTAGGCACCAACACAGAGAATGTAAAATGTTTTAAGCGTACCTCAAAAAAAATCTAATCAGAGATATCTACTCTGCAATTGGGATAGGCTTGTTTGGTACTCTCCTCAGTTTCCCAAGTGAAGTCTCTAAGATCACCGCTCTATTGTACTTTGACTAGGTTGATTCTTTTATTCCTCAGCTCTCTAGTCTCTTTGCCAATAATTTTCAGAGGCTCCCTTTTCACTGCAAGGCTTGGGTTACTTTCCAAATCTTGCTGTGCAGCTTCCTCCACAACCAGATCTGGATCATGGATGTGCTTTCGAAGTTGAGATATATGGAATACGTCGTGCACTCTTGGCAACCAGTCGGGCATCTGAATTCTGTAAGCTAGAGTACCAACCTTCTCAAGAATTGGAAAGGGGCCAATGAATTTAGGTGCTAATTTTCCTGTCTTTCCAAAAAGTATTACACCTTGCATTGGAGCAACTTTCAAATAGACATAGTCACCTACTTCAAAAGCCAACTCTCTTCTTCTTAAATATGCATAGCTCTTTTGTCTACTTTGGGTGGCCAATAATCGCTTTTTAATAAAATCAACTTTGTCCGAAGCTTCTCGAACCATGTCTGGTCCTAAAACATGACGATTTCCTTTCTCAACCCAGCATGTTGGCAATCTACATGGCCTACCATATAAGGCTTCAAATGGGGACATTTTCAAACTTGCTTGATAGCTATTGTTATATGAGAATTCAACTAAATGCAATTGATCCTCCCAAGAGCCTCCAAAATCAAGTATACAAGCTCGCAATAAATCTTCAAGAATGAGATTCACCCTCTTAGTTTGTCCATCTGTCTGAGGGTGATATGTGGTACTGAGATTTAACTTCGTTCCCAACTCATTTTGGAATGCTTCCCAAAATTTGCTAGCAAAGATAGGATCACGGTCACTAACAATGCTACTAGGAACTCTGTTTAAAACAAAAGATTATTCTTTTATTATTTATTTAGAAAATGAGAATTTTCATTCAGATAATGATAAAAAGGAAAGGTTTAGCTTCGTTACCCATGTAGCCTGACGATTTCTTTGGAATAGATTTGCGCCAGACTTTGAGCAGTTCGAGTGGACTTGACAGGTATGAAATGAGCGGACTTTGTGAAGCGATCCACGATCACCCATATGCTGTCATTCCCTCTCTAGTACGGGGCAAACCATCTATAAAATCCATGGAGATTTGGTCCCACTTCCAACTTGGAACCTCCAATGGTTGCAACAATCCCGCAAGCTTTTGTTGATCGCTCTTAACCTGTTGGCATGTAGGACATCTACTCACATAGATGAATATATCCCTCTTCATAGATCTCCACCAAAACGTGCGCTTTAGATCTTAATACATCTTGCTCACGCCTGGATGGATGCTAAGCTTTGATTTGTGACCTTCATCTAAAACTTCCCTTATGATCTCTCGAATATTTGGAACACAGATCCGCCCTTGCAATCTAAGGACTCCCTTGCGATCTATTTGGAAGCTCGTGTTTTCACCTCCTTGAATTCTTTTAATAATTCTTTGAATAAATTCATCATCCTTTTGAAGAGCAGAAATTTTATCAATCAAAGAGGAGGTAATGATAAGGCTTGCGACAATGGCATTCTTTCTACTGAGTGCATCTGCCAGAACATTGGCTTTCCCCGGCGTATATAAGATGTCAAGATTGTATGCCGCTAGAAATTATAGCCACCGTTGCTGCCTTAAATTCAAATCCTTTTGATCAAAGAGATATTTCAAAGACTGATAGTCTGTGAATAATTCAAATTTTTCGCCCAAAAGATAATGTCTCCAAATTTTTAAAGCAAAGACTACGGCCAACAACTCCAAGTCATGGACACGATAATTTTTCTCATGCGGCTTTAATTGATGACTTGCGTAAGCAACAACTTTACCTCTTTGCATCAGTACCGCGCCAAGACCACCACTTTGAGAAGCATCGGTGTAGACTTTTAAATCTTGGTTACCATCAATGATGGTTAGTACGGGAGCAGTTGTCAAACTCACTTTTAACTTTTGGAAGGCCTCCTCACAGTCCGATGTCCAATTGAACTTGGTATGCTTCTTGGTGAGCTTTGTTAACGGGCCAGACAGCTTGGCGAAGTCTTTGACAAATTTCCTATAATATCCAGCCAATCCTAGGAAGCTTCTTACTTCAGTGGGTGTATTGGGTTGCTTCCAATCTCGAATGGCGGCAATTTTACTTGGGTCAACATCAATTCCTTCTTTTGACACAACATGGCCCAGTAATTTTACCTCCTCTTGCCAAAATGTGCATTTGCAAAATTTTGCTTTTAAAACATTTCTTCACAGAATCTCCAACACTTCCCTCAGATGCCCTTCATGCTCCTCCTTAGTTTTAGAATAGACTAAAATATCATCAATGAAGACTAGGACGAATTTATTTAGGACATCTCGGAAGACCCTATTCATCAAGTCAACAAAGTAGGCGGGAGCATTGCATAGACCGAACGACATTACTAACCATTCGTAGAATATGTCAGGACCTCTAAAGGCGGTCAAAGGTATGCATTCTTCAGCTATGCGTAGTTGATGGAAACCGGTGGCTAGGTCCATCTTAGAAAACACCTTGGCCCCATTTAATTGGTCCATTAAGTCATCTATGCGAGGCAAGGGGTATTTGTTCTTCAATGTTTGTTTGATAAGGTCGCGGTAATCCACACAGAGCCGTAGAGTACCGTCAGACTTGGGGACAAACACCACAGCTGCACCCCAATTGGAAAAACTAGGCCGGATTAGTCCCTTCCACAAGACATGCTTAGTTTTGGTTTGCAATTCTTCCTTTTCTTTAGGGGTCATCCTTCTGATAGCGTGAACTACAGGTCTTGCATTTGGAACAAGATCAATCCTGAAATCGATTTCCCTTTGCGGGGGTAAGCTGTCTACTTCTTCAAATACATCCGCGTAATTTTTGACCATGGGAATATTTTCTAAAGAAATAGGAGTGATCTCAAGAGAAGACCAAAAGGCCTTTCTATCAGGTTTTGAACCTTGGCAAGGTATAGAAATAGTATTTCCGAATCCTGTTTTCACCTTTACCACTCTTTCTGAGAATAGCACTTCAGCGTCATATTGTGTTAGCCAATCCAGACCAAGGATGATATCAAACTCGGAAAAATTCATAATGATCAAGTTAAATGGAAATTGGAAATAGGAGTAGGATACAGGCACTTTACAAAATAAATCTAGAGTGGTAGAACCTCCTACAGGATTATGAACATTAATTGGCTCTTTAAGATTTCTTGGTTTTAATTTCAATTTCTTAACCGTGTTGCTAGAAATAAAGCTCCTCGATGCACCCGTATCAAACAAAACAGTAACAGGAATGTTTTTAACAGAAATGGTACCATCTAAAACATCATGCTTACCTGCTCCTTCAGAAGAAGTAGGTGCGGAAGAAGATGGTGCACTTGCCCCCTCATACACATGTGCAACTTGGGCACTCCTCAACAGTGGACAATCAGATTTGAGGTGACCCTTTTTATGGCAGTTGTAGCATTCTCTAGTGTCCCCACTTTTGGCCTTCTTTGGATTTCTGCATTCCTTGCTATAGTGTCCATACTTCTGGTAGTTGTAGCATTGCACCTTAGACTTATCATGAGTCTTAGCGGCTCCAGAACCGCTTCCTTCATTCTTGTTTTCGGCTTGCTTCCTTTTATTATTGTTGGCCAAGCTTCTTTCTCTATCTTGTTGAGAAACTCTTTTGTCATTCTCCTCGTAGCGACATGCAAACTCAATCAGCTTATTGAAAGGAAGGTCAATGTGAGCAGTAACCCTGTCAGTGTACTTCCTAGCAAGTCCATTAATGAACCTCTTGTTCTTTTGAAAATCATCATGAATCAATTCTGGGGTGTAGCGAGAGAGGTCTTCAAATCTTCTCACTAGTTTTGTCGCCTTGCTTCAAGTTGGCGAACTCGTCATGCAACCTTTCCACTTCTTGCCTAGGAACATACTTTTCATTGAATAGCTCTTTAAACCTGTTCCAAGTCACATTTTCTTCATCGCCTCCTATATTGACCAATTCTGTGCTTCACTTTGGATCAGCCATGAAGCCGTAAATCTCTTTCTTTGATAATCTAGCCCTATCCCTCCAAATATCTTTTCACAATTCTTAAGCCATGCCTGTGTCACGTTCTCCGTACCAGTGAATGGAACTCCACCTAAATTCTTGAATTTCTTCGCTACCTTATCCAAGTCAAAGGGCTACGGTGGTGGCTGTTGAACTGTGGCCTCCTCAGTTTCAGCAATATTTTGCCTCCTTGCTCTAGCGGCAGCGGTACTCATTTTTAGTTAGTTCTGTACGATCCAGGAAAGAGTCAGAACAACTGTAATGGTGATTTTAAGAAATGGTAAATATAAAAAGATGGATAAAAGGATTGCGATAAAATGACTGACTATTATGTATTCTCATGAAATGTTCGCCATAGAATATTGTGATTCTATGTAAACGAATTGCTATAAGTATGTTATACTCCAAAGCTAAGGTTAACCAAAGCTCTGATACCAACTGTGATGACCCCAAACTTCCATGGGATGAAAGTAAGGAATAATCATTTGGAATACAACATAAATATAACGATATAGATCACAGATACAACATAGCAAAGGAAAACCATAGAATAACAACATCATAGCAGCGGAATATGAATGTCATCAAATACAGAATCCCACAGTCATAGAGTACTAACTTATTACATCAAGTTTTCAACAAAAAGGGAAATAAGTTTCAACTTCCGAATTAGAACAACTGGAAAAAAAATAAGTCGGGATGTCTCAGAGTCTAAAGATAAAATGTAAACAAAAGATAAATGATAGATAGTCTTCGTGGTCCAACATAAGCACCTCCAAATAAGCAACACCAAGAAAGCTCCAAAGACAGCAACTCCAAAGAAAGCCAAACCTGTTACTTGGCTGCCCGTGTGGAAAAGAGGGCACTTGAGTTTGCAAAGGTGAAAACAAACTACAGGTCAGTCATGGGACTGGTGTGAGAATTCTAAACTAATTTAACTACTAGTAATAAGGAAAATCCAAAGACCACGCCGCTAACGCGGAACGGGTTTACCCCAATAGATTGCCATGCATAATTTAAAGTGACATAACAAACAATAAGTAATTCGTAAAACAACGCTATGCTTTTGAGAAAAATGGAATCACCATAAGACCCAAGTCCCATCAAACAATGCAACGCAAACCAGAGGATAGGGTTTTACCTTATGGTGATTAAACATGCTAAATACAATAAATACGAATATAATATTATTATTAGTGTATATAAAAACATTTCAAAATAAATGTATCAATCCTAGGAAGCATAGCTACCATATACTATGCCTCTGTACTAGTAATACAATCAAATTCGGAGGGTCGTATTTGGAATTTGGTTTCCAACATGAGTCAAGGCTAGGGAGGAGCTCCTTACCGATTCGAGACACTCTAGCTAATGTCTCAGGATCCCCCGTAGAGAACACTTGGAAAGCTGCAGGGCCGGTCCACACTTGCGGTTTGTGGATTAGTTATTCCTGAACACACGTTTCTCGATCCTACAGGACCTAACATCCGAGGCGCCTCATTCCATCATCCACATAAGTAAAATATCAGCCAGTTTAAGCACTGACACTGAAAAGTCGAGTGTGTACGACTTATGCAGGATCTATAATATGGCTATGCGGAATGTATGTGATAACTTAAGCTATTCAATAGTTATGCGAATAAATATTCGCAAACAATATATATCACAAATAACTATAAATGCAGTAAAGTAAAGTAAAGTAGAGTAACGACACCAGGATTTTTATACTGGTTCGGACCTCCAGTCCTACGTCCAGTCCCGAAGCTTCTCTTCGGCTTTTCAATAAACAACACCCTCGCTTCACCCGGAGGAACAGGTTCACAACTACTTGATTTACGGGCTACAAGTTTACCCACTTGATTTCATGGGCTACAAGCTTACCCACTTGATTTACGGGCCACAAGCTTACCCACTTGATTTACGGGCCACAAGCTTACCCACTTGATTTCACGGGCTACAAGCTTACCCACACAGGACAATTACAAGAGTTTGACTTCTGATTGTGTTCTTCTTTCAACACTGATTTGCCAACGATTGAGTACACCCTTCCTATAATCTTATCCTCAAGTATATGATTTGAATGCAAAGATTTAAGGAAGAAAGATTGCTTGTTGAATCAAATGATATAAAACTGATTCAAGGATTCAACAAGTATTGAATATTTGAGAGAGCTTTTAGAATGCAAGAGAGTATAGAGTTAAGATCAGAAAATAGAAGAAGATTCGGTGATTTGAAAGTATGATTTCAAGTCTATTTATAGTGTAGAATAGTTGCATTCTTTCATGAAGAGTTTCTATAAAGAGTTGTGTCCATTTCCCTTGAAATTGAATAGAAATCTCTTCACAAAAAGAAGCATCCTTTCAGAAAAAATTACAGCAAGAAAAAAGGTCGACAGGTCAAAATTAACAGGTCGACAGGAATTTGAAAAAATAGCCGTTATGCACAGAAGACAATAGGACCGGCCGACAGGTCCTTTTTGGGCGGTCGACCGTTTTCTTGCTGTGGACCGGAGGACATCGGTCCACAGTCTATATCACTCTGCACTCTTTCCCGGTCGAAGCCTGGACCGTTTGGGCTTTTTCTGTGACTTTTCAATTCTTCAAATATACAGATTTCAGCCCCAGCTAATTTCAATTTCTAAATTGTTTTGTGCATTCGTGTTATACTTTGAGGATAGATTTTAACATAAATCTAACACGACTCCATACCTACATATATATAATCTTAGCTCCATGTCATGATTTCCATTGATCTTCACTATGATCTTCATTGATTTCCACTTTGATAAATATGAATTCAGCTCGTCAATGATCTCTATTTCTATGTTGTCATTAATCAAAATCTTGTGTATCAACATTCTCCTCCTTTTTGATTGATGACAATATCTTGCATATATTTTTGAGATACTGAGTAGCTCCCGCTGAATATATGCTTAGATATTTTTATCTCCCCCTGTCTAAAAGCTTTCTGCACATTTTGTTAGTATAATAAAAACTTACTGTTTCCTGTAACAAAATGTTAGTGCATATAAAATGAATATTTATATGATACATGAATATATATATATATATATATATATATATATGCATATTTCTCCCCCTTTGTCATCGATTAAAAAGAATAAACATCATGATAGAACAGTAATCGAACATAAGACATAAATTAAAGTACCTTCGGGAGATATTGGATCATGTGCAATTTGATAAACTGAATTTTGTTTTCAGAGACATTTGGAGAAATCAAAATCGCCTTCCTTTTATTGTGGTGTACCTGCAAAAAAGTAGAATATATATACTTTGGTACCCACTTGCTTTGTTTGGGTCCATGGGTTAGATGGAAGGTAACCATACCCAAGAGGGTTTAACGGAACCTTTAAAGATAAAATTTTGGTTATTAACTACCGAATCAAAATAATCATCGATATATTTTTCTCTGTTTTTCCAACTTACAGGAACCCAAATACTTAAGTAATCTCTATTGATATTCCTTTTCGTACTTCTAGATCTATTATACAGATCTCTAGTCATAGAAGTATTCGAATTTCTATAATAATTGGATCTAGGATGAGCATTAGTACTAGCAGTAATATTTTTATTGTACATGAAAGCATATCTAGTACTATTTCTAAGATTAGTTTTATTATATCCTAAACCACTTTTGTCATGTAAAGGTCGAGATCTAGATAAAATCATATTTAAATCATTTTGACCTTTATTAAATTTTGCGAACTTATTTGCACTTTTATCAAATTTATTTCCAAAGCCGCTATTGACATTTTCAAAAGAAATTTTGTTATTCTTTAAATCATCAATTTCCTTATTTAATTCAGAATTTTTCCTTTTTAAAGTACCATTCTCAGTTTTGAGACCTAAAATTTGAGATTCTGAATTATCTAAAGATGATTGTAACTTTTCAAAATTTTCTTTTGAGTCAGAAATTTCATTTTGCAAAATATTATTATTCACCTTTAAAAACTCACATTCTTTAGATAGTTCTAAATTCTTTTCAGTTAAAGCTCCATTCTCTTTATCAAGAGACGAAATTAAAGAACTAGAATTATTTAAAGAATCTTCTAATGATATATTTCTATTTTGCAAAAGATCGATTTCCTTTAAAAGAACATTGTTTTTATCTTCTAGTTGCTCATTTTCTTTTTGAAGGAAATCTTTTTGAGAAACAAGCTCTTCTAAGGTGTCTTCAAAACATTTGGCTTGTTTTACCAAACGATTGTTTTCTTCTTTTAATTTGGAATTTTCTTCCTTGTACTTTTTTGACATAGCTAAAACGACTGTATGGAGTTTCAATAATTTTTCATGGTCTAACAAAAGATCTTTAAATAATGAATCTAAACATACCGATTGTGATCTGACTTTAGCCATGAGACATTTGCTTACTTGCTCTCTTGATTCGGCTTTGTTGCTCTTCCACTTTCTAATCCCTTGACTAGACTTCTTTATTGCCATTTGTTCTAAGATGTTGTTACGATCTCTAGAACACCAGGCTCTGATACCAAATGAAAAGTCGAGTGTGTACGACTTATGCAGGATCTATAATATGGTTATGCGGAATGTATGTGATAACTTAAGCTATTCAATAGTTATGCGAATAAATATTCGCAAACAATATATATCACAAATAACTATAAATGCAGTAAAGTAAAGTAAAGTAGAGTAACGACACCAGGATTTTTATACCGGTTCGGACCTCCAGTCCTACGTCCAGTCCCGAAGCTTCTCTTCGGCTTTTCAATAAACAACACCCTCGCTTCACCCGGAGGAACAGGTTCACAACTACTTGATTTACGGGCTACAAGTTTACCCACTTGATTTCACGGGCTACAAGCTTACCCACTTGATTTACGGGCCACAAGCTTACCCACTTGATTTACGGGCCACAAGCTTACCCACTTGATTTCACGGGCTACAAGCTTACCCACACAGGACAATTACAAGAGTTTGACTTCTGATTGTGTTCTTCTTTCAACACTGATTTGCCAACGATTGAGTACACGCTTCCTATAATCTTATCCTCAAGTATATGATTTGAATGCAAAGATTTAAGGAAGAAAGATTGCTTGTTGAATCAAATGATATAAAACTGATTCAAGGATTCAACAAGTATTGAATATTTGAGAGAGCTTTTAGAATGCACGAGAGTATAGAGTTAAGATCAGAAAATAGAAGAAGATTCGGTGATTTGAAAGTATGATTTCAAGTCTATTTATAGTGTAGAATAGTTGCATTCTTTCATGAAGAGTTTCTATAAAGAGTTGTGTCCATTTCCCTTGAAATTGAATAGAAATCTCTTCACAAAAAGAAGCATCCTTTCAGAAAAAATTACAGCAAGAAAAAAGGTCGACAGGTCGAAATTAACAGGTCGACAGGAATTTGAAAAAATAGCCGTTATGCACAGAAGACAATAGGACCGGTCGACAGGTCCTTTTTGGGCGGTCGACCGTTTTCTTGCTGTGGACCGGAGGACCTCGGTCCACAGTCTATATCACTCTGCACTCTTTCCCGGTCGAAGCCTGGACCGTTTGGGCTTTTTCTGTGACTTTTCAATTCTTCAAATATACAGATTTCAGCCCCAGCTAATTTCAATTTCTAAATTGTTTTGTGCATTCGTGTTATACTTTGAGGATAGATTTTAACATAAATCTAACACGACTCCATACCTACATATATATAATCTTAGCTCCATGTCATGATTTCCATTGATCTTCACTATGATCTTCATTGATTTCCACTTTGATAAATATGAATTCAGCTCGTCAATGAACTCTATTTCTATGTTGTCATTAATCAAAATCTTGTGTATCAACAGACACTACTTCTAACTAGAAAGAAACGTGCTGCTCTCCCTGCGTTCCCTTCTCCCGTTTTAGACTCCACCGGGTTGTGAGGCTCGTGAAGCTACGTAATACACAAAGCTATGCTTATTCAAGCTGTGCTTTGATCATCACCACAAGGTTCTTCTTTTCAACAAGAAACCTTGATCATTGCATCTTAGTATGCCACACTGTCACTCCATATCACAATACCAATCCTTTGCCAAAATATATGAAAGGGTGTTAAGAAAGAAAATAAATTCTCCGCCACCAAACATCCATACATTCGACAGAAAATCAATAAATACAATATAAAGGAGTACAATGTCGGACACACATTCCATTTATAAGCTTATGCTCTAGGTTTGAGTGAAAACCAAATCTGTACAATCAACATGTTCGTTTGGACAATGACCATGACCCTTGAATTGGGAGCAAGTCAAATTAGGGCCTCGATCGTTGTCCTCTCGATGGAAGATTTACGGTCTTCATACGCCATCTTCATACTTCGATTCTTAACGTCGTTTGATTATTTGGAATGAGAGAAACTCGGACTTTCCAAATAATTCTCGTATATATATACATATTGAAAATCCTTCCTATTGGTTAATATTATTTTATAACGATTAATTCCTATTTTAATTATTTAAAATAATTAAATTTTTATTTAATGACGCTTTGGGTCAATGGCGACCCTGGCGCTGCTTTCAACAAAATTTGATTTTCACATTTCTCAAAATCTAACCTTTGGATCTTAACGTCGTTTATATCGTTGGAAAGATCTTCCCAAGACAGCCCTAACGGTTTCAGTTTGGGGAAATTCCGACGGTCGGATATTTTGGTATAATCGTTTAAATGTACGATTTCAAAACGCGAACTACCGCGCTCGATTCGTTTAATTTTAATTAATTATATATATATATATATATATCTTTTAACTCTTATTTTACATAAGAATGTAAATTCTATTACAACGTCTACTTTCACCATCATTTTTCCATTCTTCCATTCCTCTGTTTACATGGAAATGTAAATTATAATTCAACATTTCCTCCTACCTTATATTCTTTTATTAAAAAGGTAAATTCTATTCCAATGTAAAATTTTATTTTCCTTCCTAATCCTTAAATTACACTGTAAAATCTCCTCTTTAACTACATTAAAAATATAATTAGCATTATAATGTAAAATTCCTTCCTTTCAATTGCATTGTAAAATTTCCCTTTTTAATTACATTGTAAATGTAATTAACATTACAGTGAAAAATTCTAACATTTTTCATTAAAATGTAATTTCGATTATAATGTTTAATTCTTTTTATTAATCACATTGAAATGTAATTTCCAATATAATGTAAGCCTTTCTTTTTAAATTACATTAAAAATGTAAATTTCCTAACAGTGTAACTTCTATCTTTTAATTTGCCCTTTTATTTTCACTATAAAGTCCTACCCTTTTTATTACATTACAAATGTAATTTTATTTTACATGTCAAATTTTGTCTTTAATTTCCAAGGTAAAATCCTACCTTTAATTACATTAAAAATGAAATTTTATTTTCCATACAAATTCTCATTCTTAGTTTACAAATAAAAGTGTACATTTAATCTACCATGTAAATTCTTCTCTTTAATTTCATAGAAAAACAAGTAATTTATATTTGCAATGTAAATCTTCTTTCTTAGTCTACATATAAAATGTGTTTTTAATTTCAATGTAAATCCTCACCTTAATTACATAATAAAAAAAATGTAACTTATATTTGCACTGTAAATCCTATTCTAAATTTACATATAAAAATGTAAATTTAATTACAATGTAAATTCCTACTCTTTATTTACATGCAAATATGTAAATTTAACTACAAAGCAAATTCTACTTATATTTACATATAAAATGTAAATTTCATTACAATGCAAATTTTTACTTTTAATTTTCATGGCAAAAAAAAAATCTCATCTTTTACTTTACAATGTAAAAATATCTCTTTTTACTTTACAATGTAAAAATAACTCTTTTTTACTTTACAATGTAAAAATGTCATCTTTTTATTTACAATGTAAAAATATCTCTTTTTACTTTACAATGTAAAAATATCTCTTTTTACTTTACAATGTAAAAATGTCATCTTTTTATTTACAATGTAAAAATATCACTTTATATTAACATGTAAAAATATCATCTTTATATTAACATGTAAAAATATCATCTTATATTAACATGTAAAAATATCATCTTTATATTAACATGAAAAAATATCATCTTTATATTAACATGTAAAAATATCATCTTTATATTAACATGTAAACTCCTTTCTTAATTTACATATAAAAATGTAAATTTGAATCTATTTATATTGTCAAATTCTCACCTTTAATTTTCAATAAATTATTGAATCTATTCACATCGTCAACTTTTTTCTTCTATAATTACATACAAGGTGTCATTTTATATACGATATAAATTTCATGCCTTTCTATTGTATATACAATTGCAGATCTAAATAAATCAATGACTAAGGTAACCATATAACTCTCAAACAAATCAATAATCCATCGCAACATCACAGATCGATACCAATAACATACGCAGCATGATTTATAAGCAAACGAAATAACTAGATTTAAATTAATTAATTAAATTAGAATACTCACCTTGCTTTAAGTAGAATTAAAAATCCAAATAAATTCAAAAATTGGCCCAATCTGTTCTAAGTCGAAGTATTTGTTGTCACGATTCATGCGGATCTGAAATTTTTCAGTTTGGAGTTCGTATGAATTAATTATCAATTTCTGAATAACAATTACATTTTAACAACTGCAGTTGCCACAGACAAAAGCGTGGCAAAATATGAAATGAATTTCATACCTTTATTTTCAGTTTGTGTTCAAAATTTTGATTTGGATTTTCGGGAGATGTAGTTGATGGTTTTCAGAATGGTTTGTTGGAGATCGAAGAGCTAGGAGAGGGGAATCGGCGCCGGGAAGGGGGTGGGGTGCGGTTGGCCGTGTGGGCCCGGTTTGGTGCGGCGGCGGCTGACTTTGCGGGGTCGGGGCGTCGGCTACAGGGTACGGGAGGCCTTGATTTTGGTGTAGAATCAAAGAGCTCAAGAATCTCTTCGAAATGGGTATTACTGCGAAGGATTTCATAGAGAAACGAGAGAGAAATCGGTGTATGAAATTATGAAGGGTTATGGGTTTCGGCGGCTGTAAAGGAACGGGGAGGAAGAAGCTACTGTAGCCCGTATTTATACTGTATTCTAGGGTATTTTATTTTTATTTTTAATTTAATTAATTCTAGAAATTAGGGTTTTTCCATCCGATCTCCAAACGAAGCCCAACGATCGAACAATAGGTTTTGACGTCTTCTAAACGCAATGGCGCTAGTGCCGAAGTCTAATTCTGAAGTTTACAGCATGTTCCTTTTATTTTAAAATAAATCTTTAATATTAAATTCGAACGTACTTTTTAATTTTACCGGGGCCACATGCTAACTCAGAAAAATCCAGAAAAATTATTTCTGGCTTTCTTATGACGATAAGGTCCTAACAAAATTAATTTCGTCGAATTCTGAGACTATTTGAAATAGTGGCTATTTTTCAGTCGATTAAATTTGACTGAATTGAACAAAACACATTTTCCTCTGCCACGCTCACATATCAACTCGGAAAATTCTAAAAATTGAAACCTAGCAATAATTTGACATTCCGGTTCCAACAAAAGTGGTTTCGTCAAAAACGGACACTGTTTGAAAATTGACCATTTTTAATTATTTAATAATTATTTAAAATTGGAAATTTTAAATCTGGACTAAATTTCCAACAAAATTTCTAAAAATAAAATTTTCAAACTGGTTCAGATTTTCTGGGTTGTTACAGTAAATTCTTTAAACAACGCAATGCTTTTAAAAAGAATGAAGCCGTTATAAGACTCAAGTCTCATCACATAATGCAATGCAAACCGGAGGATAGAGTTTTACCTTATAATGGCCAAAATGCTTAATACGTGCAAAGCAAAATCACTTGGTATTATTACTAGTGCATATATTTTTCAAAAGCGAATTCAATCATAAATATCAATCATAGACGGCATAAGTGCCCCATACCACTATGTCGCAATACTAGTTCTACAATCAAATCCGTTATTTCGTATTGGAAGTTTGGATTCCATCTTGAGTCGAGGCAAGGGGCAAGCTCCTCTCCGCTTCGAGACACTCTAGCAAATGCCTCTGGACTACACACTCTGGGTAACCCTTGGAATCGGCTGGGCCAGTCCTCCCTTACGTTTGAGGATTAGTTATTCCTAAACACATGTTTCCCGGTCCTTACAGACCTATAATCGAGGCGCGTCGCATTCCAACATCCACAAAGATGAAAGTAATATAAATGTCAGCCAGTTTAAGCACTGACACCATCATAACTAGAAAGAAACGTCGTGTTCTCCCAGCGGTCCGTATCCCGTTTTTGACTCATACCGAGGTGTGAGGCTCGTGAATCCATGCTATACAAAAGCCAGGCCACGTAGGCCATACTTTGATCATCGACCAAAAGACTTTGCTTTGCAACAGAAGCCTTGATCACTGCATCTTGGCATGCCACCTAGGCAATCCACTCCATACGACTGATTTCTATCAATATATAACCTCTAAGCTCGTACGTCTCAGAGAAGGGCGTTAAGCAAGAGAATAAATTCTCCGCCGCTAAATAGACATATATTTAACAGAGATCAATCAGCACAGAACAAAATCCAATGTCAGACACACAGTCCATTTACAAGTTCGTCCTGGGTCTGAACGAAACCGGAGGCACCATATTCCTCGCATATCCGTACAATCAACACATACGTCCAGATGGCTACTACTTCCGTCCCTTCAAGGTAGCGACTCCAATCAGGAACCTCCGCAGTGCCCATCCATCCGATACGAAGATCGTCGGTCTTGAACCGTCTTCGTATTTTCGGCATCGAATCGTTCGATCAATTATTTGAAATGAGGGTTAGCTCGGCCTTTTCAAATAATTCACGTATATTTAGAATTCAAATCAATTCTTTTCATGGTTAAATTATTCGACATTCACATTTCAGTTCTTTAGTATAATTTTCATGTCAAACACATTCAACCATCAAATATCAAGCAAACTAAGAAAATTTGGTTTATTTCCATTCCATGTTGCTTATGATATTTTATAACGATTTTTCGCCATTTTTATTTATTTAAAAATGGCCATATTTAATTAAACGACGTTTCAGGTCGTGCCGTGGCACTGTTTTCCCCCAAATTTGTTTTACACATATCGGGAAATCTAACTGTTGGATTTCTACAAAGTTTATATCACTGGGAAGATATTTCCAAAGCGAACCCAACGGTTTCAGTTTCGTGAAAATCCGACGGTCGGATCTTTCGGTATAATCGTTTGAAGTTACGATTTCAAAACGTGAACTACACGCCGTTATTCGATTTAATTTAATTATATATATATATAATCGATTCTGGCGCTGTTTTTCTTCAGAATTGAATTGAACATTTCAGACAATCCAACCGTTGGATCTTTACAAAGTTGGTGCCGTTGGAAAGATATTTCCAAGGCAAACCCAACGGTTGCGGTTTCGGGAAAATCCGATGGTCGGATCTCTCGTACTAATCGATTGAAGTTACGATTTCAAAACACGAACTGCACGGCCTTGATTCATTTCAATTTTATTTATATTTATACATATATAAATATAGTTCATTCTGCGACTTCAATAACGTTTTAACTTCAAATATTTCACTAACGCCTTTATATTTCGAAAAATTTCACCATGACCTCCTTTGTACGGGAAGGGGTTTGGAAATTTATTGGACCGTATTAGGTATCCAATAAATCCTAATAAGCATACTCATATTTATAGTGATATATTCCGGTGTCCACAGGGGAGTGTGTATAGATCATAACTCTAGAGAATAAATTCTCGTCACCCTATAAATGGTTTTTGTGCCTTAATGACCAGAGTGACGTGTTTATTGTCATCTCCAGACCCGTGTGGGTTTTTTATTAATCTGGCAATTTACCGTTACAATTTATATAGTTTAGATCAGTCATCAGCTCAACCTGTAATGTATAGTCATCGCCATACAAGCCTCTCGCTCGTATGGTAAATCTTCAACCTCGTCACACAAGCTCCAAATGCTTATGTGGTATATGATGAAGTATGCCTATCATCAAGAAGTATGCCATGTGGTGTAGTTCAAAATTAATTGTTACTATCCTATGGCAATGTTTATTATTACACACAAAATAACCAGCACTTCGCTTCCAATGGCATTCACAGGAGTTGATATAAAAATAAAATTGCGCAGCCAACTCATTAAGGCTTACCTATTTGTCGGGCACGAAAATAATTTCTTTACTCAACAGCTAATCCATTTTCTCTGTTCAACACATGTATATATATATATGCAAAACAAAGCTAATAATAATATTTCTAGCAAACAAATATTTATTTCAACCCGTGTATATTTTTAGCGAGGCGTATACATGATAAAAGTAATATTTTTATCATCAGAAATATTTATTCAACTCAGGTATGTTTTTAGCACTTCATATTCACTATAAAAATATAATTTTTATTGTTAAAGCAATTTATTTAAAACACGAATACCATTCAACACATGAATTTCTATTCAACGAATGAATTTATATTCAACACATGAATGTTCTCTATAATTTGTATATATGATAAAAATGTGATTTTTATTGTTAGAGCTATTTATTTAAAACACAAATACCATTCAACACATGAATTTCTATTCAACGAATGAATTTCTATTCAACACGTGAATGTTCTCTATAGTTTGTATATATAATAAAAATGTGATTTTTATTGTTAGATCTATTTATTTAAAACATGAATACCATTCAACACATGAATTTCTATTCAACGAATGAATTCCTATTTAACACATGAATGCGGTTTCAACATATGAAAATAATTTCAACAAATGAAAATAATTCTAACACATGAATATTTTAGAAAATTTCGACAGCATAACGGCAGGGTAGTTAAAACCGGCACCGTCCCAAGTACGGCTCCTCGCTCTACCTTAAAACTTCGCGGTTTTTGACAATGGGGATTTCATGCATCTAATTCGCACGTAGGCGGCATGTTTTATTTTCATTTCCACAATCCTATTCTAATTTGTTTCAACCACAAAAGGGTATTTTTCAACCACAAAGGTATTTTTCAACCATAATCCAGCAATACCAACCACAACCAATTATTTTCAACCATTTGTCATACCACATATTTTCACGCCAGTCACAAGCAATAAATATCGTCCATGGTTTGTGGATGACGGGAGTGTATATGTATATGTATATAAATATTTTTCACTTCCATTTCAATACAATTCGAAGCATATATGTTTCATACAACACTTGTATAATTTATACATCGCTCATATAACTTATACAACACATGTACATGAGGTATACAATGTGTATATAATTTACACTTCGCTTATATAACTTATACAACACGATTTCATTCACACATTTCAATTTAGATTTCTCACTTTGGTTTTCGAGATGCTAAAAATCGTAGCTAGCTCAGAAAAATCCGCGGTTTCTTCTAGATTGTAGAGAGCCTCCTTGCGGTCACGATGTTTCCTGTTTCATCGAATTTCGTTAACACATCATAAAGATATGATTTTTCAAAGTTTGCAACACTTAAAAGTGTTATTTTCAATTCAGAAAATTCAAGCCGTTTACCTCGTTTAAACCTTCGAAACTAGGTCTTAGATTTTCGATCCAATAGGGTAGCGGTTGGACGATCAGACTTCGCCACACCGTAGAGCTTGGAACCAGCTTCCCGGCGATGGTACCCACCTTCAGTTCGACAAGGCTATGGTGGCAGAATCACGGTCGATGCAAGCTGTCTTTGGGGCTTTGGATCTCGCTGAACATTGTGAGGTGGAGGGCGAGGCGTGTATAGATGTGGAGCTGGGGACGAGGCCTACAAAATCCCCCGAAGGAGCGCTCGTTTTTATTGCACGGATTTGGAGTTATGGGGAGAGAAAGATCGGAGTTTTAATCGTCATTCGAACTGAGAGGCGGCACAAGTTTTTAGAGCGACGAGGGTTTGAGGGAGAAAGCTCCTGATTGGCCAGCCTTTATATTTTAATATTTAATTTATTTTAAATTTGAAAATACCAGTTTCTCCATACGAACTCCTTTTCAAACCCAATGACTGTCGCCCCTAGGTAAATACCCACATCCCGGACACAATGGGATATGTTTCGCAGGCCAATTCGACAGTTACAAATAGTTATTTTTCAAATCAAAGTATAAAACATTCAATATTCAATTTGAACGTACAATTCAATTTGCCAGGGCCATAAACTGATTCAAAAAATTCTAGAAAAATAAATCTAGCTATGTTTTGACGTTACGGTCCCAACGAAACTAGTTTCATCGAATTCTGAGATCGTTTGAAAAATGGCCATTTTCTGGTCGATCCAATTTAACAGAAATTGACCAATCACATTTTCTTTTGCCATGCTCACATACTAGCTTCAAAATTTATGAAATTTGAAACCTAGCAGAAGTTTAACATCCCGGATCCAACAAAAGTGGTTTCATCAAATTCCGAGGTCGTTTGCAAAATGTCTATTTTCATGGGCTATATATTCTCTATAGCGACTTTTCTGAAAATTCATTTGGCGACAACTTTTGATTCCCGCTATGAAACTTCGATTTTTCAGATTTGTTAGAAAGGTATTCATAAACGGATTTAAATATTTTTGGTTTCACTAAAATCCGTTATATTTTACTCCCGGTACAGTCAGTCAAAGTTTGAATTCAAATTCTCAAACTGCCACACTATTTCCAATTCAATATTTCATTGAAATATTCTATTTCAATTGTTTAAATTCTTTGAAAATAACCAATTTAAAATTTTTAAATTGGGTCGCATTTTCCGGGTTGTTACATGAACCCGGTGTATTCCTCTCTAGAGGTACACTATCGGAAGGTGGTTACTTACCTTGTCATAATTGGAAATCCATTACCCAATAAGTGCTCGCGGTTTTGATTGTATACTATATATGTGGAACGTGAGATGAAAGCGTTTCTGCTAGATGATTATTTAGTTGTGGTTAATAGACATTATTATAATATCAAACGAGTTTGATATAAAGTTTATCATTTCGTTCAAAAGGTTTTTTGATGTTAAATCAAATGCTTTGGATTCTCATAAGGGAAAAACCCATTCCGTTATACGGCGTGGTCTTATGAGATATCGTTTTTAGTGCTCAAACTGTTTTAAATTGTTTTACTCACACCAGTCCCATGACTGGCCCAGAGTTTATTTTGTTTTGTTTTCCCTAAACTCTTAGGTGCCCAATTATGTACGGGCAGTCAAGTAGTCAGGATTTTTCAGATATACTTGGAGAGCTTGGAGCAGGAGGCTTCAGGATTATATAGCTATTGTTATTTCCGCTGTGTTGTAAGTGTTGTACTCTGATAATGTTACTGTATACATATACTGATTTTATTTCAAAGTTATGTATCTGTTATATATTGTTTGTTCCGCTGTGAGATTCATGTTATTCTGATGATGGTGTATGTTCTTCTTCTTCTATTCTAAGTTTCTATCTTATCTATTCTCACCATCTAATTTCTTTCATGGACTATCTGGTGTTTCCGATGCTTGAATAGTCGACATAGTGTTG
The DNA here is from genome assembly GCA_030737875.1 of Allium sativum. NCBI lineage: Eukaryota > Viridiplantae > Streptophyta > Magnoliopsida > Asparagales > Amaryllidaceae > Allium > Allium sativum. Next base: position 465,219,863 of record CM060910.1, read on the forward strand.
TATGCCGATATCCAGGATCGCAAATTCCCCGAGTCGTTACACCCTCCTACCACATCCAATATAGGAATCACCCCATGGATTAGTGTAACGACCCGGAAAATCTGAACCAATTTAAAAATTTTAAATTGGCTAAAATAGTGGATTTTAAATATTTAAAATAAATATTCTAAATAATAAAGACGAAAACTAAGTTTGAATCGACAATTGAAAAGGAATATAATTAATTCTAATTATAAACAAGGCCTGAAATGGCGCGGTAGTTTCAAAATTTGAATTCAAACTTTGACTGACTGTACCGGGTGCAAAACAAAACGTATTTGAGTGAAACCAAAAATATTTAAATCTGTTAGTGAATACCTTTCTAACGAATCTGAAAAATCGAAGTTTCATAGCGGAAAGCAAAAGTTATGGCCAAATGAATTTTCAGAAAGGTCGCTATAGAAATTATATAGCCCGTGAAAATGGCCATTTTGCAAACGACCTCGGAATTCGACGAAACCACTTTTGTTGGATCTGAGATGTGAAGTTATTGCTAGGTTTCAAATTTAATAATTTTTGAAGCTAGTATGTGAGCTGGCAACGGAAAACGTGTTTTGGTCAATTACAGTTAAATTGGATCGACCAGAAATGGGCCATTTTTCAAACTATCTCGGAATTCGACGAAACTAGTTTTGTTGGGACCGTATCGTCAAAACATAGCTAGATTTATTTTCCTGGAATTTTTCGAATCAGTTTGTGGCCCTGGCAAATTGAAATGTACGTTCAAATTAAATATTGAATGTTATATATTTTAATTTGAAGGAAAACTGACTGAAACTGTCAAATGGGCCTACAAAACATATTCCATTGTGTTCGGAATGGGGGTTATTAGCTAGGGACGACAGTTGTTGGGTTTGGATTGGAGGTCATGGGAGATGAGGGGTATTTTTGGATTTTTTAAAATATATAAATTAAATAAAAAATCTGATTGGCCATTTACTTTTCTCTCTCCCCATCAAACCCTCAGATCGAAGGCGGAAAGCAACTCAAACGTTCCCATCCATTTTCTGGCCAAACCACTTCGTTTCAGACCTCGACCCAGTTGAGGATTTTGAAGAGCTCGGCGAGAGCTTCGAATCCATACTTGGAGCACCCCATATCGTTGCGCGTGTATCGAGATCTACCGCCACGAAGTCACTTCGTTCTTTGCGCCGCCGCCCGTTCATCTCGGCGTCGAACTGGCCAGGACCACCATCGATCGGTGCGCGCGTCGGAGCTCTACGCTGTGGCAAAACCCAATCCTTACCTCGGCCAACAAATCTGAAGAAAAATCTAAACCTAGTTTAGAACCTTCACAAAGAGGTATGACAGTATATTATTTAAACTGTTTCGACACTTTAAAACCATTGCAAAATGTGATTTTAGAAAAAAAATCATATCTTTTTCATTTTGGGTCGAAATTCAGTGAAACAAGAGACGCAGGGAACGTGAGGACGTCTTCTACATTTTAGAAGAGACCGGATATTTTTCTGAGCCTTCTACAATTTTTGGCAACGTGAAAAGCAATGTGAGATTTCTAATTTATAAACGATATGGAAAACGACGATGTATAAATTATATAGTCGATGTATGAGTTAAACAAGCGTTGTACACCTCTTGTATAAGCGTTGTATAAGTTGTACGTTCGATGTATAAGTTATATGTGCGTTGTAAAAATTATATATGTGTTGAAATAGAAGTGAAATGCTATATATATATATATATATATATATATATATATATATATATATACGCCCCTCGTCCACAAACCATGGACGATATTTACTGGTTGTGATTGGTGTGAAAATTGATTGATAGCGAATGGTTGATTGAAATTGTTTGTGGTTGGAATTGATTGATTGTGGTTGAAAAATACCCGTTTGTGGTTGATAAATATTTGGTTGAAACCACATAGGATTAGTTTGTGGAAATGAAAAAAAATATACATGCCGCCCGCGTGCGAACTAGATGCATGATTCCCCATTGTCAAAAGCTGCGAGGCTTTAAAGTAGAGCGAGGAGCCGTACTAGGGACGGTCCCGGTTTTAACTACCTTGCCGTTATGCTGCCGAAATTTTGAATAATATTCATGTGTAAGAATTATTTTCCTGTGTTGAAATTATATTCGTCTGTTGAATAGAAAACCTTCATGTGTTGAATAGAAATTCATTCGTTGAATCATATTCATGTGTTGAATGGTATTCGTGTTTTGAATAAATTGTTTTAACAATAAAAATCACGTTTTTACTCTATATATATAAACTATAGAAAACCTTCATGTGTTGAATCGAAATTCATTCGTTGAATTGAAAATCATGTGTTGAATGGTATTCGTGTTTTAAATATAAAAATCACCTTTTTATCTATATATATAAACTATAGAAAACCTTCATGTGTTGAATCGAAATTCATTCGTTGAATAGAAATTCATGTGTTGAATGGTATTCGTGTTTTAAATAAATTGTTTTAACAATAAAAATCACCTTTTTATCTATATATACAAACTATAGGAAACCTTCATGTGTTGAATCGAAATTCATTCGTTGAATAGAAATTCATGTGTTGAATGGTATTCGTGTTTTAAATATAAAAATCACCTTTTTATCTATATATACAAACTATAGAAAACCTTCATGTGTTGAATCGAAATTCATTCGTTGAATTGAAATTCAAGTGTTGAGTGGTATTCATATTTTGAAATAAATTGTTTTATAATAAAAATCATATTTTTATCATCTATATGAACTATATAAAATAGTCGTGTTTTGAAATAAATTGTTTTATAATAAAAATCATATTTTGATCATCTATATGAACTATGTAAAATAATCGTGTTTTGAAATATATTGTTTTACATTAAAAATCACATTTTTATTATATACATGAATTGTTAAAAATAGTGAAGTGTTGAAATAGAAAACAGTTAGATAAAAATATCATTTTTATCAAATGTATGAAAAGAATATAGCTTTGAAATTGAAGAATCGATATATATATATATATAAATAGAATTGAAATATATCAAATAACGAAGCTGTAGTTCGTATTTTGAAACCATGATTTCAAACGATTAGTGCGGGAGATCCGACCATCGGATTTTCCCGAAACTGCTACCGTTGGGTTCGCTTTGGAAATATCTTTCCAACGGCACCAACTTTGTAAAGATCCAACGGTTGGATTGTCTGGAATGTTTAATTCAAATCTGAAGAAAAACAGCGCCAGAATCAATTATATATATATAATTATAATTAATCGAATAACGACGCTGCAGTTCGTATTTTGAAATCGAAACTTCAAACGATTATACCGGGAGATCCAACCGTCGGATTTTTCCCGAAACTGGAACCGTTGGATTCGTTTTGAAAAGATCTTTCTAATGATGTAAATTTTGTGAAGATCCAACGGTTAGATTTTCAGATATGTGTAAATCAAATCTGAAGAAAAACAGCGCCACGGTAGCGTTATGGCTCGAAGCGTCGTTTGAATAAATTGGCTATTTTAAAATAAATAAAAATAGCGATAAATCGTTATAAAATATTATAAACGATATGGATGTGAAATTTAGAAATTAACTGAAGGTTAGCTAAGTCGAATGGTTTCCTAGATGTTGATCTGATGTTGGTTTCGGCCTTCGGGGTTAATATTTGGGAAATCGTTCTCTTACTGATTTACGGTTAGTAACTAATGAATTGAAATGATGCGTATGTAGTGTTTGTGTAGCACGTGTTTATTATATACGCGAGTTGCTCAGAAAGACCGGGTTTATCCCATTCTGAATAACTGAATCGAAGATAAGAAATCGAAGATGAAGACGGTGGTCGAAGACCGGAGATCTTCACCTCGTTTGGATGGTAACTGATGTCCTGATTGGGAGGCATCCCGAAATATGGATAATAAGTGGTGATCGTCCAGACGTACGTGGAGATCGAAGGGTTTGCGAGGTATATAGTGCCTTTGGTTTCATTCAGACCCAGAACGGACTTGCAAATGGACAGCGTGTCTGACATTGGAATTTATTCTGTGTGATTGATAGCTATCAGTTGCACGGTGTGAATTGCCTGTGTGCCATGCTAAGATGCAGCGATCAGGGCTTCTGTTGAAAAGCAAAGTCTTGTGGTGATGATCAAAGCACCGCCTGTGTGGCGTAGCTTTGTGTATAACGTGAAATCGCGAGCCTCACACCCCGGTATGAACCAGAAACGGGAGAGGACCTCAGGGAGGACATGCGTTTCTTTCTAGCTAGAAGTGGCGTCTGTGACGGCCCGCCCCGCACCAGCCTGCATTTCCTCCGAAAGTGTGCTGTACACATGCTCGACTAGCACGGGACGGTCGTCAGGAGAAAGGAAAGAAGGGAATTAACTAACGAGGAACCTGTAGAATCTCTCACAGCGCATGGAATAAAATATAATAATAATAACATACTTGACATAAAACAGGTGAGACAGTGCATAAGCTGATAACTAAAATCAACATCAACATCAGAGCAGCGGAAATCCAAATACAGCTTATTACACTTTCCAAATTTACTGTCTCTAAACAAAAGAAAGCTAAAGTAGAAGATGCACCACTAATGCCCAAGCAGTGATCTTCAACAACACAGGGAGAATACTATATATATATATTACGTGGAAGCCTCCTGCTCGTCTCCGGATCATCTACCCGTGCATCACCAGCTAACCTGTCTCTAGTCTGCTCGTGTGAGCACCAGAGTAATAAGAAGAGACATAAAACTCGGGGTCAGACATAAAGCCTGGTATGAGCGATAAGCATCTAAACAGAACAATAATAGGTATACTAAACCATACCTGAACCTGAACCTGGACCTGCAACCAAAGAGTTAGTACCACATACCGTACAGTACTCTAAGGTGCCATAATAAATAGTGTAAAGAATACGGGGGTGGGGTGTGCATGTCATAATGATAGCAAACAAATCATCCATAGCAACCATCCTTACATCTCTCACTCAGTGCGTAAAGCATACGATGTCCACCACTGTTAATCACTAGACCCATCGAAGTAGTGACGGAGTTCAACTTGTACAACTACTGCTACTACCAAGCTTATCACATGGAGTCATGACCAAATCTTTACAAATGACCCCACTTCATTGGTTTTGTTAGACCAAAAAGTGGTTCTAACACCCAAATTGATTAAAAGCAGAATGAAATGAGATCAAAAATAAAAATGAACACACAGGATTTATAGTGGTTCGGCGAAGAAATGCCTACGTCCACTTGTCTTTCACTATTTTCAATGATTTAGTTGCAAATACAATGAAATATTCGCTTGATTTCTCTCACAACTCACTTACAATCACTCAATTGTCTAAAAACAAATAATGAAAGAAGATTTGGATTTTCCGGGAGTGCTGGAATTTGGGTTATGAAGGTCGTTGAACTGTCAAAGTGCCAGAAAAAAGATCCTTTTCTTTGCCTCCAGACGGGGTATTTATAGGTGAGAATTTGCTCAGAGCCCGATCCGTATCGGAGCCACGTGTCATCCATCCCATCAGCCTCGGGTTCGGATGAATTTCTATGTTGACAACGCATCAGAGTAATGGACGTTGAGGGTAGGAACTGGTCACAGCCGATCTGAATAACCAGGCGCTCGTGCAGGAGAGTGACGTGGAAGACAGGCTCGGGTCGGAGGGGTATGCACAGGGGGTTCGGATCGGTGTACCCGATCCGACCCGGATTGACTTAGGGCTAATTCCTGTGTTTACTCCGCTCCGCTCGGATCTATTGCTCTCCGCTCCAGCTGGAAATAGGTTGCTCTCCGATCCGAACAGACGTGCCTCTCTAATTCCAACAATAATAGCTCACCGATCCGAACAGCAGACTTTATCCGATCCGAACCGCTACACTGCTCCGATCCGACCCGCTTCAGTGTTTTTCAAGCTCTTCAATATTTCACATCTTGACTTTGTGTTGCCCAGTTCACAAAGTGGGCTAACATTTTGCCCCCTCAAAGGATGCTTCTGTTGGAGATGGAGCATGCTTTGATTATCATTGCACAGCGCTCTTCGAGGTGATTTTTCTTTTGATTTTCCTTGTGTTTTCATCTTTTTCTTCAGATTTCAATTTAATTCGTTGTTGCGCTAAAGAACTCGGTTCGGTTCGGATTCCGATCCAAACAGATCCCTTTTCCTTTCTATTTTCCACTGGACTGTTGGGCCAAGCTTCGCTTCTGGGCTGTCCATCCGATCCGAACGAGAATTCTTCTACTGGGCTGCCGATCCGAATGGGGAGACGAATAGACACTCTTCTCTTCTATATAAACACTGCCTTCTTCCTCCTTTGATTTTTACTGTTTTATTCCCGAAGTTCTGCAAAACGAGAGAGAAAAAAAAACTAATTCGTGAAGCATCAAAATTCCTTTTAATTCTCGAAGTAATTACATCGGTAGGTTATAAAACTTTGAACAATTCCTTCTTTAATTACTCTCGATTCGGATTCGTAGATGATTAGGATGATTCGAGTATGAAACTCTGATGACCTTGCCACCGTGACCCCCCTCGTCATCGTCGCCAGTAGACTCGTCGCCATCTCGAGGTTGGAACGGAGGGGATTAGAATCCGTTGTTGAGTGCACCAGCGCATGATTGCTTGGTTTTGATTTGAGTGACTGGCACGAAATTGGCCTTGGGATCGGTTAGGGAAGAAAGAGGGTGAAGGAGAAGAAGAAGATAATAGGGAATCGGTTCGGTTCGGAGGGATATGGAAGGTGAAAAAACAAGGGAAGAAGGAAGGAAATTCAGGAGGTCGGACCGGGTCGGGGCAAGTAAAGAAAGAAAAAAGAAAAGAAATCCAGGAGATCGGATCAGGTCGGAGCAAGTATTTAAAGATGGGGGAAAGGAGCCTACCTAACTGGATCGGGTCGGACCGTAAGATGACGGAGGAGAAGTATAACTACGTGATCCGATCCGAACCGTTAGGGGACTTTGCCTCCGCTCCGATCCGACTTTAATTTCTGAGTTTCAATGAGATATTCAAGCCTAAGGCCACGCCCCCGATCTGATCCCAATGAATGGACCCGAACCGAACCGAAGCACAGTCTACCTTAACTCATAAAAACTCGTCTAACTGGCCCAATCAACTTTCGGCATAATCTTCAATTTAATGGACAGTTAGGATAGTGCCTTGCGAACATAACTGGACATCAAGAATTACTTCAACTCTTTATATTTTGCCAAAATTTTCGTCGCACTTTTAAACATTTACTTTGCACTTTCCGTATACACTGTTTACACTTTAGTTTGCACACATGCACGGGGGGATACGGGCTAATTTGCTCTAATTTGTGCTATTGCTTCTTCAATAGTTTTATGACCATGAGACCCAGACGCTCTTCCAGACTAGTTGAGAGGAAAGAAGCCCCGGAAACCTCTAACAAAATTACTCTCGAGGACATATCTTCTCCGTCGGATCCAGAATGGGATAATGAGGGTTCAGACTACGAAGACGGAAATCGTAAAAGTGACGAAGTGTCTTCAGAGAATGAAGTTTCTCTAGGTTTTGAGGAGGAAGGGGGATTGGTGACGACCGGGCCCCTGATGAATTTGAATCGGCTGTCATATTGGAATCACCTCCAGATTCCGTTGAATCAACAATCGACAATGACCGACTTATCCGAATTTGCTTAAAGTACGGGATAATGAAAAGGGACACTCTAGTGCCTTCGAGCTCTGACCGTCCCCACAACCCTCCAGAAGGATATATGGTGGTCACTCGGTTGATGTGTATGGTCGGTGCTATCCCTCCATTTTCTCCCTTCATCGTTGACTTTCTAAGACAAATGCGGATTGCCCCTATGCAGCTGCATCCCAATTCTTATGCCTACTTGCACACTTTGTACATAGCATACCGTGAGATCTTAGGCATAGAGCTCACTTTCGATGACGTTCATTTCTTCTATAACTTCAAGCATCGGACTCGAGAGACTCCATCTTTCTGCTATTTTGAGTCTGTTCCTAAGAGGAAGATAATCTCGGTGCCATTCAGCAGTAAAGCTGGAGATTCCAGACTGGAATGGTTCTATGTGAAGCGACAGCCTGGATGTGCCAGGAGGTGGACGAAATCAAGTAAAGCACTGATTTTCTAAATCCGGGCTCTATACACTTGAGTCATCGCCTTAACTTGTTTTTCTTTTTGTTTGCAGTCGACAATCCAAAACAAATATCAGATCAGGTGTTCTTTGACCGGATGCACCAACTTCTTAATGGCGACCAGAAATTCTTGACTATCGATGAAGTCCTTAAGGACGAATATCTTCAGTTTCATGGGCTGTTATCCGTTTTTCGTAGTATTGGTCATGGGACGGCTCCATACGTATATATTCCTCCAGTGGATGTAGTCCCACAGACAGGAGAAGGTTCGGGAGTTCCTACAGTGTCTCTTCAAACTTCACCTTCTCCATCTTCTACTCAAGATGACGAATTGGCTAACCTGGCCGAAAAGCATCCTGAAGGATATACTGCCCCCGAGGAGGCTACTTCTCTGGAAAAGTCAACATCCTCCAAAGAGTCGCCACTTAATGCTTCCGAGGGAGACGTCCCTAGTACTGATGACCCATTATTCCAGGGTTTGGGGGATCTCCCCTTACCTGAAACTATATACACTTCAGAGGATTTTAGGAAGGATCCTTTAGTCTTCACTTCTTCTGAAGAAACTACTCTTGCTAAGACCAAAGAGCCTGCTCGCACTAGTCTAGCTTCGGACTCGGGTTGGTTGGGGGGAAACACACCACTTAGGACACACTTTATACAATAGCATTAGCATTCATTGCACTTCTTTCTCTGTGAATCCATTGATTCTGAATTTCGTTTGTCTTATTGTGCAGGCACGATGTCTCGATCTTACTATGATATCAGGAAGCTTGGCCGCAGAATGTCTAATCCACCTCAGGATATCGAGTATGATCGCCGCGATGATCGCGGTAGGGAGGAGAGAAGGCCCTATGATCCCTATCGCTCTCGACCCTCACGTTCTCGCTCTCCCGTTCGGTCGGATCAAGAGAAATACAAAGGTTATCAAAGCCGTAGGGAAGAGGACAGGCCACAATCGAAAGACTCCACCTCTTCCCACGAAAAGCGCAGCAGAGAGAGAAGTCCTCCAAAAGATACTGAGTCTCGAAGTAAGCGCAAGGTCCCTGCTACTAAACGACCTAGGACAGACAAAGAAACTACTGAATCCTCCACACACAGGGACACTGAATTGGCGATCCCCGCTCCTCCCCCACTAGATGCGGAAACTGCAATAAAGCGGGCGTATTTGGAGGAGCAATTTCCCGAACACTACTTTGAGACTTTGACTTTTTTACCTGCCCTTGAACCTGTTTCTTCTAAGTGGGCAGATGAGGCCAAAGCAAAGATAGACGCGGTTGAAAAACAGTATTCTGAGATGTTTAAATATTCACGCAATCTTTCCAGAATTATCCGTACTCTAATCACGAATGCTGATTCAATGCAAAAAACCGCGGAAGAAGATGCTAAGGCCTTGAAGAACCTAGGTAAAGATTTGGAGGACACACAGGCCCAGCTTGCTATTGCTCAGAGGGACGCTACCAACTTCAAACAACAATTTGAGGATATGCAAAAACGTTATCATGACCTGCTTGAATCTCACACTCAAGAGCGTTCTGAGTTAAAAAAGCAAGCTGATGATGCTAAGTCAGAAGCTGCTAAGACGCGCCTTGCTTATACTGACCTCGAACGGAAAAATGCCGAGTTAGCAAAGAGGAATGCTGAGCTAGAAAAGAAGAATGCTGACTTGGCTTCAAAGCTATTGGAGGCAGAGAACAGAGCTGCCCTGGCGGAGGGCAATGTTGAGTGTGCTATCAAATCTGCGGAGGAGGCCCGCAAACAATTGTCAGAGGCGGAGGCTGATATTCAGGGTTTTGGCGAATTAATGATTGAATTCTTCGCACATATCATCCGTCGCCGAAACATTTCTTGGATCGAAGATTACCCATCCACTCTAGTTCAAGTATGGAATCAGATCGTTGAGTGGGAAAAAGAGGAGCTCAAAGTCGATTCCATCGATGAGGATAAGCTAATGGAAAAATACTTGAGGGATGATGAGCCAGAACGCCTAGCTGAAGGGCGCCGCCTCATTGCTGAGGCTATGGAAGAAGAGAGGCGGAGGACTAAACAGAAAAACATTCCCGAGACTGGTTCCTCTTCTGCTGCCCCCGCAACTCCTGAAGTAGAGGGATATGATCCTGAACACCCGGGAATCCCTCGAACAACTCTGCTATCCCCTATTCCTGAAATGGCATCAGAGACAGCAGTTACCCCCGCTGAGAAGTCTTCGGAAGGTATCCCTACCTTTTCTCCTCAATTTGTCAAGGCTATTTCTACCTTTCGCCACGTGATTGAGCAATCGATGAAAAACCCATTGTTTTCGCCTGAGTTGATAACTGTTACTTCTCACTCTGTAGGTATTGAGCCATCCGGAAAGATAGATGTGACTCAGGGAGCCACCGCTGGGGCAGAGCCTACAGAAAAGGCAAAAGGAGGGGAAGACAAGGCTGCTCCTATAGACTTGGGAGAAGGAAGTGAGCCGACTAAGGCCGACACTCCCCATGATGAAGAAATGATAGCAGCTTTAAAGGATGATGGCGGTGACGGAGATCATGAGGAGGAACCAGAAGTGGCAATAGTCGGGGAGTCGAAAAATGCTGATGATATTACTTTAGCTGCAATGAAAGCTGATCAAGACAAACGCTTGCAATTAAAAGCCGAAGAACTAGACCCTGAAGCCCTCAAGCCTCTTGCAGTTGTGGATGCGGGATCAAGGTTAGTTGTTAAGCTCTCAACTAGATCTATTACAGAGGAACTCGCTAAAAAATCTTCTCTTGATTCCAGTGCTCCGCCCTCCGGGAAGAAGTCTACCGGTTCCAGCACCGCATCTTCAGGAAAGAAGAAATCAAAACGAATCTTGACAGAGGCCGAGAAAGAAGCAAAGGATGCGGAGAAAGCCGCCAAGAAGTCCAAGGCTCACTCGAAATCTAAATAGTGGGTTGCCTTGTGTCGTTTTTGCATTTAGTGAACCAACAATTGCTGCTATAAGAGTGGCTCTTGCACCTTCTTTTTTAGCTATTTTCCTGTACAAATTCATTCATTTGTAAATAAAAAATAATTTACTTTCTGCAATGTCTGTTTGTCAGTAGTTCTGCACTTATGTAAAAATGCCTGTCATACTATAGTTATGAAATGAAGTTACGGAGCGAGGAAATATGTATATACATATATGCCCCCAGTCAATTCTCACAAATTATTTAAGGCTTAATCAAGCAATTTGAATGCTCCCGATTTTCTGACGGGATAGCATTTCCTGTGTCGTCAGTGCCTGTCGTTTTTTCTGGCATTTCTTTTATACTCTCCTGTCTTATACCCAGGTTAGAGTTCTTACCGAGGCGGTCCCTTGTTTGGGTGCACCTTCATGCCTCAGAGGACGTCGTCTTCCCGTCCTTTTATACTCTCTCTCTCTCTCTCTGGAGAGTTAGAGTTCGAGCTCAGCAATCTATTCATTCCCCGGTCTTTCAGCGGGGAAGGATTTCTTTCTCAGCGCTCAGTCGGAGACGCTTTTATACTCTCTCTCTCTCTGGAGAGTTAGAGTTAGGGGAAGGATTTCTTTTTCAGCGCTCAGTCGAAGACGCTTTTATACTCTCTCTCTCTCTCTGGAGAGTTAGAGTTAAGAATATCGTTTTCTCATTCTTTTATGTCTTGTCGCACAAATAGTCGTTGTGCTTTTTCTTATGTTTAAACTGTCTTCAACCTTTTCAGGTTTTGAATCATCCTGTATTCCATAATCACAACAGAATAGTCGATGAATGTATATATATAATGCATAAAATTAAATAACACACGATATTTTTATAGTGGTTCGGCTAAGTCGTAGCCTACATCCACTTTATAGTCCTTTATTCATATCATCAGATTTTCCCAAGGAAAGTCGTGCCTTATTACAGAGTTCATAAGAAAAATAACAAAAAGTACAACATTTCTAATCCAAATATCGCATTAAGTGTTGGGCATTCCATGCTCTAGGAACTTCTTCGCCATCTACGGTCGTTAACTTGAAGGTTCCTTTTTCAAGTTTCCGTTGGATGACAAAGGGTCCTTCCCACTTTGGACCGAGGTGAGGAAGGGATGGAAAGACTCTCTTTAGCACCAAATCTCCTGGTTCAAAAGTCCTGAGGCGAACTTTTTTGTCGTAATAGCGTGCCATCTGACGTCGATGTCTTGCCGCACGCAAATCTGCTTCGTCCCTTTTTTCTTCGACTTCATCAAGAGACTCAAGTAAGAGTGCCTGATTCGTCATCGGGTCATAATATGTCACCCTGTGGGAAGGAACTTCCAGCTCAACTGGAATTACTGCTTCTGAGCCAAAGGAGAGAGAGAAAGGGGTGTGACCAGTAGCCGTCTTAAATGTTGTCTGATATGCCCACAAAGCTAGGGGTAACTCGTCAACCCATTTTGCCTATGCGCGCTCTAACATTTTCTTGAGGATGGATTTTATTACTTTGTTTATTGCCTCAACTTGCCCATTCGACTGCGGATAAGCAACCGTAGTGTATCGCTTGTCGATCTTATATTTCTGGCAGAAATTTCTGAATTCAGTACCATCAAACTGGGTTCCGTTGTCAGTTATAATGGTCCTTGGGATCCCAAATCGGCATATAATATTTCTAACCACGAAACTTATCACTTTTCTTGCCGTGATTTTGGTCAAGGGCTCAGCTTCCACCCACTTCGTAAAATAGTCCACAGCGACTATTGCATATTTCGCTCCCCCTTTAGCAATCGGTAGAACTCCAATGATATCAATCCCCCACGTGGCAAATGGCCAAGGACTCACCATTGACTTGAGTTGGGTCGACGGTGCTCTGGGGATTTTGGCGAATCTTTGGCACCTATCGCAGCGTCGTGAATAATCAGCTGCATCTTTATTAATTGTGGGCCAGAAGTATCCATATCGCAATATCTTTTTTGCTAAAGTCTGACCTCCTGTATGATCCCCACACTCACCTTCGTGCACTTCTTTTAATACACGTTTGATGTCGTCGTGTGCAATACATCGTAACAGGGGCATAGAAAATCCTTGTCTATAAAGAATATCATCTTGTATGACATATCTGGTAGCCTTGCAAACTATAGCCCTTTTCTCACTCTTCTTTAATGGGAGTGTCCCATTCTTAAGGAAGTTCTTAATTGGGGTCATCCACGACTCCTTCTCCGGTTCCGCTTCGAAAGCGAACTCAATTTCCATCGACTCAAAGCTTGGCGATTCCAATGTTTCAATTGGAATTATTTCAGTTTCTTCTGGATTGTCGGAACTAGCTAGCTTTGCCAACCTGTCTGCCTTCTGGTTTTCGGTCCTTGGGATATGTGTTATATTGTACCGCTCCAAGTTGCTCAATAGCTCTCTCACTTTCCCGAGGTAGGCGATAAGTCGAGGTCCCCGAGCCGCAAATTCCTCTCGCACTTGGCAAACAACGATTTTAGAGTCACAGAATATGTCCAACATTTTTACTCCGAGGTCTTTAGCAAGCTTCAGCCCGGCAATCAGGGCTTCGTATTCAGAGTCATTGTTAGTCGCCGAAAATTCTAATCGTAGAGCGTAATATAACGACCGTCCTTCAGGAGTGACTAAGACGATTCCAGCTCCGGACCTTCGGTCGTTCTTGGCTCCATCTGTGTATAGTTTCCACGGATCTATCTTTAACTCATCCTCGGACTTAACCACTTTGTCATCGATTACTTCCTCCTCTGGGATGGTGAACTCCGCTATAAAGTCTGCCAGAGCTTGCCCCCTGATCGACCTTCGTGGTTGAAAATTTAAATCAAACTGACTTAATTCTATATTCCATTTGATCAACCTTCCCGATGCTTCGGGTCTCTGCAACACCTGCCTTAGGGGCTGGTCAGTGTATATGGTTATGGGATGAGCTTGGAAATAGTGACGAAGTTTTCGGGATGCGATTAGGAGGCTGTAAGCGAGCTTCTCAATCTTTGGGTAGTTGCGCTCTGCCGCTGCTAATTTCTTGCTTACATAATATACTGGCCTTTGTACTTTGTCTTCTTCTCGAACCAGAGCTGTGCTAACGGCGTGAGCCGAGACTGCCAAGTAAACAAACAATTCTTCGTGATCCACTGGCTTTGACAAAATCGGCGGTTTCTCTAGCAGTTCCAATAAATTTCGAAAGGCCTCAACACAGTCCGGAGTCCACTCGAAGTTCTTCTTTCCTCTTTTAATCAAATCAAAAAACGGAACGCATTTGTCTGTGGCTTTGGAGATGAATCTACTCAACGCGGCTACTTTCCCTGCAAGACTTTGGACATCTTTAATTCTTCTTGGTTCTTCAATGTTTCTAATTGCTGCTATTTAGCTAGGATTGATTTCAATTCCTCGGGAACTCACAATGAAGCCTAAAAATTTTCCCGATGCCACTCCAAATGAACATTTCAAAGGATTCAACTTCATCCGATACTTTCGCAGGATGCCAAACATTTCCGCCAAGTCTTGCGTATGGCTGGAGGACTGTTTCGATTTGACAATCATATCATCCACGTAAACTTCCATAGTCTTCCCTATTTGATTATAAAACATTTTGTTCACCAAGCGCTGATAAGTGGCTCCGGCGTTTTTCAATCTGAATGGCATTACGACATAACAATATAATCCCAAATTCGTAATGAAGCTCGTATGTTCTTGATCTGGCACGTGCATAGGAATTTGGTTGTACCCAGAATATGCATCCATGAAAGAGAGAAGTTCATGACCTGCTATCGAATCTACAAGCTGGTCAATCCTGGGAAGTGGGAAACTATCTTTTGGGCAAGCTTTGTTCAAATCTGAAAAATCAATGCAAGTCCGCCACTTTCCATTCGGCTTCTTTACCAAGACGGGATTCGATATCCAGTCGGGATATGTCGAATCTCGAATAAACCCGTTCTGCTTCAGCTTCTCCACTTCCTCTTTGAGAGCAGCCGACCTCTCTGGGCCCAGCATACGTCTCTTTTGCTTCACAGGCGGATGTTTCGGGTTTAGATTTAATTTGTGACTTATAATGGATGGCGATATACCACACATGTCAGCGTGGGTCCAGGCAAACACGTCCAAGTTTGCCTTCAAGAAGTCCGTTAGTTCTTTGGCTTGACGTGGATCCAATTGAGATCCAATCTTCAAAACTCTTGTTGGATCAGCTTCATCAATGGGAATTTCCACTGTCGCTTCATTAGGAGTTGCATTTCTAGTCTCTGGTTCCTCGTCTTTTCTGGGATCCAGGTCTTCAGGCGTTCCTTTGGGCAACTCCTTCGGGGTCGATCTCTCTAATTGCTACGCCGAGCCCCCCTTTGGGGGAGGCGAGACATCTTTACTCTCGATGTTAAGTCCTTTCATCAACATCTTTAATTCGGCAACATAGCAGGCCCGTCCGGAAACTTGATCCCCTCTCATTACTCCAGTTCCGGCTTCGGTTGGGAACTTAAGCAATAAACACCAAGGGGCGATACAAGCTCTGAACTCAGCAAGGGCAGGCCTCCCCAAAAATGCATTATAAGGCGAATCTACATCCAACACAACGAACTGAAGCATCCGCACTCTTCTGCGTTCTCCTTGCCCCAAGGTCACGGGCAATTCTATGTATCCCATGGGAGCTGTTGACGCCCCGTTGAAGCCTCTGATCCATCCTTCACATGGCTTCAAATCCTCAGATTCAAGCTTCATCTGATCGAATGACTTTTTAAACAAAATATTGACGGAACTTCCGTTGTCTACTAACACCTTATGAACCAAGGCCGGCCCAATGGTGGTAGTAATGACCAACGGATCATCAGTGGGTGATTGAATCCCAGTATTATCTCTGCTGCGGAATACCACATCGTCAAACATTGTCTTCTGTTGTTTTATGGGGGCGATATCTTCCAAATCATCACCTTCATTCACATCTACGTGTTTGGCAGCATTTACATATTGATCCATTGCTCTAAAGCTACGGATTGCCGGGTGGGGTCCACCCACTATGGAGTTGATAACAATTCCCTTGCCTTTCTGCTGCGCTGTAGGCTTGGGAGCAGGTAGAATCTGCTTTGGAGCCTGCTCTCCTTGCCCCTTGTCCCTCGGGGCAACTTTATATTCATCCAGTTTCCCTTCACGCAGCAGCTTCTCAATCACATCTCTCAAATGCCGACATTCATTGGTTGAATGCCCATGAGTTCCATGAAACAAACAAAACTTCCCAGTTGCCATTTCTTTCTCGGTCGAGTCACGAGGTGGCGGTCTTTTGTATTGCAAAACATTGTATGTATCCAGGTAAATATTCTCAAGAGTGTCGTTCAACGGTGTATAATTCTCATAAGTCTGGAATCGGGGCCTTTTGCTAGGATCACTTCCCCTATTTCTATTTCTTCTGTTACCGTTCGCATTACGGTTATTGTTGTTGCCCCCGTTTCCAGAATTGTCGTTTCCACTCTTGTTTCCCACATTCACTTCAACTTTTCCGGAACTTTCCCCAGACTGCTTCACGGCAACGTTACTCTGAACATTTTCTTTTGATGCCGCTTCAGACTTTCTCTTTCGGTTTGCCCTGGCTTCCTCTCGTCTTAAATAAATATCGGCCTTTTCATAGAATATCTCTCTCGTGGAGGGGGTCTTCCCAGAAAGGTAATCTCCAAACTCGGATTCAGGATCGACTCCTTCCTTTAATGCCATCAGAATGGTGGGCTCATGCGGGTCACTAACTTCAGTCACAGCTAAGTTAAAACGGTCAAGATATGACCTCAAAGACTCTCCTGGTGCCTGCTTAATTCTGGATAATTCAATAACACTTTTGGACTTTCGGGTATGGAGTCGGAACTGATTCACAAAACGTTCGCTCAGTTCCCTATAATTCGAAACCGAACGAGGGGGAAGTCGGGTAAACCAGAACAGCGCCACATCTTCTAAATAGATCGAGAATGCTTTACACTTCACTGCATCAGGGGCAGCAGCAGCATTCATGAGCCCCGAGTATCGCATCAAATGCTATCCCGGATCAGTTCTCCCATTGTACTTGTCCATCTGTGGCAGGTTAAAACGCCGGGGAAACTGAAAGTCGAGGATGTCGTCAGTGAAAGGAGTATGGCTTCGCTCAATGCCATAATCTTCATTGGTATAGTTCCGGCTCTCGGACATAATCTGGTGCACCATTGCCTGTACATCAGCATTAGTTAGGGGCCGTTCAGGTTCCCTGGCCCTGGTATCCGGGTTCCTTCTGGGCTCCCGTTCAGGAGATGCCCTTCTTCTTTGATCTGCTTCTGCTCTACTCCGTTCCCTATGCTCCCGGTCGATCTCGGGAGGAGGGGACTGGAGCCTTTGCCCCTGAGTGGGATCATTGTTTCCTAGTGCTCGTGCAATATCCTCACGAGACCCCAAAGATCCGAATGTCAGCTGCTCCAAATTCTGAGGTCGTTTGAGCGGCCTTCGTTCACGGGGCCGCTCTTCCTCGGAAGAAGAAGACTAATCCACTGGTGTGTGACGAACCGGTGAGGGGGTTCTCTGTCTACGGAGTTCGCTAATCTCCCTGCTCATGAGACTTATATTCTCCTGCATCATGAGATTGGTGCGCTCGTGGACTTTCATAGCCTCCCTAGTACTCTCAAGCATGTCAAGTAGGCGCGAGAAATCTCCTTGAGTAATGGGCGCAGATGGATTGACCTGATCACTGACCCTGGTGGCTGGAATCGGAGCATTCGTAGGGACTCGAGTAGAGGTTCCAACATCACCAAGTGTCGGATCGGATCGGAGATAGGAGATCGGGTCGGTTCGGAACTGGGGAGCCTGGTCGGGTCGGTACGTGGCAAGCTGCTCGGGTCGGTTCAGGTTGGGGAAATGCACTGCTTCAGAATCTCCTACCCGGATCGGATCGGAGCTCTCCCCCTGAAGGCGGTTCGGGTTTCCTGCATCGGTTCGTCCTGCTGCTGAACTCTGCCCACGAGACCTTGTCACAACCGCATTTTGCTGATCTTCGCCAACTCCATTTCCTCGACCAGATTGAACTTCTTTGCCTTTTCCTTTGGCCATGGTTCTTCAACAATCACTTCAACAAATATCCAAGAGTGTCGAAACTTGAGGATTAGCTTCTTTGAACTCAACGGTCCAAAAAGTAGAACGATAATCCCGAAAAACAAAGAATTCAGATGAGCTCTCAATGAAAGCACCAAAATGTTAGACCAAAAAGTGGTTCTAACACCCAAATTGATTAAAAGCAGAATGAAATGAGATCAAAAATAAAAATGAACACACAGGATTTATAGTGGTTCGGCGAAGAAATGCCTACGTCCACTTGTCTTTCACTATTTTCAATGATTTAGTTGCAAATACAATGAAATATTCGCTTGATTTCTCTCACAACTCACTTACAATCACTCAATTGTCTAAAAACAAATAATGAAAGAAGATTTGGATTTTCCGGGAGTGCTGGAATTTGGGTTATGAAGGTGGTTGAACTGTCAAAGTGCCAGAAAAAAGATCCTTTTCTTTGCCTCCAGACGGGGTATTTATAGGTGAGAATTTTCTTAGAGCCCGATCCGGATCGGAGCCACGTGTCATCCATCCCATCAGCCTCGGGTTCGGATGAATTTCTATGTTGACAACGCATCAGAGTAGTGGACGTTGAGGGTAGGAACTGGTCACAGCCGATCCGAATAACCAGGCGCTCGTGCAGGAGAGTGACGTGGAAGACAGGCTCGGGTCGGAGGGGTATGCACAAGGGGTTCGGATCGGTGTACCCGATCCGACCCGGATTGACTTAGGGCTAATTCCTGTGTTTACTCCGCTCCGCTCAGATCTATTGCTCTCCGCTCCAGCTGGAAATAGGTTGCTCTCCGATCCGAACAGACGTGCCTCTCTAATTCCAACAATAATAGCTCACCAATCCGAACAGCAGACTTTATCCGATCCGAACCGCTACACTGCTCCGATCCGACCCGCTTCAGTGTTTTTCAAGCTCTTCAATATTTCACATCTTGACTTTGTGTTGCCCAGTTCACAAAGTGGGCTAACAGGTTTATAGCCCTTTAGTCGTACCTAGGCCATTGCAGCCCTGAATCCGTTCACGTACTTCCCATACATAGTGATCCAAAGTCATAAACATCGACTGCCCCTTGGCACACGTCCCACAGCAAAGCCCAATCATGAAGTGAACTCATCGGTTCCCATCTGGATCCTGAGCTCTAACTTCCCATATTGGACTACCTTTTCATCTCGGGTTATTGGTCAATACTGGGTCGGGTCGGGTTCCTTTCAAGCCATCGGTTCGGGTCGGGTCCACTGCGTTGCGTTGGTGCATGGTCTTCCTCTGATAGCGGTTCGGTTCGGGTCCACACCATCGCGTCGGTTCGGGTTGGGTGTCCTCCTCTGGGTCGGGTGTCCCACCTCGGGTCGGGTCGGGTGCCATCTCCCTTCCAGTTCGTGCTACCGATCCGCTCCCTCGTTCTTCACGTGCTCTGATCCCTCCTTCTTCATCCGATCCGATCTCAGTTCAATTAGCGTGACCTTCCTTCTTGCCAGTTCTCCCAAGTGTCAAGTTCTGATCTGAGCCCTTCGTCCCTAAGTCGATCCGATCCCCAGCTTAACCAACATGGCCTTCCTTTTTGCCAATCCTCTTTTGTGCCAGACTCCAGTTCGGATCGGGTTCCTTGCCCAGGTCTCCAATCCGATCCGAGCCCATATCCGATCCGAAACCCTGCACAACTTTCTGCAACTTTTTCCAGCAACTTGTTTACGCCATTCGACGACGTTTTCGACAAATCTAACTATACTAATCAATCACAAATCATGTCAAACATTCATAGCAACATAGCAAACCAACCACAAACACCAAAACAATGAATTCATATGTCAAAATGGATCAAATATACCCAAAACCCCATAATTTCCCTTAAGCATGTTTAAGCAAAACTAATTATAGGGTTAGCAAAACTCAATCAAATTAAACCAAATTTCTACTAAAGGCATAAAATATTATTTTCGAATTTATAGACATTTTTCCAGAATTTATTAGTGTATACATTCGCTAATCTTCACTAATTACCCCTAATTAACTGTAATTAGTGTCAAAACGATGCTAATCACTCACCTTGGACACAAACGAAATTCTCAGAACTGAAACCTTGCTGATTTGGCCGAACACTGATGTCTAACAGCAGCTCTAGCCTTGCTTTCGTGTTTCCTCTCCTTAATTTGATGTAGATTAAGCCAAAACTTGATTAGAAAGTGATTAGAAGGTGATTTGGGTGTTGGGGGCCATTGATAGGGTTGCAAGAAAGAAAGTGGCGGCTGGGAAATGAGGATAAGATCGTTCTCTAACTGATTTCAGCCTCCTCCTTACCCTAATCCCGAAATCCCCTTTGGGCCTAGCCGCTAATTACCCGGTTAAGCCCAATTAAGCTGTTTTTCACCATCTGAAACTTGTTTCAGCCATATCTCCCAAACGGTTAGTCCGTTTGGCTAATGTGACCACTCTACGGAATTGTAAACCATCATCCGGAACCAATGGAAGTGGGTTCAGGTCAAAATTCCTTTCCAGTCAAAAGTTATGGCCAAAACAGTACCAACTAGGGGTAAAATGGTCATTTAAAAATCGGGAAAAATCATGAACATGGGAAATGATCCCAATAGTCATCTCCCAAAGTTACATGTCCATACGACTTCATATGTGAAAGAAAAAATAATCTACGGTCCTATGATGCGTAGAATACGGGTCGTTACACTCTCCCCACCTTAAGAAATTTCGTCCCCGAAATTCCTTAACCCAAAACATACAAAAGATCCTACATGCCTAACAGCCACATACAACAATCAAACATGCAAAACAAGCAAACAAGCCTATCCTAGCATGCGGAAAACTAAATCGAAGTCAAAATCTTACCAGGCAAAGAGTTCTGGGTATGTCTCCCTAATGTTCTCCTCTGTCTCCCAAGTGCAATCATTCTCGTCCTCGCTCCACTGAACCTTGACTAGCTTCACCGCCTTCCTTCGAAGTTGCTTCATGTCGTGCTCGACAATACGGGCCGGCTTGCGGTTCCCAACCGCCTCGGGTTCTACTTCGAAGTCCTCTAACTGATCAGGTGAAATAGTCATATCTGAGTCATGGACAAACTTCCTTAGTTGGGAAACATGAAATACATTGTGAACTCCCGCCATCTTCTCTGGTAAGTCAATTCTATATGCCAAATTCCCGACCAGTTCAAGAACAGGGAATGGGCCAACAAATCATGGTGCTAACTTGCCTCTCCTGCCAAATCATATCACGCTCTTCAACGGAGAAATCTTGACAAACACCAAGTCACCAATGGAGAATTTTAAGTCTCTTCTCCTCTTATCAGCATAACTCTTCTGCCTATCTTGGGCAGCCTTCATTCGTTGTTGAATGATCTTGATCTTATCTGAAGTTTCCCTCACCACATCTGGTCCAAGCATAAACTTCTCGCCAATCTCTATCCAACATGATGGTGAGTTGCATGGTCTTCCGTACAAAGCTTCAAACGGAGCCATACCGATACTGGATTGGTAGCTATTATTATATGCAAACTCTACTAGATGCAAATGGTCATCCCATGATCCACCAAAATCCAATATATATGCTCTCAAGAGATCTTCCAAAATACGATTCACCCTCTCCGTCTGACCGTCGGTCTGAGGATGATATGCGGTACTGAGATGTAACTCTGACCCTATAGCCTCTTGTAAGCTCTTCCAAAACCCACTAGTGAACAACGGGTCTCGGTCACTCACAATGCTTTTAGGAACTCCATGAAATCTCACTACCCACTTCATATACAATTCTGCCAACTTGGCTGCCGTTCTAGTCGATTTGACTGGTATAAATCTTGCACTTTTAGTCAATCGGTCCACAATCACCCAAATGCTATCATGTCCCGATCTAGTCCTTGGTAAACCATCGATGAAATCCATCGAGACTTGCTCCCATTTCCATTCGGGAATTTCTAATGGCTGTAACAACCCACTAGGCTTCTTTTGCTCGGCTTTAACTAGCTGGCAATTCATGCATTTGGATATAAACCTCCCAATGTCTCTTTTCATCCCTTCCCAGTAGTAGGTCTGCTTCATGTCTCGATACATCTTGTTACCATCGGGGTGTATAGTCAGTTTTGAGTGATGACATTCTCTAAGCACTTCATCTCTCAATCCATTGACATTGGGTACAACAAGCTTTCCATTCTTTCTAAGCCATCCATCTCGATCAAGCCCATACTTGTTCATCTCGTCATCGATACCCATCTCTAACTTGGAGATGATTTCCAATAGGTTACGATCGTCCCTCTAACTAGAGCCGATCCGCTCAATCAAAGTGGGTCTGATCGTCAAACTTGCTAACATTTCTAGATCCAATTCGCACTTTGGTCTGAAATCATACCCAGCGATGTACTCCAGTTGCTTCCATTCTAGAAACATAGCCCCTAAACTGGCATGTCTCCTACTCAATGCATCAGCCTCCGCATTGCCCTTTCCCGGTGTATATGCGATGCCAAAATCATAGGAAGCCAAGAATTCTAACCACCTTTGTTGCCGGAGATTTAGATCCTTCTGAGAGAAAAGATATTTCAACGACTTATGATCCGTAAACAACTCAAATCTTTCTCCCAAGAGATAGTGTCTCCACATCTTCAATGCGAACACGATCGCTGCCAATTCCAAATCATGGGTAGGGTATCTTCTCTCGTGCGGTTTCAATTGCCGACTTGCATAAGCTACAACCCTACCGCCTTGCATCAATACAGCACCCAGTCCGGTACCACAGGCATCCGTGTATACCGCCATCTCTTCATTCCCCTTAGGAATGACTAACACTGGTGCGCATGTCAACTTGTCCTTTAGACTCTTGAATGCATTCTCGCACCTTTCATCCCAGACAAAAGCTTGATTCTTCTTGGTCAACTGGGTCAATGGTGCTACTATCTTGGATAAACCTTGGATAAACTTACGATAATATCCAGCTAACCCCAAGAAACTTCTTACATCTGTTGCATTCTTGGGCGTAGGCCAATCCTGTACCGTAGCCACGTTCGCCGGGTCCACGGCAATACCATTCTCTGATACAACATGACCCAAGAACCTCACTTCCCTCCTCCAGAAGTGACACTTAGAAAACTTTGCTTTCAATTGGCGTTTTCTCAGCACCTCCATCACTATTCTTAAATGTTCCTTGTGTTCTTCCTCTGTCCTCAAATAGACCAAAATATCATCAATGAACACAAGGACAAACTTATTCAACTGATCTCTGAATACCCTATTCATACGATCCACAAAATATGCTGGGGCATTGGTCAGCCCGAATGGCATGACCAACCACTCATAAAATCCAGACGGCGTCCGAAATGACGTTTTAGCTATACTCTCAGCTTCCACTCTAAGCTGATGAAAACCTGTCGCAAGATCCAATTGAGAAAATACTCTCGCGCTACTCAACTGATCGAACAAATCATCTATCCGTGGTAGAGGATACTTGTTCTTCCTCGTCACTTTATTCAACTCGCGGTAGTCTACACACAAACGAAGGGAACCATCCGCCTTGGTAGCAAACACAACTGGTGCTCCCCATTCAGAAACACTCCTTCTGATAAATCCCTTCTTCAAAAGATCGCTGACTTGCACCTCGAGCTCTCGCTGCTCCCTTGGTGCCATACGACGAAGTGGCATCACTATAGGTCTGGCATCTTTCACCAAATCAATACGGAACTCAATCTCTCGATGTGGTGGAAGCCCGGTCACTTCTTCGAAAACATCCGGATACTGGCCAACCACGGGCAAACCTGACAACTCACTATTCGGAATGTCGAGGAAGTTTAGAAAACTAGCCAATACCCCCTCACTAGGTAGACCACCAAACACTATCCTCCGCCCATCATCCGCTCTAGCTGTCACCAAAAAGCCCACGCAGTCTACCACCACCCCGTATCTTCGGAGCCAATCTACTCCCAAAATAATGCCAAACCCAGTAAAGCCCAAAACAAAGCAATCACAAACAAACATGCATCCATGACTCGATAAGACCACATTACGACAAATCATGCTAAGGTTAGTCGAACCACCAATCGGGTTCGTCACTACTAAAGGTCTATCGACAATCTCGGGCTCCAATCCCAATCTATCTACCAGGTCACTAGATATGAAAGAACTGGAAGCTCCGGTATCAAACAAAACTCTAACAGGAACATCATAAACAGAAAGCATACCTTGAATGACGACATTCTTTCCCTTCTCCGCCGCGGTTGGGGCATTCGACGAAGAAGGAATAGCATTAAGGGCATATGCTTTCACCATTTGCTTTTCTTTAGGGGGTTGCAGACACTTGTCCTTCTGATGTCCCATTTGGCCACAGTTGAAGCACTTCCTATCCGCTGGCTTGGCCCGACAATTACTAGCATAATGGCCCTTCTTACCACAGCAGAAGCACTCAACATCTTGCTTATTCTTTTTCTTCTGGCCATCCTTAGTCTGATTCTGCTTTCTCTTATTCTGGGAACCACCCTTGCCTCCACCACTTGCTTGTGGCTTTGGCTCATCTGCGGATGCAACCTCAGTCTTCGGCTTAGGGCAGAGACTTTCTGATCTCAATGCTTTCCCCACAATCGATTCAAACGTCTCATCGATGTGGTTAATAAGCCTTTCCCTCAAGTATTGATCCAAACCAGTTATGAATTTCTCATTCTTCTTCTCGGCAGCATCAATAAGAGATAACCCATACTTCGACAAAGTGTCGAATTCAACAATATACTCTGAGACAGCTCTGCCATTCTGCTTGAGCTCCAAGAATTTCTTAAACAGCACTGACTTCTGAGCAGCTGAAATGAACTTCTCGCTAAAGCGAACCTTAAACTGCTCCCAAGCAATCTGATCTTCGGGAGTAGCTGCCTTTATAGCATTCCACCAATTCATTACCCGCCCTTGCATCTGACGGGACGCTAGCTTTCTCTTCATCGCATCCTCGATACCCAAATCCTCGAAGATACGTTCGCAACTATCCAACCAATCCTGAACATCCGTGGCCGACTCCGTTCCGTAAAACAGCTTCCCACCAAGACTAGTATAATCCTTGTTCAGCTTGGCAAAGTCGACCCTCGGTGCCTGCACTATTGGACCACCACCATTTCCACCATTGGGAGTTGCCCTCTGCACGTCCCTAAGCATCTCTCTCATGAGGTCAATAAACATCGTCCTCATGTCAGCAGCATTCCCATTATTGGCCCCTCTACCGGTACCTCTAACATATCGGCTCATCGTCAATCTGAAAAAGGAAACGATTAACGACCCCATAGTGGTGCTAGTGCAGTACGACTTCATTCTTATACTACTAATAGTATATATATATAGCTTTTTAAAAACCAAAGTAATCACAAATACGCTCTCTCGTATACGTATACTATCTCTCCCTGATAAATTCCCTAGGTTAACTACACAACCTAGAGCTCTGATACCAAGTGTGGCGTCCCGCCCCGCACCAGCCTGCATTTCCTCCGAAAGTGCGCTGTACACATGCCCGACTAGCACGGGACGGTCGTCAGGAGAAAGGAAAGAAGGGAATTAACTAACGAGGAACCTGTAGAATGTCTCACAGCGCATGTAATAAAATATAATAATAATAACACACTTGACATAAAACAGGTGAGACAGTGCATAAGCTGACAACTAAAATCAACATCAACATCAGAGCAGCGGAAATCCAAATACAGCTTATTACACTTTCCAAATTTACTGTCTCTAAACAAAAGAAAGCTAAAGTAGAAGATGCACCAATAATGCCCAAGCAGTGATCTTCAACAACACAGGGAGAATACTATATATATATATTACGTGGAAGCCACCTGCTCGTCTCCGGATCATCTACCCGTGCATCACCAGCTAACATGTCTCTAGTCTGCTCGTGTGAGCATCCAGAGTAATAAGAAGAGACATAAAAATCTGGGTCAGACATAAAGCCTGGTATGAGCGATAAGCATATAAACAGAACAATAACAGGTATACTAAACCATACCTGAACCTGGACCTGCAACCAAAGAGTTAGTACCACATACCGTACAGTACTCTAAGGTGCCATAATAAATAGTGTGAAGAATACGGGGGTGGGGTGTGCATGTCATAATGATAGCAAACAAATCATCCATAGCAACCATCCTCACATCTCTCACTCAGTGCGTAAAGCATACGATGTCCACCACTGTCAATCACTAGACCCATCGAAGTAGTGACGGAGTTCAACTTGTACAACTACTACTACTACCAAGCTTACCACATGGAGTCATGACCAAATATTTACAAATGACCCCACTTCATTGGTTTATAGCCCTTTAGTCGTACCTAGGCCATTGCAGCCCTGAATCCGTTCACGTACTTCCCATACATAGTGATCCAAAGTCATAAACATCGACTGCCCCTTGGCACACGTCCCGCAGCAAAGCCCAATCATGAAGTGAACTCATCGGTTCCCAACTGGATCCTGAGCTCTAACTTCCCATATTGGACTACCTTTGCATCTCGGGTTATTGGTCAATACTGGGTCGGGTCGGGTTCCTTTCAAGCCGTCGGTTCACGTCGGGTCCACTGCGTTGCGTTGGTGCATGGTCTTCCTCTGATAGCGGTTCGGTTCGGGTCCACTCCATCGCGTCGGTTCGGGTCGGGTGTCCTCCTCCGGGTCGGGTGTCCCACCTCGGGTCGGGTCGGGTGCCATCTCCCTTCCAGTTCGTGCTTCCGCTCTGATCCGCTCCATCGTTCTTCACGTGCTCCGATCCGATCCCTCCTTCATCCGATCCGATCCCAGTTCAATTAGCGTGACCTTCCTTCTTGCCAGTTCTCCCAAGTGTCAAGTTCCGATCCGAGCCCTTCGTCCCTAAGTCGATCCGATCCCCAGCTTAACCAACATGGCCTTCCTTTTTGCCAAGCCTCTTTTGTGCCAGACTCCAGTTCATGTCGGGTTCCTTGCCCAGGTCTCCAATCCGATCCGAGCCCATATCCGATTTGATCCGAAACCCTGCACAACTTTTTCCAGCAACTTGTTTACGCCATTCGACGACGTTTTCGAAAAATCTAACTATACTAATCAATCACAAATCATGTCAAACAGTCATATCAACATAGCAAACCAACCAAAAACACCAAAACAATGAATTCATATGTCAAAATGGATCAAATATACCCAAAACCCCATAATTTCCCTTAAGCATGTTTAAGCAAAACTAATTATAGGGTTAACAAAAATTAATCAAATTAAACCAAATTTCTACCAGAGGCATAAAATATTATTTTCGAATTTATAGACATTTTTCCAGAATTTATTAGTGTATAAATTCGCTAATCTTCACTAATTACCCTTTATTAACTGTAATTAGTGTCAAAACGATGCTAATCACTCACCTTGGCCATAAACGAAATTCTCAGAACTGAAACCTTGCTGATTTGGGCGAATACTGATGTCTAACAGCAGCTCTAGCCTTGCTTTCTTGTTTCCTCTCCTTAATTTGATGTAGATTAAGCCAAAACTTGATTAGAAAGTGATTAGAAGGTGATTTGGGTGTTGGGGGCCATTGCTAGGGTTGCAAGAAAGTAAGTGGCGGCTGGGAAATGAGGATAAGATAGTTCTCTAACTGATTTCAGCCTCCTCCTTACCCTAATCCCGAAATCCCCTTTGGGCCTAGCCGCTAATTACCCGATTAAGCCCAATTAAGCTATTTTTCACCATCTGAAACTTGTTTCAGCCATATCTCCCAAACTGTGAGTCCGTTTGGCTAATGTGACCACTCTACGGGATTGTAAACCATCATCCGGAGCCAATGGAAGTGGTTTCAGGTCAAAATTCCTTTCTAGTCAAAAGTTATGGCCAAAACAGTACCAACTAGGGGTAAAATGGTCATTTAAAAATCGGGAATAATCATGAACATGGGAAATGATCCCAATAGTCGTCTTCCAAAGTTACATGTCCATACGACTTCATATGTGAAAGAAAAAAATAATCTACGGTCCTATGATGCGTAGAATACGGGTCGTTACAGCGTCAGTGGTTTTACACGCCCTGATGAGATTGACTTATGTGGTTGTTGTTGTTGCGAGGCGCCTCGGATATATCGGTGACTATGTGGAGCCGATGGAGTCATTTGTTGGCTCATTTACACCCCAAAGGGCGGGGAAACGTATTGTTAAGGCACCATAATCCACTCAATGTGGACCGGCCCTGTCGCTCCAAGGGGCAGTTGCGGCTGTTACAGAGGCTTGGGCTAGAGAGTCTCAAATTCGGTAAGGACTATCCTTTGCCTTGGTTCATGACGGAAATCCAATTTCC
Organism: Allium sativum; assembly: GCA_030737875.1. Classification (NCBI taxonomy): domain Eukaryota; kingdom Viridiplantae; phylum Streptophyta; class Magnoliopsida; order Asparagales; family Amaryllidaceae; genus Allium; species Allium sativum. The sequence goes on from CM060910.1 coordinate 465,248,219, forward strand.
AAATACGTGATTGTGCTGTTTTGATTGTATACTTATATATGGCGACATAGTGGTATGGGGCATTAATGTCGTTTATGATTGATACTTATGATTTGAAATTGTTTTTGAAACATATAAACACTAGTAGTAATATCAAATGCTTTTGTTTATTTCGTATCAAACATATCTTGGCCATTATAAGGTAAAAACTCTATCCTCCGGTTTGCGTTGCATTGTGTGATGGGAACTGAGTCTTATAACGGCTTCATTTTTATAAAAAGCATTGCGATGTTTAAAAGAAAGAATTGTTTTTAAAGCACTGGCAATCCAATGGAGTAAACCCGTTCCACGAAAGTGGCGTGGTCCTGTGATTAGCCATATTATAAATGTGTTGAGTAGATTTCTCATACCAGTCCCATGACTGACTCGTAGTTTGTTTCACTTTCAAACTCGGGTGCCCCTTTTTCTACACGGGCAGCCTTGTATTCAGGTTTTAGCTGGATTTCTCTGGATAGCTGGAGCTGAAGATGGATTCTATCATTTATCTCTTTTTATGCTGTTCAGCTCCTATTGTACATTATGTTTGTTTTCCGCTGTAGACATATATGTATAGCTGAACTGTATTTGTACTAAGTATGATCCTGTATACTGTGTAACTCTGATGATTACGTTTATTCAATATATTCTATTGTGCATTATCTGGTGTATTTATTTTATTCTGTTCTGCTATTATCTGTTTATGTGTTATATTCCAAAGATTACCCTTGCCGCCGTCAGTACAGGGTTTGGGGTCATCTCAATTAGTAACGAGTAGTCCTTGCAATCCATAGATTCCAATCACTACAGAATCATGGGTCATAATATCTCCGGTCGTTAAGCCCAAGAATTCAAAAAGTAGTTCTTCCGCTCATGAAGATCAATGGTCTTTAATGCTCCATCTTAAGTTAACATCTTCCACGTATTCGTTGGTCGGAATGGTTTTTGAATATAAATTCGATCCTGGTCTTTCCATATCAACAATCGTATGGGTTAGATTTTATAGTCGGTGATTTAATTATAAGTAAATAATCATGAGAATAAAATAGGTTCACTGATTCAGTACTCGGCATTACTTGGCATTTTGATTTAAAACAATTAACGAAGGTTAATTAAACTACTAAATCTTGAAATATTTTTAAACATTATATTTCTACTTATTTTATTATAGCAGGATTCTCAAAACGAATTTCATACACTTTAAAATTAAATCATATATATATACGTAACTTTGGGTTTAATCCAATTTCACGTAAAATCTCATTACGACATCTTTTTTTGTTCATTTCTCGATAAACAACACTATCCCTTCCCTTTCCACAAATGTATTCGAACTTATCCCATTAATTCCTTAAGTCTTGCAAACATCGCTATAATTTTAAAATATCTCTTTACATTTTCGTTACTTTGGAAATACCATTTCATATTCTCAAATCCCTTTTATTTCCATTACTTTAACATTCATTATTCCCTGACCGTAAATTGGTAAGCAAATAACTTGCTAAGTATCAACCCCTAAGACAAAAATTAACATCAGATTAATACTTAGAAAAATCACTCAACTCGACCAATCCCCTGTTAAGTTCCAATACTTTTAATTTCTTATCTTAACTCTCATCAACTTGTATTATCCCCCTTTTTTCTCCATTCAACCATTTCCCTCTTTGAAAACCTTGTTTCAATTCTATTCATTTCACTTAATTTCATTATTAAGTAATGCTAATTTAAATCAACGCTTTAACACCTCATCCTATTGTAAAAACTTCGTTCATATAACACCGGCTTTAATATAAACCCATTTTATCTCAATTTATTAATTCAAATGTTAACTCAACATTGATTTAAACCATCGTATGCACTTAAAGTCCCTTTTATAACTTTGTTATAAAACTCGGGTTTTAATATAAACCCATTCATAAACTCCCTTTCGATTTACTTAGATCTCATTATATTATACTTAAATTATTCAATAAAATAATGATTTATTCGATCATTAACCATTGTAGAGATAGTTAACTTCTTAATTAACTAAAATAAATAGAAAATTTCTTTTTAAAAAATTATTTAAAATTAAAACAAATATACCTTAGACCATTTCATTGAATTAATTCAAAACAAATTAGTTTAATAATAAATCCTAGTTAAAACGGTTGACTTAGTTAACTCAATACACGATTACTTCGTTAACCAATTCCAATTATAGTCCTTTCTTTAAATTAATTAATTTAAATAATTCCATTTAATTGTTCATTATAAACAATTATCCAATTCTTAACCGTAAAGTTAATTTCTGCTCATTTGCTCATAAATCTGATTAATTTAAGAAATTTACTTTATAAAAATGTTTAATAATTAATTATATACTTAATTAATAAATAATAAATAATGATTTCCTTTTAATGAACTTTATCTCAAAATATAAATCTAAACTTTTTGTCTTGAGTTACAAAATAAATTTTATAACTTCATTTCGTCGATTTACCTAACGATAAATCAATGTTTATAAAATGATTGATTTATAGGCCATATACTACCAATTACTCAACCAATATTACCCATTGGTTTAAACAAAACAAATATTGAATTTTAGGTCAACATTCAACAACCAAATCAATCATCTAATCAGAACTGTTCATATAATGATAATATGAAAATAAATATCTTTAAATATATTTGAGGAATCCGGTTGGATCCCTCCAACCTGTTCTTCCCTGCATTAGATATGTTATCACAAATATGACCATTTAATTCAAATAAATAATGGTCTTCATAACAGTCAATAACGATAATTCAATATCAACCAATTTTTTTACACAACCATAACAATTCAAATAGTTCATTAAATTAATCACGTTTATTTATAAACATGACCAATAGGGGAAATTACCTTAATTGGGACCAGTCATTAAAACAACGATTTGGTGTTTCACTGAAATTAAACAACGTTTAATTTCATCGGTTCAAACAATATATGAAGATATAATTAAGAAACAATCAACCATTAGCAACCATAGCACACAAATTAAAAAACCGACTTATATAAAATATAAGTGGGAAGAACTGAGTGAGTTTAACTCACCTAATTTCATTTGTCGATTGAGTGGTTTAATTTTAGTTAAATTAAAAGTGTTTAATTTAATTAAAGATTCATGCTGCTTCCAGTCATGTCCACAATTGTTCCAGAATGTCGTGTTCAACAGTACGGTCCCTACGCCGCCTGTTTCATCCAATTCTGATAGCACAGATAAGAGTTATATATGTTTTAGTCCATGACTTTTTAATTTTATATTTAATCTTTCTAAATTACACAATTAGTCTTACTAATTACTTTCTTTTATCACCGCAATAAGCCGACTCCTATCTGCTTCCATTGTTTACGCTTGAACCCACCCATTTACTGTTGTACCACATTCCTGCATTAGTTATAACATTTAAAATTATACGATTTTTAATTAACAATTAAATTCCTAATTATAAATCTAATTATTAATTACATTCTAATTACTTTGAATAAGAAGAATCAGGTCTGATCCCTTTCTTCATTTCTGCTCTTTGTTCATGAATACACTAAGCTTTTAGTTCAAATTACCCTACAGAAAGCTGCAACGAATTTAACTGTATTATATTAACTAATTAGATTTTTAATTATAATTTTAAATGTTTAATTACTTAGATTAGGAACTATACATGCTGACATAACACTAGGCTTAACAGGAATTAGCCGACTTTAATTTGAGAATACCCAGGCCCATCTTTTGATTTTCTCTTTCATGTTGGCCTTGTTTCCAAATGTGCCCGATTTCGAATTTGCATTCTTTGTGCTTCACCATTTACTCGCCGCTCACTACAAAGACGTGCCCATCTTCCCCTTGTGCCTGTATGAATTTTGATTTAGTTAATATAAATTAATTAACTAATTTATCCTTAAACATCACTTAAAATCTAATTAGGTTTGTGTTAGGATTCATGCCGATCGTTTCTCTTCTACCTAGGCCTTTCGTTCCTGCTTCGCTGCATTTCGAGGAACCACATGCTCAACCAACGATCGTTGCGACTCCCTCCGGTCATCCGCCGGCCGTCCATCACTTCCAGGCCATGAGTCTCTCCACCGTCGAAGACTCCATCTCAGATCCGAAAATAACACCACCATCATTAAACTGCACTAACCTCCCACCTGAACTGCCATTTCTCCTTTCATATCTTGAACTCACCACCTTCATCTTAGCCTGAAACGGGCTTCCAAGGCCGACTGTCATATTTCCAGTTCGACAAAAATTGGATCGAGCTTAACATAATAATATCAATGCGAGGAGAAGGCTGTAACAAGTTAAACGAGATATATATTTTGGGATTTTTCCATGTAGAATATAATTTGTCTTGAATTAGATATGTCGCCATGAAGTTGGGCATAATCTGGAAGGAGAGCAAAATGATGAATGACATGTGTTTATATAGGCAATGTTTTTTCCTTGCCTCCCACGGTGTCGAGGTCCATTGTAGCATGCTAGTGTAGCACAATTTTGATGTGAAGCACATTACTGTGTTGTTTCGATGATTATGATATGCGTGTGTAATTTTGCAGAAGAATAGGCTAGGAGGGGGTAGCTAAGGTAGATGACAGTGTACTAGTGTAAAACATGTAAATTTAAATAAACTGTTGTACGTTTGGGTAAGTACACTTGCCTATATATTTTATTACCATATAGGTCTTTACACACACAGTATATATTTTAGGGTAGCTGAACCCATTTGTGTACTTTGGTGTGTTAGCTAGTACAAGGTAGGAAAGCATAGCTGGATTTGTAGCATTAAGAAAGAAGAAAAGTTAAAGTATTTTTTTCTTTTTTTCTGTTTGCAACCCAGCAGAATTCTTGCAGTATTTATTTCCAAAATAACATGGCTTGTTCATTTCATTTATTTGGGTTAACATCATGTTTTTGTACGTCACGATCTATTTTACGGTCACTTACTCTTACCGCTATATATCGTTCTTTACATTGAGCATTTAAATTTCACACTGGCAAACTCCAAATATAACGAAAATGGTTACGTCTTGAAGTTTTGGTCTCAATGACACTAATTTTATTGGAAACGGACTTTGTTTGCAAAACGGCCACTTTTAAGGCTTATAATAATATCGATTAAAATATTATAAATATCCAAAATAATCAAATAGAATAACAATAAATTATTATTATCATAAATACCTAACTGGAAATATCTTAGCTTCAAATATAAATCATACATCTCAATTTCATCAATTTGAGTTAAATGTAGCCCAAATTGTATTAAAACACTTTTAAATATATTAAATAAACGTTATAATTTAATAACGATTTCCATGGCGATTATTTTAAAATTTCAATTGGATATAACTAACAATCTATAATATGAAATCTGGATTTTTCTCTTCCATATGAAAATTTAAATCAACAAAATTCGAACATTTCTTGTTTTACATAAATCCGACTTAAAATAGATTCTGTATATTCAATTGAAGTTCAAAACTCAGTATTACGAACTACTGCACCTTTTCGAGCTCATTTTAAATTATATATGTAAATTAACATTTAAACTTCATTTTTAGTAAACGAATTCAATATTAAGATCCGTTAATATTCCAAATATAACATTTAAAATAATAAATTAAATTAAATCTTTGGTTACCAAAAATACGGGACATTACATTCTTCTCCCCTTAAAAGAATTTCGTCCTCGAAGTTGCTAAGGTAAGAAAAATGTTGCAAATCCCATTATCTTAAAAACCCAATTTATTTTAAATCAAAAACTAATTCATTATTATAAATAAAACTTTTCAAAAATATCGAAATTTTACAAATATTTTAAATTCCCTGAAAAATTTGGCCGAGTCCCCATTGTCCGGAGTGACATCTGCGATATCGCAGGAACAAATAATATATATACATCGACCTGCACGGTCAGAAAACAAAAATCAAAACCCAAAATTTTATATTTCTACGTAGGCGTACCTTTTTCGAGCGTTATTGAGCATACTTGCTTAATTTACATGCAATCTATGCAACCCAATTTATTCCTCATAGTTATCTGGCACCTATACTTAACTCAGTTCAACATGTAAGTGACAATCACATGAATTTTTAAATGACATTTCACTAAAAAACAAGTATAACTTCCCAAATTCCAAGAATTAACTAGGAATTATCAATTCATTTTCTGCAATACAAGGTTATATCACCCAATCTAATTTATATGCGGTTTCATTCTAATTTATAATTCTGGAATTCATTTTCTTAGCTTTAATTCATTCAACTTCTATTATTAAATCATCAGTGAATTTTATTCAAACAATCTACTAAACAATCAACAACCAATACACACCCAATTCAATCAAATCAATTGAACCTCCATTCAGTTTCATATTTACTTTGGTTTATCACATTTGAACACTAATCGATTAATATCCGATTGATTTCTACTTAATTATTATTCGTTTAATTTCCAAATTAAGATCAATATTATTTAATTTTAATATCATTTCTTAATTTAATTTCGCTTAACCAATTTAAGTTCTAATTCAAATTTTTAATTCAATTTGAATTTCATTCGAATCAATCAACACACAATATGTAAATAATTTGATAAAATCGTTTCTTTTATAAACAAAAATATATTTAGGTAAAATTATTTCATTTACCCTCTTTTCAAAACAATATTGTATCCATTACCAGTTCATTGCTTCATAACACTTGAACCGATACACAAACACAATACAAAACATTTGTATATAATATTTACAAATATGATCTCATATATGTATATTCAAACTCAATCTGGGGTGTTACCGACCCCATCTTTATCGAGTTACGCCACAGAGACAAGGTTATTATTAAACCAATAGCTCTAATACCACTATAACGACCCAAGGATTTTCGGCCCCAAAAATCGACATAAATACATTTACTGTATCTCATGTCGAGCTTTCAAATACCGAAAACACCGGAACGTTTATAGAAAGAAATTAGAGGGTGAGGTAAGAGAGAAAGAAATATAAGAACAGAAGAAGAAGAAGAAGAACCAACACAACACAGAATCAGAGCCTCACATCACAGCGGAACAAAATATAATATAGAAATAAATCTTTATTGAGAGCTTTAAAGAAAACTTACAATCATCAGAGTACATTATCACATCTGGACAGTTATAATAACATGTCCTCATGTACAATCACACAACGGAATAAATACTAGATATCATACGCCTAAACACCTCCAGCTCGTCTCTAGACTTCGCAGCATCCGATAACCTAGACCTGTACAACCCGGTCTAACCCCAGCATTACAAACACCGAGTCAGTCTGGTGAACCAAAGTGAGAAAAACTCACAAAGATTTAAGGGGAATCATCCAACTTTATTTTAAAGTTCAAAATCTTTTCGCAAGGAAAGGATAATCGTAAGACCAAATCCGCACGTAAATATGGACGGTTTTTACCTTACGATAATCCAAAACATTTTTGAAATCAAGATCTTTCCGATATTGTAATAGTACCTAAATACAAATAAATATCAATCTAGCGGAACGCTTGCATCTCACGCTCCATATATATATAGTATACAATCTAAACCGCGGGCGCTTATTGGCGATTGGATTCCGACTATGACAAGGTATGGAACCACCTACCGATAGTGTATCTCTAGAGGCGAATACACTGAGTTCAACAAGAACGTCTTGCAACCCGACCCACACATGACTAACCACTTATTTCGTTTGAGTATATCGAATGTATATCACCAACGATAGGGATCAGGAAACGTTTCCCAAAAAGGGACAACATCAAAATAGATTAAAGAAGGAAATGGAATTTCTCTAGATAGGTGATTATACACCCAAATTGGAGCGACCCATATAGCCATGTTGCCTGCCCGATTTTTGTCATTTTCCGGTTAATGAGGCTTGAGGTTAGAATTTTATCTTTAGAACATCTGACCACCATTTACTTTGAATGCCACATTGTCAGATCCGTTGGAATCACTAATCGACGTCCCCAAAAATACTCTAGTTGTTAAGAGAAGGCCTTTCTCTGCCAACTGTGGTACGTTTGAAGAAGTCAACGTACATAACCCCATTAGAAATACTCTGCCAAAAACCCGCCTATACAAGTCATCTAGGAACAGGATGAACCGAAGGCACCCACCTACCGCATCCAATTTAGGAATCACCCCATGGATTAGTAGCGAGTTGTAATGTCCCGTATTTTTACGGTATAATAATTAATTTATTTAATTATTTAAATAGTCATTTAGGGAATTAAATCGTTGTTTAATTAAATAATAGTGAATATTTAATTAAATTAAATAGTAATATATTTAATTTCTGAAATAATCGGAAATAATAGAATTCACAGTATTGTGTGAATTGGGCAATTTAAAATATATAATTCAGTTTGGAATTGAATTTGAATAACGAATATATTATTTAAACGAAGTTTGAACGTAGAATTATAATATAATTGTAATCGAGCTCGAAATGGCACGGCAATTTGTTATTTGGCGATTTGAACTTCAGCTGAAAATACAGGGTCCGTTTTAAATCGGATTTCTGTGAAACAAGAAACGTTCGGAGCTGGTGAAGTATATTTTTTCTAATGGAAGAGAAAAATGGGATTTCATTGTGTAGATTTTGATTTATGTCCAAATTAAATTTTAGAAAAGTTGCTATGGAATTCCTTTGAAATTTATAAAAATATATTTATATTATAAAAGGATTTTATATATAAATCGAATATCGATATAACTGGGAATTTCGAAATATCGAGTTATAAATCTGATTGGAGTTGTAGGATATTCTAGTGTGGATATATACGATAATATTTATTTTTAAATATTTAATTTAATTATTTTTAAATATATTTATATATTTAAATGGGTTACTTAGAGCTTCAAAAATAGCCAGTTTTGCAAACAACTTCCGTTTTCGACGAAACTAATTTTGTTTGATCCGCAATATTAAATTATTGCTAGATTTCAATTTTCGTGATTTTTAGAGTCAGTATGTGGTCGTACGGATTTTTAATGTGAAAAACAGCCAGTATTTTGATGGTTAAAAATACGCTGTGTGAGCAAACGGAGTCAGAATTCGACGAAGCCAGTTTCATTGGGTCCGTAATGTCAAACTCTAGTCGTATGTCCATTTTCGTGATTTTTGGGTATCACCCGTGATCATAGGAATTTTAAAGGATAAATATAAATAGCGTTGGATTAAAATTGAATATAAAATTCGAATATAAAAATATATTTCCTCTCTATAAATAGCCCCACTATTTCTCTAAACCTAAAAATCATTCATTCCTCAATCAACATCTTTTTCCACCGTTGTTTTCTTATTCCAAACGTGGAAAACCCTCTTCAAAAATTTATAGAAAATCATATAAAAATCTTTAAATCAATGTTTATAATTGGATTCGGAAAGAGTCCCTCTTCAATCCTATGTAAGTTTCACCGTGTTCAACGCTCCCTCAATTCGCTGGAAAAAAGGAAACCGTAACTTATGGTTTAGATATTAGGAAGTTTGAAGCTTCTAATCGAGAATCGAGTGTTGTTTTGGGGTTGAGGAGATCGATTTGAGCTTGTATACGATTTTTTGTGGAATTCGAACCTTTCTTTTATTTGATTCAGTACTGGTGCTTGCGCTAGAGCAGTGCGATGGAAATCAAATGGCAACGTCGGCCACTGAGTTGATGGTATGGAGATGATGAGGAGTTGATGAGGTGATTTTAGTTTTAATTCTAAGGGATGATTCGATGGGTATGGAGTTCGGTACTTCCATTGTCTCAGTGCGTTTTAATCTGGAAGTCGAGATTCCTAGGAAGGAGCTAGCGGGTTAAATATCTGGAAGGGATGAAGATGTGTCCCTTCTTTTTCATTTGTGCGCACGGGTTTACATTGTGATGGGCCAAGAAATTGAAGTGAAGCCCAAATGTTTTGTTGAGAAGAGATGATCCATGGTAATTTCTGTTTATGGATTCATGAAGTATCGATTGAGGAATGGGGATGGAAAATCGCAAAAATGGTGGTTCAAAGTTGTCTGGTTCGAGATGAATTATCGGAGAAGAAAGAGGAAGTAGCGGGCGGGTATTTTCAAGGTTTAAATGGAACGAGGAAAGGGTGAGGCCTAATGGTAATTGAAATTCAAAGTTTTGTTTAATATAAATGTGTATTAACTTCTAAATATCGTAACTTTACCATACGTTCTCAGAATTCTGATTAGTCAGATCCATTGGGATCGTATGCACGGCGGCTACACAATGGAACTGACTGGCTATGAATCAGAGCTCGTAACAATTTATAGCGAAATAAATTGTCGGTCTGAATCAACTGATGGTTATCGTTATTTAACGATGATCGTCCAATGTGAGTAAAACTCACCAACTCTACCAGTTCATATTTTTATAACGTATATTTAGAAATGATAAATGATGATTGATTGATGTGTATTGACTGTGGTTGAACTGTTAAGTGATTGGTTGAAATATTAGATAACGATATATATATATATATTTATATATATATATATATCGTTAATCAAATATTGATTCTGTTTATCATAATATTTCATGTTGAAATGAAGTTGATGTTAATTATATTGTTTAACATCTGTGATGCAGGGAAACAGGTCGGAGGAATCCAACTGGATTCCTCAACATTTTTTTTTTCTTTCGTATATTGTAATATATGGTGTGATATATAATCTGTGTTGATTACGTGTTTTGAATGATATCGATCATTGTTATTTGGGTATTTTAAATACCGTAAGAAATACTGGAATGTAGAAAAGGGGATTTTCAAAGTGTATTTTGAAAATAAATTACTTATATAAAATCAATGGATTCTATATATAAAAAGAAAAGGATTTTATAAAAGAAAATAATTATAAAATCAAAGAATTAGAGAAAAGGAAATATTTGTGAAAAACAAATTGAAAAGGAAATATTTGTGAAAAGCAAATTGAAAAGGAAATATTTGTGAAAACATATAGAAAAGGAAATATTTTTGAAAACAAATAGAAAAGGAAATATTTGTGAAAACAAATTGAAAAGGAAATATTCGTAAACCATTTACAAATAGAATTGAAAGTAATTGTAAAACATTAATAAATTGAATTGAAAAGGAAATATTTGTTGAACAAATAGGAAGATAAAAAGAATATTTATTTGGGAAAATAAATAGAAAGATATAAGGAATATTTATTTAGAAAATAAATACTATCATAAAAGGAAATATTTAGAAAGTAAGTAGGATTCTAAAAGGATTAGAGTAAGAGTTAGTCGATTTGAGTAAATCAGTTATAGTAAATTGATTAGAGTTAATCAGTTTGAGTTAATCAGTTTGAGTTAATCATTTTGAGTCAATCAGTTTGAGTTAATCGATTAGAGTTAATCAGTTTGAATTAATCAGTTAGAGCTAATCAGTTTGAGTTAATCGATTATAGTTAATCAGTTTGAGTTAATCGATTATAGTTAATCAGTTTGAGTTAATCGATTAGAGTTAATCAGTTTGAGTTAATCAGTTTGAGTTGATCAGTTTGAGTTGATCAGTTTGAGTTAACCGATTAGAGTTAATCAGTTTGAGTTAATCAGTTAGAGTTAATCAGTTTGAGTTAATTAGTTTGAGTTAATCAGTTATAGTTAATCGATTACAGTTAATCAGTTATAGTTAATCGATTAGAGTTAATCAGTTAGAGTTAATCAGTTAGAGTTAATCAGTAAGAGTAAATTGATTAGAGTTAGTCGAATATTAGTTATTCGAATAGAGTTAATTGAATTAGAGTTAGTCGGATTAGAGTTATTTGAATATAGTTGATTCAAAGAAAAGAGGTTATCGAATATTTGTTATTCAAAAGGAGTTATCGAACATTAGTTATTCGAAAGGAGTTATTGAATATAGCTTATTCGAAAGGAGTTATCGAATATTAGTTATTCGAAAGAAATTATCGAACATTAGTTATTCGAAAGGAGTTATCTATATAGTTTATTCAAAAGGAGTTATCGAATATTATTTATTCGAAAGGTGTTATCGAACAATAGTTATTCGAAAGGAGCTATCGAATATAGTTTATTCGAAAGGATTTAATCGAATATAGTTTATTCGAAAGGAGTTAATTGATAAGAGTAATTGATAAGAGTTAATCGATTAGGGTTAATCAAACGGAGTTAATCCAATTGAGTTAATCAAATAGAATTAATAGAATAGAGTTAATCAAATAGAGCTAACTGATAAGAGTAAATCGATTAGAGTTAATCGAATAGTGTTAATTGAATAGAGTTAATCGAATATGGCTATTCGATGAAGATTATCGAATATAGTTTATTCGAAGGAAAGAGTAATCGAATATAGTTTATTCGAAAGAGAGTTACATAAGGAAGTTTGTTAAAGGTTTAAAAAGGTGAACCTTGTCTGTTTCAAAGTTAGAAATTTTGTTTAGTTAAGGTCTGAGAGGTAGTTATAACCCAACTTGATTGACTCCATTTTTAATGTTCGATAGTGAAGGTTGGTTAAGGAAATTTAGCTAATTAGTGTAATGGTTTGAGTTGGCATAGCGATGTTTTATTTAAACATCTGTTTAAAATCCAATGAAGGAGTTTGGAAATGTTTTATAAATAAGAATCAGAATTGTTTTCTAATATAGAAAATAAGAAACGGAAATGTTTTCCAATGTTAATAACGTATGTTTTCTAAATTTAGAAAATAAGAAATGATGAATATATGGAAACAGGAACAGGGAAAGGGGAAATTGAATGACAAATTAAATTAAAGTGGATCAGTGTTGATTGGTGATTTGCTCGGTAAGATTTCCATTTGGAAATACGACTGTTGTTTGTACACATGTGTTCCTTTGATAGTTAAATCACCGACTATCGAAGATTTTGACCATTTTTCGTTGTCGATACAGAGAGACCAGGATCAGATTCATTATCTGAAAACCACTCTGTATGGGCGTTAGCGTTGCGATCAAATATGACGAAGATAATTGAAGACAGAGTTATGCAAGGGCTGTCCTGTTTACAAAATAGTGCCTTCGGTTTGTCCAGTCCTAGGACGACCAGTATGGGAGAATGTCTGACAGAGTTATTTAATGGATCACGTAAGTTGATCTCTTCAAACGTATGTACGTTTGGTGGTGGAGGAATTTTTTTATCTTAGCTATATACCAGTGGTATTTTTGGGGAAATCAAATTGTGTTTTGGCGGGTATAACGATGTGACATTCAAAGTGAAAAAATGTGTGATCTGTCAGAGATAAGCGTGGCCCCTAGCCTCACAACTGGGAAATGACAAAAATCGGATAGGTAGCATGGCTAAGTGGTTGGTTGCCAATTAGGGTGTATTATCACCTATCTAGAGATATTCATTTCATTCTATAATATATTGTCGATGCTGTCCCATTTGGGAAACGTTTGCTGATCCCAACCGTTGGTGATATACATTCGATACACTCAAGCGAAATGAGTGATAGGTTATGTGTGGCTGGGTTGCAAGATATCCTTATTGAACCCAGTGTATTCCTCTCTAGAGGTACACTATCAGAAGGTGGTTCCATACCTTGTCATAGTTGGTAATCCATTACCCAATAAGTGCTCACGGTTTTTATTGTAACTATACATGTAGAACGTGAGATGAAAGCGTTTCTGCTAGATGATTATTTAGTTGTGGTTGATAGACATTATTATAATATCAAAAGAGTTTTGATATAAAGTTTACCGTTTCTTTCAAAAGGATTTTGAAAGTTAAATCAAATGTTTTGGATTCTCATAAGGGAAAAAAATCTCGTTCTGTTATACGGTGTGGTCTTATGAGATATCGTTTAAATTGCTCAAACTGTTTTAAATTGTTTTACTCACACCAGTCCCATGACTGACCCAGAGTTTATTTTGTTTTGTTTTTCCTACTCTTGGGTGCCCAATTTTGTACGGGTAGTCAAGTAGTCAGGATTTTATAGATATACTTGGAGAGCTTGGAGCAGGAGGCTTCAGGATTATATAACTATTGTTTATTCCGCTGTGTTGTAAGTCGTTGTACTATGATAATGTTACTGTATACATATACTGATTTTATTTCAAGGATATTTTATCTATTATATGTTGTTCGTTCCGCTGTGAGATTCGTGTTACTCTGATGTTGTATGTTCTTCTTCTTCTTCTTCTATTCTAAGTTTCTATCTTATCTATCCTTACCCTCTGTTTTCTTTCTATTAGTTTTCTGGTTTCCAGTGCAATGTGGGTTGGGCTTGTGTTATTTGGTCAGCTCAAATCGTGCCGGAATTTCGGGACAATACAGTTGGTATCAGAGCTTAAGGTTAAGTAATTACCTTGGCTCTGTGGCATGACTCAGTAGAGATAGGGTTAGTAATACCCTAGATTGAGTTTGAGTGTATACATACGAGTGAACATATTTGTTATTTGATATAAAAATTATTTTATATTGTGGAGATTTATTGGTTGAGTTATTTATGGGTTCTGGTCGATCAGTTTGATCCATTGTAACGGTAGATATTTATAAACACTTGAATACAATGAACCGACACAGTATGTTTTGAAATGACGGTAAATGATATAATTTTACTGAAAATGTATTTTTATATAAACAGATGATTTATATTGATATTATTATTGAATGTGTTAATTGTAATTATAATCGAATAAGATTATAATTGGAATGGTTATGTAAATATCCAATCAGAATTCATAAAAGTGCAATACGTGAAATCAAATGAATTAAATCAGAATTTAAATCAAAATGGAAATTAAAACCCTGGAGGTTTGGAAAAGTGATTGTAAATGGATTTGGATTAAGTATATGAGAATTTTAAAATCTTGGGAGATTTTAAATTGTTTTACAAGCATTAAAGGATATTTTGAAAATGATTTCAAAATGAAGGTGTTTAAATATGAGTTTTGAAAGTGATATAGTATTGAACTCACTTCAATCGTTGGAAAATATATTCCGATGATGAAGTCGACCATCATCGGTGTTCATTTTCGTGTTGTAAGTGACGGATTACTACCAAAGATTTTGTTTTGAATTTGTTTTGAGAAAACAAGTTGTTTTGAATTCCGAAAAGAGATATTTGATTTTTGAAAAGCTAAGTGATTTAAACTTCTCAGGGAAAGATTGTCTGAGTTAAAACCAAACTGAATTGAAATTTGGGAAAGCCAATTGGAATTAAAATAAAGTCAGTTAAGTGGTAACTGAAATTGAATTAGAATGATATCGAGACAAATTGGATTTGTGAGATTCTAATTTGAAGTGTAATTTGATAATCAAATTAAGAGTTTGGAATCGAGGATGAAACTCGAGTTTGAAATGATATTTGGCTTGGATATAAGAGAATGGTTGGGTTTGAGGATAAAAATTGATTGGAGTTTGATTGGGATGGCATTGGTATATGCTGAATTAACAGCATATGGGAAGGATATAATGATATGCCCAACAAAAAGGTATAAGTTTATATTTTTATTGGATATGAGATTTATGAGCCGAATTGGCTAGCCGCTTGGCAATTTTATTTTCTTTTGGGTTGGAGAAGGCCCAGAGAGGCAAGTTGGAGTTTGAGCTATTGACCAGTACAAAGGAAGTGCTAGTGAAATTTTTCGAAAAGTTAAGGTGTTAGAAAATTTTCAGGATTTTGAAAATTTTCGTTAGTAGGAATGAATGAATATTTAACTGAAATTAAATTGGTTCAGTTGAAACTAAAGTTAAGAAGTGAACAAATAATTTTTAACCAGTTAATAGGGGTTGTTTTCTACCTTAGCAATTTCGAAGACGAAATTATTTTAAGAGGTGAAGAATGTAATGTCCCGTATTATCATGGTATAATAATTAATTTATTTAATTATTTAAATAGTCATTTAGGGAATTAAATCGTTGTTTAATTAAATAATAGTGAATATTTAATTAAATTAAATAATAGAGTAATATGTCTAATTTCTGAAATAATGGGAAATAACAGAATTCACAGTATTGTGTGAATTGGGCAATTTAAAATATATAATTCAGTTTGGAATTGAATTTGAGTAACGAATATATTATTTAAACGAAGTTTGAACGTAGAATTATAATATAATTATAATCGAGCTCGAAATGGTGCGGCATTTCGTTATTTGGCGATTTGAACTTCAACTAAAAATACAGGGTCCGTTTTAAATCGGATTTCTGTGAAACAAGAAACGTTCGGAGCTGGTGAAGTATATTTTTCTAATGGAAGAGAAAAATGGGGATTTCATTGTGTAGATTTTGATTTATGTCTAAATCAAATTTTAGAAAAGTCGCTATGGAATTCCATTGAAATTTATAAAAATGTATTTATATTATAAAAGGATTTTATATATAAATCGAATATCGATATAACTGGAAATTTTGAAATATCGAGTTATAAATCCAATTGAAGTTGTATGGTATTCTAGTGTGGATATATACGATAATATTTATTTTTAAATATTTAATTTAATTATTTTTAAATATATTTATATATTTAAATGGGTTATTTAGAGCTTTAAAAATAGCCAGTTTTGCAAACAACCTCCGTTTTTGACGAAACTAATTTTGTTGGATCCGCAATATTAAATTATTGCTAGACTTGTATTTTCGTGATTTTTAGAGTCAATATGTGGCTGTACGGATTTTTAATGTGAAAAACAGTTAGTATTTTGACGGTTAAAAATACGCTGTGTGAGCAAACGGAGTCGGAATTCGACGAAACCAGTTTCATTGGGTCCGTAATATCAAACTCTAGTTGTATGTCCATTTTTGTGATTTTTGGGTATCACGTATGATCATAGGAATTTTAAAGGACAAATATACACAGCGTTGGATTAAAATCGAATATAAAAATATATTTCCTCTCTATAAATAGCCCCATTATTTCTCTAAACCTAAAAATCATTCATTCCTCAGTCAACATCTTTTTCCGCCGTTGTTTTCTTATTCCAAACGTGGAAATACCTCTTCAAAGATTTATAGAAAATCATATAAAAATCTTTAAATCAAACAAGGTTTATACTTGGATTCGAAAGGAGTCCTTCTTCAATCGTATGTAAGTTTCACCATGTTCGACGCTCCCTCAATTCACTGGAAAAAAGGAAACCGTAACTTAGGGTTTAGATATTAGGAAGTTTGAAGCTTCTAATCGAGAATCGAGTGTTGTTTTGGGGTTGAGGAGGTCGATTTGAGCTTGTATACGATTTTTGTGGAATTCGAACCTTTCTTTTATTCGATTCAGTACTGGTGCGTGCGCCAGAACAGTGCGACGGAAATCAAATGGAAACATCGGCCATTGAGTTGATGGTATGGAGATGATGAGGAGTTGATGAGGTGAATTTAGGTGATTTAGTTTTAATTCTAAGGGATGATTTGATGGGTATGGAGTTCGATACTTTCATTATCACGATGCGTTTTAATCTGGAAGTCGAGATTCCTAGGAAGGAGCTAGCGGGTTAAATATCTGGAAGGGAAGAAGATGTGTCCCTTCATTTTCTTTTGTGGGCACGGGTTTACATTGTGATGGGCCAAGAAATTGAAGTGAAGCCCAAATGTTTTTTTGAGAAGAGATGATCCGTGGTAATTTCTGTTTATGGATTCATGAAGTATCCATTGAGGAATAGGGATGGAAAATCGCAAAAATGGTGGTTCGAAGTTGTTTGGTTCGAGATGTATTATCGGAGAAGAAAAAGGAAGTAGCGTGTGGGTATTTTCAAGGTTTAAATGGGCCGAGTAAAGGGTGAGGCCCAATGGTAATTGAAATTCAAAGTTTTGTTTAATATAAATGTGTATTAACTTTTAAACATCGTAACTTTACCATACGTTATCAGAATTCTGATTGGTCAGATCCGTTGGGATCGTATGGACGGCGACTACACAATGGAACTGACTGGGAGTGAATCAGAGCTCGTTACAATTTATAGCAAAATAAATGGTCTGTAACAACCTAGAAATCCGGGCCAATTTAAAAAATTTATTTTGGCAATTTTAAAGAATTTTGAATATTTAAAATGAATTATTTTAAATAATAATGACGAAAAATTTATTTTCGTCGAAGTTAAAATGAATAAATTTATTTTAATTATATAACGAGCCTGAAATGGCGCGGTAGCTCGAAAATTCGATTTCGAATTTCGATTGAATATACAGGATTCAATATAAGTCAGAACTGAACGAAACAAGAAATATTTGAATCTATTTGATGATATCTTTCTAACGAAGTTAAGAAACTGAGATTTCACTTTAGAAGTTGAAAGATATGTCCAGTTTAAAATTCAGAAAAGTCGCTATGGAATTTATATATATTTTAATATATATAAATTCCAAATGGCTAGTACAACTTATAAAGCGATCACGCAAAGACTGACTACCAAAGATAGACTGTGCAAATGGGGAGTTAATGTCGACCCTACATGTGTGCTCTGCAATACACATGAAGAATCGCACATGCACTTATTTTTTCAGTGTAATTACTCGAAACAAGTGTTACAACGCATATATGGAAATCAAAACACAAGACATAGCATGGAAGACTTAATCTCTCACCTGATCAGCATCTGGAAGGGCAAAAACGTGGTGACCAACGAAAATAGCATCATCTTCACAACTGTTACATGGTGGATTTGGAAAGAACGCAACAGCAGAGTGTTTCAAAAAGGAAGCAAGACAGTAGATATCATCAGTAACCTCATAAAACACGAAATTAACAACACGAAGAGAATCAGAGTGGAAAAGAGGCTTACATCGCGTCTTGGACGCAGTGAAGATGACGAGATACGCGAGGATCGAAGGGAGACAAGCGTTGAAAACCAAGATAGGTGGAGTTGCTTTCGGCCGCCATGAATTTAGGGCTTAATTGCTAAAATTTGGGGAGTAATTTGAGGACAAATGATTAGTGATGTCAGTTGCAAAGTGAAATTTCCTTTTATATGTGTTTTGGGCCGCTAATGGACATCGGCTATGTGTAGCATCTTGGGTTGAAATGCCTAACAATAATATATACCCATTTTCAAAAATAAAAATATAAAGGCCTTTGAAAATAGACATTTTGCAAACAACCTCGGAATTCGACGAAAACACTTTTTTTTGGATCCGGAATGTCAAATTATTGCTTGGTTTCAAATTTCATAATTTTTGAAGCTAATATGTGAGCGTGGCGAAGAAAAAAATGTGTTTTGGTCAATTACAGTTAAATTGGATCAACCAGAAAATGGCCATTTTTCAAACGGTCTCAAAATTCGACGAAATTAGTTTTGTTAGGACCGTATCGTCAATACGAAGCTAGAAAATATTTTTCGGGAATTTTTCTAGTTAGTATGTGGCCTCGGTAAATTGAAATGTGCGTTCAAATTCAATATATAGAGTTATATTTTGATTTTGACAGAAACTGATCGAAACAGCCGAATCGAGTTGCGAAACATATCCCATTGTGTTCGGTATGGGGGTATTTAGCTAACGGCGGCAGTCATTGATGTTTATTTAGAGTTCGAATGCAAAAAATTAACTTTTTTTGAATTTAATAATATAAAATATTTTCTATATAAGGCCAAAATAAAACCCTAGCTTCACATTTCAAGGAGCCGCCGCCAGGTCATTTTGAACGGCTGATATGCCCCCTTTTTCCCTGCGATTTTTCTTTCATTTCAAGAAAAAATTCTAGAATCTTTTCAAACAAAAATTATAAAGTGGTTTGAGAGCTACCAATCAATGCTAGTTTGATGGATTATTATAGTGTAAATCGCGAGGAACAGACCCCCAAAGTTCTCACCGTCGAGCAGGATTTTCTGGCGATGGGGCAGTTCGATTTCGACGTGGTCAAGGCGGAAGGGAGGCGATGCAACCCTCTACCAGGTGGCGATGTCGGATTGAGCTCCGGCGGGCTGATGTGACGTGCGATGGCAACCCTAAATAGTGAAAGCTGATGGGTTCCTCGAAGACCACCTGGAAAACAATGAAGAAGGACTAAATCTGAATGGTAGTTATTCATTTAAGTAATTTCATATTGTCTTAAGTATGTAACTAAAATTATTAAGCATTTAAATGTTTAAATCTGATTTTCTAAATAAAAATAGCTGTACTTTTCTAAATAAAAATAGCATTACTTTTCAAAATAAAAATAGCATTACTTTTCTAAATAAAAATAGCATTCCTTTTCTATAAAAAATAGAATTGTTTTCATAGTAAAAATAGAACTGTTTTTCGAGATAAAACTAGCATTGAGATTTTTGAATAGAAAAAGATCAGATTTTTGTTAATAGAAAAAGATCAGATTTTTGAATAGAAAAAAATCAGACTTTTGTTAATAGAAAAAGATCAGATTTTTTTAATATATGAATAGCGTGATAAAAATATAATCTTTATTATATGAACACCGTTGTAAAAATAGAATTTTTATCTATATAGTAGCGGTGTAAAAATAGAATTTTTATATACATAGCAACAATATAAAAAAGTGATCTTTATATATGTAGTGACTACGGACAATGAAATTGACAAAAGGCGAGCACGACGAAGACCTCTACATAAGAAGAGTCGTGGCGTTTGGTTTAGCTAATCGGTGAGAACTTCTCACCTTTAATTTATTACTAGTTTGAAATATATATAGGATGCAGACGGTGTTTAGTAGCACCCGGCACCCGTCGTCCACAGACCATGGATGGCTTGTATGTTTGATTGTTTGTTGTGGTGAAAATTGATTGTGTGATGTGAAATAAAATATTTATATAGTTAAAAATATTTTATCGTTAAAAAAAATTATTTTTAATGTGTGTGTGAATAAAATAAATAGTAATAAACAAATCAGAGATTTATTTATATACACTGATTTGACTGATATTGATTGGGACGATAAATTTTACACATCGCCCAACTGCACAAATAAAATCTGTGTTTGATTGTTTGAAACCCCACACGGGTATTGGGATGACATATGACATACACTAATCCCAATAGTTAGTTGTATGTCGATCGACTGATTGACAGACTGCTATGAGCGTCAAATATTTATATTTGATGCTTATACGGTGTAGAATGCACTTTGGATAATGGTTGATTATTTGTCATTATTGATATATACATGCGTTGTATGGAAATCCATGGAAATAAAATCTATGGTAATTGATTGGGCCTCATTCCAGTTTTGAAATAAAATATTTGAAGAGAAATATTTGAATAAAATATTTGAGAAGAAATATTTGAAACGAAATATTTGAATAGAATATTTGAAATAGAAATATATAAAGCCATGTTGATTAGATATGCGTTATTTTGACGCGAACGATATTTATATCGATTATATTCGTTTTTATAATGAATATTGAAAAGTGATTTCAAAATCGAATATTTTGAAATGAAATTCGAATCAAATTGAATTGAAATGAATTAGAATTAGAATTGAATTGAAATGAATTAGAATTCGAATTGAATTGAAAATAAAATGAATTCGAATCGAATTGAAATTGAATGGAAATCAATTTGAAATGAATTCGAATTGAAAATGAATTCGAATTGAAATTGAATAGAATTGAATTCGAATTCGAATTGAAATTGAATAGAAATGAATTAGAAATGAAGTTGAATTGAATTGAAAACGAATTGAAATTAATTTGTAATCAATTTAAAATGAATTTATACGAAAAAATTCAATTTTGATTTGAATTTGAAATGAAGTTGAATTCGTTTCGAAAATGAATTTAAAAAGATTTATAAAATACGTTTTAAAAGAAAATCAACGAAGTATATATTATATATATTATGTATATAATATAATGGCCTGAATAGAACGCGTCGCGCTGCGGTAGTTCGTGAATTTCGACCATTGACTTCGAACAGACATTACGGGAGATCCGACCGTCGGATTCCCCTAAAACCGGAACCGTTGGGTCGTATTGAAAAGAGCTTTCTAACGAATATTAGAGATTTGAAATCTAACGGTTGGATTTGGAATTATGTACAAATCAAATTTGGAAAAGATCGTTGTAAGTGCAGTTCGATGGCCGTTGATGGAAATCGACTGTACGGGCCTTGATAAAATCATTAAAAATAGTAATAATTTGTGTAAAATCATAAGAAATGATTTAGGAAGAATTGGGATGAAAAACTCCATATTGGAAAAGATAAAAGTAGATTTTTACCGAAATGAACTAGTTTTGAACTAGAATAATAATTTATTTATTTTTAAAATAAATAAAGTGGATTTGAAATGGTTTTGAAAATAACCAGAATTCCCAATAATTGAATTGGAATGGATTTGAATCGAAATTGTCTTTGGAATATTTAGATGTTGGGTTTAATGATTATACAGATGTTTTTATGGAAATTTGAAAAATATATATATATCGTTATTTCCAATATGATATTTTTGGTCGTAGAATCTGATATTGAATATAAGTCGATATATTTTCTATTCAGAGCCTTGTATTTAATATCAAATGTGATTTTGGGTTGTCGTGAACGGTATCTTCAATAATACTTTTCTTAGACCCAACGGAGTTAAGAAAATCAGAAACTAACTCGAGATTAGTTAAGTTGAATGGTTTCTTGGGTATTGATCTGATGTTGGTTTCGGCATTCGGGGTTAATACTTAGGGAATTGCTCACTTGCTATTTTATGGTTAAAAGCTGAGAATGGAATGTGATTTTGGGGTTTATCATGAACCGTGTTTTAAATGACACTGATTCTTTAACCCAGTCAAAGATTAAAACTAAGTGGAGTTTTAATGAATCTTTAATTAGATTGAAAAGATCGAGAATGGAGTATCACCAGTTTTACTCCAGACGGTAGTTGAATCTTTAATTAGATTTGAATGTGAAATGGTAATTGAATTTACCGATAACACCATGGTGTTAGATATGAAGTATTACCAGTTTTACTTCATGGGATGAATAGGTTGGGATTGGGAAATTTAAAATAAATGATTACTTCGGTAAGGATCGCTAATCCCGACTAGTTTGGATAAACCATAATTTGGTTTGAATTGATATTCAAAAGAAGATTAAAGAATAAATTTAAAAGAATTTATCTTTGATAAAATTAATGGGAACCTTTCCCTAAGAATGTGAAATTTAGAAACTAACTGTAGGTTAGCTAAGAAGAATGGTTTCTCGGGTATTGATCTGATGTTGGTTTCGGCCTTTGGAGTTAATATTTGGGGAATTATTTTCTTGCTAATTTGCAGTTAGTGACTGATGAATTGGAATGAGGCGTATTTTGTTTTTTGTGTAACACTTGTTTATTATATACACGAGTTATTCAGAAAGACCGGGTTTATCCCATTCTGAATAACTGATACGACGATAAGTCGAAGATGAAGACGGTGGTTGAAGACCGGAGGTCTTCACGTCGTTTGGATAATTACTGATGATCTTGATTGGGGCGTACACCCAAGAGGAGGGAATCAGTTGGTGATCATCCAGACGTACTTGGAGATCGATGGATATACGGGGTACTAGGTGCCTCCGGTTTCGTTCAGACCCAGAACGAACTTGTAAATGGACTGTGTGTCTGACATTGGATTTTATTCTGTGTGATTGATTTCTATTAAATATATATCTGTTTGGCGGTGGCGAATTTATTCCCTTGCTTAACGCCCTTCTCTGAGACGTACGAGCTCAGGGGTTATATACTGATGGATATCAAACGCATAGAGTGAATTGCCTGTGTGGCATGCCTAAGTGGCAAATGATCAAGGCTTCTATTGAAAAGCAAAGTCTTGTGGTTGATGATCAAAGCACGGCTTTTGTGGCATAGCTTTGTGTAACGTTTAATTCGCGAGTTTCACACCCGGTATGAACCAAAAACGGGAGAGGACATCAGGGAGGGCATGTGTTTCCTTCTAGTTAGAAGTGGCGTCAGTGGTTTTACACGCCCTGATGAGTTTGACTTATGTGGTTGTTGCTGTTGCGAGACGCCTTGGATATTTCGGTGACTATGTGAAGCCGATGGAGTCATTCGTTGGCTCATTTACGCCCCATAGGGCAGGGAGACGTATTGTTCAGGCATAATAATCCACTCCGTGTGGACCGGCCCTGACGATCTAAGGGGTTGATGCGTTCTGATCCTGAGACATGGGCTAGATTGTCTCGAATTCGGTAGAGGACGATCCCTTGCCTCGGTTCATACCATAAATGATAACCCAACTTCCAATACGACATTTTGCGGTTTTGATTGTATACCTATATATGGCGACATAGTGGTATGGGACATTCATGCCGCCTATGATTGTATATAAAATCAGAAACTAACTGGAAACGAGCTAAGATGGGTGGTTTCCTGGGTATTAGTCTGATGTTGGTTTCGGCCTTCGGGGTTAATACTTAGGGAATCGTTCTCTTACTATTTTACGGTTGGAGTCTGATTAAGGATTAAAAGATGAAATTTAGCGTATCAAGCATTCTTTGGCTATTATAAGGTAAAAACCCTATCCTCCGGCTTGCGTTGCATTGTGCGATGGGACCTGGGTCTTATAATAGCTTCATTGTTCTTCATTTAGCATTGCGCTGTTGTTTTATGCACTGGTATTCTTGGGAGGAAAACCCGTTCCGTGTTATACGGTGTGGTCCCTTGATTTACCTAACTTTAAAATAAAGATTAATAATTGTTTTAGTTCTCACACCAGTCACATGACTGACCTGGAGTTTATTGTTTTAACCTAAACTCTGGGTGCCCTTATTTTGACACGGGCAACTAGTAGTTTTGGTTTTGCAGATTTATATTTACAGGATCCTGATTTACACCTGGGACGATACACGGAAAGCTCTGTATCCGTGTATTACTTCTAGTTGTGTATTGTATTATTTTTCCACTGCGATGTATTTAAATGTAATTTAAATCTCTAATATTTTCTGTGTAATATTTATTCTTACTCTGTATATTCTTGTATTCTGATGGAATTGTTGTAATATACAATGAAATGTTCTTCTGTCTGCGTTCTATTTTGTCATGTTCTCAATAGTATCCGGGCTTTCCTTACCGGGGAAGTTACGGGTCACTACATTTGGTATCAGAGCTTTGGTTTACAAAGCTCGAGAACAAGACACATTAGGACCATACGAAAGAATTCATCAGAAATTGGATTAGTAATATCCAATGGGAATGACTCGTTAGAGATGAGATCAGTAGTATCCTAGAACGAGTATGAAGAGTGTTGTTTTTAAAAATAAAAATGAAAACAAATTTTGTTTTGGAATTTAAATCTTTTTATTCGTATTTGAATATTTATTTATATTGATTTGGCATATCCAGTATATAAAGATTTTGCGTATACGTCTGATCCGCGTGTATTCGAAGTTTTAATATATTGGTTAGATATAGAATCACACTCTAGTCGCCCGGAGATGGTACTGATGATAGCACGTGCATCATCAGTATTTATATTCGTGTTTCGAAAGTGAGATGTCTATATATTTCCTTTAGACTGGTGTGAGAACCAAAATTAGATAGGGCTTATTGTTGTGATTTGGCATCAAAAATATGATTTTTGGACTATGTATCAAAGTTATGAATTTGAAAAGATAATCAACTAATTGATTGCTGATTGTGTTGTTTGATTATAGTTTGAATAATTAGAATGTTGAACCTTTAGCCCAATTGAATCAAATAGTGAGTTGTATTGAAAATTTATCGCATATGCATGCATGTACTTACATTGAACAGGTCATAGCAAAGAGGTTAGAGCAGAAGAATAAAATTGTTTGCCCGACAAATAGGTACATGTTTACCATAATTTACTGTTTTGTTTGGGTGATGATGATTTTATGAGCCGATTGGCTAGCCGCTTGGCTTTTCATTTTTCTTTTGGATTAAAGAAGGCCATGTGAGGCTACATGAAATATCCCGAAGTCCCCGGTGCAGGGGAGGTTAGGGCGAAATTTTTCGAAAATTTAGGGTGTTAGCCAAATTTTTGAAAAATTTGAAAAGTTTTTAGAAACTGAAAAGTTGAAGAACTTAAGCCGTAATGAAAATAATGGAAGTTGAGTTGATTTGTTAAACAACTTTCGGCTTTGTTCCTTTTCGGGGACGAAAAGTTTTAAGTGGGGGAGATTGTAACAACCCGGAAATCTGGGCCAATTTAAAATTTTTATTTTGGCAATTTTAAAGAATTTTGAATATTTAAAATGAATTATTTTAAACAATAACGACGAAAAATTTATTTTCGCCAAAGTTAAAACGAATAAATTTATTTTAATTATATAACGAGCCTGAAATGGCGCGGTAGTTCGAAAATTCAATTTCGAATTTCAATTGAATATATAGGATTCAATATAAGTCAGAACTGAGCGAAACAAGAAATATTTGAATCTGTTTGATGATAACTTTCTAACGAAGTTAAGAAACTGAGATTTCACTTTAGTAGTTGAAAGATATGTCCAGTTTAAAATTCAGAAAAGTCGCTGTGGAATTTATATATATTTTAATATATATATAAAGGCCTTCGAAAATGTACATTTTGCAAATGACCTCGGAATTCGTCGAAACCACTTTTGTTGGATCCGGGATGTCAAATTATTGCTAGGTTTCAAATTTCGTAATTTTTGAAGCTAATATGTGAGCGTGGTGAATAAAAATGTGTTTTGGTCAATTACAGTTAAATTGGATCAACCAGAAAATGGCCATTTTTCAAACGGTCTGAAAATTCGACGAAATTAGTTTTGTTAGCACCGTATCGTCAATACGAAGCTAGAAAATATTTCTCGGGAATTTTTCTAGTTAGTATGTGGCCTCGGTAAATTGAAATGTGCGTTCAAATTCAATATATAGAGTTATATTTTGATTTTGACGGAAACTGATCGAAACAGCCGAATCGGGTTGTGAAACATATCCCATTGTGTTCGGGATGGGGGTATTTAGCTAGGGGCGGCAGTCGTTGGAGTTTATTTAGAGTTCGAATGCAAAAAATTAACTTTTTTTGAATTTAATAATATAAAATATTTTCTATATAATGTCAAAATAAAACCCTAGCTTCACATTTCAAGGAGCCGCCGCCAGGTCGTTTTGAACGGCTGATATGCCCCCTTTTTCCCTGCGATTTTTCTTTCATTTCAAGAACAAATTCCAGAATCTTTTCAAACGAAAATTATAAAGTGATTTGAGAGCTACCAATCAATGCTAGTTTGATGGATTATTATAGTGTAAATTGCGAAGAACAGACCCCCAAAGTTCTCGCCGTCGAGCTGGATTTTCTGGCGATGGGGCAGTTCGATTTCGACATGGTCAAGGCGGCAGGGAGGCGGCGCAACCCTCTACCAGGTGGCGATGTCGGATTGAGCTCCGACGGGCTGATGTGACGTGCGATGGCAACCCTAAATAGTGAAGCTGATGGGTTCCTTGAAGACCACCTGGAAAACAATGAAGAAGGACTAAATTTGAATGGTAGTTATTCTTTTAAGTAATTTCATATTGTCTTAAGTATGTAACAAAAATTATTAAGCATTTAAATGTTTAAATCTGATTTTCTAGATAAAAATAGCATTACTTTTCTAAATAAAAATAGCATTCCTTTTCTAAAAAAAATAGAATTGTTTTCATAGTAAAAATAGAACTGTTTTTCGAGATAAAACTAGCATTGAGATTTTTGAATAGAAAAAGATCAGATTTTTGATAATAAAAAAAGATTAGATTTTTGAATAGAAAAGATCAGATTTTTGAATAGAAAAAGATCAGATTTTTGTTAATAGAAAAAGATCATATTTTTGAATAGAAAAAGATCAGACTTTTGTTAATAGAAAAAGATCAGATTTTTTTTAATATATGAATAGCGTGATAAAAATATAATCTTTATTATATGAACACCGTTGTAAAAATAGAATTTTTATCTATATAGTAGCGGTGTAAAAATAGAATTTTTATATATGTAGCAACAATATAAAAAAGTGATTTTTATATATGTAGTGACTACGGACAATGAAATTGACAAAAGGCGAGCACGACGAAGACCTCTACATAAGAAGAGTCATGGCGTTTGGTTTAGCTAATCGGTGAGAACTTCTCACCTTTAATTTATTTCTAGTTTGAAATATATACTAGGATGCAGACGGTGTTTAGTAGCACCCGACACCCGTCGTCCACAGACCATGGATGGCTTGTATGTTTGATTGTTTGTTGTGGTGAAAATTGATTGTGTGATGTGAAATGAAATATTTATATAGTTAAAAATATTTTATCGTTAAAAAATATATTATTTTTAACGTGTGTGTGAATAAAATAAATAGTAATAAACAAATCAGAGATTTGTTTATATACACTGATTTGACTGATATTGATTGAGACGATAAATTTTACACATCGCCCAACTGCACAAATAAAATCTGTGTTTGATTGTTTGAAACCCTACACGGGTATTGGGATGACATATGACATACACTAATCCCAATAATTAGTTGTATGTCGATCGATTGATTGACAGACTACTATGAGCGTCAAATATTTATATTTGATGCTTATACAGTGTAGAATGCACTTTGGATGATGGTTGTTTATTTGTCATTGTTGATATATACATGCGTTGTATGGAAATCCATGGAAATAAAATCTATGGTAATTGATTGGGCCTCATTCCAGTTTTGAAATAAAATATTTGAAGAGAAATATTTGAATAAAATATCTGAGAAGAAATATTTGAAACGAAATATTTGAAAAGAATATTTGAAATAGAAATATATAAAGCCGTGTTGATTAGATATGCGCTATTTTGGCACGAACGATATTTATATCGATTATATTCATTTTTATAATGAATATTGAAAAGTGATTTCAAACTCGAATATTTTGAAATGAAATTCGAATTAAATTGAATTGAAATGAATTAGAATTCGAATTGAATTGAAACGAATTAGAATTCGAATTGAATTGAAAATAAAATGAATTCGAATCGAATTGAAATTGAATGGAAATCAATTTGAAATGAATTCGAATTGAAAATGAATTCGAATTGAAATTGAATTGAATTGAATTCGAATTGAAATTGAATAGAAATGAATTCGAATTGAAGTTGAATTGAATTGAAAACGAATTGAAATTGAATTAAAAATCGATTTGAATTGAAATCAATTTGAAATCAATTTAAAATGAATTTATACGGAAAAATTCAATTTTGATTTGAATTTGAAATGAAGTTGAATTCGTTTCGAAAACGAATTTAAAACGATTATAAAATACGTTTTAAAAGGAAATCGACGAAGTATATATTATATATATCATATATATAATATAATGGCCTGAATAGAACGCGTCGCGCTGCAGTAGTTCGTGAATTTCGACCATTGACTTCGAACA
Source organism: Allium sativum (assembly GCA_030737875.1). NCBI lineage: Eukaryota > Viridiplantae > Streptophyta > Magnoliopsida > Asparagales > Amaryllidaceae > Allium > Allium sativum. Next base: position 465,277,517 of record CM060910.1, read on the forward strand.
GACATTACGGGAGATCCGACCGTCAGATTCTCCTAAAACTGGAACCGTTGGGTTTGTATCAAAAAGAGCTTTCTAACGAATATTAGAGATTTGAAATCTAATGGTTGGATTTGGAATTATGTCCAAATCAAATTTGGAAAAGGACGCTGTAAGTGCAGTTCGATGGCCGTTGATGGAAATCGACTATATGGGCCTTGATAAAATTATTAAAAATAGTAATAAATTGTGTAAAATCATAAGAAATGATTTGGGAAGAATTGGGATGAAAAAGTCCATATTGGAAAAGATAAAAGTAGATTTTTATCGAAATGAACTAGTTTTGAACTAGAATAATAATTTATTTATTTTTAAAATAAATAAAGTGGATTTGAAATTGTTTTGAAAATAACCAGAATTTCCAATAATTGAATTGGAATGGATTTGAATCAAAATTGTCTTTGGAATATTTCGATGTTGGATTTCGTGATTATACAGATGTTGTTATGGAAGTTTGAAAGATATATATATCTCTCGTTATTTCCAATACGATATTTGTTGGTCGTAGAATTTGATATTGAATATAAGTCGATATATTTTCTATTCAGAGCCTTGTATTTAATATCAAATGTGATTTTGGGTTGTCGTGAACGGTATCTTCAATAATACTGTTCTTAGACCCAACGGAATTAAGAAAATCAGAAATTAACTGGAGATTAGTTAAGTTGAATGGTTTCTTGGGTATTGATCCGATGTTGGTTTCGGCCTTCGGGGTTAATACTTAGGGAATTGCTCATTTGCTATTTTTCAGTTAAAAGCTGAGAATGGAATGTGATTTTGGGGTTTATCGTGAACCGTGTTTTAAATGACACTAATTCTTTAACCCAGTCAAAGATTAAAACTAAGTGGAGTTTTAATGAATCTTTAATTAGATTGAAAAGATCGAGAATGGAGTATCACCAGTTTTACTCCAAACGGTAGTTAAATCTTTAATTAGATTTGAACATGAAATGGTAATTGAATTTACTGATAACACCGTGGTGTTAGATATGAAGTATTACCAGTTTTACTTCATGGGATGAATAGGTTGGGATTGGGAAATTTAAAATAAATGATTACTTCGGTAAGGATCGCTAATCCCGATTAGTTTGGATAAACCATAATTTGGTTTGAATTGATATTCAAAAGAAGATTAAAGAATAAATTTAAAAGAATTTATCTTTGATAAAATTAATGGGAACCTTTCCCTAAGAATGTGAAATTTAGAAACTAACTGTAGGTTAGCTAAGAAGTATGGTTTCTCGGGTATTGATCTAATGTTGGTTTCGGCCTTTGGGGTTAATGTTTGGGGAATTATTCTCTTGCTAATTTGCGGTTAGTGACTGATGAATTGGAATGAGGCGTATTTTGTGTTTGTGTAACACTTGTTTATTATATACACGAGTTATTCAGAAAGACCGGGTTTATCCCATTCTGAATAACTGATACGACGATAAGTCGAAGATGAAGACGGTGGTTGAAGACCGGAGGTCTTCACGTCGTTTGGATAATTACTGATGATCTTGATTGGGGTGTACACCCAAGACGAGGGAATCAGTTGGTGATCGTCCAGAGGTACTTGGAGATCGATGGATATGCGGGGTACTAGGTACCTCCGGTTTCGTTCAGACCCAGAACGAACTTGTAAATGGACTGTGTGTCTGACATTGGATTTTATTCTGTGTGATTGATTTCTGTTAAATATATATCTGTTTGGCGGCGGAGAATTTATTCCCTTGCTTAACGCCCTTCTCTGAGATGTACGAGCTCAGGGGTTATATACTGATGGATATCAAACGCATAGAGTGAATTGCGTGTGTGGCATGCCTAAGTGGCAAATGATCAAGGCTTCTATTGAAAAGCAAAGTCTTTTGGTTGATGATCAAAGCACGGCCTTTGTGGCATAGCTTTGTGTAACGTTTAATTCGCGAGCTTCACACCCGGTATGAACCAAAAACGGGAAAGGACATCAGGGAGGGCATGCGTTTCCTTCTAGTTAGAAGTGGCGTCAGTGGTTTTACACGCCCTGATGAGTTTGACTTATGTGGTTGTTGCTGTTGCGAGGCGCCTCAGATATTTCGGTGACTATGTGAAGCCGATGGAGTCATTCGTTGGCTCATTTACGCCCCATAGGGCGGGGAGACGTATTGTTCAGGCATAATAATCCACTCCGTGTGGACCGTCCCTGACGATCTAAGGGGTTGATGCGTTCTGATCCTGATACATGGGCTAGATTGTCTCGAATTCGGTAGAGGACGATCCCTTGCCTAGGTTCATACCATAAATGATAACCCAACTTCCAATACGACATTTTGCAGTTTTGATTGTATACCTATATATGGCGACATAGTAGTATGGGACATTCATGCCGCCTATGATTGATATTTATGATTGTATATAAAATCAGAAACTAACTGGAAACGAGCTAAGATAGATGGTTTCCTGGGTATTAGTCTGATGTTGGTTTCGGCCTTCGGGGTTAATACTTAGGGAATCGTTCTCTTACTAATTTACGGTGGAGTCTGATTAAGGATTAAAAGATGAAATTTAGCGTATCAAACATTCTTTGGCTATTATAAGGTAAAATCCCTATCCTCCGGCTTGCGTTGAATTGTGTTATGGGACCTGGGTCTTATAATAGCTTCATTCTTTTTTATTTAGCATTGCGCTGTTGTTTTATGCACTGGTATTCTTGGGAGGAAAACCCGTTCCGTGTTATATGGCGTGGTCCTTTGATTTACCTAACTTTAAAATAAAGATTAATAACTGTTTTAGTTCTCACACCAGTCATATGACTGGCCTGGAGTTTACTGTTTTAACCTAAACTCTGGGTGCCTTTATTTTGACACGGGCAGCTAGTAATTTTGGTTTTGCAGATTTATATTTATAGGATCCTGATTTACAGCTGGGACGATACTCGGAAAGCTCTGTATCCGTGTATTACTTCTAGTTGTGTATTGTATTATTTTTCCGCTGCGATGTATTTAAATATAATTTAAATCTCTGATATTTTATGTGTAATATTTGTTCTCACTCTGTATATTCTTGTATTCTAATGGAATTGTTGTAATATACAATGAAATGTTCTTCTGTCTGCGTTCTATTTTGTCGTGTTCTCAATAGTATCCGGGTTTTCCTTACTGGGGAAGTTACGGGTCACTACATTGTCGGTCTGAATCAAACGATGGTTATCGTTATTTAACGATGATCGTCCAATGTGAGTAAAACTCACCAACTCTACCAGTTCATATCTTTATAACGTATATTTAGAATTGATAAATGATGATTGATTGATGTGTATTGACTGTTTGGTTGAACTGTTAAGTGATTGGTTGAAATATTAGATAACGATATATATATATATATATATCGTTAATCGAATATTGATTCTGTTTATCAGAATATTTCATATTAAAATGAAGTTGATGTTAATTATACTGTTTAACATCTGTGATGCCGGGAAACAGGTCGGAGGAATCCAACTTGGATTACTCAACATTTATTTTATTGTTTTTCATATATTGTAATATATGATGTGATATATAATCTGTGTTGATTACGTGTGTTGAATGATATCGATCATTGTTATTTGGGTATTTTAAATACCGTAAGAAATACTGGAATGTTGAAAAAGGGATTTTCAAAGTGTATTTTGAAAATAAATTACTTATATAAAATCAATGGATTCTATATATAAAAAGAAAAGGATTTTATAAAAGAAAATAATTATAAAATCAAAGAATTAGAGAAAAGGAAATATTTGAGAAAAACAAAGTGAAAAGGAAATATTTATGAAAAACAAACTGAAAAGGAAATATTTGTGAAAACAAATAGAAAAGGAAATATTTGTGAAAACAAATAGAAAAGGAAATATTTGTAAACCATTTACAAATAGAATTGAAAAGGAAATAATTGTAAAACATTAATAAATAGAATTGAAAAGGAAATATTTATTTGTTAAATAAATAGAATCGAAAAGGAAATATTTGTTGAACAAATAGGAAGATAAAAGGAATATTTATTTGGGAAAATAAATAGAAAGATATAAGGAATATTTATTTAGAAAATAAATAAGATATCATAAAAGGAAATATTCAGAAAGTAAGTAGGATTCTAAAAGGATTAGAGTTAGAGTTAATCGATTTGAGTTAATCAGTTATAGTAAATCGATTAGAGTTAATCAGTTTGAGTTAATCAGTTTGAGTTAATCGATTAGAGTTAATCAGTTTGAGTTAATCAGTTAGAGTTAATCAGTTTGAGTTAATCAGTTTGAGTTAATCGATTAGAGTTAATCAGTTTGAGTTAATCGATTAGAGTTTATCAGTTTGAGTTAATCGATTAGAGTTAATCAGTTTGAGTTAATCAGTTTGAGTTAAATCAGTTTGAGTTAATCGATTAGAGTTAACCAGATTGAGTTAATCAGTTTGAGTTAGTTAGTTTGAGTTAATCAGTTATAGTTAATCGATTAGAGTTAATCAGTCATAGTTACTCGATTAGGGTTAATCAGTTAGAGCTAATCAGTAAGAGTTAATCAATAAGAGTAAATTGATTAGAGTTAGAGTTAGTCGAATATTAGTTATTCGAATAGAGTTAATTGAATTAGAGTTAGTCGGATTAGAGTTATTCGAGTATAGTTGATTCGAAGAAAAGAGGTTATTGAACATTAGTTATTCGAAAGGAGTTATCGAACATTAGTTATTCGAAAGGAGTTATCAAATATAGTTTATTTGAAAGGAGTTATCGAATATTAGTTATTCGAAAGAAATTATCGAATATTAGTTATTTGAAAGGAGTTATCGAATATAGTTTATTCGAAAGGAGTTATCGAATATTAGTTATTCGAAAGGAGTTATCGAACAATAGTTATTCGAAAGGAGCTATCGAATATAGTTTATTCGAAAGGAGTTAATCGAATATAGTTTATTCGAAAGGAGTTAATTGATAAGAGTTAATCCATTAGGGTTAATCAAACAGAGTTAATACAATAAAGTTAATCAAATAGAATTAATAGAATAGAGTTAATCAAATAGAGCTAATTGATAAGAGTAAATCAATTAGAGTTAATCGAATAGTGTTAATTGAATAGAGTTAATCGAATATGGCTATTCGATGAGAGATTATCGAATATAGTTTATTCGAAGGAAAGAGTAATCGAATATAGTTTATTTGAAAGAGAGTTACGTAAGGAAGTTTGTTAAAGGTTTAAAAAGGTGAACCTTGTCTGTTTCGAAGCTAGAAATGTTGTTCAGTTAAGGTCTGAGAGGTAGTTATAACCCAGCTTGATTGACTCCATTTTTAACTAAGGAATGGTTAAGGTTCGATAGTGAAGGTTGGTTAAGGAAATTTAGTTAATGAGTGTAATGGTTTGAGTTGGCATAGCGACATTTTTATTTAAACATCTATTTAAAATCCAATGAAGGAGTTTGGAAATGTTTTCCAAATAAGAATCAGAAATGTTTCCCAATATAGAAAATAAGAAATGGAAATGTTTTCCAATGTTAATAACGTATATTTTCTAAATTTAGAAAATAAGAAATGTTGAATATATGGAAACAGGAACAGGGAAAGGGAAAATTGAATGACAAATTAAATTAAAGTGGATCAGTGTTGATGGATGATTTGCTTGGTAAGATTTCCATTTGGAAATACGACCGTTGTTTGTACACATGTTTTCCTTTGATAATTAAATCACCGACTATCGAAGATTTTAACCATTTTCCTTTGTCGATACGGAGAGACCGGGATCAGATTCATTATCTGAAAACCACTTTGTATGGCGTTAGCGTTGCGATCAAATATGATGAAGATAACTGAAGACCGAGTAATGCAAGGGCTGTCTTGTTTACAGAATAGTGCCTTCGGTTTGTCCAGTCCCAGGATGACATGTATGGGAGAATGTCTGACAGAGTATATTTAATGGATCACGTAAGTTGATCTCTTCAAACGTATGTACATTTGGTGGTGGAGGAATTCGTTTCTCTTAGCTATATACCCGTGGTATTTTTGGGGAAATCAATTTGTGCTTTGGCGGGTATGATGATGTGACATTCAAAGTGAAAAAATGTGTGATCTGTCAGAGATAAGCGTAGCCTCTAGCCTCACAACCAGGAAATGACAAAAATCGGGTTGGTAGCATGGCTAAGTGGTTGGCTGCCAATTAGGGTGTATTATCACCTATCTAGAGATATTCATTTCATTCTATAATCTATTGTCGATGCTGTCCCATTCGGTAAACGGTTGCTGATCCCAACCGTTGGTGATATACATTCGATACACTCAAGCGAAATGAGTGGTCGGTCATGTGTGGCCGGGTTGTAAGATGTCTTGTTGAACCCAGTGTATTCCTCTCTAGAGGTACACTATCGGAAGGTGGTTCCATACCTTGTCATAATTGGAAATCCATTATCCAATAAGTGCTCGTGGTTTTTTTTGTAGCAATATATGTAGAACGTGAGGTGAAAGCGTTTCTGCTAAATGATTATTTAGTTGTGGTTGATAGACATTATTATAATATCAAAAGAGTTTTGATATAAAGTTTATCGTTTCTTTCAAAAGGATTTTGAAAGTTAAATCAAATGTTTTGGATTCACATAAGGGAAAAAAACCTGTTCCGTTATACAGCGTGGTCTTATGAGATATCGTTTAAATTGCTTAAACTGTTTTAAATTGTTTTACTCACACCAGTCCCATGACTGACCCAGAGTTTATTTTGTTTTATTTTCCCTAAACTCTTGGGTGCCCAATTTTGTACGGGCAGTCAAATAGTCAGGATTTTACAGATATACTTGGAGAGCTTGGAGCAGGAGGCTTCAGGATTATATAGCTATTGTTTATTCCGCTGTGTTGCAAGTTGTTGTATTCCTATAATGTTACTGTATACATATACTGATTTTATTTCAAGGTTATGTTATCTATTATATGTTGTTCGTTCCGCTGTGAGATTCGTGTTACTCTGATGTTGTATGTTCTTCTTCTTCTTCTTCTATTCTAAGTTTCTATCTTATCTATCCTCACCCTCTGTTTTCTTTCTATTAGTTTTCTGGTTTCCAGTGCAATGTGGGTTGGACTTGTGTTATTTGGTCAGCTCAAATCGTACCGGAATTTCGGGACACTACACGAGTATTCCTTACAATCTGTTGATTCCAGTCACGATAGAATCACGGGTCATAATATCTCTGGCCGCTAAGCCCGAGAAATTCAACAAGTAGTTCTTCCGCTCATGAAGATCAACGTTCTTCAATGTTCCATCTTCCATTAACATCTTCCACGTATTCACTGGTCGGAACGGTTTTTAAATATAAATTCGATCTCGGTCTTTCCGTACCAATAATCGTATGGGTTAGATTTGATAGTCGGTGATTTAACTATCAGATAAATTATCATGAGAATAAAATAGGTTCACTAATTCAATACTCGGCATTACTTGGCATTTGATTTAAAACAATTAACGAAGGTTAATTTAACTTCTAAATCTTGCAATATTTTTAAATATTATATTTTTACTTATTTTATTATAACAGGATTCTCAAAACTATTTCATACACTTTAAAATTAAATCATATATACGTAACTTTGGGTTTAATCCAGTTTCACATAAAATCTCATTACGGCATCTTTTTTTGTTCATTTATCGATAAACAACACTATCCCTTCCCTTTGCACAAATGTATTCAAACTTATCCCGTTAATTCCTTAAGTCTTTCAAACATCACTGTAATTTCAAAATATCTCTTTACATTTCCGTTACTTAGGGAATACCATTTCATACTCTTAGATCCCTTTTATCTCCATTACTTTAACATTCATTAGTCCCTGACCGTAAATTGGTAAGCGAATAACTTCCTAAGTGTCAACCCCGAAGACCAAAATCAACATCAGATTAATATTCATAAAATTCATTCAACTCGACCAATCTCCAGTTAGGTTCCAATACTTTTAATTTCTTATCTTAACTCTAATCAACCCGTATTATACCCCTTTTTACTCCATTCAACCATTTCCCCCTTTGAAAACATTGTTTCAATTCTATTCATTTCACTTAATTTCATTATTAAGTAATGCATTAAAATCAACGCTTTAACACCTCATCCTATTGTAAAAACTTCGTTTATATAACACTGGCTTTAATATAATCCCTTTTTATCTTGATTTATTAATTCAAATGTTGACTAAACATTGATTTAAACCATTGTATTCACTTAAAATCCGTTTTTTAACTTTGTTATAAAACTTGGGTTTTAATATAAAACCCGTTCATAGACTCCCTTTCGATTCAATTAGATCTCATTACAGTATACTTAAATTATTCAATAAAATAATAATTTATTTGATCATTAACTATTGTAGAGATAGTTAACTTCTTAATTAACTAAAATAAATAGAAATTTTCGTTTTAAAATTTTATTTAAAATTAAAACAAATATCCCTTAAACCATTTCATTGGATTAGTTCAAAACAAACTAAATTAATAATAAATCCTAGTTAAAACGGTTGACTTAGTCAACTCAATACACGATTACTTCGTTAACCAATTCTAATTATAGCCCTTTCTTTAAATTAATTAATATAATTAATTTACATAATTCCATTTAATTGTTCATTATAAACAATTATCCAATTCTTAACCGTTAGGTTAATTTCTGCTCATTTGCTCATAAATCTAATTAATATCAGAAATTTACTTTATAAAAACATTTAATAATTAATTATAAACTTAATTAATAAATAATAAATATTAATTTCCTTTTAACGAACTTTGTCTCAAAATATAAATCTAAAAATTCTGTCTTCAGTTATAAAATAAAATTTAGAACTTCATTTCATCGATTTACCTGACGGTAAATCGATGTTTATAAAACGATTGATTTATAAGCCATATACTGTCAATTATTCAACCAATATTACCCATTGGTTTAAAAAAACAAATACTGAATTTCGGGTCAACATTCAACAACCAAATCAATCATCTAATCAGAACCGTTCATATAATGATAATATAAAAATAAATATCATTAAATATATTTGAGGAATCCGATTGGATCCCTCCAACCTGTTCTTCCCCTGCGTTAGATAAGTTATCACAAATATGACCATTTAATTCAAATAAACAATGGTCTTCATAACAATCAATTACGATAATTCAATATTAACCGATTTTTTTCACACAAACATAACAGTTCAAACAGTTCATTAAATTAATCATGTTTATTTATAAACGTGACCAATAAGGTAAATTACCTTAATTGGGACCAATCGTTAAAATAACAATTTGGCGTTTCACTGAAATTAAACAACGTTTAATTTCATCGGTTCAAATAATATATGAAGATATAATTAACAAACAATCAACCTAACACACACAAAAAAACCCGACTTATATAAAATATAAGTGGGAAAAGCTGAGTGAGTTTAACTCACCTACTTTCATTTGTCGCTCGAGTGGTTCAATTCTAGTTAAATTAAACTAGGGTTTATTTAACTAAAGATTCATGTTGCTTCCAGTCATGTCCACATTTGTTCCAGAATGTCATGTTCAACAGTACGGTCCCTACGCCGTCTGTTTCATCTAATTATGATAGCACAGATAAGAGTTATATATGATTTAGTCCATGACTTTTTAATTTTATAATTAGTCTTTCTAAATTACACAATTAGTTTTACTAATTACTTTCTTTTATCACCGCATGTTTACTCCTCAAAAAATCATACACACATTGATGGATCAAGACACAGGGAAAGACCATAAGTTCCTTAATTCAACGTATAATCGATTGGTCTGAAGTACAGGTACTGACCAGTCGGTCCTAAGGATGCATACTGTGTTCTACATCATTATACCGATCGTTCACAAAGGTGCGAGACCGATCGGTCATGTTTTGGAGTCCTAGAACAGCCAGCTCGCAATGATGTGACATAATCCTACCAGTCAGTCAAAAAGATACACAACCGACCGGTCATGCTAGGAGTAACTCGCTTGGATGAATTTTATCACATCGGCTAGTCAGGAAGAAGCATGGCCGAACGGTCACGATATAGGATCCACCACAGACCAGTTTCATAGAAGGGGAAATACACCGACCGGTCGCCCCTGGAACAAGGTACATAATTCAAACATTACCATGTCGGTCGGTCAGAAAGACAGGTAACTGACCGGCCATGATATAAAGCACACAGCTGATCGATTACACAAGAAAGAAGAAGAGATATACTGACTGATCATTCCTCTAGATAGCTATTAACAACTGGCCGGTGGCAATTTCTGTAAATATAACCCAGACCGACCAGTGGCCTGCACATGATATTTTAGCTCTCCCTCACTCCAATAAATAGGGGCCAACCGGGATCAAATTCCCTTGCCATGAAGTGCTGCTCAAATCTCACCACAGATATGTCAAAGTAATTCTAACACTCATCCATCATCATCAAGTGAAGATTCATTCATTCATTGATCATGGCCTTCATCAAATCCATCTAAGTGATCTAGAAGTTGGAGATCTATCATCCAAGTTCAAACACTTGAAGAAATCCTTCCAATCCTTCTCCGATCATACCTTATCTACGCTATTCATATCAATTCTTCATCACTTTCTATGAAGTTAAGTGTGATCTACAAGTGAAAGAGTGATAAAACTTGTTGTAAGAGTGAATCAAACCTTGTAAGTGATAAAGTTATAAAGGAATCCTATGTGAAAGTTGATGTAGATCTCTTTTGGATCAAACCACTATAAAAATGTTCTTATGTTTTACTTTAATGCTTTCTATGCTTGTGAATGTGGCTCCACATACCTTTTGTTGAAGTACTTGAAAGAGTACCTTTGGTGTTTCATACCGTTTTTTGGTGTAAACATTTTGGCGCCCGGCTGCATTCGATCTTCCATTCCCTCATACTCTCTCACAAGGTTGAAGGCCTTGCATTGAAAATCTAATCCTATCTCTACTGAGGATCTTTCCGTCAAATTTAAGTCTCTTTCTAAAGACATGGGTAGACCATCGAAGAAGAATGCTAGCAAAACTGTTGATGACGCCGCCAACAACGAGAATACTCCCCTCACCAACCAATTTGATGTTGGTGAAAGTTCTAAGGTCGGAGCCGCCGTAGCGAGAAGGGAGTTCGATGAAGTTGCCGCGAGTTTAACAAGTCAAATAGACATTGCAAACAATGCCATGCTAAAGAAACTTGAATCTATGTTCGCCATGCAAGCTGCTACGGCGAAAGTTACCCTGAATGTTGCTCGTGCTATATCCGTCCAAACCAATCATATAGAAAATGCGAGCTTTTCTTCTTTAAGTACAAACCGAGGAGATTTTATTCAAGAGGTTACAAGTCTTAATGATCCTCGACATAAGGAAGCTAAGTCACCTACACGCAACCATACCGATAAAGCAACTTCTCGACAAGCGCTTGGAACCACCAAAGGGGCACATCCCTAAGTGGGAGGCTCAAGGCCCCGGAATTTGAATCGTGGCCGTTTGCTTAGGCAAACATCCAGTAAAGATGATGACATCCACCTTGTGTTCCAGCTCAATGAAGATGAGCGCATATCGGAAATGGTGCGCAAAATTATGGAAAACAGCTCGAGGAAGCAAGATGATGAAAAAGAGTGGGGGTTCGCTCCCACCAAGACCCCACTCACGGAGAGGATAAAAATGGCACTATACCCGAGTAAATTCAAGCCCCCGACGTTGCAAGCCTACAATGGAACAAGTGATCCCAACGTGTTCCTATTTAAATATGATCAGCATATGGACGGAGCGCGTGCCACAGATGAGTTGAACTGCCTTTAATTTCTAACTTACCTTGAAAGGGTGGCGTCGCTGTGGTTCACAAAACTACCACCCAAATTTGTGGATGATTTTGCTACCTTGGCCAAACTATTTAGAGAGAAATTCAGGCTTCATGCTACGAAAGTGCGGGATGTCATGGAGCAGAACGAGCCTGAACAAAGGCAAGGAGAGCCCATCAAAGCATTTCTCACCCACTTCAATACCGCTGCAACCGAAGTTGGGAACTACGAGTCGCGTTTGGATTTGATGGCTTTAAAGGGAGCCATAAAAAAAACCAAGCTTGGACCGTGGATTAAGAAGAAGAAGCCAAGTACACTCGAGGAACTGTTTGATAAAGCAGAAGAGTACATAGATGTGGATGAAGATCCATCCTATGCCTTGGATGCTCGTGAAAGTTGCACACTGCCCGAAAAGAAAGGTAATGATGCAGAAGTTGGTCAGAAGAATATAGGTGGTCAGAAAAGGGGTAATGACGGGAAAGATAGCCGAGCTAATAAGAAATTCCATTTCTTCAAAAATTTAGAATTGACTCCTTTAAACGATATTGTAGAGAACAACTTCATGGAAACTAAAGACACTGAAGAGTATCCGACCCCAAAACCAGCAAAAGTCAGTGATGCCGCAATAAATTCTGGAAGGTTTTGCCGATTTCATAACCAACCGGGCCACAATAAAAATAAGTGTAGACATCTGAAAAATCTTATTGAAGAATTGATAAGGAAAAATAGGCTGCAGCAATAGACAAAGAACCCGCAGAACGCTCAAACTGCTCAAAGGCAATGAACATCTACGGGACAGCCTAGACAAAACGAAAACGCCCCAGTTGATGTTATCCCGAGGCTAATCATTAATACCACCACAGGAGGACCTCATCCATCCGAAATAAGTTGAGGGGACCTTGTGAAGTATGCAAGCGAGATGAAAAGCCTTTCTAAAGGAGAAGAACTCATGATCACGAGCGAAAATTTCTCAAAAAAAGATGCCAAAGACTCCATGGGATGATATTGTGTATAAAGAGAGGGACTCAGACGGATTATTAACACCAACGGTAGATCCAATGGTGATCACCATCGGTTTGGGTCCGACCATAGTCAAAAGAGATTTGGTTGATAGTGGGGCCTCTATTAATGTTCTTTTCATTAACGCGTTCAATAGGATGAACCTCTCGATGGATTATGTGAAGGCTTGCCAAAATAAGATTCACGGATTCACAGGGCATCCCAGACAACCAATTGGCATCATTAACTTGCTTGTTGACTTGGAGAAGGAGAAAGGAAGGTTGCCATGAAACCAGGATTTCGTCATAGTCGATGAGCTTTTTGCATATAATGCCTTCCTTGGAAGACCAACCCTCGCAGCCTTTATAACAACAATGGCTCCGTGGTGTCTAATAATGAAGTTTCCTACCGAAAACGGAGTCGGCATAATCAAAGGCGACCAACAGACAGCAAGAGAATGTTATATGGTGGAACTTGTCGAGGCTAGAAAGAAAGAAGTGAAGAAGGATGTGGAGCCTCCACTCTGCATCACTTCCCTCCGGAGGGGCCCTCACAATGGCGAGCATAGTGGAGCTCAGAAGGAGATCAACCCAAGAAAGGCCAGTGTGGGGGAGGAAAGAGCAGCACCAGCTGAGGCCACAATCTCCATCTCAATGCATGATAAAGATACAGACAAAGTCTTAAAAATAAGTTCATAGCTGGGCTTAAAGCTGCAAAAAGATTTGATTTTGTTTTTAAAAGAAAATTTAGATATTTTCACATGGACTCACTCCGACATGTGCGGAATATCACCTAATGTAATTGTTCATAAGTTGAATATTAATCCCAGTTTGACTCCTATAAAGAAAAAAAGACGAATTCAAGGACCTGAAAGATCTGTGGCATTAAAAGAAGAAGTAGATAGGTTTTCAAAAATAACTTCATATAAGAATCTACATATCCCGATTGGGTTTCCAATCTGGTTCTTATCAAAAAATCCAACGGCAAGTGGAGAGCATGCATCGACAATTCAGATCTCAACAAGGCATGGCCCAAAGATAGCTTTTATTTACCTAGAATCGATCAACTTGTTGATGTAATGGCGGGGCATGAATTGTTATCTTTCATGGATGCATACTCTAGGTATAACCAAATCATGATGCATAAGCCGGACGAAGAAAACACAAGCTTCATAACAGATAGGGGCTTGTATTGCTATAAAGTAATCCAGTTCAGATTAAAAAAATGCAGGCGCAACATACCAGCGCCTTAAGAATTCTATGTTTCAAAGCTTAAATCGAAAACACAATGGAAGTCTACGTAGATGATATGCTGGTAAAGTCGAAAAGAGCTGAGGACCACCTTGAGAACCTGGCAGAAATGTTTCATATTCTCAGGAGATATGGAATGAAACTCAATCCACTTAAATGTTCATTTGGAGTGGCATTAGGGAAGTTTCTAGGATTCATGGTCAACGCCAGAGGCATTGAAGCGAATCCTTCTCAAGTCATAGCCTTACGAGAAATGCGTGCGCTAAGGACAAAAAGGGAACTTCAATGTTTAAATGGGAAAATTGCGGCACTTAACAGATTTATTTCTTAAGCAATGGACTGGTGTATCCCACTCTTCGATGCTCTGAGGAAAGGAAAGAAAGAATTCCAATGGACTCCTGAATGCCAAACGTCCTTTGAGGAGTTAATCTAACATATGGACTCACCACCGATGCTTTCTAAACCTAAAGATGGACAGGAGCTATTCCTATATTTGGTTGACTTGTCTCATGCTTTAAGCACCACATTAGTTCGAGAAGATGGCAAGATCCAATTGCCAGTTTATTACATTAGTAAAAGGCTCGCTGGGGCAGAATTAAACTATACAAAGTTGTAAAAACTAGCATGTTGTTTGCTCATCGCTTCGAAAAAGCTAAGACCATATTCCCAGTCCCATCCTATAAAGGTTCTCACTGATCAACCACTAAAGCAAGTTCTCTTCCTTGTAGAAATTTCGGGAAGGTTATTGAATTGGAACATAGAGCTCAATCAATATGATATCACTTACCACCCTCGAAGAGCTATTAATGGGCAGGCTTTAGCAGATTTCATCGCCGAGTTCATGGATAGGTAGAGGAAACGAAGCGCCAATAGAGATGGTGACTAGATGGAAGCTATACATCGATGGATCTAGAAATGATTATTGTTCAGGGGTCGGAATCATCCTAGAAACTCCATAAGGTCATTCCTTATGCTACGCTTTAAGGTTGGAATTTCCGTCAACAAACAATGAGGCCGAATATGAAGCATTAATCGTAGGTATGAAACTGGCAAGAGAATTAAATATAAAAACCTTGCAAATCCTTATTGACTCACAACTAGTAGTGTGTCAAATCATAAAGGAATTTCAAACCAAACTTGAAAACCTTCCCACTTATCTTACCAAAGCTTTGGAACTACTTAATGACCTAATCACTATACTATATTTCATATTCCAATAGAGGAAAACTCAAGCCAGATTCTCTTGCCAAATACGTTAGTTCCTCATATGCAGATTTGCTAGGATTAGTTCCCATTGAAGACCTCTCAACCCCCGCCATTGCAGAAGCAGATATTGACTGGATCATGGAAACGGTTGAAGAGCCTATGTCCCGGATGACTCCGATCAAGGAATATATCCTCAATGGAACACTCCTAGAGGAGCCGAAAAAGTGGAGGAAGATATTGCGCAAAGCTCCTTTATACCTTATTCAGGATGGAAGGTTATACAGACGAGGATTCTCCATGCCATTGTTGCAATGTGTAACCAAGGAGGAATCAAAAGGGATCTTGGTAGAATTACATGAGGGAGACTGCGAAGATCACTTTGGTGGTCAAATACTGGCCAAGAAAATTTTGTGATACGGCTACTTTTGGCCCGACGTGAACCTGGATGTAATGACCTATGTTAAGAAGTGTGGTAGGTGCCAAAGATTCGCAAAACTTCCGAGGGCGCCTCCTACTGAACTGACTCAAATGGTCAGTCCTTGGCCATTTGCAGTCTGGGGCATAGACTTGATCGGGACATTGCCCACAGCTAAATCAAGTATGAAGTATTCAATAGTGGCAGTTGACTATTTCACTAAATGGGATGAAGCTGAACCACTAGCTGTTGTTAATTCAAAGAACGTGATCAATTTCGTCCTAAAGAACATCATCTGCAGGTTTGGGGTGCCACAGAAAATAATCACCGATAATAGAACTCAATTTTAGAGTAGTGAATTCTAAGACTTTTGCGCCAAGTACAAGATTAAGAAAAGCTTTTCAGTCGTTGCTCATCCGCAAGCCAACCGGCAAGTAGAAGCAATCAACAAAATTCTGAAGTCAACCATCAAGAAGCATCTTGAAAAAGCCAAAGGTGGTTGGGTATACGAGCTTCCTCTTGCACTATGGGCATACCGTACGACTCACAAAACTGCAACTGGGCACACTCCATTCTCGCTCGCATTTGGATCCGAGGCTATGATTCGAGTGGAGCTGGAAGTTCCCACTCACCGGAGAATCCACTTCAATCAAGAGGAGAATGAGAAATTACAGCTCGAAGCACTTGATCTGCTTGAAGGAAAAAGAAAGGAAGCGGAACTCAGATTCGCTGCATATCAGAGAAAGATAGCTCGTCATTTTAATGCTAAGGTTAAAAGGAGGACTTTCCAAGTTGGGGACCTCGTTCTTAAGAGAATTATGACCGGAACTGGAGTGTTCGAACCCAAGTGGGAAGGGTCGTATATGATAAGCAAAAGATTCTTATATGGCACATTCGAGTTAAAAACCACAAATTGAATCCAGCTTCCTAGAGCATGGAACAGCATACATCTTCGACATTATTTCATCTAATAATTCTTTTATTTTACAAGTTGTAAACATCATGCATTGTAAATACCATGAAATATTGTTACAAATTCTGTACACACTTGAAACAACCCACCTCTGTTAAGGTCACTCACAAAGGGAATGCCTTAACTTTGGTGGAGGGTTATAGGTACAAGACACAGAAAATTTTACAAGACAGATAAAAATAAGCAGCGAAATTAAATCATTTATTTCATACGTGGTTCAATACAAAAGCATTACATCAAATTGTCTAAAAATAACTTCCAAAACATTACAACATAGTCTCTGTCTTGATTATTCAATAAAGAAGCATAAACCAAAAATAAAAGTGCATAAATCCCTAAGGATAATTGCCAAGAGTCATAGTCCAGGTGAGAGAGAGTTAAAATCATACATCTACTTTCTTGAAGCTTGCAAAGAGTTTGACTAAGCTGCAGTATTCCCTCCCTATGGACTGGGGGGGAACGGAAGAAAAGAGGACGAAAGAAAATGGGTCAGACAATAAGTCTGGTAAGTTCGTTGATTACTAGTATTTAAACAAGGAAAGGGATCATGACAGTAATAACATAACATAGGACAATACCCTAATATAAGATAAGAGGAACATGTGATCGCACCCATTACTATAGTCTCTGCACCTACTTAACCATTGGTTCAACCAGCCCTACGTGTTCATAACAAATGATCCCCTTAATGATCGGCTCCTACTCGCATGCGTTCATATCCTGTGTCATTCGGCCCCACTTGACTGTAGATACCTATGCTAGTCCCAACATGGGGTGTATCAGTCCCTCTAGTGGCAACCCAACACGATTTAGGATGCATAGTGTATACTACTGATGCCCAGTGCCTGAATTTTCCACTCCGGAGTACGTGCACACCCATACTCCGTTGCAACCTACACTGGCCCACCAACCGCCGACGTTTTGACCACTTATACTCAGCCCAGTAATCGAGCCCCACCTTGCCTAGTTTCAGGGTATCATGATACATCTATGTGGGCTACTTCTGAATGGCTCCCCGTTACTAGGGTTTTCTAATCAACATGTTTATTTGGTTAAGTGTCCAAGTTTACCTAACCCAACCCATTCGTTTAGTTGACATATTGAATCGGTTAAGTGTTTTCCTAATTGACTTAACCCTACTAATCCTGACTTAGCTTTAATTTAATAAAGCACCAACCACTCACGTTAGACAGGTCTTGTTGTGGTCACTGGATGTGCCGGTCGGTTCCGGGTAGATTTGCACCACAACTCAGTCTAACCTCGGGTTCTTTTTGGGCTTGATGCACTAACCACCCACATTAGACAGGTCTTGTTGTGGTCACTGGATATGCCAGTCGGTTCCGGGCAGATTTACACCATAACTCAGTCTAACCTCGGGTTAGGCATATTCGTCTTTTTCTAAATTCACATTTTTTTATATATGTCTAATTTCTTTATGTAAATTTAATTTAATTTAATCATGCTATAATTATCCTTTGATTATGCTCACCATAAATGGTATATCAAATATACCATTTTATGAACAAATTTGTGCCATGAATTTTCAGATTTTCCCATTGCTACCCCCGCGGAACATACGCATGAATCACATAAAATGTTGGGCTAGTTAATTAGCCCAAACCCATAAACAAAAAGGGTAATAAACAAGGGATATGAAATAAACATAAAATAGCATACATTTCAACTTGTCATGTGTAACTTGGCATAGAAGTATCATTAACTTCAATTAAATGGGTAAAGTTGAACTTGTGACTAAGTTGAGTCTAATTGTCATGTAAACTTGACAAAGGTCTAGCATGGAGGTTAACATATAATCACAGTTTCAACCCACAACTTAGCATATTAACTTATATATGTCAAAACATAAGAAAGCTACTATAATCATTTTTAGATTGCAACTTAGCATGATAACTTATGTGTTTCAAAACATAAGAGGGCTGTCATAAACATATTCAAGTCACAATTTTTCATGATACTTATGTGTTAAAACATAAGAGGACTGCAATTCCCAATTATTGCAACATAAATAGATTCAACCTAACATGAATATACATGAGTATTGATCTACCATATAAGCATGTGTTTTAGATCATAAACTTGCAAATAACCACCAATTTATAACATGACATGTTTCACCATTTAATAGGCAAAATGCATCCATTACCCAATCATAATAGATTCATACAATATGTTCATCACCACAAGCATATAGACATGATTAATATACAATATGTCCATCACCACAAGCATATAGACATGATTAATTACAACGATACTTTAAGATAAATGAGAATCAAATCTTATACATAAGCATCATTATTTTATACTCAAATTACAACATGTCATGATTCATTTGAAAGAACGTTTAAATCTGCGTAAAAACCAACTTACAAACTAAAAAAGAATTCTTGCGTTCTGAAATCTGAATTCTGAAATTGGTAAGCTCGCCTTTGTTGTAGATCGTTGAATTTGATAATCTTTTAATTTGATTTTGATTTAGGTTCTTATCTTGTCTCTGCATTGGTGACGGCTACTCCGAGTTTTCCATTGACAGCATGATAGTTCTAGGATTATTTTTGTATGAATTTTAGGTTTGAGCATTGGGTTGTTTATATAGAATTTCAATTCAATTTGAGCCGTCGGATGATCCTAGGGTTAACCGCAACCATCCAGTGAAGATAGGGTGACACCTCAGCCTTAGTACTCAGCACAGAGTCACAAAATCGTCACCTTTCAAATCTGCCCGGGGGGGCAGGTCGACCCCTAGGTCGACCTGTAAGGGGGAGGTCAACACTAGGGTCAACCCCCTGGTCGACCTGGGTCCCGGGCGGGAATTTTCCCGCCCAGCCCGCTTCTGACTTCTGATTTGAATTTGAATTCGTTTTTGAGCTGTTTGAATTTATTTGAATTTTCTGGAAACTTCCGACAGCCATAACTTCTTCATACGAAGTCCAATTTACGCAAACTCGGACTCTATCTCAACCAAAATTCCGACACGAACACAATGGTGTAACCCGTTTCCCTTAATTCTCACATTTTAAATTAAGTATTGTTTAATTCGTTACTATACCATTAACAGAAAATACGGGGTGTTACATTCTCCCCTCCTTTTAGGATTTCGTCCCCGAAATCTTCAAGTCGAGAAGAACTTATATCCTACCATCCAATCACCCATCTACTCAACCATCAAACACAGGCGTCTATTGTCCTTAAAAGATTTCTAATTCTTCATGATTATATGCATTGTGTGTGTACATGTCCCTATCTAATGCAAAATCAGGCGGTCTACTGATTCAGTTGACCTCCTTAATGTAAATTATGTTAGTGCCATGAGTCCATTATGAATGCAATTTTTTTCTACTCAAAATTTCCTATATGAGTGCACAATCATTCATACAAATGCAACGTCCATACGATAACACATCAAGTTTTAATCCATAAACCAATACATATATGCATATGCAATATGGAAGTGACTGAGCCGTTCTAATACCTAATGTGTGTATATGCATCCACGAACAACCACTAGCGACCACTTATAACCACTTGCAACCATCAATCATAACATGTTTCAATTACATGTTTACATCCAAGTGGGTTCCTACATAAGGATAAAGGATAGGATCGAGGAGATATACCTAAAAAGATAGATACGAGCATAAACGTAAGGAAAAAGAGATTAAGGATGTACCCTCAAAAAGAAAAGGGTAGGCTGCGCGTATTCTGTCCTCAATTTCCCAAGTTGCGTCTTCCTCAGTGTCGCTCCATTGAATTTTGACGAGCTTAACTTCACGGTTGCGTAGCTTTTTGACTTCTGTTCCCAAGATGGAACTCTCCTCACGGTTGCTTCTCGTTCAACTTCAACTTCCTCTAGCATACTTGGTTTTACCACTTCCGCAGACTCGTGTAAGCATTTCCGTAGGTGAGAGACATGAAAGACATTATGAATCCCGACCAATCTTTCGGGGAGTTGTACCCTATAAGCCATCTTCCCAATCTTCTCGATGATAGGGAAAGACCCTACAAATCTTGTTGCTAACTTTCCTGCGGATCCAAAGCGAACGACGTTCCTCAAAGGAGATACTTTAAGGAACACCTTGTCTCCAACTTCGAACTCAAGGCCAGTTCTTCTTTTGTCTGCGTAGGACTTCTGTCTATCTTGGGCAGTGTTCATTCTTCTTCGTATCAAGTCTACTTTCTCTGAAGTTTCCCTAATCATGTCTGGTCCAGGTATGAGCTTGTATGTGGACTCCCACCAGCAAGTTGGTAACCTGCACGGTCTTCCATATAAAGCTTCGAAAGGTGCCATGCCTATGGTGACTTGATAGCTATTGTTGTAAGCGAATTTCACCAAAGGTAGATGATCCTTCCATGTACCTCCGAAGTCCATAATGCATAATCTCAAGAGGTCTTCTAATACTCTGTTGACTCTTTCCATCTGGCCATCGGTTTGAGGGTGATAGGCCATGCTTAAACATAATTGTGTGCCTACAGCCTCTTATAAACTCTTCCAAAACTCGCTCGTGAAGATAGGGTCTCGATCACTCACTATGCTGGAGGGTATCCCATGGAGTCGAACTATCTCTTCAAGATATATGGATGCTAGAGAGGAGGCAGTCCTTCTACTTTTGACGGGTATAAAGTGGGCGCTTTTTGTGAGCCTGTCCACTATTACCCAAATGCTGGTATTGCCCCTTCTTGACCTAGGCAACCCATCTATAAAGTCCATCGAGATGTTATTCCATTTCCACTGCGGGACCTCTAGAGGATGGAGCAGACCACCAGGCTTCTTCTACTCCGCCTTGACTTGTTGGCATATTAAACACTTAGAAACAAATTCAGATATGTCTTGCTTCATGCCATTCCAAAAGAAAACTCTTTTGATGTCTCTATACATTTTGTCTCCGCCTGGGTGTATGGTCAGCTTGGAATGGTGTGCCTCTTCTAGAACCGCCTTTACCAAATCGCTTACTTGTGGGACACATAGTCTTCCTTCTTGTCTCAACCAGCCTTTGGCATTAATGGAGTATCTATTGAGGTGATTGGAAGTCTCACCCCTAATTAACTTGTCCATCACATCGGCTAGCTAAGGGTCTTCTCTTTGCACGGCTCCGATTGAATCTAATAGAGTTGGTCGCACTTCTAATATTGCTAGCAAGCCAGGTATGAAGTCAGAGGAGGGTCTGAAATTAAAGCTTGCTATGAACTCCAAGTTTTTCCTTTCCACAAAGAGAGGGCTTAAGGACAGCTTCTTTCTACTTAAGGCGTCTGCTACTGCATTGCCCTTGCCAGGAGTGTAGGAAATCTCAAAATCGAACGAGGCAAGAAACTCCATCCATCTTTTCTGCCTCAAATTAAGATCTTTCTATGAGAAAAGGTATTTCAACGATTTATGGTCAGTATACAGTTCAAATTTCTCACCTAGGAGATAATGGCGCCAAGACTTAAGCGCAAAAACGATTGCTGCCAAATCTAGGTCGTGGGTTGGGTAGTTTTTCTTGTGTACTTTCAACTGTCTTCCACCATACGCCACTACCTTCCCTTCTTGCATCAGAACAGCGTCTAGTCCCGTTCCGCAAGCATTGTGTATAATGTAAACATCTTGCTTCCATCAGGTAATCTCAGAACTGGGGCTGTTGTTAGAGCCTTTTTCAAACGTTGGAAAGTAATATCGCAATCCAAATCCCAATTGAAAGCTAGGTTCTTCTTTGTCAATATTGTTAGTGGAGCTGAGATTTTTGCAAAATCTTTGATGAACTTTCGATAAAAGCACTACAACAGATTTACCTTTTTATAACGCATGAAAAACGCTATAATAGGCTACCATAGCATTAGTGACGACGTTATATAACGACATGTTATAATAGCCATGTTGTATCTTATAGCTCAAATCTAAATGCTATAGTATTATACATTTTATAGTGCACATTCACCACCATGAAATGTTTTACATAGCACTCAGACATTGCAATTATATTTTCTTACTAAAATTTCAGCTTATTTTTTTATAGCGTTATCAACATTTTCATAGCATATATTCGTTGATGTTAAAATATTTTCCATAGCATTATCATTGTTTACATAGCTTATATTCAGTGATATAAAAAGTTATCCACACGATTTAATAGCATTTCACATTTTGATTCCACAAGTGGAGTTTTCCGCTATGAATATTTGTGGTATATATAGCATTATCAGTGTTTTCGTAGCGCACATTCAATGATACGAAAAGGTGTTCCACACTATTATTTTTTACATAGCATTCACCTTATATTTCCATAACAGCAATTTTTCGCTATTAATATTTTAATCTAAAGCAACATCAGCTATGATCTTTATATAATAAATCTCTTATTTAATTGTGCACAATTTAAACAATTAAGCAGTAAATTCACAAGGAAAAACTGTAAATAGCAAAAAAAAATACCAAAAGCATATTTGATTTCAATTACAAAGTCAAAGTTAACAAGTCTACTAATAAATATAGAAATAAGTCAATTAACATACAATATTGTTCAAACATCGTTTCAAAACAAGATTACATGAAAAATCACTTAGTCTTCACCTTGTAAGCTCGTCCAACTTCTAGAACCTGCATTTCAGAAACAAAATTATAGTTTAATAACAAAAAAAATGCAAGAAACACAATTAAGATGCAAAAATGAAAGTCTTAGATGTCATCTCAAATAGTTCATAACAAAGAGAAAATATGTTGGATGTAGTAAAATAGGCTTTTGGTATAACAGAAAATATGCAAAAACTGCCGTTCACCATTACTGATCATCTGCAGAAAGTGTCGTTCACCATTACGTAAAATGAAACAGTCTAACTATTATAAAACTGCAGAAATTGCCATGTAAAATGGATCAGTTCTATAAAATAGGCTTTAATAACGAGCACTTCTCAAATGAAACCGCACAACAATCTATTTTTTTTATATGGTGAACTCTGTATGCATAGCACACGTCCATATTAGTATGCAATGTATGTATGTGCACTAGTGCACATGTTGGAAAAGCAATTCCTTTAAATGTGAATTCTAAAGCGCTATCCAACAGGATTCTTGAGGAATCTGCATGGACCATAGTTGTTTGCCAATAATGTAAATATTTATGATCTCTCACATTCAGTAGCTACTCAGTAAAAACAATATAAAGTTCAATTTAATAATGCATTTGTTCACATGATATCATTCTATTATGACAGACACAATGTTTCTAAAAACAAATATGGTGCAAATTTGGTAATACCATGCATAATAGGTTTTAATGGAGAAATTAAAACTTGAAGAAAAAAATGTATCTAACCTCCATCCTCAATAACCAAATCGCGGAATGATCCTCCTTCAAGATCTGCATGAGTTTAGTCTATCTTCATTCTCAGTTCAACTGCAACAGCGGGATCCTCCAACCCTTCGACCAAATCAGCCAAACCTTTGCTTCCAGTACCTAAAACTGAAGCTTTTGCAGAAGCTAGTTTGTTTAATAGCTTAACCATGAGATATGCTCCATCATCAAGCCACCTATTCTCCTTCAAAGCACCATAAACACTTGTTTCTATTGCCAAGTGTGATTCTTCACCAACTGAGTTCAATCTAATTGCTTCTTCAATGACATTCTTATATCCTCATTTGTACCGATGATGCTTCCCTCCCAGTTTCTTTTCTATAGAAGTGGTCAGTTCATCAGATGTTATACTATCAGTGACAATAGTCGTTTCTAGGTGTTCTGCTAGAACAATAGCAGACATAAGAGCAATTAAGCGATTGCGATTAAGCTACATAAAAGTGCTTTTCAGTAACAAATTTTTGATCGTGTACTTTACAGCGATGCCATACACAGATACTTAAGAGAATATGAAAATAGATTGTCCACTAGGTAAAAGTTTCATGCCAAAAAATGCACCCTCTTGTTTTATCGCACCATTTATTATAAAACTATACTATGGAAAGGATATTAAAAGGCCTAGATATCAAGAGCAGCTATATATAGTCCAATTCCCCAGTACCTACTCCAAAATACTCAAAATATTTCACTTATTTATTTTAATTCTACTACCACTCTTCCACACTTATTTATTTATTTTAATTCTACTACCACTCTTCCACACTTATTTATTTATTTTACTTATTTATGGTGTGAACATAGCTGAAAAGAGTGCACAACATGTGCACCACTAAGGACAGAGCCTAAAGCCAAAGCAATGGCCACCAAGGTTAAAGCACGACCATGTGAAAGGATCGCAAGGTCCTAATCATGTAACTAACAGGAAGGCTGCACAATTGAATATGATGAAGCATTTGCTAGAAGACCTTGGGCATGAAATGCTTGAACTAATGACATAGAGGAATAGAAACGCACTAATCTCCCATGATTAAAATATGCTTTGTTGAATTTCAGCCTACATGCATAATAGTTATACTTGTAGTCATTATGTACTACCAACTAAATACTCAATTTTCAAAAAAAGTTTTCTTGCAATATTCATACTACCCTAGCAACACAATTGAAGTGCATGAGTTTAAGCCTTCTGATACCTTGTGCTATATAAGAACTCAAATGAGGTCCATCCTGGTTTCTTTTTTATCTTCAAAGTTGACATATTGTTTTCGCATGATGCCATTCTGGAGTTTAAGAGTTACTCATTGCTAGACATCAAAGCTCGAAATCATCTTGTGTCTTGATGAGGCTCGGTCGTGTATACTTGCTTCCTGCTTCATAAGAAACGCCACTTCTACTAATAATTCCTCCGTTTCGTAGCACAACTTCACAATCTGCATCTTCTTCCTTTTCACATTTTAACCATCCGTAAGCTGAAATCAATTCAAAACATAACAGCTGAAACTTTTCTGAGTTAGGTCAATGTTCGGGATTTGCTTTTTACCTGGCGAAGGGTCTTTAACTCTTTGGAAATAATTGCAGTATGAAGGGAAAATTGGTTTGAAGATGATACTAAGCTGTTTAACCTACTCCATTTTGCCTTCATGGCGCCGTAACCAAAGTGGAAGATATCGTTTTGCTGATTTATGTTGGATAATATTACTTTGATAATTTTGAGCATTCTAAGTTGTGTATCCCTTGAAACACCCATCTAGTTTAGTTGCATGTATCTAGATACTTTCTCATGCACCTTCTTATTCTTCAGAAGCACCCATCTATGCGTCAAAATCACAAAACATCAATCGTGCTTAATTTAGTCTGTCTAGCAAGGTAATCATACCTTTGGTGAAAACAACAAAACTATGAAGGGTGTATGAGTGTAGAATTACTTACTTTGGTCTAAAACTGTAGTAGCAATACACAACATATCTGAAAACTTGGATGAATGGTCTAATAACTTTTGATCAATGATGTTTTAGCAGATTAATTTCTATTAGAGAGTAGCATTGTAATATGGTTAGTTGATCAAAGCAAACGAAATGTAAGCAAACATACCCGAGTCGACTACTAGCATGTCCAGACATTTTAGAGAAAGAAAACATCATGATATCGTCATCAGCTGCCTTTGAAATAGCAGTATATTATGGCCAGTAGTAGCATTGATCATAAATGACCGAAGAGTTTCTTAAAACTGAATGCTTTAGTAGACCATCTGGATTATTTGGTGACGTAACAAATTCAACGAATCTAGAATCTCCTGAATTATTGGAGTTATCCCACTGTGAAGTGATTCCCTCCCATTCATATTCTTTAGCATTTACACTTGTGTCACGTATGAAGAGTTTAAGCTTTCATGTTCAACTGAAAATGATATATTCATTTTTATTTTCTTGTATTTTCCATCAACATAACATTGGAGACAGACTAACCGGGTAATATGGCGCTGAAGCTACAACTTTCGCTGGAGGAACAGATGAATTGCTGCTGTAATCGGGAGAAAGTGCATAGACTAAAGCATTTATAAGCTAAGTTGATCCAGTACCAAAGACGATGAACCTGTTGTTTGTAACAACATTGCCTACTGCTTCATGTATGAGCCAGATGTGATTTTCAAGCTTAATAGACATGTAATTTGCACCAGTAGCTACATAGCTCATTCAATACCATCCTGACACTAGCACTGCTCCAATTGATGGATGTTTTTGCCAGTGTGCTTCAAGAAACACCGGGTCTCCTCTGCTTGTACACAAACGTTTGTAATGTTAGAAATGGTGCTGGGCTAGGTAAACTTCCTATGTAACTATGTAAGGCTATCTTATAATATAAGAGTAGGTAGAAAAAGATTTAAAGATTTTTACCCATCAGCGTCAGCAGAGCAGGTGGAGTTCAATAAAGAGCAATCAGAGCCGACATAGCAAGTGTTGCACTCACACTTTGGCTCTCCGTCAACAATAAGGCCATCAAGAAATACACGGCCATGGCCGGAGCACTTGTTGGCTGCAACAGCCTCGGCTTTTGCAACTGCGTTTAAACTCCATGTCAGCTATGTTTTGTATATTTTGCCTTGTAGTAGATTTTGTAAAGCAAGCATGCGTTTAAGAGAAAGGATGTATGAAGAGTAGTGGTAAGGTGATTGGTTGTCTGTGGGGAAAAAAAAGTTACTCAGTGCTAGAATCTAACTTATAAAAACACATTTATTCACACATTCATGCTCCTAGTTCAAAGATTCAAGCAATGCGATCACATCATCTTTTCAGTTAGTGTAACTGAAACTGATACTATCACATCAACACATAGAGCTTTTTAATTTTAATCATGTATTTCATTCTCAATTATTAAAACTGTATATCATTATTGACCACCCCTATTATGAGCGTTAAACGTAGACATGTAAAAAGGTGCAAGCTATATATTTACCAGTAAAACTAAGCTCCGTGCCTGATTAAGCACATTCATACACATACAACCTGAACTGAAATCCGTAAATTTCACAACATATTAGACCATTGAAAGACTCTAAACAATGAATTAAAATGCAAATAAGGTAAAAATGCTCACTTCTAATTATAAAAAGCACAACTCAAGGCCCAAACTGAACATAAAGCACATGCTAAATGTTAAATTGGTAGTCTCCGAATTTGAGCATTTACTGTATGGAATTATTAGTTTCTAGAATGAAATATCTAGTAACATATAACAACATCACACAAAAACTCGATTGATTTTGTGGATCCATCTTTTTTGGATCTGATTTAGAAATAAGAATAAGAGAGAGTCAAGGTAAACTTATTGAATACATGCATATTGTGTTTCTTCTAATAACTTAAAACTTTTGTTATTTCCAAACACAATAAAAAATTTGTCCTAAAAATAATTTCATATTGGTTTCAAGCCATCATTAATTACTAATATCCTAAAACCAAAAATAAACAATCTTTAAAGCATAATAAATCAAATATAAGACACGACAAGCATTCTACAGTTTTGAAGACAAAATAAGTAACTTATAAAACATGAGCTTGACATCAGTTTTATCTCGTTTCTGTTCACGTACCTTTGCAATGAAAATTCACAAAAAAACTTTATTTTAGTAAAGTTGCAAAGCCAAACAACCATTGATCTTGCTAATACCACAATAGTAGTTAAATTACAATTCCAAAAAATGAAAATATGTAAACTAATTATTCAACGAAAAAAGGGTCAAGAAAGCAAATGATATGCTCGTACAAAATGTTTATACACTCACATAGAATGAAGACGGCGAAGACAGCAACTTGCGGAGAAGGATTACATTCGAACAGGAAAGGGACTTGCGTTTTGCGGCGATTTGGGGAGGGAGTGGAGATGCGATTTGGGGAGGAAGTGGAGCTGCGAGCAGAGCACAGAAACAACCTAGTATTTCTTTTAAAAGACCAGATTAGTTCATAGATGTATTTTTATAATTTTAAGCATTCAGTGCTTAAAAGTTTTACAAAATATACCATATTGTTATATTTAAAATATCCTTGGAAGCAATCCCAAAAAACTATAGCATTTTTCCTAACTTTCTAGTTATTAAATACATAGCTTGTACTTTATGTTTACATCACATATTTGATGAGTATGTTGTTCTATAATAAATCATTGCATGAAACAGTCATGCTTCTCTATGCTTCAGCAACTCAAATAAAAATACATATATGAATACAAACTTAGGTCTTATTTATACAAGTCCTTAAAAAATCACTTCTACCCTTACTAGACAAATTTCACAGCTTAACTGACATTGATAAGCGATACCGTCGAAGGTTATTAATTTTTTATGTTCACGGTTGTTGTGTATGACAACAGCAATTTTGTCAGTGCTCTAAAAAGCGCTATATATTCAGGACCACATTAATAGTTCAACAACACATAGCATGATTCTCATGAGGTTTAGTTATGTTGCCAGCTTCTTATTATATATGATATTTTTCAGACATAAACATCGCTTATGTTTGGACAATTGTGAAAATATTTTCTGTATCTTTGCATATCAGTCTTAATCATGAAATATTGAAAGTATGCCCACTAACTATAACATAAACTGAGTTAATGCGGGATACCAAAGAAATAGCATGTCTTTCATATTTACACAACACTTTTTTGTTTTTTATAACCACAGGGCCTCATATGGCCACATATGTGTTATGTGATACATGCTTGATCCATGCCCGTAATATAAGAAGTATGTCTTTATATATTTTTCTATCACTTCATATAACAGCATGTGTAAATTTTGGAAATACAGTTTACTTCAGCAAAAGTACTTTCATAACCCTTACACATGGAATCCGTTAGCAAATTAAGCATTACATTTAACACTATTAACCAATAATTAAACTAAGCCCACTTCAACATAGATTTAAACAACCAGTGAGACATAAATAATCTAAATAACATTCCAACGACTTAAAACTTAGCAAATTATCCATCTACGCATTTTTAACTATTTCTCATAACCATGATTTTGCAAGTTATACAAAACACAGGTTGAGTTCAACTATATATTTACATATGCAGTCTATTCCGGTGACACTAGTTAAGACAGTAAGGATTTTAAAGAATTCTTTTTAGGGTTAAAACACACATATGAATCTGGGTCTAAAGAATGCCAAAGTCTAGAAAATCATAGGAAATCAACTTAGGGATTCAATTGAATAACAAAAGATAAACATCGAGTGAAGCAATTTTATAAATGAAAGAAAGGAATAATTACCGATTTCATAAAATCACACTATTGATTTGGAAGAGTCGGAGTGAATAAGGGAGACGCTCTCGATTTACCGTTGACTGGATCGGAGATGAATGACGTATGTTGGATTGAATCAGAGATTGGAAGAAGGCAAAGTTTCAGTGAAACCTAAAAACGAAAATTTTACGGATAAATTTTGAAGGGGATGAAGAGATATTTTTAAGTTCACAGCCTTACTTTTCATTTAATCCCGCCTTTTTTTTCGCTCCCGCTTTTCAATCATCAACGTTAATATAGCGGACTATACTAAAGGATAGCATAATTTTTTTGTTATTTTCTTTCCTTCCTTTATATAGCATAATTTATGCATTATTTTATTTTCTTTAGTTATTTTATTATAGCATTTTAATGTAAGGCTGTGATATAATGCTATGTATTTCATATTTTCTTATAGTGAAGCCTGCCAGCCTGAGAAAGCTTCGGACTTCGGTTGCGTTTCGAGGAACCTTCCAATCTTGCACAGCAACCACTTTCGCGGGGTCCACATCTATCCCCTCTTTTGACACCACGTGTCCAAGGAACCTAACTTCTTCTTTCCAGAAATGGCATTTGGAGAATTTCGCCTTCAACTGATGTGCACAGAGAGTATCCATGACTTCTTTTAGATGCTGAGCATGCTCTCCTCATTCTTTGAGAAGATCAAAATATCGCTGCAAAGACCACCCAAACTTATTGAGGAACTCTCGGAACACCCTTCTCATTAAATCAACGAAGTAAGCGGGTGCATTTGTCAGGCCGAAGGGCATGACAAGCCACTCGAGGAAACCATCTGGAGTTCTGAACGCGGTCTTATCAATGCTATCTTCAGCCACCCCTAGCTGATGAAACCCGGTAGCCAAATGTAATTGGGAGAAAACCGATGCACCTACAAGCTAATCGACAAATCATCTACTCTCGGGAGTGGGTGCCAATTCCTCTTGGTCAGCTTGTTTAGCTCCCTATAATCAACGCACAGGCGAAGCGAACCGTCTGCTTTAGTTGCGAACACTACGGGAGCACCCCATTTAGAAATACTCCGCCTTATAAACCCCTTCTCAAGCCATTCTTTGACTTGCTTATTGAGTTCCTTCCTCTCCCTCGGAGCCATGTGTCTAACGGGTAAAGCAACGGGTTTTGTGTTGTCCACGAGGCATATGCGGAAATCTATCTCCCGCTTCGGAGGTAAGCCTTTTACCTCTTCAAACACATCCGAGTGTTCATGGACTACCCTTACAGACTGCAAGTTCTCAACAGACGCATCAAGATATTCTAGATAACTAAGCATAACAGAGTTCATGGGATTACAAGAAATTTCGAGAGTGTTACCGAGGCAATTCATGAGTCTAACCACTCTCTTTTCACAATCGAGGATGGCACCATTACTGGATAGCCAGTCCATGCCTAGAATCAACCCATAGCCCATGAAGCCCAAAACAAAGGCATTACATCTAAACCCAACACTTAGTATAGATATTTTCAAATCCAAACAAACCATTGACAAATAAGCTGAGCCCCCAATTGGATTTGAAACAACCAAAGGATCCTCTACTATACTGGTGTCTAGGTGCAGAGATTCCACTAAAGCAGTAGATATAAAAGGGTGCAATGCGCCAGAATCAAATAGTGTACGTACAAGATGATTCAAAGAAAGGCGGGAAGAACAACAAACCCCATGAAAAGAGAAAGTGTAATTTCTGTGGCATTCCCGGACATCTAATCAAAGATTGCAAGAAGAAGCAAAGGAAGATCAAAAAGATAGACTAAACTTTGAATCAGCCCACCTCTGTTAAGGTCACTCACAAAGGGAATGCCTTAACTTTGAATCAGCCTTCTTGTTCTGCGACCCATCCCCCTTCTTATCTTGAGGCACTTCCGCTTTTTCCTCTTTCTTGCCCTTGTCTTCCTCATGTAAAAGTGCCATGTCTACTAACCTCTCATAAGTGGCCCCCATAGATATATAGGTCATAGCCAAGCTGCGAAGTGGCTCATTCAATCCCTTGACAAAAGGGAGAGCCTTCTTATGAGGAGTATTCACTAAGCCTAGTCCAAATCGAGCTAGCTGATTGAATTGACTGACGTACTCCTTGACCGTCATACTTCCTTGCTTAAGAGATAAGAACTTTTCCAGCTGTAAATTTCGTTCAGCTTGTGAGAGGAATTTCATCTCAAACCTTATTCTGAAATCCATCCATGTTTCAATTGGTCTTTCAGCGTTAATGACTTACCACCAATAGGAAGCTTCATCTTTGAGCAGCCATATAGCCAACTGTATCTTCTACCTATCGTCCACCTCGAAGACAACGAACAGATCCTCAGTTTCTTTGAGCCAGTTCCTTGCTTCTAAAAATGATTCGGTTCCCTTGAAATCCTTTCCACCCATGGCCCTAAAGTCCCTACAAATCTTTGAGAAAGCATTTGCACAAGGAGGAGAAGGAGGAGGAGGAACCGCTGCAGCTGGAGGAGGAATATATGTTGGGCCTGCATCGTTGGCCCTAGCCTCCGAGTACCTCCTGAACCAGCCAGGTATCGGTACACCCACAGGAAGGTTAAGATTCCCAAACATGCTGAAACGAAAAAGAAAAGATTCAAAATGAAAGATAGAAAGATAGTGCATATGGCTTTGGGGATTATGCCTTTTTAAATTTAAAACAATACTTTTCTTGTAAAATGCTTCTTTATATTTCTTTTTGAAAATAATTTTCAAAAACTATTATCTGATCTGGTAAACCATTGCTCTGATCTTAAGTGAAACACCAAACCTCCGTTAAGGTCACTCACAAAGGGAATGCCTTAACTTTGGTGGAGGGTTATAGGTACAAGACATAGAAATTTTTACAAGACAGATAAATATAAGCAGCAAAATTCAATCATTTATTTCAACGTGGTTCAATACAAAAGCATTACATCAAATTGTCTCAAAATAACTTCCAAAACATTACAACATAATCTCTGTCTTGATTATTCAATAGAGAAGCATAAACCAAAAATAAAAGTGCATAAATCCCCAAGGATAATAGCCAAGAGATATAGCCCAGGTGAGCGAGAGTTCAAATCATACATCTACTTTCTTGAAGCTTGCAAAGAGTCTGACTAAGCTGCAGTATTCCCTCCCTGTGGACTTGGGGGGAAACGGAAGAAAAGAGGACGAAAGAAAAACGGGTCAGACAATAAGTCTGGTAAGTTCGGTGATTACTAGTATTTAAACAAGGAAAGGGATCATGATAGTAATAACATAACATAGGACAATACCCTAATATAAGATAAGAGGAACATGTGATCGCGCCCATTATTATAGTCTCTGCACCTACTTAACCATTGGTTCAACCAGCTCTACGTGTTCATAACAAACGATCCCCTTAATGATCGGCTCCTACTCGCATGCATTCATATCCTGTGTCATTCGGCCCCACTTGATTGTATATACCTGTGCTGGTCCCACCATGGGGTGTATCAGTCCCTCTGGTGGCAACCCGACACGATTCAGGATGCACAGTGTATACTACTGATGCCCAGTGCCTGATTTTTCCACTCTGCATTACGTGCATGCCCATACTCCGTCGGAACCTACACTAGCTCACCAACCGCCGACGTTTTGACCGCTTATACTCAGCCCAGTAATCGTGCCCCACCCTGCCTAGTTTCAGGGTATTATGATACATCTATGCGGGTTACTGCTGAAATGGGTCCCCGTTACTAGGGTTTTCTAATCAACATGTTTATTTGGTTAAGTGTCCAAGTTTACCTAACCCTGCCCATTCGTTTAGTTAACATGTTGAATCGGTTAAGTGTTTTCCTAATTGACTTAACCCTAACAACCCTGACTCAGCTTTAATTTATTAAAGCACCAATCACTCACATTAGACAGGTCTTATTGTGGTCACTGGATGTGCCGGTCGGTTCCGGGCAGATTTACACCACAACTCAGTCTAACCTCGGGTTCTTTTTGGGCTTGATGCACTAACCACCCACATTAGACAGGTCTTGTTGTGGTCACTAGATATGTCGGCCGATTCCGGGCAGATTTGCACCACAACTCAGTCTAACCTCGGGTTAGGCATATTCGTCTTTTTCTAAATTCACATTTTTCTATATATGTCAAATTTCTTTATGTAAATTTAATTTAATTTAATCATGCCATAATTATCCTTTGATTATGCTCACCATAAATGGTATATCAAATATACCATTTTATTAACAAATCTACGCCATGAATTTTCATATTTTCCCATCGCTACCCCCATGGAACGTACGCATGAATCACATAAAATGTCGGGCTAGTAAATTAGCCCAAACCCATAAACAAAAAGGGAAATAAACAAGGGATATGAAATAAACTTAAAATAGCATACATTCCAACTTGTCATATGTAACTTGGCATAGAAGTATCATTAACTTTAATTAAATGGGTAAAGGTGAACTTGTGACTAAGTTGGGTTTAATTGTCATGTAAACTTGACAAAGGTCTAGCATGGAGGTTAACATATAATCACAATTTCAACCCAAAACTTAGCATATTAACTTATGTGTGTCAAAACATTAGAAAGATACTATAATCATTTTTAGATTGCAACTTAGCATGATAAATTGTGTGTGTCAAAACATAAGAGGGCTGTCATAAACATACTTAAGTCACAATTTTTCATGATACTAATGTGTTAAAACATAAGAAGACTACAATTCCCAATTTTTGCAACATAAATAGATTCTACCTAACATAAATATACATGAGTATTGATCTAGCATATAAGAATGTGTTTTAAATCATAAACTTGCAAATAACCACCAATTTATAACATGACATGTTTCACCATTTAATAGGCAAAATACATCCATTACCCAATCATAATAGATTCATACAATATGTTCATCACCACAAGCATATAGACATGATTAATATACAATATGTCCATCACCACAAGCATATAGACATGATTAATTACAACGATACTTTAAGATAAACGAGAATCAAATCTTATACATAAGCATCATTCTATACTCAAATTACAACACGCCATGATTCATTTGAAAGAACGTTTAAATCTGTGTAATAACCAACTTACAAACTAAAAAGGAATTCTTGCATTCTGAAATCTGAATTCTGAAATTGGTAAGCTCGCCTTTGTTGTAGATCTTTGAATTTGATAATATTATAATTTAAATTTTGATTCAGGTTCTTATCTTGTCTTTGAATTGGTGATGGCTACTTCGAGTTTTCCATTGACAGCATGATAGTTCTAGGATTATTTTTGTGTGAATTTTAGGTTTGAGCATTGGGTTGTTTATATAGAATTTCAATTCAATTTGAGTCGTCAGATGATCTTAGGCTTAACCACAACTATCCAGTGAAGATAGGGTGACACCTCAGCCCTAGTGACTCAGCACTGAGTCACAAAATCGTCACCTTTCGAATCTGCCCCGGGGGGCAGGTCGACCCCTAGTCGACCCGTAGGGGGAGGTCGACACTAGGGTCGACCTGGGTCCTGAGCAGGAATTTTCCCGCCCAGCCCGCTTCTGACTTCTGATTTGAATTTGAATTTGTTTTCGAGCTATTTGAATTTATTTGAATTTTCTTGAAACTTCCGACAGCCATAATTTCTTCATACGAAGTCCAATTTACGCAAACTCGAACTCTATCTCAAGCAGAATTCCGAGACGTACACATTGGCGTAACCCGTTTCCCTTAATTCTCACATTTTAAATTAAGTATTATTTAATTCGTTACTATACCGTTAACAGAAAATATGGGGTGTTACAATACTAATTAAAGATATATCCTTACTTGCCTAAATCGTACATTTGCAAACTCTTGTTTACAAGTTGTTTAAATTTGATTTTGATTACAGGTCTCCTAAAAGAACGCTAACGCATCCGAGACCTAACAAAACTTGGTGACAATTATAGCACATCCCAATTGGGATAGCTCAAATGCCCATCTTTCAACCCTTAAAAGTTTCACCCACGATGAATGTTAAGGTGTGGAACATAATAGAGCAAAAAGGGACACCAAGGATTGGACGGTCAATAGTGTGGCGGTCAAGCTACAAATGAAGTCATTAGTTTTACCAAAGGGGCACCTTTTTAACTGCAAGGTCCACGACCCTAGTTCTAATAAATCAGGGTGAAACCCGATGAATGAATTAGCGTCCGCCTCATGAAACAATGCGACTCTAAACCAAAGACCTCTCAGAGGGGCCTCTAATCGATCTCCGGCACCATTAGTACATGGTCCGACTGCGATGAACACTAGGTTTTTAAACCAAAAACCTACCCGAGGGGCACCCAGTTAATCGTCGAAGCCACTAATACATGGCTGGATTGCGATACAAACACTGGGCTATAAAACTAAAGACCTCCCCGGGGGGCACCAGGTTGATCGTCAGTGCCATTTATACATGGCCCGATTATGACAAACCCTTGGATTTAAAAGACCCCTTTAGGGGCATTCGACCAAATGCCGAATCCGCTAAAATTCGGGAAATGACGGACCCAAAGACCTTTTTGAAGATACCTTACAAATTCTACAAGTGGCTAGATCATTCAACCACAACGAATAACGGGTTTACAAAGCACCTCTTTTGGGGTACGAAAAACAAGACCTCTCAGGGGAATATATTCAAATCCAACCTCCGGAAGGCCCATATTACCAGGCTAATCGGGAATATGATTGAATATATGAAATATAAGACCTCTCGAGCAGGGGCACAAAAACAGAAGTTCATCTCCACAAAAAGGAATGAGTACATTCGACTAAACTGGAAACCTTTGATCGTGATCATGCCAAGAAATTCAACAATGGCAAAAACACATGATCAAAAGATTCCAAATAAATTCGGTCGCATAATGTCACACCTAACCCTTAAAGTCTGTGAAAATTTTTGGTATGGGGGCATTACCACCACATTAAAGAGATTCAACAATGTTCACTTCTTAAGACATACCACAAACTCGTCACAACTTTGAAGTTAAAGGTTCAGCATCTGGAAGGACTAATTTGACCAACAAAGCAAAACTTTGAAATGGCAAAGGAAAAATCGATTACCCTGATACTGCGATGAGCATAAAGGTGGTTATTCATAAAAATCTCAAAAATTGCCTTAGTTAAAATCAAAGAGATCTCGCAAAATTGGTCAAATGAGGTCCAACCAATAATGATTCGCGGCTACAATTGAAAAACCAACTTACCAAAAGTTCCACGAGATCATTTTAATACCAAGTATTACGATAATAAATGACTTCTAGTGTAAAGATTTTGTGTTGTAAGCATGAAAAGAAAACAGGTGTGAAATGCAGAACAAGAAGGTACGACAAAGCTAAATGTAAAAGCTCAAGTACAGAAATCAGAACACAATTTCATTTCAGCATCACACAATCAGATAACAGAATCACGAAGTCACAAGGTCATAAATCCAGCACGAAAGTATCAGACACAGAGAAACATAAAGTGACAAGTGGGGACCAGCACCTACTTATACAATCGATCTGAATACGACAAATAAGAGAGAATAGTCAAGAAGCAAAACAACTTGGTATCGAGCATTACTACTTCTTCATGTCACCTGACCTTAAAGTTGGTTTGTTAAGAGGAGGGGTCTCTGCCACATCACTCAGATTCTCTTGAGAATATAAAGTGATAGCTTCTATGTCCTTCTTCTTCTTGTGCTTCTTGGATGATGAGGACTTGACAGATTTCTTTCGATTTTACCCTTAGCAGCATCCTTTGGGCTTTCATCCGTCTCAGTGACCCCAAGATCATCGCTAAGATTGTAATCAACGTCATCTAAGTCTGAGAAAGCATCGATTCTTGCATCCTGTGACCCAGGAGCTGTAATCACAAGCAGGGAAGTGTTACTAGGAGGAGGGGGAGTAATAACGGAAGCAAGAGGGATGGTCGTCAGGGGTGAATCGGTTATAGCAGCTTCAATTGTTGTTGCATTGCCTATAGTGGGAGAAGATAGAGGTGAGATTAAACATAGGTTATGGAAACAACAAGCATAATAGGAAAGGGACCCAAGCGAATCAAAAATGGATTCTAAGTATGATACAGTATAGTTGGTTTCAATTTTACGTGCATCTAGAAGACTTTCCTGGACATCCCTGTGCTCAATTCTCCAATTTTCAGTGTTTTCATCATCAACTTCATCATCTCTACCGTGCTCCTCAGTAATATTCTCTATCATGGCATTCCCCTCGGTAACTACATCCTTCTCTTTGGGAACATCAAGTAAGTTAACCAATGTCTGCGAGCCAGAAGCTCCAAGGTCCATAGGATCAGTAGGAAGGTTGGTATAAGGTTGGTTTTGAATTTTCTCTCCAGAAGTACCGGCCATCTCGTTTGCTAGTTGAGTCTTTCCCTCTGCCAAAGCCTTCTTAGATCTATCATCTAAAATTTTATCAATGAGGTCACCTTCACTGCAATAATCACCATTAATTTCAAGTACTCGTTCACAAATAAGTGCCAGAGTAGTTGAAAAGATATCCCCTAAGTAGTGCAAACTCCCGCAGCCCATGACGCTGAAGACATAAAATCGGAATATGCGTTCATCAGCCTTATCCATAGCTTGCTCAAGAGTTTCTTCAACAGTCGCCTTGTCTTTCTCAAGTGATTCAACCTTAGCCATCAATGTTTGATTGGAAGCCTTTAAGGAACCGATGGTTTTCCTAAGTTGGGCAGCTTCGTCCCGGTACTGCTTGGAAAAACCCTTTTCCACAGATAATATAGCTTCAACATTGCATTTGGCGGTTAATGCTTCCTTTTCCCTTTGTTTAGCAGCTTCAAGTTCTTCTTGGAGCTTCTTTTTTTCATTATCTAATGCTTCTAACTCTGTAACTCTTTTATTGAGTGACGCAATAGTAGCATCGCGAGAATCTAAAACTTTTTCCCATTTGACCATATCATTCTCCAACTTGGCGATTTTAGCAAAATTAATGTCATGACGCTTTTGGAGATCATCACCAAATTTATCCCACTCGCACAGCTTTCTCTTGGCACTGTCTTTGAAAATATTCCACTTTGTGTCAAGTTGACTCTTAGCATTGTCAAGCTGGGTATGTGTTTGCCTTATTACTGCATCTACCTTCTAAAATAGGTTAGCAGCTTCAGTTAGACTCACACTACGATCAAACATAAGCCCTTTCAAATTCCAACCTGGGAATCGTTCGGATAGAGGAACACTTACTGGTCCAGGATCAAGGCGAGGTGTATGAATGATTGAGTGGATCTCAGCTGGAGGACCAGGGGGACCAGAAGATGGAATCGATCGGGGTCAAATAGGAAGCTTCTCCTTTCGGGAATGTTAGTATGAGCCACCTCTTCCTTGATCTCTTCCTCACTTCTTCCCTCGGTCCTCTTCATCGGTCCCTGGGTATGTCTTCTCGCTTCCTCATCCTCTTCCTCATGTATCTTCTTCCTTTACTCCTCGGTCAAGTCTGACTCTGATATGTGCAAAGGCTGATGAGAAGATTTCATGGGCGGGGGAGGATGGAGTTACTTATGATGATGTGATGGTCGCGGGGGATCAGATTGTAATAGATGCTTTGGATTAATGGCTTTGCTTTTCCTACTAAAATATGATCTGAAACCTGAGGAACGTTTCCCGTACATGTCTAAACCTGAAAAAAGATTAAGACGGATTTCAGTGCTTGACTTGCAAAGTACTAAAGGTAAATTATAATATATGTTTATTAGAAATATTGTATGTTAGAAATTTTTTATAGAAGGAAGCTGCTGCTAACGAATTGGTTTTCCTAGTTGGTTCTAAGGAAATTCCTAAGGATTTCAGCAACTTACCTATCTCAGAGATAGGATTTTCCATCATGCCAGCTACTATGACTGTGTTTTGAGGATCAGGAGGCTAAGTAACAGTATCAACCTGACTAAGGTACTTAGTTGAGTTAAGATCCCCCAAATTATATAAGGTACTTGTAGAACCTTCTCCAGCTTCATCTTGAACAAGAGGGTCCTCAGTTATCATTTCAGTATTCGTGTCAACTTCTAATGCAATTTCATCTTTCTCAACCAGATCACTTTCATCCTTGTGGTGATCAGGATCCCCTTCTTTGACAGAGGTCAATTTACATTGAGAAGGTGTTTTACTACTACCTGCAGTATCCGAGCATTTCTTTAAAGAAGCTTTTGAACTAGGGGATTTAGCGGTAACCTTTCCTTTAGGAATTAAGTCTAATTTGAGATTACAAGAAGGATCACGTAAGTGGTATTGGCGGAGAAATTCCTCTGTGATCAAAAATTTCCTACTTCTCTCTTTCTCGTCAACATTTCTTAGAGCGCCATTAGGCCCTCATCCAATGAAAATTCTGGGTCAGTAGATGGGCTTTCTGTATAACAGATGAGGAATGTAAGATCCAATACTTAAACGCGAAGAGAAACGAAAAAGTTTTAAACAAGTGAATCTTTACCTCCTTCCATCCATTTGCCATAGAATTTGTCGGGGCATCGGACGAAGCAATAGTTTTCTTTAAATCCCTTGACGCTTTCCAATAAGTCAGTGATAATCTTGGAATGCCTCATTTCCATAAATAGAATTGGTTACGGGCTCTTTTTAAAGGAATAGAGAAAGCAGATCTCTTGGAAAGTGGGCAAACGTTGCTTAACCCTCATAAAAAGTACACATAAGCCGATTAATATGGCATAACCATTCGGGTGTAACTTCATGGGGGCGATGGCTAAGCTTCAAAGAACCGTTTCTAAGAAAGAATTAAAAGGGGGAACGACTCCCGTTGTTAACATCCGTTGGTTAACGGTAACAAATCCTGGAGGCGGGAAATCAGCAAATTCATTATCCTCTAGAAGTTTAGCATCATCTTATGAGATCTTAAATTGAGCACACAAACTCTTATATGCCCGCTCGAAAAGTTTCGTCGCTTTCCTTTCATTAGACGGTATATTAAGGGGTTTTGGCTCAGGAAATTCTGGAGTAACCTCAGATCCAAGGGCATTGGCCATTATAGCCTGAGCTGAAGTTCCAACTTGAGTGGGTCCAAATGTTTCCTTAAGTTGTTCGCGCAACTGTTTTCGGGTTATCATCTTACACAGATAAGTATGTTTTCTCCTAAAATAGAAAGTGTTATACATAACAACATAACAGTGGGGTTTTGAAACCTGCAACAGATCATTCAATCCATAGCTCTAATACTAACTTGTGATTGAATGTTTAAACCTATGTGAGAAGTGTGTGATTAAACTAAAAATAATCTTTGAATAACTTCGACAGAGACGTATCATTCAAGTACAGGTTATGGAATGTTATGTATAAACTCTCTAAAAAATGTCTAATGGACTAGCTGCTAACATGAGCAATCCGTAGCGAAGTATAATGGCCTAGAATGTTTGATTGTTTTACTACAGGACAGACTAGCAATAAAATGAAGATTAATAACGGGAGAGTTGTGAAAATAGCAAGAAATACAAGAGGACGGCCAGTATTGAGCACAGGTCGATCGGTACTATTCACCTCCAAAGGATTAAAGCTGACCGATCGGTGCTGGTGCCCAAGATTAACCGTCCGGTACTCACAGTCCTCTGGAGAATTACCACACCGATTAGTGTATGGGACAGACCGATCGGTACCATTAAACCTCCCTAAGGATTGGGATTAATCGATCGGTACCCAACACAGACCGATACCTCCAATTTCCCAGAACATTAATACCGACTGACTGGTTAAGCAATACAGTCAATCTTCCAAGAGGATGGTGATGACCAGTCGGTACAGAAATCTGCAGCTACTTCTAAATCATTCACAATTTCAATAACATGTCTTGATGGCACAAAGTTCGCAAGATTTAAACTGGATATTTAAGAGATTTAAAGACAATCATATTCAAGTCAATATGGTTCCATAACGATGAGATGAAGAGGTATGCAAGGTTAAAGTATTCGTCTCGAGTAATTCATCATACACTATATGAGCAACAAATCAAAACCAAAGTTTTAAGAGAAGCAAAGCATCTCGAAATCCTTATTTACAACTTTAAACCCAATACAGTTGATTATAAACCCCAAAACGATCAGATGTGGAGCATAAACCCAATTCACATCATTCCAATACCAAAAATTTGAAACTCAAAAGCAATTCAACCTAAAACACATCAGCACCAAACCTTATTCCACCCAAGCCTAATGTTTACACAAAGCGCATGGAATTTCAATGTAATACCTGAGTATTAACTCGAGTTTGTAGGAGCGGATTGAGCTGAGATTGGAAGTTGTCTGATCGGCCCTAAACCGCAATGATGGAGATGGAATTGAAGGCGCTCAAATTGGTTTTTGAATCATGGTGATCGAATTGGAATGAAAGCTGATGAAATCGGTGTAAGATCGCAGTAATCGCCGCCTTGGGTGAGATTGTCTGATCGGTATAGGGAAAAGGAAAATGGAAGAAGAAAGTGCTAGGCTGCAATATATAAAGACAATTGACTAATGGGTCGGACGGCCGACGAAAACCCGTTACGTCAGACCGATAGGTCACCTACCAAGCAAACTTAGTCCGCTTACCGGTCATGTAATTAATCTCTATGGGTAATTGTGCATATTAACCCAAGGAAAAATCCGTGAGAATGATCTGTCAATTATGTAATAGAAACATTCATTTCGAAGCTCACAATTTTCCCAAACAGAAAATTATAAACTTCGAGGAACAAATGTTTACTCCTCAAAAAATCATACACACATTGATGGATCAAGACACAGGGAAAGACCAGAAGTTTCTTAATTCAACTTGTAATCGATCGGTCTGAAGTACAGGTATTGACCGGTTGGTCCTAAGGATGCACACTGTGTTATACATTATTATACCGGTCGTTCACAAAGATACAAGATCGATCTGTCATGTTTTGGAGTTCCAGAACAGCCAGCCCGCAAAGATGAGATACAATCCTACCGGTTGGTCAGAAAAATACTTAGCCAACCAGTCATGCTAGGAGTAACTCGCTTGGATGAATTTTACCACATCGGTCAGTCAGGAAGATGCATGGATGACTGGTCATGATATGGGATCCACCAAAGACCAATTTCGTAGAAAGGGAAATATACCGACCGGTCGCCCCTGGAACAAGGTACCTAATTCAAACATTACCATGTCGGTCGGTCAGAAAGACAGACAACCGACCGGCCATGATATAAAGCCCATAGTTGATCGATTACACAAGAAAGAAGAAGAGATATACCGACCAGTCAGTTCTGATTCAGACCAATCGGACCTCTAGACAGCTATTAACAGCTAGCCGGTGGCAATTTCTGTAAATATAACCCAGACCAACCGGTGGCCTGCACATGATATTTTGGCTCTCCCTCACTCCTATAAATAGGGGGCCAACCCCACATTAATGGGGATTGAATTCCCTTGCCATGAAGTGCTACTCAAATCTTCCACAGCTATTTCAAAGTAATTCTAACACTCATCCATCATCATCAAGTGAAGATTCATTCATTCATTGATCATGACCTTCATTAAATCCATCTAAGTGATCTAGAAGTTGGAGATATGTCATCCAAATTCAAACACTTGAAGAAATCCTTCCAATCCTTCTTTGATAATACCTTATCTCCGCTGATCATATCATTTCTTCATCTATTTCTATGAAGTTAAGTGTGATCTACAAGTGAAGGAGATAAAACTTGTTGTAAGAGTGAATCAAACCTTGTAATTGATAAAGTGATAATGGAATCCTACGTGAAAGTGGATGTAGATCTCTTTTGGATCAAACCACTGTAAAATTGTTCTTGTGTTTTACTTTAATGCTTTTTATGCTTGTGATTGTGGCTCCACATACCTTTTGTTGAAGTACTTGAAAGAGTACCTATGGTGTTTCATACCCTTTTTTGGAGTAAACACCGCAATAAGCCGACTCCTATCTGCTTCCGTTGTTTACGCTTGAACCCACCCATTTACTGTTGTACCACATTCCTGCATTGGTTATAACATTTAAAATTATACAATTTTTAATT
Source organism: Allium sativum (assembly GCA_030737875.1). Classification (NCBI taxonomy): domain Eukaryota; kingdom Viridiplantae; phylum Streptophyta; class Magnoliopsida; order Asparagales; family Amaryllidaceae; genus Allium; species Allium sativum. Next base: position 465,321,252 of record CM060910.1, read on the forward strand.
AACAATTAAATTCCTAATTATAAATTTTATTATTAATTACATTCTAATTACTTTGAATAAGCAGAATCAGGTATGATCCCTTTCTTCATTTCTGCTCTTTGTTCTTGAATACACTAAGCTTTCAATTCAAAATACCCTGCAGAAAGCTGCAACGAATTTAACTGTATTATATTAACTAATTAGATTTTTAATTATAGTTTTAATTGTCTAATTAATTAGATTAGGAACTATACATGCTAACATAACACTAGGTTTAACAGGAATTAGCCGATTTTAATTTGAGAATACCCAGGCCCATCTTTTGATTTTCTCTTTCACGCTGGCCTTGTTTCCAGATGTGCCTGATTTCGAATTTGCTTTCTTTGTGCTTCACCATTTACTCACCGCTCATTCCAAAGACGTGCCCATCTTCCCCTTATGCTTGTACGAATTTTGATTTAGTTAATATAAATTAATTAACTAACATATCCTTAAACATCACTTAAAATCTAATTATGTTTGCGTTAGGATTCAAGCCGATCATTTCTCTTCCACCTAGGCCTTTTGTTCCTGTTTCACTGCATTTCCAGGAACCACGCACTCAACCAACGATCGTTGTGCCTCCCTCCGGTCATCCACCGGCCATCCATCACCTCCAGGCCATGCGTCTCTCCACCGTCGAAGACTCCATCTCAGATCCGAAAACCGCACCACCATCATTAAACTGCACTGACCTCCCACCTGAACTGCCGTTTCTCCTTTCAGATCTTGAACTCACCCCTTCATCTTGGCCTGAAACAGGCTTCCAAGGCCGACTGTCATATTTACGGTTCGATAAAAATTGGCTCGATCTTAACATAATAATATCAACGCGAGCAGAAGGATGTTGCAGGTTAAACAAGATATATATTTTGGGATTTTTCCATGTAGAATATAATTTGTCTTGAATTAAATATTGTAATAACCCGGAAAATGTGAACCAATTTAAAAATTTTAAATTAGGTTATTACCAAGAAATTTGAATAATTGAAATAGCCTATTTCAATAAAATATAGAATTGGGTATGGTATGGCAGTTTGAAATTTTGAATACAAACTTTGTCTAACTGTACCGGGTGGAAAATATAACGGATTTTAGCGAAACTGAAAATATTTAAATCTGTTTATGAATACCTTTCTAACGAATCCGAAAAATCGAAATTTCATAACGGAAATCAAAAGTTATGGCCAAATGAATTTTCAGAAAGGTCGTTATATAGCATATATAGCCCTTGAAAATTGATATTTTGCATACGACCTCGGAATTCGGCGAAACCACTTTTGTTGGGTCTGGGATGTCAAATTATTGCTAAGTTTCAAATTTCATAATTTTTGAAGCTAGTATGTGAGCGGGGCAAAATAAAATGTGATTGGTCAAATTCTGTTAAAATGGGTCGACCTAAAAATGGCCGTTTTTCAAACGAGCTCAGAATTCGACGAAACTGGTTTTGTTAGGACCGTATCGTCGAAACAAAGCAAGATTTATTTTTCTGGAATTTTTCGATTCAGTTTGTGGCCCTGGCAAATTGAAATGTACGTTTAAATTAAATATCGAATGTTTTATATTTTAAATTGAAAAATAACTGACTGTAACAGTCGAATTGGCCAACGAAACATATCCCATTGTGTCCGGAATGGGGGTATTTAGCTAGGGGCGACAATCGTTGGGTTTAAAAAGGAGTCCGTTTGCGAAAACACTATTTAAAACTTCCTATAAAGCTCGGACCAATAGGAATTTTTCTTTAAAAAAAATACGAAGGAAACCCTAGCCGCCAGCGATTTGGACGACTCAGGAAGCACGAAGCTTCTCGTCGACTTTACCGCCGCCTCAGTCGATTTCGCAGCCTCCGCCAGTTAAAGTTTCTAACTGCCTTAGTCCCCTCTCCACATCCGACCCAGTCTCGCCACCATCAGAGGCGCCGCCATCGAGTTCTGGCGCTCCAAAGTCGGCACGTTTAAGCCGCCACCCAGGGTTCATCTCGACGTCGAACTGGAGGAGACTGGTGGCGCCAGAAAGCTCTTCCCTCCCTCGACGACGTCCGACAATCTGATCAACCTATAGAGCAACGAATCGAGAGAAAAATCAAAACCTAAATTTGAGCAGGTTTGAAAACTAACGGGTTATATAATTTTAAACTGTTTTTACACTATAAAGCATTGCAAAACTTTGAAAAATAATATCTTTTTCGTTCTTTAACGAAATTTGATGAAACAGGAGACACCGTGACCGCAAGGAGGCTCTCTACATTCTAGAAGAAGCCGCGGATTTTTCTGACCTTCCTACGATTTTTAGCACTGCAATAACCAATGTGAGGAATCTAAACTATTTGTGTGAATGAAATCGCGTTGTATAAATTATATAAGCAAAGTGTAAATTATATACGCATTGTATACCTCATGTACATGTGTTGTATAAGTTATATTAGCGATGTATAAATTATACAAGCGTTGAATGAAACATATATGCTTTGAATTGTGATGAAATGCAAGTGAATTATTATATTATATATATATATATACACTCCCCTCGTCCACAGACCATGGACGATATTTATTGCTTGTGATTGACGTGGTATTATATGGTATGACGAATGGTTGGGAATAATTGTTTGTGGTTGATATTATGGTTGAAAAATACCTTTGTGGTTGAAAAATACCCTCTAGTGGTTGAAACAAAATATAATAGGATTGTGGAATTGAAAATAAAACATGCCGCCTACGTGCGAACTAGATGCATGATCCCCATTGTCAAAAACCGCGAGGTTTTAAGGTAGAGCGAGGAGCCGTACTAGGGACGGTCCCGGTTTTAACTACCCTGCCGTTATGCTGCCAAAATTTTCTGAAATATTTATGTGTTAGAATAATTTTCATTCGTTGAAATAAATTACATATGCTATATAGAATATTCATGTGTTGAGTTGCAATTCATTCGTTGAGTTGAAATTCATGTGTTGAATATTATTTGAATTTAAACAAATGGCTTTAGCGATAAAAATCACATTTTTATATATATACAAACTATATCGAATATTCATGTGTTGAGTTGCAATTCATTCGTTGAGTTGAGATTCATGTGTTGAATATTATTTGAATTTAAAAAAATGGCTTTAGCGATAAAAATCACATTTTTATATATATACAAACTATATAGAATATTCATGTGTTGAATTGCAATTTGTTCGTCGAGTTGAAATTCATGTGTTGAATGTTATCGTATTTTAAAATAAAATGAATAGACAATAAAAACTACACCTTTATTGTGAATATGAAGTGTTAAAAACATTCACGTATTGAATAAATATTTTTAACGATAAAAATATTTCTTTTACCATGTATATGCTTAGATAAAAATACACACGTGTTGAAATAAATAATAGTTTGCTAGAAATATTATTATTAGCTTTGTTCTGCATATATATACTTGTGTTGAACAGGAAAAATGGATTGGCTGTAGAGTAAAGAAATTATTTGTGTGCCCGACAAATAGGTAAACCTTGATGAGTTGGCTGCGCAATTTTATTTATATATCAACTCCTGTGAATGCCATTGGATGCGGAGTGCTGGTTATTCTGGGTGAAATAATAAACGTCGCCATAGGATAGTAACAATTAATTTTGAACTACACTACGGCATACTTCTTGATGATAGGCATACTTCATCATATCCCACATAAGCAACTGGAGCTTGTGTGATGAGGTGGAAGATTTACCATACAAGCAAGAGGCTTGTATGGCGATGACTATATACTACAGGTTGAACTGATGACTGATATGGACAATATAAAATATAACGATAAATTGCCAGATTAATAAAAACCCCACACGAGTCTGGAGTTGACAATAATCACGTCGCTCTAGTTATTAGATACGGCACATGGACTATTTATTTCCACACGGAAACGGGGTGACGAGAATTTATTCTCTGGAGTGATTATCAGTACATACTCCCCCGTAAACACCGGAATATATCACTATAAATATGTGAATGCTTTTTAGGATTTATTGGGTACCTAATACGGCCCAATAAATTTCCAAACCCCTCCCCGTACAAAGGAGGTTATGGCGAAATTTTTCGAAATATTAAGGCGTTAGTGAAATATTTGAAGTGAAAACGAAGTTGAAAATATAGAATGAACTATAGTTGAAATAATAGAATGAACTATATTTATATATATAAATATAAATATAATTAAAGGGAATAGAGGCCGTGCAGTTCGTGTTTCGGAATCGTAATTTGAAACGATTAGTGCGAGAAATCCAACCATCGGATTTTCCCGAAACCGCAACCGCTGGGTTCGCCTTGGAAATATCTTTCCAACGGCACCAACCTTGTAAAAATCCAACGGTTGGATTGTCCGGAATGTTTAATTCAAATCTGAAGAAAAACAGCGCCAGAATCGTTTATATTTATATATAAATATAAATATATTTAAATTAGATCGAATAACGACGCTGCAGTTCGAATTTTGAAACCGTAACTTCAAACGACTAGTGTGGAAGATCCGACCGTCGGATTTTCATGAAACTGGAACCGTTGGGTTCGCTTTGGGAATATCTTCCCACTGATATAGACTTTGTAGAAATCCAACGGTTAGATTTTCCGATATGTGTAAAACAAATTAAGGGAAAAACAGCGTCAGTGCCACGACACGACCTGAAACGTCGTTTAATTGAATATGGCCATTTTTAAATAAATAAAAATGGCGAAAAATCGTTATAAAATATTATAAGCAACATTGATTGAAAATAAACCAATTGGGCTTGAATTGTTTGATATTTGATGGTTGTATGTGTTTGACGCGAAAATAACACTAAAGAACTGAAAGATGGATGTCGAATAATATAACCATAAAAAGAATCGATTTAAATTCTAATGACGTGAATTATTTGAAAAGGCCGAGCTAACCCTCATTTCAAATAATTTATCGAGCGATTCGAATTGGAAAATGCAAAGACGATTCAAGACCGACGATCTTCGTGCCGGTTGGATGGGCGCTACTGAGGTTCCTGACCGGAGTAGCTACCGGAAAGGGACGGAAGTAGTAGCCGTCTGAACGTATGTGTCGATTGGACGGATATGCGAGGAATTTGACGCCTCCGGTTTCGTTCAGACCCAGAACGGACTTGTAAATGGACTGTGTGTCTGACATTGGATTTTGTTCTATACTGATTGATCTCTGTTAAATATATATCTGTTTGGCGGCGGAGAATTTATTCTTTTGCTTAACGCCCTTCTCTGAGACGTACGAGCTCAGGGGTTATATATCGATGGAAATCAATCGTATGGAGTGGACTGCCTATGTGGCATGCCAAGATGCTATGATCAAGGCTTCTGTTGCAAAGCAAAGTCTTGTGGATGATGATCAAAGCATGGTCTACGTGGCCTAGCTTTGTGTATTTTGTAGATTCGCGAGCCTCACACCTCGGTATGAGTTAAAAACGGGATACGGACCGCTGGGAGAGCACGACGTTTCTTTCTAGCTATGGTGGTGTCAGTGACTTACCAGCCCTGACATTTATATCTATTTTTCACCTATGTGGTTGTTGGAATGCGAGGCGCCTCGATTATAGGTCTGTAAGGACCGGGAAACGTGTGTTCAGGCATAATTAATCCTCTAACGTAAGTGAGGACCGGCCCAGCCGCATCCGGGGTTGCCCAGAGTGTGTAGTCCCGAGGCATTTGCTAGAGTGTCTCGAAGCGGAGAGGAGCTTGCCCCTTGCCTCGACTCATGACGGAAATCCAATTTCCAATACGAAATAACGGACTCGATTGTAGAACTAGTATGACGACATAGTAGATGGTAGCTATGCCGTCTATGATTGATATTTATGATGCTATTCATTTTTGAAACATATATGCACTAGTAATAATATCAAATGATTTTGCTTTATACGTATCAAGCATATTTGACCCTTATAAGGTAAAACTCTATCCTCCGGCTTGCGTTGCATTGTATGATGGGACCTGAGTCTTATAATGGCTTCATTCTTTCAAAAAGCATTGCGTTGTTTTAAAAGTATTTACTTTGTTTTAAATGCACTAGCAATCACTGGAGTAAACCCGTTCCGCGAAAGTGGCGTGGTCCTATGATTTGCTATTACTGTTGTTTAACTGTTAAATAGATTCCTCATACCAGTCCCCATGACTGACTCGTTGTTTGTTTCACTTTGCAAATGCGGGTGCCCTTATTTTCACACGGGCAGCCTAGTACACAGGTGACAGGTTGTTTTTGGCTCTGCACTGTTGCATAGAGTGCATTTTTGGCTCATGGCGAGGCTGACTTCACAGAGACGACTTTGACATTTTCCGCCATTACTGTACTTATATTATGATCCCGCCACTGGCGATGCAGACTGATTTACTTTCCGTATTTCTTACTATATGTATATGTATTCCGCCTTCGGCGATGTAGACTGATACCCTTATTATGTCTCACTACATGTATGTATTCCGCCTCTGGCGATGATGACTGATCACTTTCCTTTTTATTTACTAAGTTATATCCCACGCTATGCTATTATGATGTTCCTACATGTTGTGATTCCGCTGTCATATCCATGTAAAATTATTCTATTTATTGTTTCTGCTATTATCTGTTCTCTGCTATGATGATTAATGTGTTATATTCCAATGATTATCCTTAATACCGCCCCTCGGATTTTGGGATCGTCACAGTTGGTATCAGAGCTTTGGTTAACCTTAGTTCCAGGATCTAACACATTAAACACCTCGTCAGAATAGGATCAGTAGCGTTCTAATGCGAGTAGCTCATTAGAGATAGGATTAGCAATGTCCTAGAATGAGCTAAGCAGATTAGCAAAACAATTTGATCAGTACATCATCATTATCTTTCCTTGTATTCCTCTGCTTTATCATTTATGAAAATTATCAAATCTGTGAGCTTGACTCTTTTCTTGCTTATACAGTATTCTCTTAGATGGCTACACGAGCAGCAGTAGCTAGAGGAGGCCGTGGAGGCCGAGGAGAGGCAGCAGGAGGACGGGGGAATATCCCCGTAGTTGTGGAAGGCCCTATTATTCATCCACCAGCACCCGAAGACTTTGAGCTAGACAAAGTAGCAAAGAGGTACAGGAATCTTGGGGGAAAACCCTTTACTGGCACTGGTACAGTGACCGAGGCTATAGCTTGGTTGAAGACCTGTGAGAAAATCTTTGAAGGCATGGGTATGGGAACCAACAACAAAGCACGACTTGGCATTTGGCTCCTACAGGAGGAAGCAGAGCTGTGGTGGGATGCCATTACCTCAGAGGATGCAGCAGGTACTGTCAGGACCTGGGAGCAATTCAAAACTATGTTCAATGAGAAGTTTGTACCTGAACAGGCTCTAGAGAGGATGCGAGAGCAGTTTGCTAATCTCCAGCAAGGAGATCTCTCTATTCAGGATTACCTAAATAAGTTCACCCAGTTGTCGCGCTATGCTCCAGAGCTGATTTTGACCAACAAAGCAAAGAACAAGAGATTCATATTTGGGCTAAAGCGCAAGTACCATGACAGAGCTATGAGCAACATAAAACTCTCCTTCTCAGAACTGGTAGAGATGGCTTGCAATTATGAAGACATGGATGAAAGGCACGCTAGCCAAGACCGCGCCAAAAGCCAAACTGGGAATAAGCGCAAGGCCTCAGCAGATCAACCCGAGTCTAGCATTACCGCGGCCGCTACTCAGAAACCTGCAAAGATCCCGAAAGGAAATTGCTACAACTGCGGGAAGCCAGGTCATTTTTCTAATGTATGCAAAGCTCCGAGGAAACCAAAGGCAAATGACTCAGCCGAATGCTACAACTGCCATAAGAAGGGGCACTATAGCAGGAACTGTCCTCTGAAGCAGAATGCACAAGTGGCTCATGTGTATGACGGGAAGACCCCGCCAGCTACCACCGATGGATCAGGTAAACCCGACGTCTTGGGAGGTACCCTTACCATTAAAAATATTCCTGTTTCTGTACTTTTTGATACCGGTGCATCACGTAGCTTCATTTCTGGTAATATTGTTCATAAGTTAAAATTGAAACAAAGAATTCTAAAAGAACCGATTAAAGTTCAAAACCCGATAGGAGGTTCTGTTAGTCTCAGTTTATACTGCAGAGTGCCTATCTCTTATTCACGTTACAAGTTTCTCATCCACTTAATTGTTATGGATTTATCGGAATTCGATGTTATTCTCGGTTTGGAATGGTAAACCAAATATAAGGCCGAAGTTAGATGTGCCGAAAGAATCGTTAAAGTCGAAACGAAGCTTGGACCTATATATATACCATGCCATGGTTCCGGAATAAATAGAACAGAATTTTGGTCTTCTTTAGAAGTTACTCCCCCTTCATTAGAAAAGATACCGGTCGTTAAAAACTATGCGGATGTGTTTGAAGAAGTAGAAAACTTACCGCCACAAAGAGAAATTGAATTTAGAATAGATCTTATTCGTAACGCCCGACCAGTAGTACATCCAATTAGAAGAATGGCCCCGAAAGAAAAAGAAGAGTTAGGTAGTCAAACCCGAGAATTGCTTTGGAAAGGTCTGATCAGACCGAGCTTTTCAGCGTGGGGAGCAGCAGTAGTATTTGTCCCGAAATCAGACGGTACTCTAAGACTTTGTGTTGATTACCGAGATCTCAATAAACAGACACTGAAGAACAAATATCCCTTGCCCCGTATAGATGATCTGTTAGATCAATTAAATGGAGCAACAGTATTCTCCAGATTGGACCTAGCTACAGGTTTCCACCAATTGCGTATAGCCGAAGACTGTGTTCCTTTGACAGCCTTCAGGGGTCCCGATTTATTCTACGAATGGTTAGTAATGCCGTTCGGCTTGTGTAACGCTCCGGCATACTTCGTCGATCTTATGAACAGAGTGTTCCATGGTGTGTTGAATAAATTTGTTCTAGTCTTCATCGATGACATTTTAATCTACTCCAAGTCGGATGACGAACATGCAAAACATTTAGAACAAGTGTTGAAAATTCTAAGGAGAAATGTCTTGAAAGCTAAATTTTCTAAATGTGTCTTCTGGTAAAATGAAGTTAAATTCCTAGGCCATGTCGTATCAAATGAAGGAATTGCTGTAGACCCAAGCAAAATTACAGCGATTCAGAACTGGAAACAACCTACTACGCCCACCGAAGTTCGAAGTTTCCTTGGATTGGCTAGTTACTATCGGAAATTCGTTCAGGATTTTTCAAAGATATCTGGAGTATTGACAAAGCTTACAAAGAAGCATGAGAAATTCAAATGGACTCCCGAATGTGAAGAAGCTTTCCAGGAGCTGAAACTGAAATTGACAACCGCTCCAGTATTGACAATTATAGAAGGCAACCAAGACTTGACTGTATGGACAGATGCTTCTATTAGAGGGCTAGGCGCAGTGTTAATGCAAAAAGGCCAAGTGGACGCTTATGCCAGCCGTCAGCTGAAGCCGCATGAAAGGAACTATGCAACTCATGATCTTGAGTTATTAGCTATCGTGTTTGCTTTAAGAATCTGGAGGCATTATTTACTGGGCGAGAAGTTCGAACTATACACCGATCATCAATCCTTGAAATATCTGTTCACTCAGAAAGATCTAAACTTGAGACAACAGCGTTGGTTAGAATTCCTTGCGGCATATGATTTTGAAATTCTATACACTCCAGGGAAAGCCAATGTTGTAGCCGATGCGCTCAGCAGAAAGAATGAAATCATCGCCAGTTTTGTCATCACGTCTTCATTAATAGACAGGATCTCGACCCTTCAGAAGGACGATGAATTCATTCAAAGAATCAGTCAGAGAGTCAAAGGAGGTGAATCCACAAGTTTCCGACTCGATGACAAAGGAGTTCTAAGATTAAAGGGCAGAATTTTCATCCCAAACCTCTCTGAACTCAGAAGAGAAATACTTGATGAATGCCACAAGTCCAAATTAAGTATCCATCCCGATGTGAGCAAAATGTATAACGATATCAAGCGCACGTTCTGGTGGAGAGCTTTGAAAAGAGATATCTCGTTATATGTTAGCAGATGCCCCACTTGTCAACTAGTCAAGAGTGATCAACAGAAATTGGCTGGATTATTACAACCCTTAGAAATTCCAGGATGGAAGTGGGAACAAATCTCGATGGACTTCATTGATGGCATGCCTCGAACTAGAAAAGGAAACGACAGTATATGGGTAATCGTAGATCGCTTCACGAAGACTGCCCATTTCATACCTGTCCGATCCAACAGAACGGCTCAAAGTCTAGCACAGATTTACATCAAAGAAATAGTTAAACTACATGGAGTGCCGCTCAATATAGTCAGTGATAGAGATCCCCTGTTTACTAGCAAATTCTGGGAAGCATTCTAGGAAGAATTGGGAACCAAATTGAATCTAAGCACCGCTTATCACCCTCAGACAGACGGCCAAACCGAGCGGGTGAATAGAATTCTAGAAGATTTACTGCGGGCTTGCGTTATCGATTTTGGAGGCTCATGGGAAGATCACTTACATCTAGCCGAATTCTCTTACAACAATAGCTATCAAGCAAGTTTGGGAATGTCTCCATTTGAAGCATTATACGGTAGACCGTGCAGATCTCCCGCATGTTGGGTAGAACCTGGCAACAGACTTGTGTTGGGGCCCGATATGATTCGAGAAGCATCGGATAAAGTCGATTTCATTAAGAAGCGATTAAAAACCGCGCAGAGCCGACAGAAAAGTTATGCTGATGCGAGAAGAAGGGATATATCGTTTGCCGTTGGCGATTATGTTTGTTTAAGAGTTTCTCCAATGCGAGGAGTAATCAGATTTGGCAAGACTGGGAAGTTGGCACCGAGATTTATTGGTCCCTTTCCTATACTTGAACGGATTGGAACTCTTGCGTATAGGGTTTCATTACCTAATTGGTTGCCTGGTATACATGATGTGTTCCACGTATCTCAACTCAGAAAACATGTTCATGATCCAGATCTTGTTGTGGAAGAAGCAGTGCAACATGATATTGACATAACTCCAGAATTAGCACTCAGAAGAGAGCCATTAAAGATAATTGGCAAAGAAACTAGAGAGCTAAGGAGGAAAAAGATTCATCTAGTCAAAGTGCAGTGGAGTAGTGATCCTAGAGACTGTACTTGGGAAACTGAGGAAAGCATTAAACAAGCCTATCCCAAATGCAGAGTGGACATCTCTGACTAAATCCGGTGCAAGGTACCTTTACAATACTTAGCATTTACATTTTATTTCCTGCTTAGCTGTTATTTCCTTTTCGAGGACGAAAAGTTTTAAGTGGGGGAGATTGTAATAACCCGGAAAATGTGAACCAATTTAAAATTTTTAAATTAGGTTATTACCAAGAAATTTGAATAATTGAAATAGCCTATTTCAATAAAATATAGAATTGGGTATGGTATGGCAGTTTGAAATTTTGAATACAAACTTTGTCTAACTGTACCGGGTGGAAAATATAACGGATTTTAGCGAAACTGAAAATATTTAAATCTGTTTATGAATACCTTTCTAACGAATCCGAAAAATCGAAATTTCATAACGGAAATCAAAAGTTATGGCCAAATGAATTTTCAGAAAGGTCGCTATATAGCATATATAGCCCTTGAAAATTGATATTTTGCATACGACCTCGGAATTCGGCGAAACCACTTTTGTTGGGTCCGGGATGTCAAATTACTGTTAAGTTTCAAATTTCATAATTTTTGAAGCTAGTATGTGAGCGGGGCAAAAGAAAATGTGATTGGTCAAATTCTGTTAAAATGGGTCGACCTAAAAATGGTCGTTTTTCAAACGAGCTCAGAATTCGACGAAACTGGTTTTGTTAGGACCGTATCGTCAAAACAAAGCTAGATTTATTTTTCTGGAATTTTTCGATTCAGTTTGTGGCCCTGGCAAATTGAAATGTACGTTTAAATTAAATATCGAATGTTTTATATTTTAAATTGAAAAATAACTGACTGTAACAGTCGAATTGGCCAACGAAACATATCCCATTGTGTCCGGAATGGGGGTATTTAGCTAGGGCGACAGTCGTTGGGTTTAAAAAGGAGTCCGTTTGCGAAAACACTATTTAAAACTTCCTATAAAGCTCGGACCAATAGGAATTTTTCTTTAAAAAAAATATGAAGGAAACCCTAGCCGCCAGCAATTTGGACGACTCAGGAAGCACGAAGCTTCTCGTCGACTTTGCCGCCGCCTCAGTCGATTTCGCCGCCTCCGCCAGTTAAAGTTTCTGACCGCCTTAGTCCCCTCTCCACATCCGACCCAGTCTCGCCACCATCAGAGGCGCCGCCATCGAGTTCTGGCGCTCCAAAGTCGGCATGTTTAAGCCGCCGCCCAGGGTTCATCTCGACGTCGAACTGGAGGAGACTGGTGGCGCCAGAAAGCTCTTCCCTCCCTCGACGACGTCCGACAATCTGATCAACCTATAGAGCAACGAATCGAGAGAAAAATCAAAACCTAAATTTGAGCAGGTTTGAAAACTAACGGGTTATATAATTTTAAACTATTTTTACACTATAAAGCGTTGCAAAACTGTGAAAAATAACATCTTTTTCGTTCTTTAACGAAATTTGATGAAACAGGAGACACCGTGACCGCAAGGAGGCTCTCTACATTCTAGAAGAAGCCGCGGATTTTTCTGACCTTCCTACGATTTTTAGCACTGCAATAACCAATGTGAGGAATCTAAACTATTTGTGTGAATGAAATCGCGTTGTATAAATTATATAAGCAAAGTGTAAATTATATACGCATTGTATACCTCATGTACATGTGTTGTATAAGTTATATTAGCGATGTATAAATTATAACAGCGTTGAATGAAACATATATGCTTTGAATTGTGATGAAATGCAAGTGAATTATTATATTATATATATATATATACTCCCCTCGTCCACAGACCATGGACGATATTTATTGCTTGTGATTGACGTGGTATTATATGGTATGACGAATGGTTGGGAATAATTGTTTGTGGTTGATATTATGGTTGAAAAATACCTTTGTGGTTGAAAAATACCCTCTAGTGGTTGAAACAAAATAGAATAGGATTGTGGAATTGAAAATAAAACATGCCGCCTGCGTGCGAACTAGATGCATGATCCCCATTGTCAAAAACCGCGAGGTTTTAAGGTAGAGCGAGGAGCCGTACTAGGGACGGTCCCGGTTTTAACTACCCTGCCGTTATGCTGCCAAAATTTTCTGAAATATTTATGTGTTAGAATAATTTTCATTCATTGAAATAAATTACATATGCTATATAGAATATTCATGTGTTGAGTTGCAATTCATTCGTTGAGTTGAAATTCATGTGTTGAATATTATTTGAATTTAAACAAATGGCTTTAGCGATAAAAATCACATTTTTATATATATACAAACTATATCGAATATTCATGTGTTGAGTTGCAATTCATTCATTGAGTTGAGATTCATGTGTTGAATATTATTTGAATTTAAACAAATGGCTTTAGCGATAAAAATCACATTTTTATATATATACAAACTATATAGAATATTCATGTGTTGAATTGCAATTTGTTCGTCGAGTTGAAATTCATGTGTTGAATGTTATCGTATTTTAAAATAAAATGAATAGACATTAAAAACTACACCTTTATTGTGAATATGAAGTGTTAAAAACATTCACGTATTGAATAAATATTTTTAACGATAAAAATATTTCTTTTACCATGTATACGCTTAGATAAAAATACACACGTGTTGAAATAAATAATAGTTTGCTAGAAATATTATTATTAGCTTTGTTCTGCATATATATACATGTGTTGAACAGGAAAAATGGATTGGCTGTAGAGTAAAGAAATTATTTGCGTGCTCGACAAATAGGTAAACCTTGATGAGTTGGCTGCGCAATTTTATTTATATATCAACTCCTGTGAATGCCATTGGATGCGGAGTGCTGGTTATTCTGTGTGAAATAATAAACGTCGCCATAGGATAGTAACAATTAATTTTGAACTACACTACGGCATACTTCTTGATGATAGGCATACTTCATCATATCCCACATAAGCAACTGGAGCTTGTGTGACGAGGTGGAAGATTTACCATACAAGCAAGAGGCTTGTATGGCGATGACTATATACTACAGGTTGAACTGATGATTGATATGGACAATATAAAATATAACGATAAATTGCCAGATTAATAAAAACGCCACACGGGTCTGGAGTTGACAATAATCACGTCGCTCTAGTTATTAGATACGGCACATGGACTATTTATTTCCACACGGAAACGGGGTGACGAGAATTTATTCTCTGGAGTGATTATCAGTACATACTCCCCCATAAACACCGGAATATATCACTATAAATATGTGAATGCTTTTTAGGATTTATTGGGTACCTAATACAGCCCAATAAATTTCCATACCCCTCCCCGTACAAAGGAGGTTATGGCGAAATTTTTCGAAATATTAAGGCGTTAGTGAAATATTTGAAGTGAAAACGAAGTTGAAAATATAGAATGAACTATAGTTGAAATAATAGAATGAACTATGTTTATATATATAAATATAAATATAATTAAAGGGAATAGAGGCCGTGCAGTTCGTGTTTCGGAATCGTAATTTGAAACGATTAGTGCGAGAAATCCGACCATCGGATTTTCCCGAAACCGCAACCGCTGGGTTCGCCTTGGAAATATCTTTCCAACGGCACCAACCTTGTAAAAATCCAACGGTTGGATTGTCTAGAATGTTTAATTCAAATCTGAAGAAAAACAGCGCCAGAATCATTTATATTTATATATAAATATAAATATATTTAAATTAAATCGAATAACGACGCTGCAGTTCGAATTTTGAAACCGTAACTTCAAACGACTAGTGTGGAAGATCCGACCGTCGGATTTTCATGACACTGGAACCGTTGGGTTCGCTTTGGGAATATCTTTCCACTGATATGGACTTTGTAGAAATCCAACGGTTAGATTTTCCGATATGTGTAAAACAAATTAAGGGAAAAACAGCGCCAGTGCCACGACACGACCTGAAACGTCGTTTAATTGAATATGGCCATTTTTAAATAAATAAAAATGGCGAAAAATCGTTATAAAATATTATAAGCAACATTGATTGAAAATAAACCAATTGGGCTTGAATTGTTTGATATTTGATGGTTGTATGTGTTTGACGCGAAAATAACACTAAAGAACTGAAAGATGGATGTCGAATAATATAACCATAAAAAGAATCGATTTAAATTCTAATGACGCGAATTATTTGAAAAGGCCGAGCTAACCCTCATTTCAAATAATTTATCGAGCGATTCGAATTGGAAAATGCAAAGACGATTCAAGACGGACGATCTTCGTATCGGTTGGATGGGCGCTACTGAGGTTCCTGACCGGAGTAGCTACCGGAAAGGGACGGAAGTAGTAGCCGTCTGAACGTATGTGTCGATTGGACGGATATGCGAGGAATTTGACGCCTCCGGTTTCGTTCAGACCCAGAACGGACTTGTAAATGGACTGTGTGTCTGACATTGGATTTTGTTCTATACTGATTGATCTCTGTTAAATATATATCTGTTTGGCGGCGGAGAATTTATTTTTTTGCTTAACGCCCTTCTCTGAGACGTACGAGCTCAGGGGTTATATATCGATGGAAATCAATCGTATGGAGTGGACTGCCTATGTGGCATGCCAAGATGCTATGATCAAGGCTTCTGTTGCAAAGCAAAGTCTTGTGGATGATGATCAAAGCACGGTCTACGTGGCCTAGCTTTGTGTATTTCGTAGATTCGCGAGCCTCACACCTCGGTATGAGTTAAAAACAGGATACGGACCGCTGGGAGAGCACGACGTTTCTTTCTAGCTATGGTGGTGTCAGTGACTTACCAGCCCTGACATTTATATCTATTTTTCACCTATGTGGTTGATGGAATGCGAGGCGCCTCGATTATAGGTCTGTAAGGACCGGGAAACGTGTGTTCAGGCATAATTAATCCTCTAACGTAAGTGAGGACCGGCCCAGCCGCATCCGGGGTTGCCCAGAGTGTGTAGTCCCGAGGCATTTGCTAGAGTGTCTCGAAGCGGAGAGGAGCTTGCCCCTTGCCTCGACTCATGACGGAAATCCAATTTCCAATACGAAATAACGGACTCGATTGTAGAACTAGTATGGCGACATAGTAGATGGTAGCTATGCCGCCTATGATTGATATTTATGATGCTATTCATTTTTGAAACATATATGCACTAGTAATAATATCAAATGATTTTTCTTTATACGTATCAAGCATATTTGGCCTTTATAAGGTAAAACTCTATCCTCCGGCTTGCGTTGCATTGTATGATGGGACCTGAGTCTTATAATGGCTTCATTCTTTCAAAAAGCATTGCGTTGTTTTAAAAGTATTTACTTTGTTTTAAATGCACTAGCAATCACTGGAGTAAACCCGTTCCGCGAAAGTGGCGTGGTCCTATGATTTGCTATTACTGTTGTTTAACTGTTAAATAGATTCCTCATACCAGTCCCCATGACTGACTCGTTGTTTGTTTCACTTTGCAAACGCGGGTGCCCTTATTTTCACACGGGCAGCCTAGTACACAGATGATAGGTTGTTTTTGGCTCTGCACTATTGCATAGAGTGCATTTTTGGCTCATGGCGAGGCTGACTTCACAGAGACGACTTTGACATTTTCCGCCATTACTGTACTTATATTATGATCCCGCCACTGGCGATGCAGACTGATTTACTTTCCGTATTTCTTACTATATGTATATGTATTCCGCCTTCGGCGATGTAGACTGATACCCTTATTATGTCTCACTGCATGTATGTATTCCGCCTCTGGCGATGATGACTGATCACTTTCCTTTTTATTTACTAAGTTATATCCCACGCTATGCTATTCTGATGTTCCTACATGTTGTGATTCCGCTGTCATATCCATGTAAAATTATTCTATTTATTGTTTCTGCTATTATCTGTTCTCTGCTATGATGATTAATGTGTTATATTCCAATGATTATCCTTAATACCGCCCCTCGGATTTTGGGATCGTCACAAATATGCTGCCATGAAGCTGGCCATAATCCGGAAGGAGAGCAAAATGATGAATGACGTGTGTTTATATAGACGATGTTTTCCTTGCCTTCCATGGTGTATAGGTCCGTTGTAGCGTGCTAGGGTAGCATAGTTTTGATGTGAAGCACATTGTTGCGTTGCTTCGACGATTACGATGTGCATGTGAAATTTTGCAGAAGAATAGGCTAGGAGGGGGTAGCTAAGGTAGATGACAGTGTACTAGTGTAAGACATGTAAATTTAAATAAAGTGTTGTACGTTTGGGTAAGTACGTTTGCCTATATATTTTATTACCATATAGGTATATGCACACATAATATATATTTTAGGGTAGCTAAACCCATTCGTGTACTTTGGTATATTGGCTAGTATAGGGTAGGAAAGCACAACTGGATTTGGAGCCTTAAGAAGGAAGAAAAGTTGAAGTGTTTTTTTCTTTTTTTCTGTTTGCAAGCCTGCAGAATTCCGTAGTATTTAGTTCCAAAATGACATGGCTTGTTCATTTCATTCATTCAGGTTAACATCTTGTTTTTGTACATTACGATCTATTTTACGGTCACTTACTTTTACCGCTATATATCGTATTTTACATTGAGCATTTAAATTTCGCACTGGCAAACTCCAAATATAATGAAAATGGTTACGTCTTGAAGTTTCGGTCTCAATAACACTAATTTTATTGGAAACGGACCCCGTTTACAAAACGGCCTCTTGTAAGGCTTATAATAATATCGATTAAAATATTATAGAAATCCAAAATAATCAAATAGAATAACAGTAAATTATTATTATCATAAATACCTAACTGGAAATATCTTATAGCTTTAAATATAAATCATACATCTCAACATAATCAATTTGAGTTAAATGTTGCAAAAATTATATTAAAACCCTTTTTAATATATTAAATAAACGTTATAATTTAATTACAATTTCCATACGACTATTTTAAAATTTGAATTGGAAATAACTAACAATCTATAATACGAAATCTGGATTTTTCTCTTCCATATGAAAATTTAAATCAACAAAATTCCAATGTTTCTTGTTTCACATAAATCCGAATTAAAATGGATTCTGTATATTCAATTGAAGTTCAAAACTCAATATTACGAACTACTGCGCTTTTTCGAGCTCGTTTTAAATTATATATATATAAATTAACATTTAAACTTCGTTTTTAATAAACGAATTCAACATTAAGATCCGTTAATATTCCAAATATAATATTTAAAATAATAAATTAAATTAAATATTTGGTTACCAAAAACACGGGACATTACAAGTTGAACGTAACAATAGGACAATACAAGAATGTGCAAGAACTATGTTATCCGATAGTAATTTACCAAGGAATTTTTGGGCTAAAGCAGCTGCAACAGCTTATTAAATTTTAAATAGAATTTTAATAAGACCCTTAACTCATAAAACACCTTATGAACTTTTTTTATAATAAGAAACCAAAAGTATCATATTTTAAAATATTTGAAAGTAAATGTTTTATTCTTAATACTAAAGAAAATTTAGAAATATTTGACTCTAAATCTGATAAAGGAATATTTATTGGCTACTCAGAGAGAAGTAAAGCATTTAGAGTTTTAAATTTAAGAACTAGTATTATAGAAGAAACCTGAAATGTATCTTTTGACGATAACTTTAAAAATATAACACAACACAACGAAGATGAATGTGAAAATGAAATTAACGAAATAAATAATGAAAATAATCAACCAAATAAAAGAATTAGATTACTAAGAGATCATCATGTAGAAAATATCTTAGAAGATGTTGAATCCGTTGTTAGAACTGGAAACTAGTTAAATATTATGGGTAATTCAACCATTATTTCAAATATCGAGCCTAAGGATCAAAAGTAAGCATCACCTGACGATTCATGGATCCTTGCTATGCAAGAGAAACTAAATCAACATACCCGAAATGATGTAAGGTGTAATGACCCGCATTTTTGGCTGTCGAATAATTAATTAAATTAATTATTAAATATCGAGTTGGCGATATCGATAACTGGAATAATACTAATTATTTAATTAATTTAAATAATAGAATAATATATCTAATTCAGAAATAATCAGAAATACTGGAATTGACAATATTGTGTGAATTGGATTATTTAAAATATATAATTCAGTTTAGAGTTGAATTATATTCACGAATATATTATATAAACGAAGTTTGAATGTATAAATTATTTTATAACTATAATCGAGCTCGAAATGGCGTGGCAGTTCGCTATTTGGTGATTTGAACTTTAACTGAATATACAGAAGCCGTTTTAAATCGGATTTCTGTGAAACAAGAAACGTTCGGAGCTGGTGAAGTATATTCTTCTAGTGGAAGAGAAAATTCGGGATTTCATTGTGTAGATTTTGGTTTATGTCCAAATCAAA
Organism: Allium sativum; assembly: GCA_030737875.1. NCBI lineage: Eukaryota > Viridiplantae > Streptophyta > Magnoliopsida > Asparagales > Amaryllidaceae > Allium > Allium sativum. Next base: position 465,340,719 of record CM060910.1, read on the forward strand.
TTTTAGAAAAGTCGCTATGGAATTCCTTTATAATTTATAATAATATATATAAGGAATTTCATTATAAATCGAATATCGATTTAATCGGGATTTGAAATATCAAGTTAGAAATTCATATTGGAACATTCTAGAGCTGTATGATATTCTGTTGTGAATATATACAATAATATTTATTTATAAATATTTAATTTAATTGTTTTTAAATATATTTAATTTTTAAAAAGGGTTATTTAGAGCTTTAAAAATAGCCAGTTTTTCAAACGACCTCAGAATTCGACGAAACTAATTTTGTTGGATCTGCAATGTTAAATTATTGTTATATTCAATTTCCGTGATTTTTGAAGTCAGTATATGGCCGTACGGGATTTTTATGTGAAAAACACTCGATATTCTGACGGTTAAAAATATGCTGTGTGAGCAAACGGAGTCGGAATTCGACGAAACCAGTTTTGTTAGGATCGTAATTTCGAACTATAGTTGTATGTCCATTTCCGTGATTTTTGGGTCTTGTATGTGATCACAGGGATTTTTATAGGACAAATGGAAATAGCGATAGCATAAAATTAATAAAATAATCGAATAAAAAAATATTAAACTTACCCTATAAATAATCTTTAACTTTTCCAAAATCCTTACTCTTTCCTCTGGTCAAAATTACGTCGTTCTCTATTTTATTTCCTCACAGTAAAAATCATATATTGGAAAAAACAAGATTTAATCAAACAAAAATCTATAAATAAATATATATGTGTATTTGTGTTAAGGGGATCTTCCTCTTCGATTCAGTACCACTTTGGTGGCATGCGATTCATGCTTGATGAGCTGGATGTTTTACAGCGTCCGTTGTTTTGAACTAGGGTTCGAGTATTGATGATATTTGAGCTTCGATTCATGTTTTTACTATCGGTTTTGGATTCAGAGGATCAAACCGCAGCTAGTACCAAACAATGGTGGAATTCGGTTGCATTTGTTGTCGATCAAATTCTGGATGAACAACGACTACGCCGATGACGCGGTTTTTGACGAGAATGCGAGTAGTGATTTTAGGGTATGCGTTGAAGGAGGATTCGAAAAAAAGGATAATGGAAGTGTTTTTTTTGATTCGGTGAAGTGAAAATGGAGATGGATGGAAGGATTAATTTGAAAATGGCCATGAGCTTCAGTGCGTTACTTGCAGAAGATGGAAAAGAAGGAGTGAACGATGGGGAGTTGAACGATATACATTGTTTGTTGATTCATGTTGTAGTGAGGGCAAAATCGAAGGATGGAAAATGAAAATGGCCACTATGTTTGAGGAGCTTGCGAAAATTGATTCTGGGAAGAAGGACTTAGGGTGGTCGAGTTTGGAAGAAGATGGGCCGGGAAAATAAAAGGTTAAGGCCCAAATTCATAAAATAGAATTCAAGTTTGGTTTTATTTAAATATGTAAAACTTGTATAATGTATAACTATATCATACGATATCAAAAGCTGACGAAACAAGAACCGTTTAGATCGTATGGACGGTGGCTACACAGTGGAACTGATGGGGAGTGAAGTGCAGCCCGTTACAATTTATAGCGAATTAAATTGTTCGTCTAAATCAAGCGAAGGTTATCGTTATTAATGATGATCATCCAATTTGAGTAAAACTCACAAACTCTGAACAGTTATATTTTTCTAACGTATATTTAGAACTGATAATTATCTGTTGATTGATGGGTGTTAACTGTTTTGTTGAATTGCATATGTATTGGTTGAAATTATAGATAACGATATTTATATATATCGTTAATCAAATATCGATTCTGTTTATAAGAATATTTCATATCGAAGTGAAATCGATGTTATTATAGAGTTTAACATCTGTGGATGCAGGGAAACAGGTTGGAGGGTCCAACTGGGCTCCTCAATATTTATAATACTTTTCTGTTCATATATTGTGTTATATGATGTGATATGAAATCTGTTGATGATTTTATATGTTTGAATGATACTGATCATTGTTATATGGTACGTTAAATACCATAAGAAATACTGGGATGTAAAAAGGGGATTTTCAAAGTATATTTTGAAAATAAATTATTATATAAAATCAATGGATTTTATATATAAAAGGAAAATGATTTTTAAAAGGAGATGATTATAAAATCAAAGAGTTGAAAAGGAAAAAGTTTTGCGAAACAAATATAAAGGAAATTATTTGTAAAACAATTATAAAGGAAATTATTTGTAAAACAAATATAAAGTAAATTATTTGTAAAACAAATATAAAGGAAATTATTTGTAAAACAAATACAAAGGAAGATATTTGCAAAACAAATAGAAAGAGAAATATATGTAAACCATTTACAAATAGAATCAAAAAGGAATTTATTTATTTGGTAAATAAATAAAGTGAAAAAGGAAATATTTATTTGTAAAATAAATATGATATTGAATAAAAAAAGAACTATTTATTTAGAAAACAAATAGGATAACTATAAAAGGAAATAAAGGGAAAAGAATTATTTATTTAGAAAATAAATAAAGATATAAGGGGAATTTATTTAAGGAAATAAATAGAACTATATAAAGGAAATATTTATAAGAAATAAACATAGACAAATAGGAAAGGAAGTATTTGTAATCGAATAGAGTTTGTCGATTAGAGTTAACCAGTTAGAATTAATCAGTTAGAGTTAATCATTAGAGTTAACCAGTTAGAGTTAAATCGATAGAGTTAATCAAATTTGATTTAATCGAAAATTTAGTTATTCGAATAAAGTTAAAGGAGTTAATCAAATTTAGTTATTCGAAAATGAGATTATCGAATATAAGTTATTCGAAAGGAGGTTATCGAATATAGTGTATTCGAAAGAAAGGAGATTATCAAATATAGCGTATTCAAAAGAAAGAGATCGAATATAAGTTATTCGAAGTGAGTAAATCGAATATTGGTTATTCGAAGTGAGTTAATAGAATATTGGTTGTTCGAAGTGAGTTAATCAAATGTTGGTTATTCGAAGTGAGTTAATTGAATATTGCTTATTTGAAGTGAGTAAATCGAATATTGGTTATTCGAAGTGAGTTAATCGAATATTGGTTATTCGAAGTGAGTTAATCGAATATTGGTTATTCGAAGTAAATTAATTGAATATTGGTTATTCGAAAGGAGTTAATTGAATATAGTTTATTCGAATAGAATTAAAGGAGTTAATCGAATATAGTTTATTCGAATATAATTGAAGGAGTTAATCGAATATAGTTTATTCGAATAGAATTAAAGGAGTTAATCGAATATAGTTTATTCGAATAGAGTTAAATGAGTTATCGAATATAGTTTATTCGAAAGGAGTTAAGTGAAAAGAGTTAATCAAATAGAGTTAATCGATTAGAGTTAATCGATTAGAATTAATCCAAAGGAGTTAATCCAAAAGAGTTAATCGATTAGAGTTAATCCAAAGGAGTTAATCCAAAAGAGTTAATCCAATAGAGTTAATCCAATAGAGTTAATCGATTAGAGTTAATCCAAAGGAGTTAATCCAAAAGAGTTAATCCAAAAGAGTTAATCTAATAGAGTTAATTGATAAGAGTAAATTGAATAGAGTTAATCGAATATAGTTTATTCGAAGAAAGGTTTTCGAATCTAGTTATTCGTAAGAGAGATTTTCGAATATAGTTATTCGAAGGGAGGAGTTATCGAATAGAGATTATTCGAAAGAGAGTTACGTAAGGAAGTTTGTTAAAGGTAAAAGATAAACTTTGTCTATTCCCAAGTTAAAACGTTGTTCAGTTAAGGTCTGAGAGGTAATTATACCCAAACTTGATTGACTTCCTTCTTAACTAAGGAATGGTAAGGTTTGATAGTGAATAATGGTTAAGTGAATTTAGTAAATAGTTTGAGTTGGCATAGCGATGTTTTATTTAAACATCCGTTTAAACCAAATGAAGAAGCTTTGGAAATGTTTTCCAAATAAGAATCAGAAATGTTTTCTAATTTAGAAAACAAGAAATGGAAATGTTTTCCATTGTTAAAAACGTATATTTTCTAAATTAAGAAAATAAGAAATGTTGAATATATGGAAACAGGAGATGAAAAATGAATAAGTTAAATAGAGAGATAAATTTTAAATGATGATTGATCGATATAATTTCCGTCTGGAAATAATATCGTTGTTTGCACACGTGTTTTTCTTTGATAGTTAACTCACCGACTATCGAAGTTTTCGACCATTTTAACGTTGTTAATATGGAGAGACCGGTTGGATTATTATCCGAAGAACCACTCCGTATTGGCATAAGCATTGCGAATCATATATGCCAAAGATAATCGAAGACGGAGTAAAGTGCAAGGGCTGTTGTATAAATCTTAGGTAAAGATTGCCTAAGATGGTTGTACTGAATAGTGCCTTTGGTCTGTCCAGTCCCAGGACGACCTGTATGGAAGAATGTATGACAGAGTATATTTAATAGATCTTGTAAGTTGATCTCTTCAAACGTATTTATGTTTGGTGGCCGAGGAATTCGTTTCTCTTTGCTCTATACCCGTAGTATTTTTTGGGAAATCAATTTGTGATTTGGCGGGTATGACGATGTGACATTCAAAGTGAATAAATGTGTGATCTGTTAGAGATAAGCGTAGCTTCTAGCCTCACATCCGGTAAATGACAAAAATCGGGCAGACAGCATGGCTATGTAGGTCACACCTATTAGGGTGTATAATCACTTGATCTGGAGTTTCATTTATTTCTAAAAATCTATTGTCGATGCTGTCCCATTCGGGAAACGGTTGCTGATCCCAACCATTGATGATATACATTCGATACACTCAAGCGAAATGAGTGCTCGGCCATGTGTGGCCGGGTTGCAAGATGTTCTTGTTGAACCCAGTGTATTCCTCTCTAGAGGTACACTAACGAAAGGTGGTTCCATACCTTGTCATAGTTGGAAATCCATTACCCAAAACGTGCTTGCGGTTTTGATTGTATACTATATATGTAGAACGTGAGATGAAAGCGTTTCTGCTAGATGATTATTATATTGTGGTTGACAGACATTATTATAATATCAAAAGGTTTTTGATATAACGATATCTTGGATTCTCATAAGGGAAAAACCCGTTTCGTTATACGGCGTGGTCTTATGAAATATCATTTACTTGTTCAAACTGTTTAAACTATTTTACTCACACCAATCCCATGACTGACCCGGAGTCTATTTTGTTTTGTTTTCCCTAAACTCTTGGGTGCCCAATTTTGTACGGGCAGTCAAGTAGTTGGGATTTACAGATATACTGGAAGAGCTTGGAGCCGGAGGCTTCAGGATGATATAGCTATAGTCATTGTATTGTAAGTGTTGTACTCTGATAATGTTATTGTATACATATACTGAATTTATTTCAAGGATATGTTAGCTATTATATGTTGTTCATTCCGCTGTGAGATTCGTGTTACTCTGATGTTGTATCTTCTTCTTCTATTCTAAGTTTCTATCCTATCTATCCTCACCCTCTAATTTCTTTCATGGACTATCCGGCATTTTTCGATGTTTGGTTAGTCGTCATTGAGTTTATGGCGATAACCAAAGTCGCTAAAAAAACCGGGTCGTTACAGTTGGTATCAGAGCTTATGGTTAAGTGAATTACCTTGGCTTTGTGGTGTAACTCAGTAGAGATAGGCTTAATAATACCCTAGATTGAGTTGAGTGTATATATACGAGAGAGCGTATTTGTTATTCAATATAAAATTGTTTTATATTGTGGAGATTTATTGGTTGAGTTGTTTAGGAGTTCTGATCGATCAGTTTGATCCACTGTATCGGTAGGAGTTTATAAACACTCAAATACGATGGGTCGACATGATATGTTTTGAAAAGAGGGTAAATAATTTTACCCAAAATTTTATTTGATATAAAAGAAGGAATTATATTGAAATGATTATAAAATATTGGATATATTGGTTGTTATTATAATCGAGTAAGATTATAATGGAACGGTTATGTAAATAACCAATCAGAACTCACACAAGTGTAATATATGAAATAAGATGAAGTAAATCTGAATTTAAAATCAGAATTGGAATTAGAAGTTGGAAAGGTGTTTGTAAATGAAATTGTATTGAATATATGAGAATTTTAAAATCCTGGGAGATTTTGAATTGGTTACAAGCATTGAAAAGGATATTTTGAAACGAATTTCAAAATGGAAGTGTTTAAATATGGTTTTGAAATTGTTATAGTATTGATCTCACTTCGAATGCTGGAAATAATTCTGATGATGACTGCGCAGCATCATCAGTGTTCATTTTCAAGTTCTAAGTGACGGATTACTACCAAAGATTTTGTTTTGAGAAAACAAGTTGTTTTGAATTCCAAAAATAGATATTTGATGTTTGAAAAGCTAAGTGATTTAAACTTCCCAGGAAAGAGCAGATTGAATTAAAAACAAATTGAGTAAAAATTTGGAAAGCCAATTGGAATTAAAATAAAGTCAGCAAAGTGGTGACTGAAATTGAATTAGAATTATATCGAGACAAATTGGATTTGTGAGATTTGAATTTGAAGTGTAATTTGATAACCAAGTTAAGAGTTGGGAATCGAGAATGAAACTCGAGTTTGAAATGATATTTGGCTTGGATATAAGCGAATGGTTGTGTTGGAGATAAAAGTGATTGGAGTTTGATTGGGATAACATTTGTAAATGCTGAATTAGCGGCAGATGTAAAGGATATAATGATATGCCGACAAAAAGGTATCAGTTTATATTGTATATGGGTCTGAGATTTTGATGAGCCGAATTGGCAAGCTGCTTGGCTGTTTGATTTTCTTTTGGGTTGGAGAAGGCCTAGAGAGGCGAGTTATGGTTTTACCGATAGGGCTGTACAAAGGAGGTTATGGAGAAATTTTCCGAAAAATTAAGGCATTAGAAAATTTTCAGAATTTTTGAAAATTTTAGTTAGTCGGAATAAATTAATATTTTAATCGATATTAATTGGTTTAGTTGAAACTGAAGTTAAGGGGTAAACCGACAAATATTTACCCAGTAGATAGGGTCGTCTTCTAGCTTAGCAATTTCGAGGACGAAATTATTTTAAGGGGGAAAGATTGTAATGACCCGCATTTTTGGCTATCAAATAATTAATTAAATTAATTATTAAATATCGAGTTGGCGATATCGATAACTGGAATTAAATAATAATTATTTAATTAATTTAAATAATAGAATAATAAATTTAATTCAGAAATAATCAGAAATAGTGGAATTCACAATATTGTGTGAATTGGATTATTTAAAATATATAATTTAGTTTAGAGTTGACTTATATTCATGAATATATTATATAAATGAAGTTTGAACGTATAAATTATATTGTAATTATAATCGAGCTCGAAATAGCGCGGTAGTTCGCTGTTTGGCGATTTGAACTTCAACTGAATATATAGAAGTCATTTAAAATCGGATTTCTGTGAAACAAGAAACGTTCGGAGCAGGTGAAGTATATTCTTCTAGTGGAAGAGAAAAATTGGGATTTCATTGTGTAGATTTTGGTTTATGTCCAAATCAAACTATAAAAAAGTCGCTATGGAATTCCTTTATAATTTATAACGATATATATAAGGAATTTCATTATAAATCGAATATCGATTTAGTCGGGTTTTGAAATATCAAGTTAGAAATTCATATAGGAATATTCTAGAGCTGTATGATATTATGTTGTGAATATATATGATAATATTTATTTATAAATATTTAATTTAATTGTTTTTAAATATATTTAATATTTAAAAAGGGTTATTTAGAGCTTTAAAAATAGCCAGTTTTTCAAACGACCTCAGAATTCAACGAAACTAATTTTGTTGGATCCGCAATGCTAAATTATTGTTAGATTTCAATTTCCGTGATTTTTGAAGTCAGTATGTAGCCGTACTGGATTTTTATGTGAAAAACAGTCGATATTCTAACGGTTAAAAATATGCTGTGTGAGCAAACAGAGTCGGAATTCGACAAAACCAGTTTTGTTGGGACTGTAATGTCGAACTGTAGCTGTATGTCCATTTCCGTGATTTTTGGGTCTTGTATGTGATCATAGGGATTTTTATAGGACAAATGGAAATAGCGATAGCATAAAATTAATAAAATAATTGTATAAAAAATATTAAACTTACCCTATAAATAATCTTTAACTTTCCAAAACCCTTACTCTTTCCTCTGGTCAAAATTCCGCCATTCTCTATTTTATTTCCTTACAGTAAAAATCGTATACTGGAAAAATAAAGATTTAATCAAACAAAAATCTATAAATAAATATATATATGTGTATTTGTGTTGCGGGGATCTTCCTTTTCGATTCAGTACCACTTTGGTGGCATGCGATTCATGCTTGATGAGCTGGATGTTTTACAGCGTCCGTTGTTTTGAACTAGGGTTCGAGTATTGATGATATTTGAGCTTCGATTCATGTTTTTACTATCGGTTTTGGATTCATAGGATCAAACCGTAGCTAATACCAAACTATGGTGGAATTCGGTTTCATTTGGTGTCGATCAAATTCTGCATGAACAGCGACTACGCGAATGACGCGGCTTTTGACGAGAATGCGCGTAGTGATTTTATGGTATGGGTTGAAGGAGGATTCGAAAAGAAGGATAATGGAAGTGTTTATTTTTGATTTAGTGAAGTGAAAATGGAGATGGATGGATTAATTCGAAAATGGCCATGAGCTTCTATGCGTTACTTGTAGAAGATGGAAAAGAAGGAGTGAACTATAGGGAGTTGAACGATATACTTTGTTTGTTGATTCATGTTGTAGTGAGGGCGAAATCGAAGGATGGAAAATGGAAATGGCCACTGTGTTTGAGGAGCTCGCGAAAATTGATTCTGGGAAAAAGGATTTAGGCGGGTCGGGTTTGGAAGAAGATGGGCCGGGAAAATAAAAGGTTAATGCCCAAATTCGTAAAATAGAATTCAATTTTGGTTTTATTTAAATATGTAAAACTTGTATAATGTATAACAATATCATACGATAACAGAATCTGACGAAACAAGATCCGTTTGGATCTTATGGACGGTGGCTACACAGTGGAACTGACGGGGAGTGAAGTGCAGCCCGTTACAATTTATAGCGAATTAAATTGTATGTCTGAATCAAGCAATGGTTATCGTTATTAATGATCATCCAATGTGAGTAAAACTCAACAACTCTGAATAGTTATATTTTTCTAACGTATATTTAGAACTGATAATTATTTGTTGATTGATGTGTGTTAACTGTTTGGTTGAATTGTGTATGTATTGGTTGAAATTATAGATAACGATATTTATATATATCGTTAATCAAATATCGATTCTGTTTATCAGAATATTTCATATTGAAGTGAAATCGATGTTATTATAGAGTTTAACATCTGTGGATGCAGGGAAACAGGTTGGAGGGGTCCAACTGGGCTCCTCAATATTTATAATATTGTTCTGTTCATATATTGTGTTATATGATGTGATATGAAATCTGTTGATGATTTTATATGTTTGAACGATACCGATCATTGTTATATGGTACATTAAATACCATAAGAAATACTGGGGTGTAAAAAGGGGATGTTCAAAGTATATTTTGAAAATAAATTATTATATAAAATCAATGGATTTTATATATAAAAGGAAAATTATTTTTAAAAGGAGATGATTATAAAATCAAAGAGTTGAAAAGGAAAAAGATTTGTAAAACAAATATAAAGGAAATTATTTGTAAAACAATTATAAAGGAAATTATTTGTAAAACAAATATAAAGGAAATTATTTGTAAAAAAAATATAAAGGAAATTATTTGTAAAACAAATACAAAGGAAGATATTTGCAAAACAAATAGAAAGAGAAATATTTGTAAACCATATACAAATAGAATCGAAAAGGAATTTATTTATTTGGTAAATAAATAAAGTGAAAAAGGAAATATTTATTTGTAAAATAAATATGATATTGAATAAAAAAAGAACTATTTATTTAGAAAATAAATAGGATAATTATAAAAGGAAATAAAGGGGAAAGAATTATTTATTTAGAAAATAAATAATGATATAAGGGGAATTTATTTGAGGAAATAAATAGAATTATATAAAGGAAATATTTATAAGAAATAAATATAGACAAATAGGAAAGGAAGTATTCGTAATCGAATAGAGTTAGTCGATTAGAGTTAACCAGTTAGAATTAATCAGTTAGAGTTAATCAGTTAGAGTTAACCAGTTAGAGTTAACCAGTTAGAGTTAAATCGATAGAGTTAATCAAATTTGAGTTAATCGAAAAAGTAGTTATTCGAATAAAGTTAAAGGAGTTAATCAAATTTAGTCATTCGAAAATGAGATTATCGAATATAAGTTATTCGAAAGGAGGTTATCGAATATAGTGTATTTGAAAGAAAGGAGATTATCGAATATAGCGTATTTGAAAGAAAGAGATCGAATATAAGTGATTCGAATGGAGTAAATCGAATATTGGTTATTCGAAGTGAGTTAATCGAACAGGTTATTCGAAGTGAGTTAATCGAATATTGGTTATTTGAAGTGAGTTAATTGATTATTAGTTATTTGAAGTGAGTAAATCGAATATTGGTTATTCGAAGTGAGTTAATCGAATATTTGTTATTCGAAGTGAGTTAATCGAATATTGGTTATTCGAAGTGAGTTAATCGAATATCGGTTATTCGAAGGGAGTTAATCGAATATAGTTTATTCGAATAGAATTAAAGGAGTTAATCGAATATAGTTTATTCGAATAGAATTAAAGGAGTTAATCGAATATAATTTATTCGAATAGAATTAAAGGAGTTAATCGAATATAGTTTATTCGAATAGAGTTAAAGAAGTTATCGAATATCGTTTATTCAAAGGGAGTTAAGTGAAAAGAGTTAATCAAATAGAGTTAATCGATTAGTGTTAATCGATTAGAGTTAATCGATTAGAGTTAATCCAAAGGAGTTAATCCAAAAGAGTTAATCCAATAGAGTTAATCCAATAGAGTTAATCCAATAGAGTTAATCGATTAGAGTTAATCCAAAGGAGTTAATCCAAAAGAGTTAATCGAAAAGAGTTAATCCAGTAGAGTTAATTGATAAGAGTAAATTGAATAGAGTTAATCGAATACAGTTTATTCAAAGAAAGGTTTTCGAATCTAGTTATTTGTAAGAAAGATTTTCGAATATAGTTATTCGAAGGGAGGAGTTATCGAATAGAGATTATTCGAAAGAGAGTTATGTAAGGAAGTTTATTAAAGGTAAAGGATAAACTTTGTCTATTCCCAAGTTAAAACGTTGTTCAGTTAGGGTCTGAGAGGTAATTATACCCGAACTTGATTGACTTCCTTCTTAACTAAGGAATGGTAAGGTTTGATAGTGAATGATGGTTAAGTGAATTTAGTAAATAGTAAATAGTTTGAGTTGGCATAGCGATGTTTTTTTTAAACATCTGTTTAAACCAAATGAAGAAGCTTTGGAAATGTTTTCCAAATAAGAATCAGAAATGTTTTCTAATATAGAAAATAAGAAATGGAAATGTTTTCCATTGTTAATAACGTATATTTTCTAAATTTAGAAAATAAGAAATGTTGAATATATGGAAATAGGAGATGAAAAATGAATAAGTTAAATAGCGAGATAAATTTTAAATGATGATTGATCGGTATAATTTCCATCTGGAAATAATATCATCATTTGCACACGTGTTTTTCTTTGATAGTTAACTCACCGACTATTTTAACATTGTTAATATGGAGAGACCGGTTGGATTATTATCCGAAGAACCACTCCGTATTGGCATAAGCGTTGCGAATCATATATGCCAAAGATAATTGAAGACGGAGTAAAGTGCAAGGGCTGTTGTATAAATCTTAGGTAAAGATTTCCTAAGATGGTTGTACTGAATAGTGCCTTCGGTTTGTCCAGTCCCAGGACGACCTGTATGGAAGAATGTCTGACAGAGTATATTTAATAGATCGCGTAAGTTGATCTCTTCAAGCGTATTTACGTTTGGTGGCGTAGGAATTCGTTTCTCTTAGCTGTATACCCGTAGTATTTTTGGGGAAATCAATTTGTGATTTGACGGGTATGACGATGTGACATTCAAAGTGAATAAATGTGTGATCTGTCAGAGATAAGCGTAGCTTCAAGCCTCACATCCGGTAAATGACAAAAATCGGGCAGGAAACATGGCTATGTAGGTCGCACCTTTTAGGGTGTATAATCACCTGATCTAGAGTTTCATTTATTACTAAAAATCTATTGTCGATGTTGTCCCATTCGGGAAACGGTTGCTGATACCAACCGTTGGTGATATACATTCGATACACTCAAGCGAAATGAGTGGTCGGTCATGTGTGGTCGGGTTGCAAGATGTTCTTGTTGAACCCAGTGTATTCCTCTCTAGAGGTACACTAGCGAAAGGTGGTTCCATACCTTGTCATAGTTGGAAATCCATTACCCAATACGTGCTTGTGGTTTTGATTGTATACTATATATGTAGAACATGAGATGAAAGCGTTTCTGCTAGATGATTATTATATTGTGGTTGACAGACATTATTATAATATCAAACGGTTTTTGATATACAGATATCTTGGATTCTCATAAGGGAAAAACCCGTTCCGTTATACGGCATGGTCTTATGAGATATCATTTACTTGTTCAAACTGTTTAAACTATTTTACTCACACCAGTCCCATGACTGACCCGGAGTTTATTTTGTTTTGTTTTCCCTAAAATGTTGGGTGCCCAATTTTGTACGGACAGTCAAGTAGTCAGTATTTACAGATATACTGGAAGAGCTTGGAGCAGAAGGCTTCAGGATGATATAGCTATAGTTATTTCCGCTGTGTTGTAAGTTTTGTACTCTGATAATGTTATTGTATACATATATTGATTTTATTTCAAGGATATGTTTGCTATTATATGTTGTTCATTCCGCTGTGAGATTCGTGTTACTCTGATGTTGTATCTTCTTCTTCTTCTATTCTAAGTTTCTATCTTATCTATCCTCACCCTCTAATTTCTTTCATGGACTATCTGGTATTTTTCGATGTTTGGTTAGTCGTCATTGAATTTAAGGCGATAACCAAAGTCGCTAAAAAAACCGGATCGTTACATATGGGAACTTGTTCCCAGACTAGAGGATAAAAATGTAACTGGAACTAAATGGGTTTATAAAATAAAATGAATGAACATGGTGAGGTCATAAGAAATAAGGCATGATTAGTAGCACAAGGTTATACTCAAGAAGAGGGAATAGATTGTGCTGAAACGTTTACCTCCATGGCAATATTAGGAGCGATTAGGATATTATTAGCTTTTGCTAATCATAATAATTTCAAATTATATCAAATGAAAGTTAAAAGTGCTTTTCTAAACAAATATGTTAAAGAAGATGTATATATAGAGCAACCACCTCTTTCTAAAGAGAAAAAATTACCAAATCATGTATATAAATTAAAGAAAGCATTATATGGATTAAAACAGGCTCTTAGAGCATGGTATGGTCGATTAAGAATGTACATATTACAATCAAATTTTGAGATTGGTAAGATAGATAATACACTATTTAAAAGAAATTAAAACGATATCCAATTAATACAAATATACGTTGATGATATAATCTTTGGATCAACCAATAGCCAAATGAATAAAGAATTTTCAGATATTATGACCCAAGAATTTGATATGAGTCATATGGGAGAACTAACATTCTTCTTAGGCTTACAAATCCATCAATCAAAGAATGGAATTTTTATTAGTCAAGAAAAATATGCAAGAGATTTAATCAATAAATATAGTTTAACTACAATTAATGGGAGACCAAGACCAATGGCAACTAATATAGCCCTAAGTACAAAAGACATTGATCAAAAATTATATAGAGGTATGATAGGATCATTAGTATATATAACCGCTAGTAGACTAGATATAATGCATAGCGTATGCCTCTGTGCAAGATATCAATCACAACCTAAGGAAACACGTTTGAAAGTCATAAAATATATTCTCAAATATATAAAACATATGTTAGATTTTGGATTATATTATCCTAAGGGTTATTCATTTGATTTATTATCTTATTGTGACGCTGATTATGCGGGATGTAAATCTGATCGTAAAAGTACTAGTAAAACATGTCATTTCTTAGGACGTTCACTAGTTTCGTGGTTTAGTAAAAAGAAAAATACAGTATCCTTGTCAACAACTAAAGCAGAATACATATCAATTTCTTTGGCTTGTTCACAAGTAATATATATGCAACAAACTCTAAATGATTTTGGATTAAAAATAAATAAATCACCAATATACTTTGAGAATAAAAGCGCTATAAATATATCTAAAAATCCAACTCATCATTCAAGAACTAAACATAGATATACGACATCGTTTTCTAAGAGATAATGTAAGTAAAGAGAAAATTTCACTTGAATTTATAGAAACAGAATAACAAATAACAGATATATTAATAAAACATTTAAATGAAGCAACATTTACTAAATTTAGAAGAGAATTAGGCATTTATTCTTTAAGTGAAATAGAATAATTTAATATATTAGTATAATATAAAATATAACAAAAATCAGAAAAATTGAAATAAAAAAGACACATATGTCGACATACCCATTTTGACATGTCGACATATAACTACCAGATTTTTTAGAATTAATTCCCAACAAAAGGTTGTTACAACATATATTTAAACTTCCTATTTCGAATTTTCTTCTTCATCTTCTCATTTCATTTCTGGAAAAACTCAAAACCAAATAAAATAATGGCCTTCACTAATTATAATAATCAAATCAATCCCGATTCGTCCGCCGGACCATCCGAAGGTCCGTTTCAATGTACTATTCTCGCTCATGTGATGAAATTAGAAGAGAAAATGGAGAATGTACGATCAATGCTCGCTGAAATCCAAGTTTTACAAATAAGGATGAATCAAGAGCATGTGAAACAAGGAAAAATCATGCGAAATCTACAAAAATTTGTTATGGATAATCACACAAAACTGATTAGCATCGAAGATGATAATCAAATAGTCGAAGAAAAAGAAGAGGAAGCAGAAGAAGAGATGGCTGAAGAGGAAGGAAATTATCACAAACTGAAGGTATAGAGGTGTAACGACCCAGAAAATCTGAACCAATTTAAAAAAATTTAAATTGGCTAAAATAATGGATTTTAAATATTTAAAATAAATATTTTAAATAATGGCAATGGAAACTGAGTTTGAATCGACATTTGAAAACGAATATAATTAATTATAATTATATATAGAATTGAAAATGGCGCGGTAGTTCGATAATTCGATTTCAAACTTCAATTGAATATACCGGGTGCAAAACAACCCGGATTTTAGTGAAACCAAAAATAATGGAATCTAATTGATAATATCTTTCCAATGAATCTGACCAATCGAAATTTGATAGCGGGAATCAAAAGATATGTCCAGTTGAAAATTCTGAATAGTCGCTATGGAATTCAGGCCCTTAAAAATGGACATTTTGCAAATGACCTCGGATTTCGACGAAACCACTTTTGTTGGATCCGCAGTGTCAAGTTATTGTTAGGTTTCAAATTTCATAATTTTTCGAATCAATATGTGAGCGTGGCAAAGGAAAACACGTTTGACCGGTTTTAGTTGATTTTAATCGACTGGAAATTGGCCATTTTTCAAACGGTCTCAGAATTCGACGAAACTAGTTTTGTTAGGACCGTATCGTCAATACGAAACTAGAAAATATTTTTCTGTAATTTTTCTAGTTAGTATGTGACCCCGGTAATTTGAAATGTACGTTTAAAATTCAACATAAGGATTTAAATGTAAATTCAACGGAAACTATTCGAAACAATCGAATCAGCTTACGATACATATCCCATTGTGTTCGGAATGGGGGTAAAACGCTATGGACGACAGGCGGTGGGCCTCGTTTCGAGGTCGTATGTGAAAGTCAACTTTTTTGAAAAATTAAATAATAAAAATAAATTTTAATCCCCTCCCTTTATCTCCCTTTCTGCCCCCCCCCCCCCCGATTCATAAAACAAAAAACAATAAAAAAAAAAGAAGAAGAAAGCAACAGCAGCAGCCGCCCGCCTTCACCGTCGACCAGACCTCCACCGCGCCCTCCGATCTTCTCCCCCCCTCTTCCTTGCTCTCGCTCCCCTCCTAACGGCGACGCCCTGAATTCGCGAGCCCCCACCGAAGCCATCGCGACGCATCCGCCTCTCCCCGAAACCCTAGCGCCGCCGAGCCTGGCCGTCACCCCCCCCCCCCTCCTTCGCAGGTTAAAGTAAGTTTTATTTTATTTTATTCTTTTATTTTAATTCTGATTTTATTTTCTTAGAAAAGAACACTGTTTTTTTTTTAAAAAGTTTAAATACTGTTTGTTTTTTTTAGGTTAAAACTGATTTTAAAAGGTTTTAAACTGAACTTTTAAAAAGGTTTTAAACTGAATTTTTAGAAAGATTTAAAACTGATTTTTTTAAAAAGATTTAAAACTGATTTTAAAGGAAAAGATTTAAACTTTATAAAGGAAAAGATTTAAACTTTATAAAGGAAAAGATTTAAACTTTATAAAGGAAAAGATTTAAAACTGACTTTAAAAAGAAAAAGATTTGATCTTTAAAATAGAAAAGACGGAATTTTTATTAAGTAAAAGATGTAAGATATGATTTTTATATTTTTTTAAAGTAATAAAAATATAATTTTTACATCATAGGAATATTAAAAATATAATCTTTATTTTTGAAAAGGCGGAATCTATATTTTTGAAATTCGATTTTTATATATTGAATAGCATAATAAAAATTCGATTTTTATATATTGAATAACATAGTAAAAATTCGATTTTTACATATGTAGAGAATACGGGCAACGAAGCGACAAAAGGCGAGAAAGGCGAAGATTTCTCTAAGTGAAGTGTCGTGAAGTTGGATAGCTATTGGTGAGATTTCTGATTTAAAAATTATAAATGTGTGAGAATTTCTCACTCTTCAATTTCTTTTTCTATATATATATATATATGTGTTGAAATAAAAGTGAATTGCTATATATAAATATATATATATATATACGCCCCTCGTCCACAAACCATGGACGATATTTATTGGTTGAAATTGTTGCGAAAATTGATTGATAGCGAATGATTGTTTGGGATTGTTTGTGATTGATATTGGTTGATTGTGGTTGAAAAATACCCCTTTGTGGTTGAGAAATATTTGGTTGAAACCACATAGGATTAGTTTGTGGAAATGAAATAAATATATACATGCCGCCTGCGTGCGAACTAGATGCATGATCCCCATTGTCAAAAACCGCGAGGTTTTAAGGTAGAGCGAGGAGCCGTACTAGGGACGGTCCCGGTTTTAACTA
This sequence comes from Allium sativum, assembly GCA_030737875.1. Taxonomy (NCBI): domain Eukaryota; kingdom Viridiplantae; phylum Streptophyta; class Magnoliopsida; order Asparagales; family Amaryllidaceae; genus Allium; species Allium sativum. The sequence goes on from CM060910.1 coordinate 465,358,064, forward strand.
CCCTGCCGTTATGCTGCCGAAATTTTGAATAATATTCGTGTGTTTGAATTATTTTCATATGCTTAAAATATATTTATTCATTGAATAGAAAACCTTCATGTGTTGAATTGATATTCATTCGTTGATTAGAAATTCATGTGTTGAATGGTATTCATATTTTGAAATAAATTGTTTGATAATAAAAATCACCTTTTACCTATAGATAAAAACTATAGAAAACCTTCATGTGTTGAATTGATATTCATTCGTTGATTAGAAATTCATGTGTTGAATGGTATTCGCGTTTTAAAATGTAAAAATCACCTTTTACCTATAGATAAAAACTATAGAAAACATTCATGTGTTGAATTGATATTCATTCGTTGATTAGAAATTCATGTGTTGAATGGTATTCATATTTTGAAATAAATTGTTTGATAATAAAAATCACATTTTTATCTATATATAGAAACTATAGAAAACATTCATGTGTTGAATTGATATTCATTCGTTGATTAGAAATTCATGTGTTGAATGGTATTCATATTTTGAAATAAATTGTTTGATAATAAAAATCACCTTTTATCGACTATATGAACTATATAGAAAAATAGTGTTTTGAAATGAATTGTTTTACAATAAAAATCACATTTTTATTGTATGCATGAATCGTTGAAATGTGAAGTGTTAAAAATAGCCACTTGTTCAAAATAAACATATATGAGTTGAAATATTCATTTATTAGCTAATGAAATGATTTACACCTATGTATGTAACATTAGGATAAATGGTGTTTTTAAAACCAAATAGAAATCAAATATGAAGTTGAATAGAAAATGATAAATGTTAAGAACTGTATATATATGTACATGCATATTCATTGAACAGGTTATAGCAAAGGGGCTAGAGAAGAGGAATAAAATTTTGTGCCCGACAAATAGGTACACATTTACTGTTTTGTTTGGGTGATGATTTTATGAGCCTGTTGGCTAGCCGCTTGGCTTTTTCTTTTTCTTTTTGAGATTAGAAGGACCGGGAAAGCTATTTGCGATTTCCTGATGCTCCCGGTGCAGGGGAGGTTATGGCGAAATTTTCCAAAAAATTAAGGCGTTAGTAAAATATTTGAAGTGAAAACGATATTGAAATCATTAAATGAACTATATTTATATAACTATATAAATATAAATAAAATTAAAACGAAACGAAGCCGTGCAGTTCGTATTTTGAAACCGTGATTTCAAACGACTAGTACGGGAAATCCGACCATTGGATTTTCCCGAAACCGCAACCGTCGGGTTCGCCTTGGAAATATCTTTCCAACGGCACCAACCTTGTAAAAATCCAACGGTTGGATTGTCTGGAATGTTTAATTCAAATCTGAAGAAAAACAGCGCAAGAAGCGATTATATTTATATATATATATATATATAAATATAAATATATATTTAATCGAATAACGACGCTGCAGTTCGTATTTTGAAATCGAAACTTCAAACGATTGTACCGGGAGATCCGACCGTCGGATTTTCCCGAAACTGGAACCGTTGGATCCGTTTTGAAAAGACCTTTCTAATGATGTAAATTTTGTGAAGATCCAACGGTTAGATTTTCAGATATGTGTAAATCAAATCTGAAGAAAAACAGCGCCACGGCCGCTTTATGGCCCGAAGCGTCGTTTTGAATAAATTAGCTATTTTAAATTAAATAAAAATAGCGATAAATAGTTATAAAATATCATAACCGATATGGAATGGAAATAAACTGAATTTGCTCGATTTATGTTGTATTTGATGGTTGAATGTGTTTGGTGTGAAAATTACATTAAAGAACAATATTGGTGTTGTCGAATAATTTAACCATTGAAATAAATTGATTTGAAATTCTAAATATACGTGAATTATTTGAAAAGGCCGAGTTAATTCTCATTTCAAATAATTGACCGACGATTGAAATTCGAAGATGAAGACGATGGTCGAAGACCGGAGATCTTCACCTCGTTTGGATGGTAACCGAGGTCCTGATTGGGAGGCATCCCGAAATATGGATAATGAGTGGTGATCGTCCAGACGTACGTGGTGATCGAAGGGTTTGCGAGGTATTTAGTGCCTCCGGTTTCGTTCAGACCCAGAACAGACTTGTAAATGGACTGTGTGTCTGACATTGGATTTTATTCTGTGTTGATTGATCTCTGTTAAATATACATCTGTTTGGCGGCGAAGAATTTATTCTTTTGCTTAACGCCCTTCTTTGAGACGCACGAGCTCAGAGGTTGTATATCGATGGACATCAGTCGCATGGCATGAATTGCCTGTGTGGCATGCTAAGATGCAGTGATCAGGGCTTCTGTTGAAAAGCAAAGTCTTGTGGTGATGATCAAAGCACCGCCTGTGTGGCGTAGCTTTGTGTATAACGTGAATTCGCGAGCCTCACACCCCGGTATGAACCTAAAACGGGAGAAGGACCTCAGGGAGGGCATGCGTTTCTTTCTAGCTAGGGTGGTGTCAGTGACCTACCAGCCCTGACATTTATATACTTTTCACCTATGTGGTTGTTGCTGTTACGAGGCGCCTCGGTTTGATCGGACGATCCGGGTCCGATGGAGTCATTCGTTGGCTCGTTTACGCCCCAAAGGGCGGGGAAACGTAGTGTTCAGGCATTTTAATCCACATCGGTGGACCGGCCCTGTCGCTCCGAAGGCTTGAGTGAGTACTTGCCTGTGGCTCGGGCTAGAGAGTCACGAATTCGGTAAGGACTATCTTTTGCCTTGGTTCATGGCGGAAATCCAATTTCCAGATACGTGATCGTGCGGTTTGGATTGTATATATACATTTGGCGACATAGTGGCATGGGACGCTCATGTCGTCTATGATTGATAGTTATGATTTGAAATGGTTTTCAAAACATATAAACACTAGCAATAATATCAAATGCCTTTGTTTTATCCGTATCAAGCATATTTTGGCCATTATAAGGTAAAACTCTATCCTCCGGTTTGCGTTGCATTGTGTGATGGGAACTGAGTCTTATAACGGCTTCATTTTTATAAAAAGCATAGCGATGTTTAAAAGAAAGATTTGTTTTAAAGCACTGGCAATCCAATGGAGTAAACCCGTTCCACGAAAGTGGCGTGGTCCTGTGATTTGCCAATTATATATGTGTTGAGTGGATTTCTCATACCAGTCCCATGACTGACTCGTAGTTTGTTTCACTTTCAAACTCGGGTGCCCCTTTTTCTACACGGGCAGCCTTGTATTCAGGTTTAGCTGGTTCTTTCTGGATAGCTGGAGCTGAAGATGGATTCTATCATTTATTTCTTTTTATGCTGTTCAGCTCCTATTGTACATATTTTGTTTATTTCCGCTGTAGACATTTATGTATAGCTGAACTGTATTTGTACTAAGTAAGATCCTGTATACTGTGTAACTCTGATGATTACTTTTATCCAGTATATTTTGTTGTTCATTATCTGGTGTATTTATTTAATTTTGTTCTGCTATTATCTGTTTCTGTGTTATATTCCAAAGATAACCCTGCTTCCGTGAGAACGGGATTTCGGGTCGTCTCAAGAGGAGGACGATTAAGTTATATACGTAGGAAAAGTTTATCTCAATAGAGAAGGGAATGTCGTTGAGCAAAGCAGCGAATTCTGTCTCCATTATCTACATTGCCCAATTCACAAGTCCCCAATAGTTAAGAATAATTAAGTGTTTATGTTTTCTCGTTTATTCGTAAATACGATGTAATACGTACAATCCGTGTATTCCTAGATGTTTTAATTTGTATATTGTTTGACTTGTAAAACATTGTTTGAATTATATAATTTAATGTTTATGCTTTCTTATTTAATAGTATAGATATATATTTGTAGAATAAGTACTGTAGCATAGTTTTAGGAAAACATAATTAAGTTTAGTAGAATAATAATAAGCTAGATAAATATATAGGCATGGAATTAGGGGGAGTCATATATTAAGAACTTAAGTATAGAGTTAAGTGTTCTATTCTTAGAATAGATAGATATAGAGGTTAATAGTTATTTATGGTATAGATTTATGGGAAGTATATTTAAAGGTTATTTTTTTTTGATGACAAAAGGGGAGAAATTATAAAATAGGGATTAGCTAGGCTTAGTTTAAGTGAGAGTATGTAGAATTTATACAGGATTCATGGTGAAAAGGGGAGTATTTGAAGAATCAGTTCATAAGGTATTAAATAGGTAAACGGGTATGGATATTTTATAAATCAAGGTTGTCATCATCAAAAAGGGGGAGATTGTTAGAGAATGGAGTTTTGATGACAACAACCTTATTTCAATTATCATTATTAACTAATTATAAAATATACACTATCATCTTTATCTAGAATATATATACATATATATGCAGGATTTGTATACATGATTTGATACTGAAAACTATACAGTTTTAGAGTTCCAAGAGATTCAAGACTCATGAGTATCAAGATATCAAGATTTCAAGAGCTCAAGATTATCAAGTAAATAGAGTCTAGTTTATATGTAAAACTCGGGCTAGCAATTTCAAATTCTGATTTCAAATTCTATTTTCAAAATTCCTTTTTAAATTCCTTTTCAAATTATTCTTAAATTTCTTTTCTAAATGATTTCAAATTATCATAAGTATTTTACTTAATGATTACAAATATATATAGTTTATGAAGTTTTTTATAATATTTTTATATATATAGTTTTAAATCATACAACTTATAAATATGTTTTATATTATATATCACTGTGTTTTCAAATGTTTTTATACTTTAGAAACTTCATATGAAGCATTAGTTTTGATTCAAGAATTTCCAGAAAATATATATTGGTATTAACAATTGAAATTTAATTTTAAAAAATAAATATATAAGGTATACGTCGACATAAGGGTAATGACTGTCATTTTTTCAATTTTCAAAGGAAGTGTCTTTTCATTATCTGTAATGTTTCTAAAACATTGTAACCATTAGGAAACTGTAAATAGGTGCTAATTTCGAATTTTTTATCATTCCGTGTTCTCCTTCTTCATCCCTTTACTTACCACCATTAAAACTCTTAAATTTATTAATTTCTGCACTTATACTCTATCGATTTCAACAAAAATTATATCATTCTTCTTCTCTTTTCACTCTCTATAATCTACTCTCTGTTTGAAGTGCTAATTAAAGAGTTCTAGGGCTATTGTAATATTTTTGGAGTTATTTGGGAAAGGGTGTGTTCCTTGTAGCCCTGAAATCAAGGAACGGGAGCGATGTTAATCTTGTAGCCATGAAATCAATGGCGGTGGAATCGATGTTAACCTTGTAGCCATGAACTCAAGGGTGGTGGAATCGGTGGTAATCTTGTAGCCGTGAAATCAAGGGGATTGTTGTAACAACCCGAAAATTCTGAACCAATTTTAAATTTTTATTTTAGCTATTTTATTGGATTTAAAATGATTTATTTTAAATAATAACGACTAAAATTAATTATTGAATTTAAAATGATTTTTAAATAAATCTTATGATGTTATTAATGAATGATTTCAAATTTGTTTCTAATAAACAACAATTGTAATTAGAAAAATGGAGATTTATAACAATTGAAATTAGTATCAAATTGTATGTATATTTGTAATAATTAACATCAAACAATTGATAATAAAAGAAAATAGTAGTTGAATCATTGTTTTGTTAAAAACTTTAATATAGGAGTTTTATGATAATTAATAATAAATCAACACATAATTTTTTTGCTCATTCACATTTCATGCAAGTTTATTTTGCTTTCTTTTCTTTTTCTACCTTCCTCAAATTCACTACCTCTTTCTCACCACTCTATTTCTTCATTAATTACGTATTCATTTCTTTCCTTTATCTATTATTTTATTACCCTTTAGGCTATTAATTTATTCCTCTTCATTCTATTTTCACACATGTATTCTTATTTCTTAAATTTACATCCCCTTATTTCTCCTTTCCTTTTTTTCCTTTTATTATTTCTCTCCAGAAACAAATCAACTCCATGTATGTATATTTCTTTTTTTCTTCTTGCATGAGCATTCAATAGGTTCCTTAAATTCTGAAATGTAAATATTATATGTTTTTAAATTGAAAAGTCATAAACTTTCTAACAATTAGCATTAAAAAATAAATCATGCATTAATTATATTCCCATTTCTCTTTCCTTATATTTTTCTTTTGAATTTTTGAATAGGAAATAAACATTGATTAGATTAACACCTGCCTAGTAATCTAATTTAATTCCTTTGTAACCTACTATATGTGAAGAGACACACTAGGGAAATGAAATAAATCACTTTTGTTGCCTTTCTTCTCTTCTTCTCTTTTCTTATACATGTTCATTTCTTTCCAAAGAAAAAATTACATAGCCATTTCCTTCCTTTTCCTCTACAATTTCACAACCACTTCATCTTCCCCAAATAACTTTGAATCCACGAAATAAAATTCAATGATTCTTCAGAGAATTTCGAGATCTACGAGTCCATATAAATTTTGTGATTCATCATTGCGAATTGGGCTCGAATCACCTCCAGGAAGGCGCACCGCCTCACCCCCCCTTTTCTCCTCCGATCAACCATCAAGCTGGACCCCACCACCTGGCGTAGTTGCGCCCCTTCTCCCCCTTCGACGTGGCGACGTCCGATCGTCGTCAACGGCCTCGAGCCTCGCGCAAATTCCAACCCTAGTTTTGAACGAGTGGTGTAAAATTTCGGCCAAAGTTTTGAAGTGGAAGAAGGAACCATTGTGATCGGGGCAATGTCTTCTACATTCTAGAAGAGACCGGAACATATTTGGAGCTCTCTACGAATTAGAAGGAGTGAAACCTAATGTTTGATTTTTGAATTCAAAATAAATATATATAAATATACTCTATATAATATATATACGCTATATAAAACACATATATGCGTTGTATAAAATTGGGATTGATTGATTGTGATTGTGAATGGTTGATTGAGATTATGAATGACTGGCTGTGGGTTTTTTTTTTTTTTTTTGAGGAAAACGGGTGTGTAGCGGGCACTACACAGCCGGTTACGCGTAGATGCATAAAAGCTAGTAATAATATCTGGTTGACAGGCCCAACCAGTAGCAAACTAAGAATAGACCAAGATGGTCATATATAATACAGTCTGAGGAGTACTAATAAGATGTACATATAGCAACCACATCACAGCTGAGTGATAAATACACTACCAAAATAGAACAACATACTTAAACTTGATCACAAAGGAAATAATGAGCTGCTTTCTTGAGATCCAGGCGAGCGAGGCTGGGGGAGGGAAAGTCTGAAGCGAGCATGCCTGACCGAGCCTGTCCATAATTCGAAGAGATGCAGAATATGATAACAAGTTCCCAAGAATAACTTTTTGGGTCTTCCGAATACATATGCATTTCGTTCTAACCAGATACACCAGGAGAAGATCGCTACCAGAGAGTCAAACGAGGGATCAGGGGGGCTGTGCTGCCAGTAATCGAAGAAAGAGCGAAAAGAAGGGACGAAACCAAGAATAAATGAGCTAACAGTGGCCCGAACCACAAAGGAAAAGTCACAATCAAAGAAAAGATGGGTGAGAGATTCATTACTCAGGTTGCAAAGAACGCAAATAGGGTTGACATCGATCCCAAAGCGGCAGAGTCTGTCTTTTGAATTGATGCGATTGTGGATTAAGAGCCATTGAAAGAAAATGATGCGTGGGGGGAGATGACAGTTCCAAATTCTGGAGTAAGAATAACATCGGCCAGGATGAATCAAATAATCATAACAAGACTTGACTGAGAATTTTCGTGAAGAGCCCAAAGCCCAATAGAAAGTGTCTGGCCCAGGTGAGAGTTGAAAAGAATGAATGAGTATCTCGATGTTAGTTAACTCCTGTAGAGTGGACAGCCCAAATAGTGAACTGGGAAACAAGACCAATGGGCCCAAATTGAAGACTTCAGCAATTGTCTGTGGGTTAGAAGAGTTACTAGATCCAAGGTTGGGCAAGGAGGAGGAAAGAGGAAGCTCTCCGAACCAAATATCTTGCCAAAACAAACATGATTCACCATTATTTACTTTAACATGGAAAAGCGGTTTAACTCTTGCGAGGGAGGATAAAACTCCTTTCCAGAAAGGAGATGGATTAGAGGCAGGACTGAAATGGAGAATGAAGGCTGGGTTTGAATTGTAAAGCCGTAGTAAGATCCAATCTTTCCAGATGAAATGAGAAGGGGAAAGAGCACGCCAAATCCATTTAGTCAAGAGAGCTTGATTGTAGGAGGTAAGCTAAGGGACATTCAATCCTCCATGAGAGTAAGGGAGACATACTGTATGCCAGTTGACTAGTCTTTTGAGATTATCGCCATTCCAAAGGAAAGAACTTCGAATAGAATCAATCTTATTGATAACCCAGATGGGTAATTTGTGAAACGACATCCAGTATGTTGGTATTGAGGAGAGAACATGTTTGAGAAGTACAAGGCGACCAGCAGAAGACAAGGAATTTTCCTTCCAAGATGATAGTCTAGATTCAATCTTTGAGATAAGAGGAATCCAATCTGATTTATGAAGTTTGGTGGGTCGAAGGGGTATACCCAGATAAGAAATGGGGAAAGATCCAACCTTGCAGTTAAGACATTTGGCAATAGAGGCACCGAGTGAAGAGCAATTTCCCAACATTATAACGGAACTTTTATTGAAATTGATAGAAAGACTAGAGATGAATTCGAAGGTGTATAGGAGAACTTTAAGGCTGTGGATGTTTTGAGGTGAAGGAACGGTAAAGAGAATCGTGTCATCCGCAAATTGTAAGTCGGTTGTGGTGAGGTTGGAATTAGGAAGAGAAATGCCAGAGAGGATGTTGTGGGCTAATGAGAGTTTCACCATTTGATTAAAAACATCAGCAATCAAGACAAAAAGCAAAGGTGAAAGGGGATCTCCTTGTCGTAAGCCTCTTTTAGATTTAATTTTACCACCAATTTCTCCATTGATATTGATCGTTGAATAGCTAGTGAATAGGATATGCTTGATTCAATTCATGGGGAAGCCTCTGTGAGACATAAGGTCTAGGATGAAATACCAGTTAACCGAATCAAAGGCTTTTGAGAAATCAAGTTTAAGGAGAACTCCAGGGGAGTTCGTGGTGTGGTAGAAGGAGATGATCTCCTGCGTTGCAGCAACACAGTCTAGTATATTTCTTCCCAGAATGAAAGCGGATTGTTCAATACCCACTAACTCAGAAATGTGATTTTGGAGTCTGTTAGCTAATATTTTGGTGATGATTTTGAAAGTAGTATTGAGGAGGCTGATAGGTCTAAAAGATGGAAGGGTGTTAGCTCCAGGGAATTTAGGAATGAGGATGATATTAGCATAATTAAGTTTAGCAATAACAGATGGATCAGAGTAGAATTCAGAGCACATCTCAATTAGGTCAAATTTGATGGTGGACCAAAATGCTTAAAAAAACATGGGCCAAAGCCATCAGGCCCAGGAGCCTTGTCTGCCGCCATATCATTGATTGCAGCCCAAATTTCCCCTTCTGTGAATGGGTGATCAATGGCAATATGCTTATGGTTTGGATAAAGTTTGTGCCAATCAATCGTAGGGGATGGAGGGGGTTGTGAACCCAGAATGTTTCTATAAAATTGTGTGAAAAGGGAGCAAATGTCTTTGGGATCAGAAAATGAGCTGTTGGCGTGCATTATTTCAGAAATGAATGAAGCACGTCGGTGACCATTAGCCAATCGGTGAAAGTAAGCAGTGTTTTTATCTCCTTCATTAATCCATCTAGCTTTGGATCGCTGTTTCCATCCAATTTCTTCTTGTTTGATAAGTCTCTCTAATTCCAATTCATGGTTTTTCAGGTTATGTTTCTCAAGGTCAGTTAGTGGACGACTCTCCTCAATAATGTTCAGGTTTAGAATGGCTTCTTGTGTGGATGAGATTCTGGTTTTCAAAGAATTCCAAATGTTCTTAGCCCAAGGGCGAATCAATTTGCGTAGAGAGCGAAGCTTACAAACCATTCTGGTTGTTGCCGAATTACAATTCAATGGTTGCGACCAAATGTGTTTGATGAAATCATCAAAGGAGGGTTCAACCATCCACGGTCTCTCGTATCTGAATGGTCTCTTAATCAAAGCATTATCCTGAGTATTAAGGACAATTGGGCAATGGTCAGAAATGGTTGTGGTGAGGCCGTTGACCAAGGAAAGGGGAAAGAGATCCTCCCAGGCTAAATTAAAGAAGAATCTGTCAATTTTTGATAAAGAAGGATTATCTCTTCTGCTGGTCCAAGTGAATCTACGATTATTAATGGGTGGGTCAATGAGACGGCAGGAATTGATGAGAGAGTTAAAAGAGTCGGAATCGGGGGAGAGGGTGCCTGAATTACGTTCAAAGGAAAATCGAGTTGTGTTGAAGTCACCACCAATGATCCAGGGGCCATTAATATTATGAGATAAGTTGAGGCAGAATTGCCAAACTTCTGATCTAAGTTGAGGGTCATTGGGAGCATAAACATTGGTGAAGTGAAAGAAAGTGTTAGTGGGAGTGTGGAGGAGGATCACGTGCAAAACAGAAGGGTGATATGAGGTGTGACAAAGCTTCCAGACACTTTCGTTCCACGCAGTAATTAGTCCACCATGTGAGTCAACTGCATCCACGTGGGACCAACCAGAGAGGTGAGGGCCACAAAGTTGACGAATAAGAGCATTGGGTGGATTAGAGACTTTAGATTCTTGTATAAATAGGATATAAATACAAAGAGGAGAGATGATTAGATTGACAACACGATTTTTTGTAGGGTCCCCTGACCCACGAATGTTCCAAGACACAATCTTCATTTAATTTGGTTAGTACGCTGCTGTTCTAGGGTTTGCATGGCAGAATAGTGTGTATCATGCAGACTCACGCCCATGCATTTTGCAAGTTTTTTATTTAAAGCCTTATTAGCAGAAGAAAAAACAACAGGTACAAAAAAGGTACCAGAAGTTTCAGGCGGAAGGGAATGTGGTCTGCTGATCCTGGCACTCCGCTTAATTGAAGAGGAGACCACCAGAGGAGAAGTTGAGTCCTGATGCTCCTGGGGAGCTTGGGGATGTTGCTCGTTGTTATCATGCTCGAGATGTTCCTGGCTAGCTTGATGTTGGTGCTCCTGCTGGGGTGGCAATTGAAGGTGGAGGGGTACTGAAAGATCCAGATCTGCAAAAGGGTCCCAACGAGGCACAAACTGATCCACATTGTGATGAATCAGCATTGCCCGATCCTGGTCATGAGTTGGTATGAGACCAGGCACCCAACGCTCCGCTTCATCCATCATAGCATCATATCTGTTGTCATTAATTTGCATGTCATGCTGCGCCAATGTTTGGAAGATGTAGCCATCATGGTCATAATCCATACCAAGGAGGAGCGTTTCAGGGCATTGTGGAGGGTGAGCATGATCACAACGCTCAATACAAAGCCTAACAGCATGATTGTTAAGGTGAGAAATGAAAGTACAAGGGGTGGAGATGCCCTCATACAATTGCATCTTCACATAGAGGTAGCGATGGTCCACCAGAGACCAATCACATGAGTCTTCTTCAATTAAACGTCCCATCGGCTTAAGAGCTTCACTAATGGCATCAAAGGTTCTCATAAATTCAGGAAAGCCACTGACTTTCACCCAAGATTCTTGCTCAAAGGAGGGTTCTGGGAGATCAGAAAGGGTGGGGGCTTGATAAAGGGACACAGTTCCATCTTCCTTAGTCAGGGATTTCAGTTGAAGGGCACGGTTTTTGGTATCTATGTCAGGGAAGTAGATCAGAAAGGTGTTGTCAGAGGTATGCCAAATCGGCCAGTCAAGGTGAACGTCGAGGGCTAAATTAAGAGCTCGACTGATCAGCTCAATAGACCAGAGCCCATCGATAATGGTTGCTGAGAGGTAGCGATAAGCATCCGCCATTTCAAGCAAGATTGGAATTTTTTGAGTGGTTTTGAAGAAGGAGAGGAGGGCGAGGGTAATGAGTTGTTTGCAGAGGGGGTTAAGTTTGAAGTGTTACGTGTTTTTGGATTATTCGGGTTATAATTACGATTTGAAATAGGAGAAGACCGATGGGTCCCTACATTCTGATCGTGCAGCCTAAATGTCTCGCGGCCTTTCATTGTCCGAGAACCATTGGGATGGAGCGACAGCTCAGCACTGCGCTGGAAGGATGATTTTCTTTTATCGGGACAACGTAGGCTTGCATGCCCAAAGAGCGAACAGCAATAACAAATCGACTTGTTTCTACACTGGCTGGCCACGTGTCTTCTATCTGCACATCTCAGGCACCGACGTTCAATTTTCAAAAACTCGATCATGTTTCTGACCGTTGTGAACGGCGGTAGGATTCTACGCTTCTGAGGCGGTGGATTGGAGAGAATGGGAGAGCGTGGCGGTGGCGAGGCAGCCACATGAGCGTACGATCTGGTAGAGGAAGACGCAGGCGGTGAGTTGGCGGGGAAGCGATGGACAGGGAGGGAATCAGTGTCGAGGGGATGGTTGGAGAAAAGTGGCGAGGTGGCAGGTGAGCGACGAGGGAAGGAGGAGGAGGAACGGATGTGGTTAGAGGCAAGAGACCGGGAGTGGTTGAGAGGGATGAAGGAGACGGACGCCATCTGACTGACTGTGGTTGCAACAAAAAAAATGATTCATGTTTGAAAGAAAATGTTTCAACAATAAAAGTTACATTTTTATTGTATGAAGGAATCACAAAAATATTCATTGTGTGAAATAAAATATCTTAACAATAAAAATTACATTTTTATTGTATGTAGGAATCACAAAAATATTCATTGTGTGAAATAAAATATTTTGACAATAAAAATTACATTTTTATTGTATGAAGGAATAACAAAAATATTCATTGCGTGAAATAAAATATTTTGACAATAAAAATTACATTTTTATTCTATGAAGGAATCACAAAAATATTCATTATGTGAAATAAAATATTTTAACAATAAAAATTACATTTTAATTGTATGTAGGAATCACAAAAATATTCATTGTGTGAAATAAAATATTTTGACAATAAAAATTACATTTTTATTGTATGTAGGAATCACAAAAATATTAATTGTGTGAAATAAAATATTTTAACAATAAAAATTACATTTTTATTGTATGTAGGAATCAGAAAAATATTCATTGTGTGAAATAAAATATTTTGAAAATAAAAATTACATTTTTATTGTATACAGGAATCACTATAAATATTCATTCTGTGAAATAAAATATTTTGACAATAAAAATTACATCTTTATTGTATGTAGGAATCACTAAAAAGATTCATGTTTGAAATAAAATATTTTTGCTAGATAAAAATATTATTTTTAACATGTTAGTAATAATAAAAATAATCATATGTTAAAATATGATTTTATTAGATAAAAATATTATTTTTAACATGTTAATGATAAAAAAAAATCATATGTTAAAATATGATTTTGTTCATTAAAAATGTAACATTTAACATGTTAGTGAAACTAAAAAGAATCATATGTTAAAATATGATTTTGTTAGATAAAAATGTAACCTTTAACATGTTAGTGAAGTTAAAAAGAATCATATGTTAAAATGTGATTTTGTTACATAAAAATGTAACCTTTAACATGTTAGTAAAGTTAAAAAAGAATCATATGTTAAAATATAATTTTGTTAGATAAAAACGTAACCTTTAACATGTTGGTGAAGTTAAAAATAATCATTTGTTGAATTACATTTTTGTTTGTTAAAAATATTGTCTTTAACATGTTAATGGAGTATTAAAAAGAATCATATGTTAAAATATATTTTGTTCGTTAAAAACATTGTCTTTAACATGTTAATGAAGAATAAAAAAAGAATCATATATTAAAATATATTTTGTTCGTTAAAAACATTGTCTTTAACATGTTAATAAAGAATAAAAAAAGAATCATTTGTTGAAATGTGTTTTTGTTAGATAAGAACATCGTCTTTAACATGTTAATGAAGAAAAAAAGAATCATTTGTTGAAATATGTTTTTGTTAGATAAGAACATCGTCTTTAACATGTTAGTGAAGTAATAAAAAAGGATCATATGTTAAAATATGTTTTGTTAGAAAAAAATATTATTTTTAACATGTTAATGAAGTGAATTAAATAGTCATGTATTGAAATGAATGATATTAAATTTTTAAGATCCAACAGTTAGATTTGTATAAATGTGTAATTCAAATCTGAATAAAAAGAGCGCCAGTGTGCGTAATGACCTGAAACGTCGTTCGAATTAAATGGGCTATTTTTATATAAATAAAAATAGCGATAAATCATTATAAAATATTATAAACGATATGGAATGAAAATCAACCAATTTCTCTTGGTTTATAAAGTAATATGGACGGTTAGATTTGTTTGACATTAATCTATAAAATTGAATTAAATTTAACCAAAGAAAGAAATGATTTGAATTATATATATTCGAGGATTATTGAAAAGGCCGAGTTAAATCTAATTTTAAATAATTATACGACGAATAAAAGTCAAAGTCATTGAAGATGGTGGTTGAAGACCGATGATCTTCACATCGAATGAATGACTACTGATGCCCTGGATTGGGTAGCTCCCAGGAAAGGGTTAAAGTGGTAGTTGTCTGGACGTACTTGTTGATTGCCCGGATATGCAAGAACCTCCCTTCCGTATTGGACATATGGAATGAGGAATAAGGTGTCTCCGGTTTCGTTCAGACCTAGAATGAACTTGTAAATGGATGTGTGTCTGACATTGGATTTTATTCTATGCTGATTGATTTCTATTAAATATATATCTGTTTGGTGGCAGAGAATTTATTCTCTTGCTTAACACCCTTCTCTGAGACGCACGAGCTTAGATGTTATATATTGATAGACATCAGTTACATGGCGTGGATTGTCAATGTGGCATACTAAGATGCAAATGATCAAGACTTTTGTTGAAAAGCAAAGCCTTATGGTTGATGATAAAAGCACAGCTCTAATTAGCATAGCTTTGTGTATAACGTTAATTCGTGAGCCTCACACCCCGGTATGAGTCAAAAACGGAATTGTGACCGTAAGGATAACTTGCATTTCTTTCTATCTAGAAGTGGTGTCATGGTATGGAGCCCAGACATTTTTACTTTTGTGGATGATGGAATGAGGCTCCTCGGATATTGAGTCTCCAATGGCTCAGAGATAGGTCCGATAGGACTGGGAAACGTATTGTTCAGGAATAATTAATCCACTAAAGTATGTGTGGACCCGCCCTACCACATCCAAGGGTCCACTACGGGGGATCCTGGGGCATTTGCTGGAGTGTCTCGAATCAGGAGGAGTCATCCCTAGCCTCGACTCGTGATGGAAACCCAATTTCCAATGCGACATTCCAGATTGATTGTAAATTTATATACGGCGACATAGTAGGATGGGGTACTATGCCGTCTAGGATTGATCCATTTCTATTGAAAAGTGTTTTAAATTGACTAGACACTAGTCATAATATCAAATAATTTCATTTTATTCGTATCAAGCATTTTTGGCCATTATAAGGTAAAACTCTATTCTCCGGTTTGCGTTGCATTGTGTGATGGGACTTGAGTCTTATAATGGCTCCATTTTTCTAAAAAGCACTGCGTTGTTTAAATGATTTACTTTATTTATGCACTGGCAATCCAATGGAGTAAACCTGTTCCACGTTAGCGGCGTGGTCCTGTGATTAGCCTTATTATTAAATAAGCTAGATAAGATTTCTTATACCAGTCCCATGACTGACTCGTAGTTTGTTTCACTTGCAAACTCGAGTGCCCCTATTTCCACATGGGCAGTCGAGTGGTTTGTTTTGCGGATATTTATTCATTGAGCAGGATTTTGGATTTAAGCTTAAAGCTGCGTCCAGAGCATTGATAGTGTTCCGCTGTGTTAGTTTATTGGTTCCGCTGCATTGTATTAAATTTATCATTAATTAATCTTCCGCTGTAGTATTATTTTTCGATGTACTCTGATATATTCTTAACTCTGATGTAACATTATTATGATGTTTATAAAAGTCTTCTACTATTTGTTCTGATGTGTTGTATGCCCGGAGTTAGTGTATCCGGGTTTTGAACTGTCTTGGTTGATTTAGCGATCGATTAGATTCGAGCGAAATCCGCATTGTTACAGTTGGTATCAGAGCTTTGGTTAACTCAAATCTTTGGGTACAACTCATTAGAACGAAACAAAAGACTCATCAGAGGTAGGATTAGTAATGTCCTATGAAAGAAAACTCATTAGAGATAGTATCAGTAGTATCCTAGAATGAGATAGCCGTTAGAGATGGGTTTAGAAATGCCCTTGAATTAGTTGAGAGTGACAAGTTTATAATTAATGTATTTGTGATTATATATACAATCCGATCCTAGAAAATATGATTTTTGAATATACAAAAGTTATATATATTTAAAAAGCTAATCAACTAATTGATTGATGATAGTGTTGTGTGATTATTAGTTCAACTAATAAAATTATTGAAACCAATAAAAGAATGAAAATTGAGTTGGTTAGTTAAACAACTTTCAGCTCCGTTCATTTTCGAGGATGAAAAGATTTAAAGTGGGGGACATTGTAACAAGCCGAAAATTCTGAACCAATTTAAAAATTTTATTTTTACTATTTTATTGGATTTAAAATGATTTATTTTAAATAATAACGACTAAAATTAATTATTGTATTTAAAATGATTTTTAAATAAATTTTATGATGTTATTAATAAAAGATTTCAAATTTTATTCTAATAAACAACAATTTGTAATTAGATAAATGGTGATTTATAACAACTGAAACTAGTATCAAACTGTACGTATATTTGTAATAATTAACTTCAAACAATTAATAATAAAAGAAAATAGTAGTTGAATCATTGTTTTGTTAAAAACTTTAATATAGAAGTGTTATGATAATAAATAATAAATCAACACATAATTTCTTTGCTCATTCACATTTCATGCAAGTTTATTTTGCTTTCTTGTCTTTTTCTACCTTCCTCAAATTCACTACCTCTTTTCTCACCACCCTATTTCTTCATTAATTATGCATTCATTTCTTTCCTTTATCTATTAATTTATTAAGCTTCATTCTATTAATTTATTACTCTTCATTCTATTTTCACACATGTATTCTTATTTCTTAAATTTACATCCCCATATTTCTCCTTTCCTTTTTTTTCCTTTTATTATTTCTCTCTAAAAACAAATCAACTCCATGTATGTATATTTCTTTTTTAATTTTTTTTCTTGCATGAGCATTGAATAGGTTCCTTAAATTCATAAATGTTAATATTATATGTTTTGAAAATTGAAAAGTCATTAACTTTCTAACAGTTAGCATTAAACAATAAATCATGCATTAATTACATTTCCATTTTCTCTTTCCTTATGTTTTGCTTTTAAATTTTTGAATAGGAAATAAACATTGATTAGATCAACACCTGCCTAGTCAGCTAATTTAACTCCTTTGTAATCTACTATATGTGAAGAGACACACTAGGGAAATGAAATAAATTACTTTCGTTGCCTTCCGTCTCTTCCTCTCTTTTCTTATACCTGTTTATTTCTTTCCAAAGAAAAAATTACATAGCCATTTACTCCCTTTTCCTCTACGATTTCACAACCACTTCATCTTCCCCAAATAACTTTGAATCCACAAAATAAAATTCAATGATTCCTCAGAGAATTTTGTAGAGAATTTCGAGATCTACAAGTCCATATAAATTTTGTGATTTATCGTTGCGAATTGGGCTCGAACCACCTTCGGGAAGTCGCGCCGCCTCACCCCCTTTTCTCCTCCGATCCGCCACCAAGCTGGACCCCACCACCTGGCGTTGGCGCGCCCCTCCTCCCCCTTCGACGTGGTGACGTCTGATCCTCGTCAGTGGCTTTGAGCCTCGCGCAAATCCCAACCCTAGTTTTGAACGAGTGGTGTAAAATGTCGGCCAAGGTTTTGAAGTGGATGAAGGAACCATTGTGATCGTGACAACGTCTTCTACATTCTAGAAGAGATCGGAACATATTTGGAGCTCTCTACGAATTAGAAGGAGTGAAACCCAATGTGAGATTTCTGAATTCAAAATAATATATATACACACACTCTATATAATATATATATATTCTATATAATATATATATACGCTATATAAAATACATATATGCGTTGTATAAAATTGGGATTGATTGATTGTGATCGTGAATGATTGATTGTGATTGTGAAAGACTGATTGTGGTTGCAACAAAAAAAAGATTCATGTTTGAAAGAAAATGTTTCAACAATAAAAGTTACATTTTTATGGTATGAAGGAATCACAAAAATATTCATTGTGTGAAATAAAATATTTTAACAATAAGAATTACATTTTTATTGTATGTAGGAATCACAAAAATATTCATTGTGTGCAATATAATATTTTAACAATAAAAATAACATTTTTATTATATGAAGGAATCACAAAAATATTCATTATGTGAAATAAAATATTTTAACAATAAAAATTACATTTTTATTGTATGAAGGAACCAAAAAAATATTCATTGTATGAAATAAAATATGATAACAATAAAAATTACATTTTTATTGTATGAAGGAATCACAAAAATATTCATTGTGTCAAATAAAACATTTTAACAATAAAAATTACATTTTTATTGTATGTAGGAATCACAAAAATATTTATTGTGTGAAATAAAATATTTTGACAATAAAAATTACATTTTTATTGTATGTAGGAATCACAAAAATATTCATTGTGTGAAATAAAATATTTTAACAACAAACATTACATATTATTGTATGTAGGAATCACAATGAAAAATCACAAAAATATTCATTGTGTGAAATAAAATATTTTGACAATAAAAATTACATTTTTATTATATGTAGAAATCACTAAAAATATTCACTGTGTGAAATAAAATATTTGACAATAAAAATTACATTTTTATTGTATGTAGGAATCACTTAAAAGATTCTTGTTTGAAATAAAATATTTTTCCAAGATAAAAATATTATTTTTAACATGTTAATAAGAAAAAAATAATCATACGTTAAAATATGATTTTTTTTAGATAAAAATATATTTTTTAACATGTTAATGATAAAAAAAATCATATGTTAAAATATGATTATTATTTTTTGGTTAAGAATGTTACCTGTAACATGTTAGTGGAGTTAAAAAGAATCATATGTTAAAATATGATTTTGTTAGATAAAAATGTAACCTTTAACATGGTAGTGAAGTTAAAAAAAATCATACGTTAAAATATGATTGTGTTAGATAAAAATGTAACCTTTGTCATGTTAGTGAAGTTAAAAAGAATCCTATATTAAAATATGATTTTGTTGGATAAAAATGTAACCTTTAACATGTTAGTGAAGTTAAAAATAATCATTTGTTGAATTACATTTTTGTCTGTTAAAAATATCGTCTTTAACATGTTAATGGAGTATTAAAAAGAATCATATGTTAAAATAAATTTTGTTCGTTAAAAACATTGTCTTTAACATGTTAATGAAGATTAAAAAAAGAATCATATGTTAAAATATATTTTGTTCGTTAAAAACATTGTCTTTAACATGTTAATGAAGAATAAAAAAAGAGTCATATGTTGAAATATGTTTTTGTTAGATAAGAACATCATCTTTAACATGTTGATGAAGAAAAAAGAAGAAGAATCATATGTTGAAATATGTTTTTGTTAGATAAGAACATTGTCTTTAACATGTTAGTGAAGTAATAAAAAAGGATCATATGTTAAAATGTGTTTTGTTAGAAAAACTATATTATTTTTAGCATGTTAATGAAGTGAATTAAATAGTCATATGTTAAAATGAATGTTTGTGTGTATTAAAAATATAATCTTTAGGATGAATATGAAGTGAACAAAATTTTACATGTAATGAAATAAATGATTTTGAAATCATTGAACGAATTATATATATATATATATATAATTAAAATAAAACGAATCCTGCGCGGTAGTTCGCGTTTTGTAATTGTAACTATAAACGATTATACCGAGAGATCTGACCGTCGAATTTTCTCAAAACTGAAACTGTTAGGTTCTCTTTGGAAAGATCTTTCCAACAATATTAAATTTGTTACGATCCAACGGTTAGATTTCTAGAAATGTGTAATTAAAATCTGAATAAAAACAGCGCTAGGGTCGCGTAATGATCTAAAACGTCGTTCGAATTAAATGGGCTATTTTTATATAAATAAAAATAGTGATAAATCGTTATAAAATATTATAAATGATATGGAATGAAAATCAACCAATTTCTCTTGGTTTATAAAGTAATATGGACTGTTAGATTTATTTGAAATTAATCTATAAAATTGAATTAAATTTAACCAAAGAAAGAAATGATTTGAATTATATATATTCGAGGATTATTTGAAAAGGCCGAGTTAAATCTCATTGCAAATAATTATACGACGAATAAAAGTCAAAGACATTGAAGACGGTGGTTGAAGACTGGCGATCTTCACATCGAATGGATGACTACCGATGCCTTGGATTGGGTAGCTCCCAGGAAAAGGTTAGAGTGGTAGTTGTCCGGACATACTTGTTGATTGTCTGGATATGCGAGAACCTCTCTTTCGTATTGGGCTATGGAACGAGGAATAAGGTGTCTCCGGTTTCATTCAGACCCAGAATGGACTTGTAAATGGATGTGTGTCTGACATTGGATTTTATTCTATGTTGATTGATTTCTATTAAATATATATTTGTTTGGTGGCAGAGAATTTATTCTCTTGCTTAACACCCTTCTCTGAGACGTATGAGCTTAGAGGTTATATATTGATAGACACCAGTTACATGGCGTGGATTGTCAATGTGACATACTAAGATGCAAATGGTCAAGGCTATTGTTGAAAAGCAGAGCCTTGTTGTTAATGATCAAAGCACAGCTCTAATTAGCATAGCTTTGTGTATAACATTAATTTGCGAGTCTCACACCCCGGTATGAGTCAAAAAGGGGATCGTGACCGTAGGGGGAACTTGCATTTCTTTCTAGCTAGAAGTGGTGTCATGGTATGGAGCCTAGACATTTTTACTTATGTGGATGATGGAATGAGGTGCCTCGGATATTGAGTCTCCAATGGCTCAGAGATAGGTCCGATAGGACTGGGAAACGTATTGTTCAGGAATAATTAATCTACTAAAGTATATGTGGACCGGCCCTACCGCATCCAAGGATCCACTGTGGGGGATCCTGAGGAATTTTCTAGAGTGTCTCGAATCGGGAGGAGCCATCCCTAGCCTCGACTCATGATGGAAACCCAATTTCCAATACGACATTACGGATTTGATTGTAAACCTATATATGGCGACATAGTAGGATGGGGTACTATGCCATCTGGAATTGATACATTTATATTGAAAAATGTTTTAAACTGACTAGACACTAGTAATAATATCAAATGATTTCATTTTATTCGTATCAAGCATTTTTTGCCATTAAACGTAAAACTCTATCCTCCAGTTTGTGTTGCATTGTGTGATGGGACTTGAGTCTTATAATGGCTTCATTTTTCGGAAAAGCATTGCATTGTTTAAATGATTTACTTTATTTATGCACTGGAAATCCAACGGAGTAAACCCGTTCCATGTTAGCGGCGTGGTCCTGTGATTAGCCTTATTATTAAATAAGCTAGGTAAGATTTCTCATACCAGTTCCATGACTGACTCGTAGTTTGTTTCACTTGCAAACTCGGGTTCCCCTATTTCCACACGGGCAGTCGAGTGGTTTGTTGAAAGAACCCGTAACTTCCCCGTGAAGGAAAGCACGAATACTTTGAGAACAACACACAAAAGGACGCAGACGGAAGAACATTTCATTGTTATTACAACAATTCCATCAGATACAAGAATATACAGAGTATAAATGAATAAATTACATTCGATAAATATCAGAGATTACAATAAATTATATAGCAGCGGAAAATAATACAAAAGCACAACTAGAAGTGATACACGGATACAGAGCTTTCCGAGCATCGTTCCAGCTGTATATCAGGACCCTGTGAATATAAATCTGCAAAACCAAAACTACTAGCTGCCCGTGCGGAAAATAGGGGCACCCAGAGTTTAGGTTAAAACAATAAACTCCAGGTCAGTCATGGGACTGGTGTGAGAACTAAAACAGTTATAATTCTTTATTTTAAAGTTCGGTAAATCAAGGGACCACGCCGTATAACACGGAACGGGTTCCTCCCAAGAATACCAGTGCATAAAACAAACAGCGCAATGCTAAATAAAGAAAAATGAAGCTGTTATAAGACCCAGGTCCCATCACACAATGCAACGCAAGCCGGAGGATAGGGTTTTTACCTTATAACAGCCAAAGCATGCTTGATACGTTTAAAACACATTATTTGATACTATTATAGGTGTATAGTGTCAAAACAATTTCAATCATAAATATCAATCATAGGCGGCATTAATGACCCATACCACTATGTCGCCATACTAGGTTCTACAAATAAAACCGCACTATCACGTATTGGAAATTGGATTTCCGTCATGAGCCGAGGCAAGGGGCAAGCTCCTCTCCGCGTTCGAGACACTCTAGCAAATGCCTCAGGACCCCACTATGATCCTTTGGAACCTCCAAGGCCGGTCCTCTCTTACTTTTGAGGATTAGTTATTCCTGAACACACGTTTCCCGGTCCTTACAGACCTATATCCGAGGCGCCTCGTATCCAACAACCACACAGGTGAAAAGTATATAAATGTCAGGGCTGGTAGGTCACTGACACCACCATAGCTAGAAAGAAACGTCGTGCACTCCTTGGGTCCGTATCCCGTTTTTGACTCATACCGAGGTGTGAGGCTCGCGAATTCACGTTATACACAAAGCTACGCCACACAGGCCGTGCTTTGATCATCAACCACAAGACTTTGCTTTTCAACAGAAGCCTTGATCAATTGCCACTTACGCATGCCACATTGGCAATTCACTCCATGCGACTGATGTCCATCGATATACAACCTCTGAGCTCGTACGTCTCAGAGAAGGGCGTTAAGCAAGAGAATAAATTCTCCGCCGCCAAACAGATGTATATTTAATAGAGATCAATCAACACAGAATAAAATCCAATGTCAGACACACAATCCATTTACAAGTTCGTTCTGGGTCTGAACGAGACCGGAGGCACTTTCCTCGCATATCCATCCATCTCCAAGTACGTCTGGACGATCACCAACTGATTCCCTCATCCTGGGTGTACAGCCCAATCAAGATCATCAGTAATCACCCAAACGATGTGAAGACTTCCGGTCTTCAACCACCGTCTTCATCTTCGACATCTCGTCGAATCGATTATTCAGAATGGGTATAAACCCGGCCTTTCTGAATAACCCACGTATATAATAAACGAATGTTACACAAACACAACAAACGCCTCATTCCAATTCAGAATATTCTTTTATTCACAAAATCACATTTTTAGGGAAAGGTTCCCATTAATTTTATCCAAGATAAATTCTTCTAAATTTATTCTTTATCTTCCTTTGGATATCATTTCAAACTAGTCGGGATTAACGAACCACACCGAAGTAATTATTTATTTTATTTCCCAATCCCAACCTATATATCCCACGGAGCAAAACTGGTGATACTCCATTCCTAACACCACGGTGTTATCGGTAAAATTAATTACCATTTCACGTTCAAATCTAATTAAAGATTTAACTATCGCTTTGGAGCAAAACTGGTGATACTCCACTCTCGATCACTTTTCAGATTTGATAATTTAAATTATCAATTCACATTTTTAATCTAATTAAAGATTCATTAAAACTCCACTTAGTTTTAATCTTTTCAGAAATCGACATCTTGCCTTTAACTGGGTTGAATAACCAATGTCATCTAAAACACGATTCACGATAAACCCAAATCACATTTGATTTAAATACAAGGCTCTGAATAGAAAATATATCGGCTTATATTCAATATCAAATTCTGAAACCAACAAATATCGTATTGGAAATAACGATATAAAATATATCTTTCAAATCCCCATAACAATATCTGTATAGTCACGAAATCCAACATTGAAATATCCCGAAGATAATTTCGATTCAACTCCAGTCCAATCCACGTATTGGGAATATTGATTATTTTTAAAATCACTTTCAAATTCAATTTATTTATTTCAAAAATAAATTGATTTTAATTCTAGTTCAAAACTAGTTCATTTCGATAAAAATCTATTTTTATCCTTTCAAATATGGAATTTTCCAGCTTAGTTTTTCCCAAATCACTTCTTATGATTTTACACAAATTATAGATGTTTTTAATAATTTTATCAAGGTCCGTACAGTCGATTTCCATCAACGGCCATCGAACTGCACTTACAGCGACCTTTTTCAAATTTGATTTGGACATAATTCCAAATCCAACCGTTAAATTTCAAATTCCTAATATTCATTGGAAATCTCTTTTCGATACGAACCCAACGGTTCCGGTTTTAGGAGAATCCGACGGTCGGATCTCCCGCAATGTCCATTTGAAATAAATGGTCGAAATTCACGAACTGCCGCGGCGCGGCGCGTTCTATTCAGGCCATTATATATATATATATATTATATATATTTCGTCGATTTCCTTTTAAAACGAATTTTATAAATCGTTTTAACTTCGTTTCAAAACCATTTCAACACTATATTCAATTCCAAATCGATTTGATTTCAATTCCATTCGAGTTCATTCCAATTCAATTCAAATTCAAATTCGTTTCAATTCAATTCAAATTCAAATTCGTTTCAATTCAAATTCTAATTCGTTTCAATTCAAATTCTAATTCGTTTCGATTCGATTCAATTTGAATTCATTTCAAATATTAAATTTTGAAATCACTTTTCCCATATTCATTATAAAACGAACAAAATCGATAAAAACATCGTTCACGTCAAAATGGCGCAACTCTAATCAACACGGCTTTATATTTTTCAAAAACTCCTTTATTCTATTCAACAAATGAATATTTATCCCATTCAACACATGAATCTATATTTCTTTCAACACACGACTAATCTCAACACATGAGTACTGTCAACACATCACTATTTTTGTTATGTAAAATATTTTATAAAACTATGGTATCTATCGTTTGATTTTCAATTAGACTCCACCGTAAAGTAGATTCTAATCGTAAATATGATAAAGATGTAATTTTTATTATTTAAAATATTTCACTCAACACCTGAATAGTTTCAACCCATAATCATCGTCAACACATGACTATTTTTATATTCAACACATGAATTTTCTTTTATAATATTCATTATTTTCCCGATTGGAATGAGGCCCAATCAATCACCATATAATGTTAATTATATGGATTCCATACAACACATGTATATAATAGTATTGAAAAATAATCAACCATCAACCAAAGTGCACTACACTGTATAAGCATCAAATATAGATGTCCAACGCTTATAACAGCCTGCCAATCAATCGATCGACATATTTAATCAATCAGGATGAGTGAACTTCAAATTTCATCCCAACACCCTTGTGGGGTTTCAAACAATCAAACACAGATTTTATTTGTGCAGTTGGGCGATGTGTAAAATTTATCGACCCAATCGATATCAGTCAAATCAGTGTATACAAACAAATCGGTCGATTTGTTTATAAATATTTATTTCTTCACTTTCACGTCAAAAATTATATTTTTAACGATAAAACATTTTATTTTAACACATGAATTTCTATTCAGTTCATTTATTCAATAAAATGATATTTTTATTTTTCTAACATATTTTAGAAAATTTCGGCGGCATAACGGCACGATACTAGAAACGGGACGAGGCCTAGCCTTATCCCCGGTCTAGTGAAGGCCCACGCCATTCACACATCAATCAAATCCGTTTCAATTCACCAAACAATTCAATTCAAACCAATTAGACTAATCAACTACACAACCAAACAATTTAACAAACAAGCCATCCATGGTCTGTGGATGACGGGTGTCGGGTGCTACTAAGCACCGTCTACATCCTAGTATATATATATATATAACTAGAAAAAGTGATTTTAGAGTGAGAAGTTCTCACCGAAAGCTATCCAAGCTCCACGGCACTTCATTTATAGAAATCTTCTTCGTTATCCCATCTTCGTCATCTTCGTTGCCCGTAGTCACTATATACACAAAAATCACATTTTTATATTTTGATCTCTTTAAAATAAAAATCATATTTTTATTTATTCACTTTCAATTTAAAAATCATATTTTTATAATCACTTCATATATTTAAAAATCGAATTTTTACTATGCTATTCAATATATAAAAATCATATTTCCTTACCGCTAATATATAGATAAAAATTCTATTTCAAAAATATAGATTTCGCCCTTATAAAAATATAGATTTCGCCTTTTCTAATATGAAGTTTTCGCCTTTATAAAAATAAAGTTTTCGCCTTTATAAAAATAAAGTTTTCGCCTTTATAAAAATAAAGTTTTCGCCTTTATAAAAATAAAGTTTTCATCCTTATAAAAATTACCACTTTATCTCAACGTATATAAAATAAAAATCAGATTTTTATTTCGCTACATATACAAAGATGATATTTTTATATTCTCTATCCTATAAAGATTATATTTTTAATACTTTAAAAATATAGAAATCATATTTTTAATATTTCTATATAGTAAAGATTATATTTTTAATACTTTAAAAATATAAAAATCATATTTTGATTATCTTCCTTATATAAAAATTATATTTTTACTTCACTACTCATCTCAAAATATCGTCTTTTATGTTTTAAAAATATAGTCTTTTCAATAATAAAAAAACTAATCTTTTACATTTTAAAAATCAAATCCTTTTTTTATAAAAATCCTAATCTGAAAAATAAATAATAAAGTAATTAAAGTATATAAATTAAAACAAAATTAACATAAAAAAACTTACAGTGTTTTTTTTAAGAGGGAGGGGGTTTCTTGCTGCTCGCGCGAGGCTGGAGGAAGGGAGGGTCGCTATCGCCAGGGGAGGGAACTGCTGGCACGTTCGGCGGCTGAGGTGGAAGAGGGGGAGGAGCAGGCGGTTGCGGTTGTGGGTGGATAGGGCGCATCGGTTTTTGGGTTAAAGGGGAGGGGGGTCGCGGGGTTCTGGGTTTTTGGGTTCGTCGGGCTTCAGGGGGCTCGCATCCAGGCGGCGGCGCGATGGCTGAGGGGGGGGCGCGCCTCTCCGACGACGGCGGGAAGCCCCAGGCGGCGGCGCGATTTCTTCTTCCTCCTTTTTTTTATTTTATTTTATTTTGTTTAACGAATGAATAAAGGGGGGGTCAGCTGATAAAAGGGGAATTATATTTTTTTTTTTTTTTAATTTATCACTAAAAAGCAACTTTTATTTTTGACCTCTAAACGAGGCCCACCGCCTGTCGTCCATAGCGTTTTACCCCCATTCCGAACACAATGGGATATGTATCGCAAGCTGATTTGATCGTTTGAATCAGTTCCCGTTTAATTTACATTTAAATCACTATATTGAATTTTAAACGTACATTTCAAATTACCGGGGTCACATACTAACTCTAAAAATTCCCGAAAAATATTTTCTAGCTTCGTATTGACAATACGGTCCTAACAAAACTAGTTTCGTCGAATTCTGAGACCGTTGGAAAAATGGCCAATTTCCAGTCGATTAAAATCAACTGAAATGGTCAAAACACGTTTTCCTTTGCCACGCTCACATATTGATTCGAAAAATTATGAAATTTGAAACCTAGCAATAATTTGACATCACGGACCCAACAAAAGTGGTTTCGTCGAAATCCGAGGTCGTTTGCAAAATGTCCATTTTTAAGGGCCTGAATTCCATAGCGACTATTCAGAATTTTCAACTGGACATATCTTTTGATTCCCGCCATGAAATCTCAATTTGTCGGATTCGTTGGAAAGATATTATCAATTAGATCATAATGTTTTTGGTTTCACTAAAATCCGGATTGTTTTGCACCCGGTACATTCAATTGAAGTTTGAAATCGAATTATCGAACTACCGCGCCATTTTCAATTCTATTTATAATTATATATAAATATTTATATTCTAACGACGACGTATATAATATATACGTCGAATTCTATTCAAAATAAATTTCTCGTCGATATTATTTAAAATAATCTATTTTAAATATTCAAAATTCGCTAAAATTGCCAAAATAAAAATTTTAAACTGGCCCAGATTTTGCGGGTTATTACAATCTCCCCCACTTAAAACTTTTCGTCCCCGAAAAGGAACAAAGTCGAAAGTGGTTTGATTAATAAGCTCTACATTCGATTTGGCTTCCATTCTCCAACTTTTCAGTTTCTGAGAATTTTCAAATTTTCAAAAATTTGGCTAACACCCTAAATTTTCGAAAAATTTCGCCATAACCTCCCCTGCACCGGGAGCATCGGGGAATTTCAAATAGCTTCCCCGGTCCTTCAGATCTCAAAAAGAAAAAGAAAAAGCCAAGCGGCTAGCCAATAGGCTCATAAAATCATCATCACTCAAACAAAACAGTAAATTATGTAGTAAACATGTACCTATTTGTCGGGCAAACAAATTTTATTCTCTGGCTCTAGCCTCCTTGCTATGACCTGTTCAATGTAAGTATATATATATATATGCAAGCAAATGCGACCGATTTTCAATACAATTCGATATTTGATTATATTAGGCATAAATGGTTAAAAATTAGCAAACAATTAAACAAACAACACAAACATCAATCAATTAGTGAATTAGAGTTTCAAATTCATAATTTTGATATATATACAAAAATCATGTTTTTGATGCCAATTCACAACAATGTATTCTAGCTATATTAGTTTTGGTTCTCACACCAGTCTAATGGAAATATATAGAAATCACACTTTCGAAACTCGAAAATAAATACTGGTAACGCTGCAGCATTATCAGAATCATTCCCGGGCAACTAGAATGTGATTCTATATCTATCTAATATATTAAAACCTCGAATATACGTTCATGACGCGTATATGCAAAACCTTTATATACTAGATTGTCCATATTCAAAATAAATAAATAATCAAATACGTATAAAACGACTTAAATTTTAAAACAAAATTGTTTTTATTTGAAAAGTATACTCTTCACACTCGTTCTAGGATACTACTGATCCTATCTCTAACGAGTAATTCTAATTGGATATTGCTAATCCAATATCTGATGAATTCTTTCGTATGGTTCTAATGTGTCTTGTTCTCGAGCTCTGTAAACCAAAGCTCTGATACCAACTGAAAGAACCCGTAACTTCCCCGTGAAGGAAAGCACGAATACTTTGAGAACAACACACAAAAGGACGCAGACGGAAGAACATTTCATTGTTATTACAACAATTCCATCAGATACAAGAATATACAGAGTATAAATGAATAAATTACATTCGATAAATATCAGAGATTACAATAAATTATATAGCAGCGGAAAATAATACAAAAGCACAACTAGAAGTGATACACGGATACAGAGCTTTCCGAGCATCGTTCCAGCTGTATATCAGGACCCTGTGAATATAAATCTGCAAAACCAAAACTACTAGCTGCCCGTGCGGAAAATAGGGGCACCCAGAGTTTAGGTTAAAACAATAAACTCCAGGTCAGTCATGGGACTGGTGTGAGAACTAAAACAGTTATAATTCTTTATTTTAAAGTTCGGTAAATCAAGGGACCACGCCGTATAACACGGAACGGGTTCCTCCCAAGAATACCAGTGCATAAAACAAACAGCGCAATGCTAAATAAAGAAAAATGAAGCTGTTATAAGACCCAGGTCCCATCACACAATGCAACGCAAGCCGGAGGATAGGGTTTTTACCTTATAACAGCCAAAGCATGCTTGATACGTTTAAAACACATTATTTGATACTATTATAGGTGTATAGTGTCAAAACAATTTCAATCATAAATATCAATCATAGGCGGCATTAATGACCCATACCACTATGTCGCCATACTAGGTTCTACAAATAAAACCGCACTATCACGTATTGGAAATTGGATTTCCGTCATGAGCCGAGGCAAGGGGCAAGCTCCTCTCCGCGTTCGAGACACTCTAGCAAATGCCTCAGGACCCCACTATGATCCTTTGGAACCTCCAAGGCCGGTCCTCTCTTACTTTTGAGGATTAGTTATTCCTGAACACACGTTTCCCGGTCCTTACAGACCTATATCCGAGGCGCCTCGTATCCAACAACCACACAGGTGAAAAGTATATAAATGTCAGGGCTGGTAGGTCACTGACACCACCATAGCTAGAAAGAAACGTCGTGCACTCCTTGGGTCCGTATCCCGTTTTTGACTCATACCGAGGTGTGAGGCTCGCGAATTCACGTTATACACAAAGCTACGCCACACAGGCCGTGCTTTGATCATCAACCACAAGACTTTGCTTTTCAACAGAAGCCTTGATCAATTGCCACTTACGCATGCCACATTGGCAATTCACTCCATGCGACTGATGTCCATCGATATACAACCTCTGAGCTCGTACGTCTCAGAGAAGGGCGTTAAGCAAGAGAATAAATTCTCCGCCGCCAAACAGATGTATATTTAATAGAGATCAATCAACACAGAATAAAATCCAATGTCAGACACACAATCCATTTACAAGTTCGTTCTGGGTCTGAACGAGACCGGAGGCACTTTCCTCGCATATCCATCCATCTCCAAGTACGTCTGGACGATCACCAACTGATTCCCTCATCCTGGGTGTACAGCCCAATCAAGATCATCAGTAATCACCCAAACGATGTGAAGACTTCCGGTCTTCAACCACCGTCTTCATCTTCGACATCTCGTCGAATCGATTATTCAGAATGGGTATAAACCCGGCCTTTCTGAATAACCCACATATATAATAAACGAATGTTACACAAACACAACAAACGCCTCATTCCAATTCAGAATATTCTTTTATTCACAAAATCACATTTTTAGGGAAAGGTTCCCATTAATTTTATCCAAGATAAATTCTTCTAAATTTATTCTTTATCTTCCTTTGGATATCATTTCAAACTAGTCGGGATTAACGAACCACACCGAAGTAATTATTTATTTTATTTCCCAATCCCAACCTATATATCCCACGGAGCAAAACTGGTGATACTCCATTCCTAACACCACGGTGTTATCGGTAAAATTAATTACCATTTCACGTTCAAATCTAATTAAAGATTTAACTATCGCTTTGGAGCAAAACGGGTGATACTCCACTCTCGATCACTTTTCAGATTTGATAATTTAAATTATCAATTCACATTTTTAATCTAATTAAAGATTCATTAAAACTCCACTTAGTTTTAATCTTTTCAGAAATCGACATCTTGCCTTTAACTGGGTTGAATAACCAATGTCATCTAAAACACGATTCACGATAAACCCAAATCACATTTGATATTAAATACAAGGCTCTGAATAGAAAATATATCGGCTTATATTCAATATCAAATTCTGAAACCAACAAATATCGTATTGGAAATAACGATATAAAATATATCTTTCAAATCCCCATAACAATATCTGTATAGTCACGAAATCCAACATCGAAATATCCCGAAGATAATTTCGATTCAACTCCAGTCCAATCCACGTATTGGGAATATTGATTATTTTTAAAATCACTTTCAAATTCAATTTATTTATTTCAAAAATAAATTGATTTTAATTCTAGTTCAAAACTAGTTCATTTCGATAAAAATCTATTTTTATCCTTTCAAATATGGAATTTTCCAGCTTAGTTTTTCCCAAATCACTTCTTATGATTTTACACAAATTATAGATATTTTTAATAATTTTATCAAGGTCCGTACAGTCGATTTCCATCAACGGCCATCGAACTGCACTTACAGCGACCTTTTTCAAATTTGATTTGGACATAATTCCAAATCCAACCGTTAAATTTCAAATTCCTAATATTCATTGGAAAGCTCTTTTCGATACGAACCCAACGGTTCCGGTTTTAGGAGAATCCGACGGTCGGATCTCCCGCAATGTCCATTTGAAATAAATGGTCGAAATTCACGAACTGCCGCGGCGCGGCGCGTTCTATTCAGGCCATTATATATATATAATATATATATTATATATATTTCGTCGATTTCCTTTTAAAACGAATTTTATAAATCGTTTTAACTTCGTTTCAAAACCATTTCAACACTATATTCAATTCCAAATCGATTTGATTTCAATTCCATTCGAGTTCATTCCAATTCAATTCAAATTCAAATTCGTTTCAATTCAATTCAAATTCAAATTCATTTCAATTCAAATTCTAATTCGTTTCAATTCAATTCAAATTCTAATTCGTTTCAATTCGATTCAATTTGAATTCATTTCAAATATTAAATTTTGAAATCACTTTTCCCATATTCATTATAAAACGAACAAAATCGATAAAAACATCGTTCACGTCAAAATGGCGCAACTCTAATCAACACGGCTTTATATTTTTCAAAAACTCCTTTATTCTATTCAACAAATGAATATTTATCCCATTCAACACATGAATCTATATTTCTTTCAACACACGACTAATCTCAACACATGAGTACTGTCAACACATCACTATTTTTGTTATGTAAAATATTTTATAAAACTATGGTATCTATCATTTGATTTTCAATTAGACTCCACCGTAAAGTAGATTCTAATCGTAAATATGATAAAGATGTAATTTTTATTATTTAAAATATTTCACTCAACACCTGAATAGTTTCAACCCATAATCATCGTCAACACATGACTATTTTTATATTCAACACATGAATTTTCTTTTATAATATTCATTATTTTCCCGATTGGAATGAGGCCCAATCAATCACCATATAATGTTAATTATATGGATTCCATACAACACATGTATATAATAGTATTGAAAAATAATCAACCATCAACCAAAGTGCACTACACTGTATAAGCATCAAATATAGATGTCCAACGCTTATAACAGCCTGCCAATCAATCGATCGACATATTTAATCAATCAGGATGAGTGAACTTCAAATTTCATCCCAACACCCTTGTGGGGTTTCAAACAATCAAACACAGATTTTATTTGTGCAGTTGGGCGATGTGTAAAATTTATCGACCCAATCGATATCAGTCAAATCAGTGTATACAAACAAATCGGTCGATTTGTTTATAAATATTTATTTCTTCACTTTCACGTCAAAAATTATATTTTTAACGATAAAACATTTTATTTTAACACATGAATTTCTATTCAGTTCATTTATTCAATAAAATGACATTTTTATTTTTCTAACATATTTTAGAAAATTTCGGCGGCATAACGGCACGATACTAGAAACGGGACGAGGCCTAGCCTTATCCCCGGTCTAGTGAAGGCCCACGCCATTCACACATCAATCAAATCCGTTTCAATTCACCAAACAATTCAATTCAAACCAATTAGACTAATCAACTACACAACCAAACAATTTAACAAACAAGCCATCCATGGTCTGTGGATGACGGGTGTCGGGTGCTACTAAGCACCGTCTACATCCTAGTATATATATATATATATATATAACTAGAAAAAGTGATTTTAGAGTGAGAAGTTCTCACCGAAAGCTATCCAAGCTCCACGGCACTTCATTTATAGAAATCTTCTTCGTTATCCCATCTTCGTCATCTTCGTTGCCCGTAGTCACTATATACACAAAAATCACATTTTTATATTTTGATCTCTTTAAAATAAAAATCATATTTTTATTTATTCACTTTCAATTTAAAAATCATATTTTTATAATCACTTCATATATTTAAAAATCGAATTTTTACTATGCTATTCAATATATAAAAATCATATTTCCTTACCGCTAATATATAGATAAAAATTCTATTTCAAAAATATAGATTTCGCCCTTATAAAAATATAGATTTCGCCTTTTCTAATATGAAGTTTTCGCCTTTATAAAAATAAAGTTTTCGCCTTCATAAAAATAAAGTTTTCGCCTTTATAAAAATAAAGTTTTCGCCTTTATAAAAATAAAGTTTTCGCCTTTATAAAAATAAAGTTTTCATCCTTATAAAAATTACCACTTTATCTCAACGTATATAAAATAAAAATCAGATTTTTATTTCGCTACATATACAAAGATGATATTTTTATATTCTCTATCCTATAAAGATTATATTTTTAATACTTTAAAAATATAAAAATCATATTTTTAATATTTCTATATAGTAAAGATTATATTTTTAATACTTTAAAAATATAAAAATCATATTTTGATTATCTTCCTTATATAAAAATTATATTTTTACTTCACTACTCATCTCAAAATATCGTCTTTTATGTTTTAAAAATATAGTCTTTTCAATAATAAAAAAACTAATCTTTTACATTTTAAAAATCAAATCCTTTTTTTATAAAAATCCTAATCTGAAAAATAAATAATAAAGTAATTAAAGTATATAAATTAAAACAAAATTAACATAAAAAAACTTACAGTGTTTTTTTTAAGAGGGAGGGGGTTTCTTGCTGCTCGCGCGAGGCTGGAGGAAGGGAGGGTCGCTATCGCCAGGGGAGGGAGCTGCTGGCACGTTCGGCGGCTGAGGTGGAAGAGGGGGAGGAGCAGGCGGTTGCGGTTGTGGGTGGATAGGGCGCATCGGTTTTTGGGTTAAAGGGGAGGGGGGTCGCGGGGTTCTGGGTTTTTGGGTTCGTCGGGCTTCAGGGGGCTCGCATCCAGGCGGCGGCGCGATGGCTGAGGGGGGGGCGCGCCTCTCCGACGACGGCGGGAAGCCCCAGGCGGCGGCGCGATTTCTTCTTCCTCCTTTTTTTTTTTTTTGTTTAACGAATGAATAAAGGAGGGGGGGTCGGCTGATAAAAGGGGAATTATATTTTTTTTTTATTTAATTTATCACTAAAAAGCAACTTTTATTTTTGACCTCTAAACGAGGCCCACCGCCTGTCGTCCATAGCGTTTTACCTCCATTCCGAACACAATGGGATATGTATCGCAAGCTGATTTGATCGTTTGAATCAGTTCCCGTTTAATTTACATTTAAATCACTATATTGAATTTTAAACGTACATTTCAAATTACCGGGGTCACATACTAACTCTAAAAATTCCCGAAAAATATTTTCTAGCTTCGTATTGACAATACGGTCCTAACAAAACTAGTTTCGTCGAATTCTGAGACCGTTGGAAAAATGGCCAATTTCCAGTCGATTAAAATCAACTGAAATGGTCAAAACACGTTTTCCTTTGCCACGCTCACATATTGATTCGAAAAATTATGAAATTTGAAACCTAGCAATAATTTGACATCACGGACCCAACAAAAGTGGTTTCGTCGAAATCCGAGGTCGTTTGCAAAATGTCCATTTTTAAGGGCCTGAATTCCATAGCGACTATTCAGAATTTTCAACTGGACATATCTTTTGATTCCCGCCATGAAATCTCAATTTGTCGGATTCGTTGGAAAGATATTATCAATTAGATCATAATGTTTTTGGTTTCACTAAAATCCGGATTGTTTTGCACCCGGTACATTCAATTGAAGTTTGAAATCGAATTATCGAACTACCGCGCCATTTTCAATTCTATTTATAATTATATATAAATATTTATATTCTAACGACGACGTATATAATATATACGTCGAATTCTATTCAAAATAAATTTCTCGTCGATATTATTTAAAATAATCTATTTTAAATATTCAAAATTCGCTAAAATTGCCAAAATAAAAAATTTAAACTGGCCCAGATTTTGCGGGTTATTACAATTGTTTTGCAGATATTTATTCATTGAGCAGGATTCTGGATTGAAGCTTAAAGCTGCGTCCAGAGCATTGATAGGGTTCCGCTGTGTTAGTTTATTGGTTCTGCTGCATTGTATTAAATTTATTGTAAATTAATCTTCCGTTGTAGTATTATTTTTCGATGTACTCTGGTATATTCTGTACTCTGATGTAACATTATTACGATGTTTATAAAAATCTTTTGTTATTTGTTCTAATGTGTTATGTGCCCAGAGTTAGCGTATACAGGTTTTGAACGATCATGGTTGATTTAGCGATCGATTAGGTCCAAGCGAAATCTGTATCATTACAATTATACTTGAATATTGATAATAATAAAATTCCGCGCAATCCAGCATTGCGTGGGACTGGACGTAGGAGTAATCCGAACCTGTATAAAATCCGGTGAGTCTTTTCGTTTTCTACATTTTATATTTATCTATTTCTGTGTTTGTGATCATCTCTAGTATGATAATCACTGTGTGATTCATATAGTAGATCAATAAAGTTTACGATTTTCATAAGTTCCTTATAAACACTATTCACCTCGCCCTCTAGTGTTAGTTTTGCCTTAAGACCCGCATTCTGCATGCTTAACAGTGTCTAGATCACGTAAATAGAATCTAGTGGAACGTTTTCATCTCACCCTCCACATATAAAGTATACAATCAAAACCGCGGGTGCTTATTGGGTTACAGATTCTGACTATGACAAGGTATGATACCACCTTCCAATAGTGTATCTCTAGGGGGGAATACACTGGGTTCAACAAGAACATCTTGCAAACCGGTCATACATGATCGACCACTCATTTCGCTTGAGTGTGTCGAATGTATATCACTAACGGTTGGGATCAACAACTGTTTCCCGAAAGGGACAACATTGAAAGAATATAGAAGTAAATGAATTTTCTATAGATAGGTGACAATACACCCTAGTTGGGAGCGACCCACCGAGGCATGTTGCCTGGCCGATTTTTTTCACTTCCCGGTTGTGAGGCTTAAGGTTACGTTTTTACCTTTTTGAACATTTGGCCACCAATTACTTTGAATCCCACATTGTCAGATCCGTTAAATCACTAATTGACATCCATAAATATATTCTGAGCGTAAAGGAAGTGCCCTTCTTTGCCACCAACTCGGTATATTTGAAAAAATCAATGTACGTGTTTTTTTTAGGAAATACTCTATTAGACATTTGTCCATACAAGTCATCCATAAATAGGATGAACCGAAGGTACTCTCCTACTGCATCCAATATAGGAATCACCCCATGGATAAGTAGTGATAGTCCTTGCAATCTGAAGATTTCAATCACAATTGAATCACTTATCAAAATATCTCCACGAACTACCCAGAGAATTTCAACAAGTAGTTCTTCCGCTTACGAAGATCTACGGTCTTTATTCTCACCATTTTTATACGTTTCCCTACAAGTTAATTTACGAACGCAAAGTTGGTTCGAAGTGGTTTAGGTCTAGTTTCCATCCCGGTCTTCTTGAACTAATATGTAAGTTATATTTATTTGATAGTCGGTGTTTTACCTATCAAATTTAAACATTTTAGACGAGTAAAACAAATTATTACCTATCATATATAATGTTAATAACATGCCATTCAGCTGGTTAACCTATATACATCAAAATTTTGATTTCAGAATTGTAATTTGTACAAGATGATTAAAATACAAAAAATGTATCAACGTTTATTTTAACTAATTTATATGTATTTGGTCACTTCATAGCATATCAGATAATTAACAACAACCATCCATTACAACAATAACGATCAACCAATGATTCAATGTTTTAATTTCAAACTATTAATAGTTCGAAAATATTGATCTTGAATGAAGACTTATTTCACAATTCTTATTATATATTATATTTGTACAACTTCTTCCAGAAGTAAATTCATTTAAATTTAAATGTTATACAACTTGTTCTGTAAACTATAAATATACAGATTTGTGGAGATTCAAACTGGCAACTACTACCTGTAATTCTAGTGTGTCATTGTGAAATCAATACAATATCCCTCATATCTATTATTTAATATTTTACATATTAATATTTATATTACTATTAACTATTGTTATAAATAAATAGTTTGGTTTTAAATTATAAATTTGGAACCTTAAATTTTTACAAACTCATTGGTTCCATGCTACTTGCCAATCACCTTCTTCCTTCTACATGTATGTATATTATTTATATAAACTATTTTTAATTTCCAAAAGAAATTTTAGCATTTAAATATCATTGTTTTTTTTTCTCTTTTTCACTTCAAGGCTGGCTTGGCCCAACAGCCCAATATCCATTTACAACAGATATATTTCAGCACCAATTGAAATACCCTACAACCAACATCTAACAACAGTAAACACCACTTTCCCCATATCAAACATGCCATCAGTTCCTTCTTCCCTTACTTCTAGTTCTTGTATGCGCATACATGTTTGTTGCTTAAAAATATAAGCAACATGCACCTAATTCTTACCTTTAATCTATTTAACCATATTAATCCACACAGGGTTTTCAATAACGTCACGAGAGACGGAAGCTTTGAATTCAAATGGAGTGTCTTAAGTTTTGATTTTCCTCATCATTTTTGATCCAGTCGCATATTGAGAAGCATGCAGTTGTTCCTTTTATTCCATTGAAGAGTTGATGTGCTTAGGAAAATTTGAGATATCTTCGTTAGCATATAATACGCCATCTCTATTTTACATTTCATTTGTATTTCCAATGTTTCACTCCGGGCACAATGCTTATCACATGCACGTCTTCCCCTTATAAATATATTTTTAGTTTTATAATTTGTTTGTCATGCTACCCCTTCAAGAATCCATATTTCCAACCTTGTAGTGCTTACATTACCTCTTCCATACCTGCTCATGTACACACTCCTAGCATATACTCCATTGCAAAACAAAGATCCACTGATGCACCTGATACAAGTGGTGTACGTACCTGATACTATTAATGCAGCAGCTTCACAGGGACTCAGCGCAAGGCCTAAGCAAGTAATGTGATTCATACTAAAGATAATATCAACAGAGACTAAAAATTGGTGATATCATGTATATTATTTTTACTTTTTTTTTAACTTTATTGCTGTTAAAACTACAAATTGGTGATTTATACTAAAGATAATATTAACGGAGACTACAAATTGGTGATTCATACTAAAGATAATATTAGCGCAAGGCCTAAGCGAGTAGTGCGATTCATGCAGCAGAGGTGAGTGATTCTTGATTGAAAGAAAGTTTGGTCAATGTCTTCTAACTTTGCTCCTAAGTAATACAAATTTTCCTGCACATGTTGTGCCTATTCTACTAGTGTATGTACCTCGTATATTATCAAACCAACTAGGCACCCAAGAAAACAAGAGCATTCATGGCTTTGATAGGGAATGTGTAGGCTGTAGCTATAATAAATGACGTGAGATGTTGTTGTTCAATTAAAGTTTCCAACCTTTGTGCTTATGCAAAGAACACCCATGTTCTTGCTATTCCATAAGTATGTGTATGTGCTGATTTGAAACAATTAAATGTTAAGTATAATTGCATTTATGTGTTATGTAAACAACCTTGTGCGTGCTGCAAACTATGCATATGTTTTTGTAATTTATAGCTATGATATCCTTATGTACTTTATGTGAAGTAAAAATGTAATATTGCCTCATGTATATCCCATTAGTTGTTTAGGCCACTCTATGTCTACATGACTTTAAAAGCAAGTTTTAAAAATAAACAAAAAGTGTTAAAATAACATTCATTTGTTTATATACATAGAACAAGCTAATATACACATGAAAATAATTATTCTAATTTAAATAAATTAGAACTTATCAATATCATCAAATTAATGGATATCTTGTTTTAATGAATGTCTTTTCATATCTATCTATAGAATAAGCGCATGTCAATTTAAATGAATATATACTTGTGTTTTCTTCCATATGAAGTAATCTTATATTATATATAAGCAATCTCTTATTTTTATTTTCAAGAAAAATCCAATTTAAATCACATATGAAATAGGCTATGTTTCCTTTTATTTTACTTATATAACCTTATATTCACATGAATTTTAAAAACAAATAAAATGATAAACTTTAGTTACTTATTATATTTACACATACACATTGTGTAACGACCCGGAAAATCTGAACCAATTTAAATTTTTTAAATTGGCTAAAATAATGGATTTTAAATATTTAAAATAAATATTTTAAATAATAGAGATGAAAAGTGAGCTGAATCAACAATTGAAAACGAATATAATTAATTATAATTATAAACAAGGCCTAAAAAGGCGCTGTAGTTTCAAAAAATTGAATTCAAACTTCGTCGGACTGTACCGGGTGCAAAACAAAACGGATTTGAGTGAAACCAAAAATATTTAAATCTGTTAGTGAATACCTTTCTAACGAATCTGAAAAATCGAATTTTCATAACGTAAAGCAAAAGTTATGGCCAAATGAATTTTCAGAAAGGTCGCTATGGAATTTATATAGCCCGTGAAATTGGCCATTTGTCATACGACCTCGGAATTCGACGAAACTACTTTTGTTGGATCCGGGATGTGAAGTTATTGCTAGGTTTCAAATTTCATAATTTTTGAAGCTAGTATGTGAGCGTGGCAAAGGAAAACGTGTTTTGGTCAATTATAGTTAAATTGGATCGACCAGAAATGGACCTTTTTGCAAACGGTCTCAGAATTCGACGAAACTAGTTTTGTTGGGACCGTATCGTCAAAACATAGCCAGATTTTTTTTTCTGGAATTTTTCGAATCAGTTTGTCGCCCTGGCAAATTGAAATGTACATTCAAATCAAATATTGAATGTTATATATTTTAAATTGAATGGAAACTTACTGAAACAGTCGAATGGGCCTACGAAACATATTCCATTGTGTTCGGAATGGGGGTAAAACGCTAGGGACGACAGTCGTTGGGTTTGGATTGGAGGTCGTGTCAGAAAACACCTTATAAAACTCACCGGCCAATCAGAATTTAAATAAATAAAAAAAAGAGAAAACTCTTTCTCTCTCCCCGACGTCGAAGGCGGAAACACGTTCAGACCTTCCCTCTCATTTTTCGATCAATCCACGCCGAATTAGCTCGTGCCACAGTTGAACTTTTTGAAGATCTTCTCGAGATCTTCAAATCCATATAAGCATTGGATTTTTTCGTGGCCTGTAGGAGGAGAACCACCCTCGGGAAGTTTCGTCGTTCGCGCCTGGATTCCGCCGCCTGGGGACCACCGAGTTCGACCCCCTCCCTGGTGCACGTGCGCCTCTCCTAGCCTGACGAGGTGGCGCTGGCCGATCGAAGCAACAATCAACGGATTTGAAGAAAATCGAAAACCTAGTTTTGAACCTTTCAGCTGGGGTACGGCTTGTTTTATTTTCAACTGTTTAAACACCTTTAAACCGTTGCAAACTTTGAAAAATCATATCTTTTTGCTATGTGGTCGAAATTCAGTGAAACAAGAGACAGTGGACTCGTGTGGACGTCTTCTACCTTCTAGAAGAGACCGCATATTTTTCTGAGCCTTCTGCTATTTTTGGTGGAGTGGAACCCAATGTGAGATTTCTAATTTACAAAAGATATGGAAAACAACGATGTATAAATTATATAGTCGATGTATGAGTTATGTAAGCGTTGTACACCTCATGTATAAGCGTTGTATAAGTTATACGTTCGATGTATAAGTTATATATGCGTTGTAGAAATTATATATGTGTTGAAATAGAGGTGAATTGTTATATATAAATATATATATATACACGCCCCTCGTCCACAAACCATGGACGATATTTATTGGTCGTGATTTGTGTGAAAATTGATTGATAGCGAATGGTTGATTGTGGTTGTTTGTGGTTGATATTGGTTGAAAAATACACATTTGTGATTGAGAAATATTTGGTTGAAACCACATAGGATTAGTTTGTGGAAATGAAATAAATATACATGCCGCCTGCGTGCGAACTAGATGCATGATCCCCATTGTCAAAAACCGCGAGGTTTTAAGGTAGAGCGAGGAGCCGTACTAGGGACGGTCCCGGTTTTAACTACCCTGCCGTTATGCTACCGAAATTTTGAATAATATTCATGTGTTTGAATTATTTTCATTTGTTGGAACTATATTTATTCGTTGAATAGAAAACCTCCATGTGTGGAAACGTTGTTGAGTTGAAATTCATGTGTTGAATGGTGTTCATATTTTGAAATAAATTGTTTTATAATAAAATTCACATTTTTATCATCTATACGAACTATATAAAATAACAGTATTTTGAAATAAATTGTTTTATAATAAAATTCACATTTTTATCATCTATACGAACTATATAAAATAACAGTGTTTTGAAATGAATTGTTTTACAATAAAAATCACATTTTTATTATATAAATGAATTGTTAAAAATAGTGAAGTGTTGAAATAGAAGGCAGTTAGATGAAAATATCATTTTTATCAAAAGTGTGAAATTCATATGGTTTTGAAATCGAAGAATCGATATATATATATATTTAAATAGAATTGAAATATATTGAAAAACGACGCTGCAGTTCGTATTTTGAAATCGAAACTTCAAACGATTAGTACGGGAGATCCGACCATCGGATTTTCCTGAAATCGCAACCGTTGGGTTCGCTTTGGAAATATCTTTCCAACGGCACCAACTTTGTAAAAATCCAACGGTTGGATTGTCTGGAATGTTTAATTCAAATCTGAAGAAAAACAGTGCCAGAATCGATTATATTTTTATATATATATATATATATATATATATAATTATATTTAATCGAATAACGACGCTGCAGTTCGTATTTTGAAATTGAAACTTCAAACGATTGCACCGGGAGATCCGACCGTCGGATTTTCCCAAAACTGGAACCGTTGGATTCGTTTTGAAAAGATATTTCTAATGATGTAAATTTTGTGAAGATCCAATGGTTAGATTTTCAGATATGTGTAAATCAAATCTGAAGAAAAATAGTGCCACGGCCGTGT
The DNA here is from genome assembly GCA_030737875.1 of Allium sativum. NCBI lineage: Eukaryota > Viridiplantae > Streptophyta > Magnoliopsida > Asparagales > Amaryllidaceae > Allium > Allium sativum. The sequence continues at coordinate 465,400,864 of CM060910.1, forward strand.
TATGGCCCGAAGCGTCGTTTTGAATGAATTGGCTATTTTAAAATAAATAAAAATAGCGATAAATCGTTATAAAATATCATAAACGATATGGAATGGAAATAAACTGAATTTGCTCGATTTATGTGGTATTTGATGGTTGAATGTGATTGGTGTGAAAATTACATTAAAGAACAAAATTGGTGTTGTCGAATGATTTAACCATTGAAATAAATTGATTTGAAATTCTAAATATACGTGAATTATTTGAAAAGGCCGAGTTAATTCTCATTTCAAATAATTGACCGACGATTGAAAGTCGAAGATAAAGACGGTGGTCGAAGACCGGAGATCTTTACCTCGTTTGGGTGGTAACCGAAGTCCTGATTGGGAGGCATCCCGAAATATGGATAATGAGTGGTGATCGTCCAGACGTACGTGGTGATCGATGGGTTTGGGAGGTATATAGTGCCTCCGGTTTCGTTCAGACCCAGAACGGACTTGTAAATGGACTGTGTGTCTGACATTGGACTTTATTCTGTGTTGATTGATCTCTGTTAAATATACATCTATTTGGCGGCGGAGAATTTATTCTTTTGCTTAACGCCCTTCTCTGAAACGCACGAGCTCAGAGGTTGTATATCGATGGACATCAGTCGCATGGCATGAATTGCTAGTGTGGCATGCCCAAGTGGCAAATGATCAGGGCTTCTGTTGAAAATCAAAGTCTTGTGGTGATTATCAAAGCACCGCCTGTGTGGCGTAGCTTTGTGTATAGCGTGAAATCGCGAGCCTCACACCCGGTATGAACCAGAAACGGGAGGAAGGACCTCAGGGAGGACATGCGTTTCTTTCTAGCTAGAAGTGGCGTCAGTGGTTTTACACGCCCTGACGAGTTTGACTTATGTGGTTGTTGCTGTTGCGAGGCGCCTCGGTTTGATCGGACGATCCGGGTCCGATGGAGTCATTCGTTGGCTCATTTACGCCCCATAGGGCGGGGAAACGCATTGTTCAGGAATTTTAATCCACATCGGTGGACCGGCCCTGACGATCCAAGTGTTGATGCACTGAGACCCTGTGGCTCGGGCTAGAGAGTCGCGAAGTCGGTAAGGACTATCTTTTGCCTTGGTTCATGGCGAAAATCCAATTTCCAAATACATGATTGTGCGGTTTCGATTGTATATATATTTGGCGACATAGTGGCATGGGACGCTCATGTCATCTATGATTGATAGTTATGATTCGAAATTGTTTTTGAAACATATAAACACTAGTAGTACTATCAAATGCTTTTGTTTTATTCGTATCAAGCATATCTTGGCCATTATAAGGTAAAAACTCTATCCTCCGGCTTGCGTTGCATTGTGTGATGGGAACTGAGTCTTATAATGGCTTCATTTTTATAAAAAGCATTGTGATGTTTAAAAGAAAGATTTGTTTTAGAGCACTGGCGATCCAATGGAGTAAACCCGTTCCACGAAAGTGGCGTGGTCCTGTAATTAGCCATATTTTAAATGTGTTGAGTAGATTTCTCATACCAGTCCCATGACTGACTCGTAGTTTGTTCCACTTTCAAACTCGGGTGCCCCTTTTTCTACACGGGCAGCCTTGTATTCAGGTTTAGCTGGCTCTCTCTGGATAGCTGGAGCTGAAGATGGATTCTATCATTTATCTCTTTTTATGTTGTTCAGCTCCTGTTGTACATTATGTTTGTTTTCCGATGTAGACATATATGTATAGTTGAACTGTATTTGTACTAAGTATGATCCTGTATACTGTGTAACTCTGATGATTACTTTTATCCAGTATATTCTATTGTTCATTATCTGGTGTATTTATTTAATTCTGTTCTGCTATTATCTGTTTCTGTGTTATATTCCAAATATTACCCTTGTCTCCGTCCGTACGGGGTTTGGGGTTGTCACAACGTGGTATTAGAGCTTTGGTTAGGCTTAGTTATGGAATATAACATTTGAACGAACTCGTCAGAAATAGAACCAGTAGTGTTCTAGGATGGGTAACTCTATACAGATTGGATCAGCAATATCCTAGTATGAGTAAAGCAGAATGAAATTACACCTCGATAGACACATTTACATTTGAAGTATGTGTTTCTATATTTTAAATTATCTTTTCTGTGACCTGACACTTGATCTGATAATTGCAGAAGTGCTAGAAAAATGAGTGTCAGAAACAGGAGAAATGCAGAACCCGATCTAGAGGCTCTATTAAAGAGATATCGAAATCTGAACGGAGCACAGTTCTCGGGCAATGAATCTATAATTCAGACTCAAGCTTGGATGAGTTCTATCGAAAGAATATTTGAACGTATCCAGCTGAGAGATGACCAGAAAAGGTTAGTAGCATCTTGGGCGCTCAAAGAAGAAGCTTTGATCTGGTGGGAAACAATCATCAACGATAATCCAGGAGGTGATATCACCTGGGACAGATTCAAAGAGATTTTCCTAGAAAGATTTACTCCTCCTGAAGCGACGGAGCGATTATGTGATGAATTTTCTTATCTGATACAAGGTGATATGACCATCCCAGAATATCATAAGAAATTCAACGAACTTGCTCACTTTGCTCCTCATCTGATTCAAGATCCAAAGAGGAAAAATCTGAGATTTATTCATGGCCTGCAAAGGAGATATCAGAATAGTGTAATGAGGAGTGTGAAGCTTCCTTTCTCTGAAATGATTTATATGGCTTATCAGTACGAAGATCTCCATAAGAAAGGAATGTTGCGCGAAGAAGAAGTCTGTTCTAGTGACAAAGCAGAGTCGGAAACTATTATTACTGAAGCCAGTACGAGATCTGAGGTCAGTGAGAAGCCCAGTGCCAAGAGAAAAAGGGCTAAATCTAAGAAAGAACCAGTAACAGCTGCTATTTGCTCTAACTGCAATAAGGAAGGACATTTGTCGATGAGTTGCAGATCTGTAAAGAAACAAAGAAAAGAGGGATATAGAGCCAATAGAAAGCAAAAGAAGAAAAGGTTTAGAACTGTTGGGGAGTTTCAAGAGGTTAGGGAGTGCAAACCGTGCCACGAGGCTGGTCATCTTGCAAAGGATTGCCCACTCTTAAACAAGCCCAAAGCAGTACATGTAAATGAAGTGGCAGAAGTGCCTGCATCTTCGTTTGCACAGGTAAGGCCTGATGTGTTAGAAGGCACGCTTACTGTCAAAGACATTCCTGTCAAGGTACTGTTTGACGCAGGCGCGTCACGAAGTTTCATTGCCAAGGATGCAGCTAAGAAACTGGATTTGAATTTGAAGAAGCTCAAAGAACCAATGACGGTCCAGAATCCGGTTGGGGGTTCCATTAATCTCAGTTGGGTTTGTGGAGTGCCGGTTTCTTTTTCTCGTTATCGGTTTCCTACCATCGCGGTCGTCATGAATTTTAAAGAGTTTGATCTTATCTTGGGGTTAGACTGGTTGACCAAATATGAAGCTGAAGTTAAATGCGCCGACAGAGTCGTAAAGGCGAAGATTAAATCAGGTGATTATATAACCATTCCCTGTGAAGGTCAAAATGCTAATAGAAAAGACTTCTGGGCAGCTCTCGATGCTTCTCCAGCCCAAATAGAAAATATCCCTGAAATCACAGAGAATATTACCGACCTAGTGAAAGATATGCCTGTCGTCAAAAACTATGCGGATGTGTTCGAGGAAGTTGTTCGCTTACCCCCGCAAAGAGAAATAGATTTCAAAATCGCTTTGATTCCCAATGCAAGGCCAGTAGTTCACGCTATTAGAAGAATGTCCATGAAAGAGAAAGAGGAATTAGACAATCAAACACGACAGCTAGTATGGAAGGGTCTGATCAGGCCTAGTTTCTCTGATTGGGGTGCAGCAGTGGTGTTTGTCCCGAAATCTGACGGTACTCTACGTCTATGTGTGGATTATCGTGATTTGAACAAGCAGACGATAAAGAACAAATATCCATTGTCGTGGATCGATGATTTGTTGGATCGTCTGAATGGAGCACAAGTATTCTCAAGGATGGACCTAGCTACAGGCTTCCATCAACTTCGAATTGCCGAAGAGTGTGTTCCAATGACAGCATTCAGAGGTCCCGACTTAATCTACGAGTGGTTAGTAATGCCATTCGGCTTATGTAACGCTCCAGCTTACTTCGTCGATCTGATGAATAGAGTGTTCAGAAGGGTTTTGAATAAATTTGTTCTGGTTTTCATTGACGATATTCTAATCTTCTCTAAATCAAAGGCCGAACATGAAAATCATTTGGAACAGGTTCTGGAAATCCTCAGAAGGAATGTATTAAAAGCCAAACTATCCAAATGTATATTCTGGAAGGATGAAGTGAAATTTCTGGGTCATGTCGTATCAAAAGAAGGAATTGCTGTGGATCCAAGTAAAATCACAGCTATTCGGAATTGGAAACAGCCCAGTACCCCCACTGAAGTCCGCAATTTTCTCGGATTGGCTAGTTATTATCGGAAGTTCGTTAAAAACTTTTCGAAGATATCTGGTCACTTAACGAAGCTTACGAAGAAGCACTCTAAATTCAAATGGACTCCAGAAAGTGAGGAGGCTTTCGAAGAGCTAAAGTTAAGATTAACTACTGCTCCAGTGTTAACCATTATTGATGGTAATCAGGATTTGAAAGTCTGGACTCATGCTTCTAGAGAAGGCCTTGGCGCGGTGTTAATGCAAAGGGGCCAAGTGATTGCTTATGCTAGCCGTCAGCTGAAGCCGCACGAGAAGAACTATGTAACTCATGATCTTGAGTTGTTGGCTATCGTATTCTCTTTGAAAATCTGGAGACATTATCTTCTGGGTGAGAAATTCGAACTGTATACAGACCATCAGTCGTTAAAGTATCTGTTCACTCAGAAAGACCTGAATCTGAGGCAGCAACATTGGCTAGAGTTCCTTGCAGCATATGATTTTGAGATTCTATACACTCCAGGGAAAGCCAATGTCGTGGCCGATGCGTTAAGCCGAAAGAATGAAATGATCGCCAGTTTTATCATTGCGACTTCGTTGATTGACAAGATATCGGCTCTCCAAAAAGACAACCAATTTATTAAAGGAATGAGTCAGCGAATTCGTGAAGGCAATGCTTCGGATTTCCAGCTCGACAACGAAGGGATTCTGAGGTTAGAAGGACGGATTTGTGTTCCAGAAATTCCTGAACTCAGAAGAGATGTGCTTGATGAATGCCACAAATTTAAGCTCAGTATCCATCCGGGTGTGAGTAAAATGTACAACGGTATCAAGAGAACATTCTGGTGGAAGTCGTTAAAAAGAGACATCTCGATATATGTTAGTCGATGCCCTACTTGCCAGCTAGTCAAAAGCGACCAACAGAAACTTGCGGGATTATTACAACCGCTAGACGTTCCAGGCTGGAAGTGGGAACATATTTCTACGGATTTCATTGATGGTTTGCCCAGAACCAGAAAAGGAAATGACAGTATTTGGGTGATCGTAGATCGCTTCACAAAGACCGCCCATTTCATACCTGTCAGATCAAACAGAACTGCTCAGAGTTTGGCGTAGATTTACTTCAAGGAAATAGTTAGACTACATGGAGTGCCACTCAGTATAGTCAGTGATAGAGATGCATTATTTACTAGTAAATTCTGGGAGGCATTTCAGGTAGAACTGGGAACCAAACTGAACTTGAGCACCGCTTATCATCCTCAGACATATGGTCAAACTGAGAGGGTGAATCATATATTAGAAG